>WHVB01000005.1:0-1200000 GCA_015178965.1 Russula ochroleuca | reverse complement strand
CACTCGCCCCCCAAAATGCAGGTTTAACGCTTCCTGTGTTCAAGGTGACGGATGCCGTCCATGCAAGAGGATCGTTTACAGTATGTATTCGCAGCTTTGGGCACTCGGACGTACTGCATCTGTCGAACAACTCAAGAAAGAGGACCCTTCGTTCGAGTACGTCTCCGCCGGGGACGTTCCTCCTCCTAGAAAGCCGCAATAACAGCAAGAGGCGAACGGCGATGACCCACCGCGGCCGCGGCCACTGACCAAAGCTGAGATCGCCGAGTACGTGCAGCTCTATGCGCGGCGGCACGCAACGCCGTTGAGCGTGCGGGTTTTGACGGTGTTGAGATCTATGGCGCGAACGGGTACCTGCTCGATCAGTTCCTGAAAGAGACTTCGAATAACCGCATGGACGAGTACGGCGGTTCGCCAGAGAACAATGCGCGCTTCGTGCTCGACGTGGTAGCGGCGGTGTCTGCAGCTGTCGGCGAGGAGCGCGTCGGCCTCCGCTTGACCCCATGGCTTACTTCTTTGGGTACGCGCATTTTTTTTTGGCAGTTGTCGTTCTCCAAAGCATTTCCCACCATGCTGATGTCTTACTGTAAAATGTTCATCTCGCTGTGGCAGATAATCCCGGGAACAATCCGATCCCTGTGTTCTCCTATCTTGTCGCGGAGCTGCGCAGACGCCACCCGAACTTTGGGTACCTGCACGTCGTTGAACCACGCGTTCGAGGCTCAATTGACCGCGCCGTCGCGGGAGAGTCGAACGACTTCCTGCGCACCATTTGGGCTGGCAAACTGTGGATTTCCGCAGGCGGGTTCTCGCGTGACGACGCAATCAAGAAAGCTGACGAACAGGGAGAGCTAATTGCCTTTGGGCGGTACTTCACGTCGAATGTGCGTTTCATTCTTGTCATCTCACCCTCCCTTCACCCCCTTTTTTCTGTGCTTAATTAACTCATATCGTCGATAGCCCGATCTTCCTATCCGGCTTCAGAAAAATATTCCACTGACGCCCTATGACCGCGAGGTGTTCTATGTTGAGGAGTCGCCCGTTGGATACAACGACTATTTGCCAGCAGATACCTCACTCTCGGCCGCTGCATGATAATTTGCTGCTATACTGTATCAAATCCTATGATGTTATGAATGTAACACTGTAACTAGACACCACTAAACGAGAGCGATTGTAGATTTGAACCAGACCCGGACTCACCGTCCCTCTACATATCCTTGTGGAGGTCTCTCAGTCACCCGAGGCGCTCTCGCCCGTCTCGACTGCTTCCCCCACCCTTACTACCCTTGCCACCTCTGTTCCCACGTCAAAGAACGTAGGAAGCCTTCGCCGCTGATCTCCTCGTCTCCCATGTCGTCCATAGAGCCGTTGGATTCTATCTTTGCGTTACGGCCATCACCAGCTGCGTCGACCAATACGAGTTCGTCGTCACACGTTTATTACACCTGTCGTGAATCACTACCTCGCATGCGCACGTACGACAAGAAAGAAGTCCTGTCTTCTGGCCTTCATGACAGACTCGCGCTCGCTGACGCCGGGTACAAAGCCGCACATGATAACGTTAGCCTAAGGCCCTGTACGGATGGGCTGACAACGTTGGCAGACGCGCCAAAAAATCACCTGAGTCTGCTAGGCACAGTCTGTTAGCTGAGTCAGGTGATAAATTTGGCGGATTGGCAGACTGGTCTGTCAGCGTTGCCTGCTCATCCGTACAGGGCCTTATTAAGGATCGGCGCCATAGGACGATGAGCTGACGGAGGTTCATGTACTCATGTTCCATTTAAGACTGTTGGTGAAGGCTACCTTTAGCCAGGCACAAAGGATGTTGTGTGCAGCTTTGCAAAGTGGGTCGACATGTATCGACGGTGTGTTTTTGCGTGCGCGCCTTCAAGCAAGGTCGAATAAATTGACTGATTGTTACCGCTTAGCGCTTAGGTCTCGTGACGGAAGTTCACGGTGCTGGCCTTCTCATGCTACTTCGTGAAGTGCACGAAGAATATCGCGAAGGGGCCTGTGGGCGCATCAGACAAGGCCGCGCGAGTAGTAATCAATGTAAACTTGAGTGTCTTCATCATCATGGGCCCGGTTCACCACTTGCCGGAGGCATGGCTTTATAAGCTGAGCGTAGCGTCATTCGAAGGTTCTATTTGCACTCTTTGCGATCTATCATCTATCATCCTGACAAACCGCTATGTCATCTACCTCGGTGAACTGCTGTATAAAAGAAGACTCTATGCTGGAACAACAACATACCAGCAATCTTCTAAAACACACCCTCGCATTACAATGGCCACATCCAAGCTTTTCCAACCCATTCAAGTCGGCAGGGTCACTCTCCAGCACAGAGTGGTCATGGCACCCCTCACGCGATACAGGGGAAACAGCAGGCACACGCCCACTGATCTCCTCGTCGAGCACTATGCCGCGCGTGGTAGTTTACCTGGCACGCTGATCATCAGCGAGGCAACTTTTATCGCACCCAAGGCTTCAGGGTATAGCTTTCACGTCCCTGGGATCTGGTCGGACGAGCAGGTCGCCGCGTGGAAGAAGGTATGTTCTTTCCTCCGACACTCGCCTCGACATGCAGTTTTGAACGCTCTCTATGTCCCAGGTGACGGATGCCGTGCACGCAAAAGGGTCATTTATGTACTTGCAGCTTTGGGCACTGGGACGTGCGGCATCTGTCGAAAAACTGAAGGAAGAGGACCCTTCTTTCGAGTACGTCTCCGCCGGGGACGTTCCTGTTCCAAGAACGCCGGAACAGGAGGAGAATGGCGAGGATGCAGCGCGTCCGCGCCCGCTGACCAAAGCCGAGATCTCAGAATACGTGCAGTTATATGCGACGGCGGCACGCGAGGCTGTCGAGCGTGCGGGCTTTGACGGTGTCGAGATTCATGGCGCGAATGGCTACCTCTTGGATCAGTTCCTGAAAGAGACGTCGAATAACCGCACGGACGAGTATGGTGGTTCTCCGGAGAACAACGCGCGCTTCGTGCTCGATGTGGCGGCAGCAGTATCTGCGGCAGTTGGGGAGGAGCGCGTCGGCCTGCGCTTGTCCCCGTGGGTTAGTCTTCTCGGTATGCGCATTGTTGTTCTCCAAAATTCCCCTGCTGACCCTCCACCGCGGCAGATAACCTCGGGAACAATCCGATCCCTGTGTTCTCCTATCTTGTCACGGAATTACGCAGACGCCACCCGAACTTCGGGTACTTACATGTCGTTGAACCACGCGTCCAAGGCTTACTTGACCGCACCGTTGATGGGGAGTCGAACGACTTCCTGCGTACTATTTGGGCTGGCAAACGGTGGATCTCAGCAGGCGGGTTCTCGCGGGAAAACGCAATCAAGCAAGCTGACGAGCTGGGAGAACTAATTGCCTTTGGGCGGTACTTCACGTCAAATGTGCGTTTCATCCCTGTCATATCTGGCTCCTCCCCCCTTTGTTGTGTGCTTAATTAACTCACATCCACGATAGCCCGATCTTCCAGTTCGGCTTCGGGAAAACATCCCACTGACACCGTATAACCGCGAGGTGTTCTATATTGAGGGGTCGCCCATTGGATACAACGACTACTTCCCGGCGGATACTTCGATCTCGGTTGCGGCATAATGATTTACTGCTATAGTGTATCTAATATTATCATGTTCCATTGTAATTAAGTTAGACACCATTGGAGGACAGCAATTGTAGATTGATCCGGGATCCGAAGTCGTCGCAATCGGTTACTCCTGATCGTAACGATCTTGATATTGAGATATTTTAGTTTTATTATTCCGACAATTATTCGCGAACTCAGATAGCAGTAGTGTACAGTACTGTAAGTTTCTGTAGGAACCGGTAAAAGTGGGAGATCAAACTAGGCACAGTGGGATCGCCCCGCGTACCCGTTCCTGAACACTGCCTTCCCCCGCGTACCGTCTAAACGTAAAACATGGCCCAGTGCGCACCCTTTCCCAGAGATTTTCAGCGTTGCGGTCCACATACGAAGCCTGTGTGCAATTCGCGGTGGGCTCGTTCGAACGAGAAGATATGTCAATGTACCCTCGGGGGAGGCCCTGCGCCGCAGCGTTCGGGTTGTTCCGGTCGCATATGTTTATGATACAGGAACAGAGCTTCGTGGCCGCCGCGAGCTTCTTTCGTCCTTCCTGGAGGTAACTGAGCTGGAGGAGAAATGGAGGCGAGGCACGGTCAAAAGCGTTGTGAGTTTCAGGGTGTATAAAGATATATCCGTCTGTGTGTGGCGGCGTGCTGTAGTCATGAGCCATAAGATGATAACGAGATTTAGGGGAGAGGAGATGGGGGCGCACAGGAATTGTGGGTTGAAATTTTTGGGGAATTGCGAGGCCGGAGCGTGGGTTACGGACGGACAAATCAGTCAGACCGTGGAAGGCGACGCGCAGCAGTCCCCGCGCTTCCTCTTCCTGGAACGTACGCCGCTGCGCTGCGCCATCGCCCGTCAGCATCGCATATCCAGGACGTTGTGTCATGGTGATGCGCGTGCGAAACTCTGTACTGTCGGAGGCGGCTCTTGGGTTGCTCCCCTCCTCTAGGACGTCTGAGCTGCAGCCATTGCCAGTGCAGTGTGCATGAACCGAGTGGACAAAGTAATGAACTATAGATGGTGTCATTAACCCGAGCACGAGTCATCGTCATATTGTAGGCGCGATAGTGACGCCTTCGAGTTGCCCCAGCGTGTGAGGACGCGAGAGGGTTCGTTGGGAGGGGGGAGGGAGGAGCACGGTGAGCTGAATTCGGATGTGAGTCGACGTGTTAGGGTCCAGTAGTCGTAACGAGCACTGCGGTTGGTGAGTAGAACTGCGAGTTGACATTGACTGACTGATCGATGAGCAAACAGATGATGCGTTCCAAATAACGAATGTTCATGTTTGTCAGTCTACACATCTACACCCCAAAGATGTCAAGCATTAAAATACACAGTAAAGCGTCCGTGAAGGGTATGGTACCCAACCCCAGAAATGCAGATAAGACGAAACTACAACTTACACACAATGTTAGTTCGATGACAGAAATACTTCTTAGCTCCTCCTTAACAGATAACGCAATTAGAGTCCATGTCTTGTGTCTTTTGCAACTTGACCTCGAGCTCAGCGTTCAATGTCCCATCAGCGTCGACGAAGGACGTAGCACTACAAGTCCAATATGTAAACACCCAGTAGAGAAAACAAAAATAACGAAAGGGGAGGACTTACTCATTGCGTAAGGTCGCTCCGAACAAAAACTTATCGAGTGACACGACGACTTCGCGCGCGGGGCCACCAGGAGCGATCTGGTAGTTGCTAGTCTTGATGGGGAGCGACGCCGCATTGCGGTTTTTGCCAGCGTGCGGATGCTTGGGCGGCATAGGCAAGCCGAGGTGCGTCACCCGATGTGTCACTGATGGAGGATCCGGCGTCGACGGCGGTGCGGGAGACCGATCGACGATAAAGAGGCGACCATCCACCCACGCGGGTGCACTATTCTCCCCAAGACCAAGCGAGACGAGCCACTCGCCAGCACGACTCGTACCAAGAGGTGGTCCAGTATTTACCCCTGCGACCGAAAACGCGAGGTACCACAATCTCCCTGTGGGCGCAAAACAAACAAATAGAAAAGGGCGCGATCTTTATTTAACACGCAATTCAGAGAAAAAAGTATGGGGCAGAGGGACGTACCACGTGCGATGAACTCGATCCTGGCCTGCTTGGACACGCGCATGCGCAGCTGGAACTGCGTGAGGGAGAAGTGGACGGTGAACGCAGCAGCGGTTCCGCCGCCTGCGCCGGTGCTAGTGCCGCGAGTCTCCACCACCGAGATGGTATCGACGGTGTCGTTGCCTCCGAGCAACACCTTGTCCGTCCCAGAGCGGGGCGAAAAGGCCTCATAGCGCTGTCCAAGACGCACAAACAGTGCATTGTCCGACACCGTAACGCACGCAAGCCGAGCGTCCGTAACAGTCAAAGCATTCAGCGGAAGCGAGGCGTCCAAAATGGCGAGCACGAGTGCGTCAGGGTCGCTGCTGGCTACTGGGACCGGGACCATGAGGTAATCCATCTTGGCGGGTGCGGGTGCTGCGGATGCGGATTTGGATGCAGGGCGCTTGAGGATCGCCCAGTAGATGGGGAGGTGGCCCTCGACGAAGGGTTCTTGGAGGATCGAGGAGAAGCTGAGGCCGTGTGCGGTGCATGTATCTGCGCAGTTACCGAGGAGGGAGAGCCATTCGTGCTCGGAGGGACGGGCCTGTGAGAGGAGGTCGCGGATGAAGTCCTGGGTCGCGGTGCGGACTAGCTTCGCTGTTTTGGAGAGGCCGAAGATGGCGGTCGGGAACCACCGCGACGGGGCTGCTGCTGCCTTTGTGCGAGCTTTTGGATGGCGCTTGGATAGGGAAGTCGAGGATGGGTTCGGTGTGGGACAGAGGTTCACTTTGGAGTCGGAGGAGCTTCGGAGGGCGTGTTGATATGGTGGTGGTGCATCGCTGAAGCCCTGGGATTTGTCAATCATCGTTACTCGCGCAAGGATGAGAGTATGGAGGTGAAAACGAGTCAGAGGCCGTTATTTGAGCGGAACCTAGGAGTCCCCATGAGTGTCCATGCCGTGAACGCGGCTGTGCTCGCTGATATAATTGCTGTGCTTGCTGTCAGTTTGCTGTCCTGCACATTGCAAGAACGAGTTTTCTATCGAACCGCAACCCTTTGCTCTCCAAGCATTGCAACTGCACAGGACCCAAATCGCGAGAACAAAACTACAATATAATGCGAGACGTGACAAAAATAGAGAAATGTTTAAAGAAACAAGCGTGCCCCAAACAGCGTAAACAGCTTCGACCTTAGATGCCGCGTTTCCCAACCTTCATCCTTCCAACGACCAAAAGGTGCAGGTCCCCCCAGGAGCTCCCTTGACGAGGTCACCGATCAAACACGATGGGGCTGATACCTCGCGCGCGTGGATCATCCGTAGCCCCTGGGATCTCACCGCCCTGCTTAAGATGGTGCCAGTAGACGGGATCGCCTACCCGCAGCGGCTGTGGGCTCGGCTTTTGTGGATCCGCAAAGACGGACAACGACGCCGGGCACGGCGACTCGGGTGCGGGTGGTGGCATGGCATTATATGAGGAGTTCAAAGCGGGTGAAGTTGTTGACGATGGATGCACCTCGGCAGGGTCTGGCGTCGAAGGGAGGAAAGACCGCGGAGACCAAGCAGGATTTGGGAACGATGGCGATGACGACGACCGCGTGGTGTAGGCGGGTAGAATGCCGGGTTCACCTGGGGCGTAGTGTCTCTCGGAGGCAATGAGCTCGGACGAGTGGAATACGAAACGGTGGCCATTTGTGGCGCGATCCGTGGTCGCGTTTGAAGATATGCATTGAGTGCACTATGGATCCCATAAACACGTTTACAAATGAATGGTATATGAAATTAGAAACGTACCGGGACAACAACCGCGTAACCGACGCTCGTTCCACATCCATGACAGCACAGCGTTTGTGTCAGACACTCACACGTGCGAGGTTGTTGCTCGTTTGGCTGTTGGTGGGGCGATTCTGTGGATGGCCGCCTTGCGGAATAGGCTGAACAGTTGACGGGAAGTGCGTCTGTAGAGTACAGTGGGACTTGCGGGCGAAGCAGCAAAACAGCCTGGGGAGAAGAGCGGCCCCGAATGACGGAACATTGAACAAGCTAGCGGTCAACGCGTACCTTCATTCCGCGATTAGTCAAGAATGTTCGGCAATTTTTGCACTCTAGCAACCACACTGTTTGCGCCACTGGCGGTGCAAAGGATGAGGCAGGTGCATCGACAGAGGAGTCCGCAGATTGCCATTCTGTATAGCCGGGATATGCCCAGGCGGGGTGTCGGCTCATTGGAGAGGGATACGGCGGAATCACTAGTTGGGCGGGACTGGAGAAAGTGGAAGCGGAAGGTAGGATAATATGGTCTGTGGGAGCGTAGTCTTGGTGGCTAAAAGAGGCATGAGCATAAAAACCGGAGGTAGTGTCGTATATGGCGGCGGGTTGATGTTGATGGAAACGATAGAGTCCCCAAGAGTGGGCGGGGATCGTCCCAACCTGAACTGTGGCAGGGGCGTAATGCGAGGGACCAGTGGCAGTCGTGTCGTGAGGGAGGACAGGCAGTGTTGTTGATGGCATCGAGGGTGAATATATAGAGCCAGGAGCGATGGGAGGATAAGTTATAGGAACCAGGGGGAGCGAGAGTAGCGTTCAACCAGGCCAAAGGCTAGAAATCTCAAGATTTGGGCCGGCAAACAAAGCTGACAGGCCATCTCGCTGTCTGCAGCAGGTCCAGTCGCGGCTCAGGTGATGGTGGAGAGTCTGCCTCACTCGAGTGAAACCCCATCCGACTATCCCCCTTCTTCATCTTTGCTCCCGCCCTCGCCATGTCCCCGCCGGTCCAGTTCCTGGCGATAACTTTCCTCGTCGACAACACAATCGAATGGTTAGACACCCATCTATCTCCATACCACACCACTGACCTTCTAGGATGACCAAACTGCCGCCGGGGTTCACGCATGAGATGCGACACCATCTAACTCGCAAGGCGGCCGAGCTCGACCCAATCACAGGGGTGCCCATTCTGCCACTTGGGGATTTCTGCTGCGGTTCGTGTGCCCCACCGCCAATCACTGGTCGATAATTGCCAACACGTATCTAGCCGCCCATGGCTTCTCCGCTCTGATTGTGTGCACCTGTCTAACGGCCGCATCCTAGAAACTGGCTGACCTAATCCACCAGGAAACAAATGAGACGACGGACACGCCCGAGTCGAACAGATTCACCCTCTTCGACACCGGTCCGGACTCAAATACGCTCTCCCGCAATCTGTCCGGCCTCGGAACGCCGCTTGGCCCTATCGAGCGCGTTGTGGTCTCACATTGGCATGCTGACCACACCGGCGGCCTGCTTTCTTTTCTGGATCGCCGTAGTCGGGAATTGGGTGTGAAAACCATCGTCGATGTGCATCCAAATCGCCCTACCGCCCGTGGCATCGCACCTCCTCCATCAAAAAAGGTCATATGCCAATTGCCCCGTGACCCCTCTTTTGAGGAGATTGAGGCCCACGGTGGCACCGTAGAGAAGCATCGGGACGGTCACGCCGTTGCAGGTGGTACCGTCTGGGTGAGTGGGGAGATTCCCCGCGTTACGCCTTTCGAGACGGGGTTGATCGGTGGCGTTCGATTTACTCCTAACGAGGACGGCACTGCTGGGAGTTGGTCCGAGGAATTGGTGAGTTTCGGCTCTAGGTACAAGTCATTAACCGGTTTCACGGATGATCTAGGATATTATGGATGAGAGATACGCTGCTGTAGACGTGCTTGGAAAAGGGCTTGTGATATTTAGCGCGTTAAGTGACCTAAATCTATACGGGAATACCTAGGCTTATGGCTATAAACAGTTGCTCGCATGCAGGTATCGTGAACGTCGTCAAGGATGCCGTTGAGCGATTCTCGCGGCCGATATACATGGTACGTATCTGTCACTTTTCGGCTCTCGAAAGCTTGAGCCTATCTCCCATCTACTGCAGATTGTCGGTGGCCTGCATCTTGCCGGCCCTGAGCTTGCGGATCGTATAAAACCCACTGTCAACTTTCTCTCCGAGAGTCTCATTCCCGCGCCAACATATGTGCTACCGATGCACTGTTCCGGGTTTGCCGTTAAGGTCGCACTGGAGGCTGCACTAGGCGAGGGTTGTGTACCAGCTGGCGCTGGTCACAGGGTTACCATCACCGGCATCCCAGATGACGAGGCAACCCTGCGACCCCCTAGCATTCGCTCGCGCTAGATTGCGCAGTACTCGTTTTAATCAAAATGCTGTACAGTACCTAGCAGCCCGCCTTTGTCCCATCGAAACGCTGTTCGACAAGTTCCTCCACGAATGAAATGACCACTGGTATCCCATAGTCTGCCCCCTTAGTCATTGGGGAAATAGGTTGTCCCGCCATCAGATCATATAGTATGATGCACATTCGATTGCATCTGGGACGACAAAGTGTGCCAGTCAGCGTAATTTGCTAACACTATCACATATCCCAACTATGTGTCATTGGCTAGATCCGGTGAAGCGTCTGAGGTGTTTCTAGACTCAACTAAGTCTAGAGTCCCTCAACGATGCATGGTGGTGGGAAGATTGGTTACACATCGAGATCGTAATGAGGGCTGAAGCACGCTGAAGGCTGGGTGGTAGATGCGGTGTTCTGCATTGACACAAAAGGGCTCTGTTATTTGTCTGGGAACTGAGGCACTGCGGGCCCCGCCATTTGTTAGTTGTCTTGGAGTCAACGGCCCTAATTTGGAAATAAATTCACGGGAGTGTCACGTGTTACGAGGATGATAAAGCCTGGCCCGCAACGCGCCACAGCTCTCACCGCTCTTTCAACCACCACCACCTCCCACTCGCTAAACACACCTTAGTAAGTTCTTCCCGTTTTCCGCCTCCTCTTTCGTTACAGGCTCTGACCCGTATGATAGCCATGCAGATCTTTGTGAAGACCCTCACCGGCAAGACCATCACCCTCGAGGTTGAGTCGTCCGATACCATCGATAATGTCAAGGCCAAGATCCAGGACAAGGAGGGAATCCCCCCGGATCAACAACGCCTCATCTTCGCTGGAAAACAGCTTGAGGATGGCCGGACCCTTTCCGATTATAACATTCAAAAAGAGTCCACTCTTCACCTCGGTACGTGATAGCATCAATTATTGTGACTTGAAATCATTCTTACCTTGCTTTTCATAGTGCTTCGTCTCCGCGGTGGCATGCAAATCTTCGTCAAGACCTTGACGGGCAAGACTATCACACTCGAAGTTGAATCCTCCGACACCATCGATAACGTTAAGGCGAAAATCCAGGACAAGGAAGGCATTCCCCCGGACCAGCAGCGTCTCATCTTTGCTGGCAAGCAGCTTGAAGACGGCCGGACACTGTCCGACTACAACATCCAGAAGGAGTCTACCCTTCATCTCGTCCTTCGTCTCCGCGGAGGCATGCAGATCTTTGTTAAGACTCTCACCGGGAAGACGATTACCCTCGAGGTCGAGTCGTCGGATACGATTGACAATGTTAAAGCGAAGATCCAAGATAAGGAAGGCATCCCTCCGGATCAGCAGCGTTTGATTTTCGCCGGCAAACAGCTCGAGGACGGGCGCACCCTCTCAGACTATAACATACAGAAAGAATCGACTCTTCACCTTGTCCTCCGTTTACGTGGTGGCATGCAGATCTTTGTCAAGACATTGACAGGAAAGACGATTACGTTGGAAGTGGAGTCGTCTGACACTATTGACAACGTGAAGGCAAAGATCCAGGATAAGGAAGGCATTCCTCCGGACCAACAGCGTCTGATCTTCGCTGGTAAACAGCTCGAAGATGGTCGTACGCTCTCTGACTATAACATTCAGAAGGAGAGCACCCTGCACCTTGGTATGTTTTGTCATCACTGCCTTTTGTTGTTTTCTAACGTGATTCGTAGTCCTTCGTCTTCGTGGAGGCAACTGAACGTTGTTGGTAGTTAGGATGCTTGGCAGTTGTACGCGCACGTAGTAGTGAATATCAGCAGTTTTGAAGTCGTTTTGTGTGTTGTGGGCGAGCTATGACAGCCTTGTGGTGAGCGAGATGGTCGGGCTATCGGGCCGTGGCATGGCCTCCAATGTTGCCCTCTTGACACAATCACACAAGGCTGTTAAGGCAAAGAAGCGACAAAAACTTGGACAGGCTAGTGCTGTCGTGTTCGACGAGGATGCGCGGAGGTGTGCATACAGCCCCTTCTCATTATGCGAGATACATGACACCGCACTCTAGGGAATTTCTGACCGGCTTTCACAAACGAAAGTTGGCAAAAAAGGAGGAGAGCAAGAAGAGAGCCCAGGCAAGGGAAAAGGAAGAGCGTCTGGAGGCGCGGCGGGAGGTGCATAGTACATTATCCTTGCCTCCTGCAATTCTTGTTGCTAACACTTCGGATCACCAACATGTCTATTTAGCAACGGCGTGTGCTCGCAGAGCAGGCCGCCCAGAACGCTGCAGAAGTCGAAGAGGCGTACGGTGGCTTCGCGCAACGTGCGTCCGTTTCCAGTCTTCTCTCACTCATTTTTTTCTTGAGCTAGGCAGCTCACATGGGTCGTGAAAAAACAAACTTGAATAATTTACAGATGTCGAATCAGACCAGGAATCATGGACCGGCATCGCATCGCCGTCTACCGTACCAGCCGATCAGCGCGAGTACTCGGACGAAGAACAGCTCGCGACCGTCACCGTCGTGGAGGACTTTGACCCGAGCATGCTCCTCTATCACCCTCCCGCCGCCGCCGCCACCACCTCTGATGCGGAGCACCGCCCGTTGCTTCCGCAACCGCATTCGCAACCACCGCCGCCGTTGTTGCGCGGCGGGAAGGCGAGTCGGAACTTGAAGGAGGGTGGTGGTGGTGGTGGCCTGGCGAAGAAGGTGCGGTACGAGACTAAGGCGGCGCGGAAGGCGACGAGGGCGACGCAGCGCGCAAGAAGGACAGAAAAGGCGGAGCTGGCGGGCGGGAAGGCGGCGAGGAAGAAGGCTGGCGGGAAGAATAAGCCAAGAGCAAGAAAGTGAGGTGAGGTTGTCCGTCTACAGTGCTACTGCTTTTCATTGAATCTGGCAAGACCAGTCAGTTAGTTTCGCGCAGGGATTGTAGGCCCGTGGTCGTGGGTTTTCCTGGTGCTGACATCCCTGTTGTACTTCAACTCGACTATGACCAATTGACTCGAACTCGAGGCTCTTGCTATTTCTGAACTATTCACCCGAGCTTGGAAAACTTGCAGCCGTAGTAGGCGGGTGTTTTTATTTACTCTCCCCTCGCCAGACCTTACTGGGGATCTGGTCGCAGTCTCCGAGCCCTGCGCTGCTCTGGCCTACCTACTCAACAGCGAGGGTTCATGTGACTTGTCGATTTTGACGATATCACTCGTAGAAACCCCAAATACATGAACTGGACTCGGCTTGAAGTAGTGGAGTGAGCATCATCTGGCAAGATCATGAGCACGCGTTGGCAGATCCATTCCGCCGCGAGGGTATGGGCAATGGCATCATCACTCACACGGCTCCTCTGCTTGTCTAATAACTATCCAAAAAAAGGCCTGTATTAGTGGACCCTGCTCCTTGACAACGACCAACTGGGTATTCAGTTGAGGTCTGTCTGCCTACCTCCAATCGGACTCATTGAACTCATTTCAAACAGGGCAAGCCCTTCTTTGACATGAGTGGTGCACGCAACTGCGCGGTGGTGGTCTACTGTATATCCCTCGTCCGGCAATGTCGGTGTCCGGGTGCACGAACCGGAACGGTTCAGTACTCGGGGCGCCGCACAGTAAATTACCCCTCTCGATACTGGCGCATCTGGCATCTGGCCAAACAACCCGAAACCAAAAAAAAAATTCCAGTAATAGAAGTACTGTATACATCGCATCAAATATTTAGCGGGGCGCAATACAGTAGGCGGGGATATGAAGCGACAATCCTCATTAGAGGTCCTAGGGACGACCAGATGACCAACCAGAGTTAGAACACATGGTAGCGCGGGCCCGCGCTGGCACGTTTAAAAGCCAAACCTGAAAGAGAACAAGAGCAAAACAGCGCGCAAGGCTCGGGTTTCCTGGCCTACTCGGACGTCCCGCACGTCCCATGATCCAACACGTGTGAGTTTAATCCCGAGACCCGACCGCACCCTCGCGGGCATAGCACTATGTGGCGCCTTGTAAATCTAGGCTAAAATGAGGGACCTGTGATGGTGGCGGCATTCTAGTTTCACAATCTTGGCTTCGCGCTTTTTGAACAGGTTGGCGGCGGTCTAATCACCATGTGGGGACTAGCGTAAAATACCATGGTAAAATTGTATCGAACAATTGACGCCCTGTTGACGTATGAGGTCTAGCTACATGCAGCAAAGATAGGTGCTAGGTCTTCTCCAAATAGTCCCCGGAATGTCTGCGCACCGACTATGCCAACTACCCTAGCAGCCTACATCATGAGGCTTGCCAGGCCCCCGGACTGGTAAGCCATTGGGCGAACGTTCGGATGTGGTTGCGCATCGAATTGAATGTACTCTTGCGTGCCTTCTGCGTCTATACGGACCTAACACAGCAACATTATATGCCACGAAGGTATTACGGGTCAACGGACTTACAAAAGCTCCCTTGTTGCCTGCCTGATCAACATAATTTGGAGCGGAGAATACCTGAAACGGTGTCAGGACAGAATACAGTACCGGACACGGAGTAATCATTGGGATACCGTTGTACAAAGGCCGTCGTGCTCGACAGCATAACCGTCTAGACGTCAAAAAGTGAGCTGTCAAGGGAATCGTGGAGGGTATTGACCTTCCTACCTTGTCGTACCTCGTGACTGCGTAGGATGGAAGTCACCCCGTTCGACTCGCACCATCGCCGAGTCACGTCCGGGCCAAACGCGATGCCGACACCCTGATTCCAGCGAATCTCATGAGCATGTCTTTCTCCATGTTACAATAAAAGGTGACTTACGCGTTTACTTGGTCCCCAGCCAGGTGTTTCCTGTGGGTCCGTCCAAAGGAGCTGTGGTGCTACTCAGTATTCGACCTCCAACGGTGAAGGGCTCTGAGCACGGACCTCGCCTGTGAATGAGGGTCAAATCGCACGCTATCACGAAAACGAACAAAAACATACACATCAAACCTTCAGTCCCCGGCTGACGACCTATTCGCTTTATTTTGCGGATGTCATCGAGAGTTATGCCGTCCTTGCTGAAGAGACCTCCGTGTGTGACGAAATACCGCTTGACACCATTAGATGAGAGGATTGCGTTCTCCGTTTTGGCAGGGGGCCGCGTTGCACTGACAAGGGTAGCAAGTGGTACTAGGCTCGCTGTGAGCAGCGATGTCCAAGCAAAATAGGATGAGAGCAATACTAGTTGTAAACACATGTGCGAAGAGCTTGAGAAATAATGCAGCTGAGAAGGATGTTCTAACAATACGACTGGGTACTGTCGGACATACCTTGTACGTTTGCTCGCCATGCTTGTGTTTCGCCTCGCCCTCGAACCCGTATGTCCGGTTCATCTCCTTTGCTTCGTGATTTCCGCGATTGATGAACATGCCCGTGGGGTGCAGCCCTACGGTCAGTTGCTATTGAGGAATTTATCGAGCGGGGGAGAATAAAGCCCACTGACACTTGAGTGCGAAGGCGATCAATATCACCTCCACGGACCATGAGCCACGATCTACGAGGTCACCATTCATGAGTAAGAGGTGCTTTGGTGATGGCACCCCAGTCAATGACAATAGGTGTAACACGTCGTAAAGTTGTCCTGCAAAAACTCTCAGTCTGGGAGTTCCTATGTGCAAAGTGAACGATGGCACCGTGGACGTCCCCGATCACGTCGATGGTAGCGTCGTTCTCAACCTTAACATCCACGAGGCTTTCCTCCTTTACGAAGTGATCGTGTGCTCCGAGTGTGATTTCCCATGCATATCGTCGAGGGAGCGTCTTCCCATCTTTAAACCATTGTAACATAGATCGAATGAACTCTATCGTGATCTTATATTTGCCATCGTCCGTTGTCTCGAGCGTTGGCCCCTGGTAGGTTTTCTCCACTTCGCAGGAGCCTTTAAATATTCGAATCTGGGTTTGAGCAAAGCCCGCTAGGGACATTGGCGGCAAGGCGCACCTTCGGCAATCATCTCCAAGCATCTGTCAACGGCGCTCTTCTCCTCTTCGACCTCGATCGCCTTTTCAAACTCGATCTTCCGTACGAGCTTCTGCGTCGATTCGAGCTCTCTGCGGACCTGCGCATTTTGCGGTTCGAGGGCAAGCACCCTCTTCAAATCAGCAATGGCCTGCTGAGGCTTGAGAATCTGTATATGACACATCGCACGACTGTGATGAAACCACGCAGGTTCAGCATCCCAGCGAGTATCGCCTTAGGGAGTGGGAGGGGAGAGGGAAGAAGGGGGGGTGTTGGTTTGCACAGCGGACACGCACCGGTAAAATGCTTTGGCATATTTGGGGTTGAGTTCTATTGCGTGCGCTGCGACAAGAGCAATTCAGCTTCTCGTAATGGGACGACGAAAAGGGGTTGGGTGAGGCTCACAGGCATCCTGCAGAGCATATCCGTGCTCCTCGAGTTTGATGCGCGTATATGCGCGATTGCAGAATAGCGTTGCATCGCTGGGATTGCGCGCGATCGCTTCGGAGTACAACTGCGCGGCTTTCAAAAAGTTACGGGCTGTTTGGGTAAGGTAGAGGGCAGATTAGCGAGTGAAGAATGGGGTTAGATCTGCCGAGCATACATGAGAAGGCCTTGTTGGCATCCGCCTTGAGTTTGGCGGCTTCTTGCCTGTCATCCTCTGTAACTTCTTTAGGATCGGTCAAACTCAGTGTTGATAGCGTAGGAGATGGTATGACCGATGAAGGTGGGGTAGTAGAAGAACGAGAGGTGGAGGACGATTCGCTCATGCTTACTATCCAATGCCGCCTCAGCGATGCTCACCGATTCTATTTGTACACTTTCTCAACCGGTCCGGCCAAACACACTCACGAAATTCTATTTACCACCCACAGTGATAGACATGTAGAACAAACTTCAGGAGTAGGTTGAAGAGGGCAGGTAACGGTCAACCTCGTCACGTCACTCAAGGACACTCCACATTGTGATATTTGCCAAGCCTCATCTCATAAGCGTTCACCCCTTGCATCCAACCGTTGAGAAATTGGTGAAGACTGAAAATAGGCATCAGAAACGCTGTCACGGATAAAGGTAAGAGAGAACCCACTAGTCGAGGTTGTTCTGGCATCTACAGCAAGTATGTGCGGCACGCGTAGCATCACCCTAGTCCACAGTCATTTCAGATAGGCGATTTCCGTCAAAAACTCGTCACCCACGTAGGTCATGCCAGGTTTCCAGCCATTATATTCCCCAATGGTCGAGAATACATCACCGCCATTGGAAGCCAAGGTAGCAACGAAAAATTCAGCACCTGTCCTGATGTTGAAGTCCTGGACGATGACAACTAAGTCAACTCCTAAATCAGTGCATTAGAAAACTTACGATGTCCTTGCAGTTGCCGTTCGGGGCACCTTTACACTTTTCTGGCGTAATCTGCATGAGGCCTTGCTCACCGGCACCGCCAACGGCAGATGGGTTGCAGGTGCTTTCCTGCATCGCGAACGACGCCAGTATGATCGGAGGGACTAAAGAGCATGATCAACCGAAATGGCCTCAGGTCGCACGTCTCGGTGAACACGAACTGCCTAGATGTTGTCCGTACTTCTTGAAAGTAGCAATGATCTGGTCGCTGCAGGGAGAAAATGTTGTATGCCTTGCACTATCCAGCAGGACGACTACAAGATCCTCGATTTTGACCTGGGCTGGCGACCAACCAGGGCCGTTGATCCCACAGTTCAACCAGTCGATATGTCCATTAGGGCCACTGAGGCTCGTGATCTCCGCTACACACAACAACAGTAGTCAGAATCTCCGGGCGACCAATACAGCACTGTGCGGTTTGTACATACCTGTAGCGCCAACGGGATGGCACCTGCCGGCATTAGGAGGATTAATCGTGCCGGACCCTCCAGGGGCAGGTGCTGGGCAGTTCGAAGCCGAATTCTGATATGGACTTTCCGCCAGTTTGACCGAGTAACCTCCCTGGTGCGCGATGTGGGCGGGGCGGCAATGCTTCCCGGGATGTGCAGGATCGCAGGAATGGGCGTGCACAGAGTAACGCTTGGGAGAGGCGGCGTCGTACAAGGAAGATGCCTCAAGGGTGGCGGTGGCGGTGGCGGCGGCGGCGAGCCAGAGGGAGAAAGTAGCAAACCCAACAGAGAGTTTCATAGTAAATAAGGCGTAGAATCCAATGGAGAAAAGGAACGTGGGTGGTCGAGCTCAACGTTCAACCTTTGAAGCTTTGAAGTACTGTACTGCTCGTGAGTTTAAGAAACCAATCGGCGGTGAAACGTGAAAAAAGTCCGTCAGTGACAGGTTTGGCCGTCTGAGGAAGAGTTTGAGAGACGATGAAATGGTGGAATACAAACACTTGAACTTGAATTCATTCATGCCAAAGCTGCCAAGTCACCGCGTCCCTCTGTGCCGCATCTTGCAATGCAAGCATCTGTCTGAGCGAGTTAAGACGACGAGCAACAAGTGGTCGACTGCTCCTGGTCACTCTCGTCGGTTGCCTGTGGCTGTTGCAACCCGCCCGAACGAATTTAATAGCCTAGTTTGTCGCAAGCCAAGAACCTGATACCCTGAAGGTCTTCACACGACCAATTTAGTCATCGAATGAATGACACTGCATATTGCCACCTATTCTGCGACTGCGACTGCGGAAGGAGCCAGTCTCGTATTACTCCACACTCACACTCCATACTCCATAACCAATTGACTTTGAGGGGTCGATAGAATGATGTGAGTAGGTCTCTGTCACGCGGAACAACCCTCTCTTCCGAGTCGGAGCTTTACGTGAGACAAGCCGGCAACGGGGCCTTCGCTCGACCCATTCTGTCACCAACAACCTTTCTTCGTTCTTGCCCGGGAATTTGACTGGAACACATTCTGGAAGGGGTACAGTACTTTTACTCGGGCCCGAATAGTCGGAGGGACCCAGACCAGACCGGCTTCCCAACAACACCGTTTTCTTTTCCGTGGCGGCGGAGTTACTCTTCCGCAGCAGATAGCATTTGGACCGCGCAGCAAACTTCCGAGTGAGTGACCCTAGCCGATCGTCGCTGTGTCCAGGTTATGGTAGCTACATACCGATGCTCTAAGGTCCGCTGGCGCCTGGGTTACGATCAGGCGGATATTGCATAGGTGTGTTTGCGGCCTTGTCACACCGCATTCTCTCGCAGTATGGTGTATGAATGACCCCTGTCTACATCGGTTCTTTTCATAGCCCCAGATCGCTTTACTGATGAGGCCGATTTCGCGTGAATTTCCGGCACCCTTCACAACCCTCAGAACAGCGCAGATGTTTATAACTTTACCCGTCGTGGGTGAAACGCATTACGCTACGCACAACGGGCCTGTCCGAGGAGATACGGTATGCACACGCTCACAGGTTTTCCAGGCTTCTTAAGCCGGGAGAGAAAAGCGGTCAGGAGTGATGTCGTAAAACGATGAGCGCCTTACAGTAACTCAGATTGACTCAGCCTGAGACTGTATGCCACCCGCCGCCAACTGCTCTCTCTATTGAGCGCTGGAATCGCGTAAAGACGCTTGGGCAACTCAGTGCGCTCATGAATCACTACAGTAAGGCGCATCGCATGTCAAGCTGCCAAGCCACTCAAGTGCCGCGGAACAGACGTATTGACCCTCGCGAAAACAAGAGCAGCCGCCAGTATCACGTTATCGACGCGTTTCCGCGTGAAGCGGATGTACAAAGGGCACTTACGCACGCGCAGGCGGAGTCTCCACTAACAATATCCCCCATCAGGCAAAGAATAGTGACTAACGACCCTCAACCACCAGGTTGACAGAGGTGATTCATACGTGATTCATCCATCCACTTTACAAATGACACTTAACGGATCGATCGGACGTTTGATCGATGCCTTGGTCCTCATGCACAGGCGAGAAAGAACAGGAGTGACACCCAGAACACATGTTCGCTAACGGACGTTACAAGTTGCAATGCATCCAAAAACAGGGTTCTCTGCCTGGGATCAGCTACTGCCATATGACGTGAGACCAGCAAGATGATGATGTTATAGGAAGTGATGCGATCTCCCGCTGAAGTCTGCAGGCATCATGCGAGGGCAGTGGAGGGTGACCAGGTCGTGTCAGCTCATATGCCACGCTGCAGAGGAAACAACTAGCAAGGGCCTTCTCACCCGCCCCGAGGCTGAGTTTAGTTATAATCAGCCACGTTAGATCGAGAACCAATGGCAAAACTAGGCACCCATGTCAGACCTGCTCAGATCATAAATCTGGTGTGATGAGTGAGTCAAATCGGCCGGAAACCATAAATGTGCATAACGCCAGCAGCAGTGAAGATTTTTTTTACAATTGCAACTGCCAGAACAGGCGCCCGGAGCCCGGAGAAGGGAAACCCCAGGAGGCCGGAAAGGGCAATTGGTTCTCTTCCTGGTTTATTTCGGCGACGTCGGGTCGTATAAGTTCTTTGTCCCAAGAAGAATTCAAGGACGTTGACCAACTTGCGAAGATCTGAGAACTAAAATTATGCGTTGCTATGGTGCAACACCGAGCAGGGGGGTTACAACAGTGCTGAACCCTCGACGCCCAAAGTTCGTGTGCCTTTGGGGATACGTCCTCGTGACGATCAAGGCTTCCATCCATTAGAGGTAACTTTTCGGTAATACGGCCATCATCCAAGTAGTACAGCAGTTGCCTGCATCGACATTGCCACCTGAGTGTGGGATCTGCTAAGCTCCATGCTCCATACACTGTCTTCAGATTTTTGGAGGCTTTTGGTAGGATTGTTACCTAAAATGCACATAAAATGCACATGGGTCTCGAAAGAATGCCAATGGTAACTTTTGACAGCAAGTTGCCTCGCTTGCCGACCTTTTTGTTCCAGTTTGTTCCAGTACAATTACCTTGAATGACTACCATACCATGATTGATGACCCGGATCACATGTGGCTTGACGATCAGGATGATTCGATGAGGTAGATAGCTGCACAGGTGGATGACCGCATAGCTATCTCCTCGAGGAGATGTGCGCGGTATTGGCCCGCGTAGGAATCATCCAGACTGCTCTTTGATGCTGCTCGCGAGCTCCGAAGACAATAACCCTACGTCGTGATGAATCAGTTAAGCGGAGCTAGGGTCAAACTGGTTGACTCAGGACCGCACGCTGTCGGAATAAGAATGGGCACCTGAGAGCCGGTAGCGTCATCGTTCTGTTCTCATCCCATTTCCGGGTGGTCACCCTGTCACGTGGAGCTCCGCCGAAGGGCAACGTCCTTATAAATCCAGTTCGTCTCGCCTGGGACATGCGTCCTGGGCGCTGCTCAGGTTAACTCAGAATTGGTACAGTACCTGGCGTCCATGCGACAGCATGCAGGGTTCCAGGACTTGGAAGGCTTCATCAATGTAGGGACACGTGAACGCGAATCCCTAAGCGGCAATTCACACATATGAACGGGTCCATGAACCGTCCGATGTTTAACACCAGGTATGCGTTCGGACTAACACGCAGACTTTTTGGAAGCCTTGCGCATGTGTTAAGAGCAGGAATCGGGGGAGGAAACGCCACAATGCAAGGTCGATTCTGGTTTACCTCCGTCTGCGAGCGCCTGAACCGGTAAAAGAACATCGCAGGTGAAGTAACAAATAAAGGTAGATATCACACGTTTCTATGTACCTCGACTGAAGAGAAATGCCGTTAATTGCGCCCCGACAAGGATGGGACACAACTGTGGAAAGCTCGGAAAAAGTGTGGCGAGGTTAGAAAGAAGTTACGCCTGTGGGCTGTGCAGGGGCTGGGAAGAGGCGTGGGACAGCAGGACAGCAGAACGGCGCAATGGTGGGCTGTGAGTGTAGTGAAGGAGGGGCGATACGGGATTTTGGAGACCAAGGGAAGGAACGCCACTATCAAATGAGGCGGGACCGAAGACAAATAAACAGACCCGCTTCCCGATGAATCGCGGGGTTGTGAAGTGTCACGGTTGTGACACTGTCGAGTGACTCCACCGTATCGCCCTCAGTACTTAGAAAGAAGGTCGAGTTGAATTTCCCAACTCTGTGCGTACGCCCCCTATACATTTCCCCCTACGCTCCCCTTGTCCCGCTCCCTCGACTCCTTGCTGTTTTTTTGCCTCACATTGACTCCTCCTCCACACTCCATTAATTCCTTCGGCTCTCGTTGCTGAAGGTCCAGATCACAGTCAGTGTGGGTAGCCCAACCTAATAAGGTTGGCCATCCACCTCTGATCCTCTCGTGGTCAAAATGTTGGCGTCACTCGGACTCGTCTTACTTCCCAAACCAAGCCTCTCTCTCGTCAGTTCCATCTTCGGTTCCGTCCCCTCTAACAACAACTGCATTGTCACACCCGCATCTCATGGTACCCTTGCTTAACTTAAATAAGTCCACTCGCGTGTTTTGCTCGTCTATATCTACTTCTCTGCTTCTTAACAACTCACCACTCCACCTCAAACACCACCACTCAGTATGCAAGCTGTCTCCCATTCGCTGACTCACCGCGGGTCGAGTGCTTCACGCACCCGTGCTCGGTGGCAGCCCTATGCCTCTATCCAACCCTCTTCTATGCGGACGCCATCTGGCGCATACTTGCATACCCCAGTATCGTCATCTTCAACTGTATCAACACCTGCCCCAGCTCCTCACAACTCAATATGCGAATCAGATCTCACAAAGTCCCTCCCGCCTGCTCGCTCAAATACTCACATTCTCTCGCAACCCTCGAAGGATATTCGCGATGTACATAAACATAAATATGTCACTGGTCTCGTCGGTGAGCGCCGTTTACCCGCTCTCCGGCACATGCGCCTATTTCAGAGGCTTCGATTTGCTTAGACGTTCTTTCCCTCCAGATGCCGCCGTCAGATCTCTGTGTGAAATATGGAGTCCCCATGATATCCCTGCAGTTTTCTTGACACAAGCGTGTTTGATGACACCATCAACTTCCATGCATAATATCCTTCCCCTTAATGGACCGTCTAATTCAAGCGTCTTCACCGCAATCGCGCAACAGTTACCCTCGCCGCCAATCACACCACCATATCTACCAGGCACAGCATCCTCCCCTCATGTTTCCAGGGCGCCTCGTACCCTTTCCCGCGCCGCAACGCACATTGACCTTTCTTCTGCTGAGCAGGCCCGGGGCACCGCTGCCCCGCTTAAGACATTCGTGCATGACGTTTTGCGTCGTTCACGAACTTCGTGCAGTGTCCTACAAACAGCACTTTGCTACATTGAGGCCCTCCGTTCGAGGGTCCCCGAACTCGTCCAGCAAGAGCAAACCGGTGAAGGAATCCGTGGCGAGGTAGATCAGGGCGTGCGAGTCCTTCCTCCAGATGACCCGCGCTTACTCGAGTCTCCGAAAGAGGTTGACATCGATGAAGTTATCGACCCAGTGCACTTTGCCAGCTCGGAGAGCCAGTTTAGCGACGACGCGCTGCCAACTGTACGAATGCTGGATGAACTCACAATGCCTGATACTACCGCCCTATACCAAGTCGAAAGGAAGTCGCGCACGTCATCAGAGGATCTCCCTTCCCTCCCTCCCCTCCCATCACCGTTATTGTGTCCCCGTCGGACTTTTCTGGCTTCCTTGATCCTTGCGTCTAAATTCATGCAAGATAAGTGCTACTCTAACCGTGCATGGGCGAAACTTGCAGGTCTCCCTGCCCGGGAGATTGGCCGTTGCGAGCGCGCTCTGGGAGAGGCCCTTGGATGGAGACTGTGGGTTGGCAAGATGCCAGCGTACTGTATGCTGCCTCGAAGCCAAAGTGCAGGCGAAATTTGTCGTGCCCACTACTCATCGGATGCTCCCTCACCTGCCGCAAATGTTGTACGGCGTAGCCGCACGCTACCCGCGCATGCCCCCTCGTTCTCGGCTATGGCAACACAGCCTGTCAATCCTGCCACATCTATATGTACAAGAATGCAAGGTCCATGGATACCAATGCCCGAAGCTACAGCATTTGAGTACTCGCCGACTCCGACCCTGAGTGCATCCCCTGCTACGACGGATGCGTCTTCCGACAGCATCAATGAGCGCACAGTTCAAATGACGTTTGTCGACCATGTGTCGGATCCTGATGGCTTGAAAGAAAACACCCCCGCTATTCTCCCGGCGCTTGCGTATGCGTACGCAGGCGAGGGTGGGATTTCGCGGGCGTGGTGTGGGTTTGCCTGGAACGCAACGGGGCCTGCCGCTGGTTGGGTTCGTGGTGATGGAGACACACTGCCTCTGCAATACTGACATTTTATGTCTTGTCGACTATTTTATTCATCTTGGCATCGGTTGTCTTGTATCTATCTTCTTCTTACTGTTTTTTCTTGTGTCTGGCGTGCGTTTTTGCGCTTGTGGCTTTGTACAACACAATAGAGATTGGGCTGCTGAAAAACCATGCTGCTCATTGTTGAGGGTTCTTTGGCGGACTTTTTTTCGCGGACTTATTTACGGCGTGCACCATTTCGATGAGTTATCAGAAGTATTTTTTTGAGTTTGCTCCCACGTTGCCCGCGTGGCCAGTTGGACTTTGCTTGAAGGGGACTGGCGCAAAGTTACTGGGCACCCTTGGAGAGAAGCCCGCACAGGGAAGTCACTGATATGAACGATGACAGCTAAAAGTGCTGATAGGTTCACTGCGCAGCCATAAAGCCGCAGCAAGGTTGTAACCCTCGTTACGTGGATTTCGACTTGTCACTATCAGTCGTCCTCTGATCGTTCGTTACGTAGATACGGCGTCCGCGGTCTCCAAAACAAAAGTGGCATGACTCGGTCTGGATAGGCTTGGGCCCCTCGGGGTTACAGTCAGCGGCCATAAAGGGCGGCGAACACGGCTGGTAGAGTGTCAAGATTATTCGCTTGAGGCCGTAAACGGTCGCGCTAAAAACGCCTAAAGACATCCGATCCAATATAGTTCTACACCCGATTGTTCGTATTGTAAGGTCACTTGCACAACCCTGGCTTTATTAGCAGAGCCCATTGCTCAGATGAATGATGTGGCTGGTACTGGGAGATCGGAGCCATCATCGCGCACGCAGGGCTCTTGAGAGAACACTAGACCAAAAGAGGAAGGACGAGGGTGGGAGTTGGGTCGGTCGGGTCGATTTTCCGGGCGAGAAAACAGGTCGACCCTTCTCGTCGGATTGATTGTGTCCGCTCTTTCGAATTTTGGTTCGAAACTTGTGGATGTCTCAGCAACAATCCGCTACCAAGCCTTCGCTCCAGGGCGTTAGAATCAGAACCCGAAAAGGCGCAGTCAAGGCGCACGCGAAACACGAGCCCACAGGTACTGTATAAACGGTTTACCCCCAACCCAAGGCTGCTGCTACTTTGCCTCTGATCTCTCTCTTTCCTGCTACTCTTTTTAGTATTCAGAGATCAGGTGTATAAGCACTTGGAGACTGTCCCCCAAGGAGACTACGACGCCGTTGCGAACAAACTCATCCAGGCAGGATCTACCTTGGAATTCCTCAAATATGCGGACGCCCTCTTCGACATCCTCTTTGTCGGTGGCCTCCTCCAGCCCGGCGGCGGCTATCTCGACGCAGAGGGCCCCACATCTCCCTTCTCCCTCTTTCAGATCAAGGCCTCCGCCGAGATCGATGAGATAAAGAAGTTCGTCGAGGTCCTCAACAAGCTTATCAGGAGGTACGTGCGAATTTTTTCTGTGTGAATCATCACGCCTTAAAAAATGACGGTGTAAAAGATACAAGTACCTCCAGAAGCCGCTCGAGGACAACTCGCTCCCAACACTCTTGCAATACGTCAACAAGCGGGAGCCAGAACAGAGGGATAGATTTGCCGCCACCATCGGCCTCCTACTCGCGCAGGGCCTGGCAAGCCCCACATGCCTGCAGAGTCTGACGAAAGACCACCTCGTCAAAAACGGTAAACCTACCCTCGCTTTACTATCTTTGCGCATTCTCCCCACATTCATCATTCGAGCGTCGGCTCTTCTTTGCTGCAGACCTTTCGGTGAACGTCCTGACGATCATCCTGCGCGTCTATGTCGCCGAGGCTTCGATGGACCATGTCGCCGCCGCGCTCAAGAAGGGCGGGATCAAAGACCTGCTCATCTTCTTCCCTCCGAACCGGCGCTCCGACTCGGTGCTCGACGCACACTTCCGCGGCGCCGGTCTCCCGCAAGTCGCGGACTGGTGGACGCGTAAGCAGAATGCGGTCATCAAGGAAGAAATCGCCAAAGCTATCAAAGATTCCCTAGAACGCGAGGACCAACCTTCTGACGTGCGTTCAAATTTAAATTTAAGACATCCTGTTTTCCTGCAATTTTTTTTTCTCTTCCTTTTTCTGTCTTCGGGTTGCTAAAGAGGTAGACGAAATAGGTCGTCGCTGCTGTGCACGCCGTTGTCGAGGAGCGTCCGCTCCCCGAGGCTGAACTTGTCGCGAGCCTCTGGCAGGGCCTCATGGCTCAGGTCGACTGGAGCGCACGCCCGGATCAAATCGAGGGCCTTGCTCTACGCGAAGTCTCGGTGCGTTGCACCACCCGACCTGCTCATCGTCTCAATCAACATCTAACCGTTGACCGTTTGTATGCTGCGTAGCGCTTCGCGCCTATCATCGAGCCATTCTGTCCAGGCCCCAAGACAGAGGTCGCCCTCATCAACACCGTGCAGTCCTACTGCTACGAGGACACGCGGATCATGAAGGCGTTCCCGCAGATCTTGAAGGTTCGTCGCTAGCTCATAGATGCGGGTTACGTGAAAAGACTCATAAACGATCGCCGCTCTTTGCAGGTTTTGTATAACAAGGACTGCGTGTCTGATCAGGCAATCATCTACTGGCATCAGAAGGGCTCGAAGCCGCAAGGTCGCCAGCACTTCCTTAAGGCTACAGAGGGCCTGGTGAAGGTACTGTATTATATTATGGTACCTGGACAATTGTTTGACCCTTTCTGACGCTCCGACTACTAGTTTTTGCAGGAGCAGGACGACAGCGAGGAAGAGTAAACAGACAGCCAGGGTGTATTTCTACGTCTCGTGTCGCTGTGTTTTTACAGATCGGGGCTGGGACATTCAGACTTATACGGGTGGATGGTTCTCGCATGTATTGCCACCCAATCGATGGAGCAGGATTTCATAAAAAAAAACGAAGTTGGTGCGATGTATGCGTATGTGGCACGTGTGCATACCACATGGGAGATCGAGTCATACGTACGCAACCAGTACGCCTATCACGTGCAGCCGCGGAGCCGAGGTGGATAATGACTCGATCACCATCACAACCTCAACGAAGTCACACTCACAGCAGACACTGCCCCACAAAAATCGGAGTCAAAATTTTTTTTTCCGGATCACAGCGAACAACAATCGGTTTAGGGGCTTACGATAACCTATTGGATGGGACGTCCGACAAGGGTGCCACATGGAAGTACAGTCATTTTTTCTGAACGAGGTAGAGAGAGATAATCAAGTGGGAGAGAGAGAGGGCCAACACAACAACAGAACTATTATCGAATCCAGTTGAACAGACGGGAGAGCCATCCCGGTTGTTGCGAGTCATCGCGATCAACAACGCTGAAAAAAAAAAACAAGGGGGAGAAAATCAACGGATACAGTATCACAAGACAAGGAAATCGCTTCTTTTTCCTCACCACGCCTCAGGCATGGGGGCAAATTCGCCCGGCCACCCGGTTCCACGGCTAAGATCCATAAAGATCCCATCCGACCCGTTCACGGGCAATCCCAGGTCCGTCAGGCTCTGTTCCTGCAGCCACACGGGTATATCGGCGGGGTGCAGTGCAGGTGGAGCAGGGGCACCCTGCGGGAAATGCAACCCGAGCTCCTCCATCGTGATCGGAGGCGGTTGCTGAGGAGCCGCAATTTGGGCATGAGGGTCGGCGAAGGGCTGGCCCTGCGGCTGGCCACCGAGCACCATCGCGTCCGGACCGCCCGGGTGCGTGATGCCCATCTTGCGTCGGAGGTTGGCAAGCATGACGCGCAGTGTCAACGCATATCTGACAGGATATTAATTGAGAGGGGTAGAGCGAAAAAAGAAGCAAAAAGACGTGCCGTTCTGCGGCAACTTCGGAGAGCAACTGTGCGAGTTGCTCGACTTGACTGGTTATACCAGGGAGATCGAGCTCGGTGGGGAAGAGGCTTGCCATCTTCAGTAGGAACAATCCTGAGAATGCGGCGGTGACGAGGCCGTCGTGCACAGCGTAGCGGAGAGCTGCGCGATAGTCTTGAGAGCCGAGGAAGATATTAAGACAGTTCAAGGCGGCATCCTTTGCTTGAAACGCGAGTTCGCGCTGCTCAAACGGCATCTTGTCCCAAGAAACGCCACGAAGAGCGACGCAGACGAGCCACAGTTTAGCGTAATGCAGCTCGCCAGCGAGGATTTTGACCAGTAGAGAATCTTCGTCCATTGTTTGCCCTGTTCCTCAGATGTATCAACGAAGTAAATAAGGAAATTATTGAGACGGACGGTGTAATTCGTCGCAGTCTCGCCACCATTTGTCGAGCGCCTCGCTCGCCCGACGGATGAAGGCCAGTGTATTGTGGTTGACTTGTCCGTTCATAGATGTCAAAGTCTCGTAAATTTGGGCTTAAGAAAAAATTGGGTTAACGACCCAGCCGAAGGCTACGAAGACTGGTCTTACTCTTTTGAGCAATAAGTTCGACAAGGGAGACGAGTCGAACATCGGTGCTAGAAACCATTTTGTGGCCAAGTAAGACGCGGCAGTGCCGTATGGAGCTCTCATCCCTCAACACAATTGGCCTGCCAGTTCCCAAACTCATCCTGCATATCAGAGGATCATGAGTACATGTATGGAAGAAACATGAATACTTACTGATGATCAAACCAGTAAAGGCACAACCAAATACGGGAAGAGACGACAAGGTCACGCTGCTCTTCTTCGCTGAGTGTCTTTCCACTGCTATCTGCAAGTTTTTCCAGAGCACGATGCAAGCCCAAATCAAGAGCCATGCGCAACGCGTGGCCGCTGGGTAGCCAGCCATTTGTGCTCCACGCAGCCAAAAGCAGCATTCCTACAGACACACCATCAATCTCTCCACTGATCTCACCAGGGAAAACACTCACCCTGTACGGCTTCCTTGCGTACAACTGGGCCAAAAAGTGAAGAACGGGCGATGCCTTGGGCTTCTTCTAGCGCCTTGTAGAATGATGGAGCCGGCGGGTTATTCCCGCTCTTAATTTTGCCAGCGACTGCGAGGATGGCATCAAAGGTCCAGGGAGAGCGCTCCTTCAACCCATCATAGGAGTCGTACGAGACATCAAAAATGGGAATGAAGAGGTGGCAACCCGAGAAGAAACTACATGGTATTATGTGAGACAAGTTGAGGGGTAGAAGCATCAACATCAATTTACATATGGAACAGCTCCTTGGCCTCGGCATCAGAAACTAGTCCCTGCAAAGTGGAATTGTGTTAACCCATGGTAATAGATGGTTTCGGAACAACTCGCCTTTTCTACCACGTGAGGAAAAGCATTGCGGGGAACTGGCTCAGTTCGCTTCCGCTTCTTGACGCTGTGATGCAGTCAGGATATGTTCACAGCTAACTGTTGAATCAGCGAACCGAGATGCAGAAAATGAGGGAGCAGCCGCTGCTTCTGCTGCTGCATTAGCAAGTCCTTGCAAAGCTTCGATGGGAGCGTTGAGGGTCGAGCGCGGAAGAGCATCCTCAGATTCATCCTCAGAGGAGTCGGCGGCACTGGAGACGATCCCGTAGGTAGAATACTTGTCGGGCTAAGGTACATGTGAGCTTGAGCTAAAGAGATAAGCGTTGACCAACCGGTGGGGCAAAGCCTGGTAGAGGAGGAAAAGTGCGCTGTGGCGGGGGACGCTGGTCCTGCATAAGCGCCGGATCATATTGAGGATCCAGACCGGTGCGAGTTCCGGACACATTTGTGACATATCCAGGACCGTCACGGATCGTCTGGGGATAGATGGGGGGGCCAGGAGGCAAAACACCGGGAGCGCCCGGTTGGGTGACAGCAGCGAGAATGCGGTCGAGGGAGGTTTGAAGGCCAATCATTTGGCTTTGCATGACCTTGTGGAGGGCGTAAAAGGGGGAAAGGGGGTGATAAAGGTGGATAGGACTTACTACATACTGACCTTCGAGGCGGGACAGACGTCTGTGAAGAAAGTGTGAGAAAAGGAAGACCAAAGAGAGGGGTAACGTGTACACACTCGACACTGGCCGAGGAGAGGAGCTGGCCATTTTTCTTCTCTGGTTTTTCAAAGATGCAAGGCTGACCGCTCAATTGACAGCGACGACAAGGAGCCTGTTGTCGATTTCCGGGCCGGGGCGGTAGAGACGGGCCAGACGATGCGGTGAGCGGGACGGGGGACGGCACGGGCGGATAATCAACTGACCTCTCCTTCACATCTGTTCTTGCCTTTGCGACAGGCGGTACAGGCCCGGGCACCGCGCTTCGGGATGTGACCGGGGTTCGCACTCGGGGCTGTTGACGAGTCATCCATGGGCGATTCTGGGAGTTGTTGGTCTGCTGCGGCTCTGCGTCGTTTGGAAGGGACGACTGGGCTAGGAATTGTAGAGTTTGTAGAGGACAATGACATGGAATAGAGACCAGAAGTACCCTAGGGAGTGGGTCAACGGAAGTGTCTACCCCTCACTTGTTCACTCGACAAGGCAGACTGGGTCGGGACGTTAAGGTAAGCAGTCCTGTCCAATCACCCTCTCACAACGAACGAACCCCCCTCGCCCGGTCCGGTCCGGTCGGTTATCGCCGCCGACGCCCCGTTATTCCCACTCCGCTTCTGCCCTATGCTCAACTTCATCACTCAAATGCAGCCCTACTGCAGGCTCAACAATCCTTCTACCTTCAGCAATACATTGCCACTCAAATGTAGCCCTACTGCATTTGAGTGGCAATGTATTTCTGAAGGTAGAAGGATTGTTGAGCCTGGGGGGATCACAATGATGAGTATTGTGAATCAGGTACTTTCCGAGGGCTATGATGGCACAGCAGCCGATGCACTACATGATGCATGACGGTTCAGTACGTTCAATCCCCCTGCCTTGATTCTTGTGACAATCTGCAGTCAGCTTATTGCTTATCTCTTCCGCAGTCTCACTGTGGATATGACGTACAGCTTGGATTGTCTGCAACGCTGTGTCGTGACCTGTTGACCTTGGTTTCGGAACTCCCCAGGGTCTGTTCGACTCATCACTGTCCCCTGTGGGATCGTAGAGGTTCCTTGCATAGGTCTACTGCAATAACACATTGTAATTACAGAGTTGAATTGCCTCGACTCCTACGTGAATGTGTACGTTGAAGTGAGTAAGACTGAAATTTGGATTTCATCGATCATTATCAGCCTGCCACATGTGGACGTCCTATGCAGTTGAGCATATCTCGTTCCGGCTTCCCTCTTGACACGCATAAAAGCAATAGTTCTTTGCTCGAACAATTCCCGCTGTCGGTTTGCCGAAATCTCTCTGAGAAAATTCGCGCGTCACAAAAATTTCAGTTCCGGAAGTCCGCGCTGCTCCTCCGAAAGTGTCACGTCTAACGTCCAACGTATCCAACCTTTCCATCAATGACCAAGACTTCCACGAAAAAACGCCCCAACAGGAAGCCCGCAGCAACTGCCGCACTGGCTGCGGTGGTGACGACGAAGAAAAGGCTCACCCCAGGAAACACCAGCAGAGGTCAACCTCGCAAGAAGACCCGGAAGAGCGTTTCGCACCAGCAGACCATCCAGGCACGAGACACGCTCGATGCAGAATATCGCGACTGGCGTACAGCAGTAAGTAAAACTGACTATTTGCTCTCATCTCTTTTTTTCCCACCACAATAATGCTGCTCTGCTGTTTCCGATGCTTTCTTTGCGTATTATATCTATGTCTGTGTCTGATATAGATCTTTTTTCTTTCTCGCCGCGTACTCTCTCCTTGGCTTCGCTCGCAGACAACAAGCGTAGAGCATAACCTACAACCTCCTAACGTCCCAATTACAACGACGCCGATGACGGAGCCCCAAGCTGCCGGACTTGGCTCTTTGGTCGAGCAGTCGGTGCAGGACCTGGCTGGCATTCTAAGTGCGATGTGAACCGCGAAAGTTTCGCGCGGTTTGCTAGCAAGTCGCTTTGTATGCTTATCATTTGTACTGGTCGACTAAACAATGTGTACGTTTCATGATGACGATCGGAGACCCGCGCTGAAGCTGATCTGACACGGCGGACCCCATAGCCAAAGAACCTGCAAGTGAGGGCCGTATACCCTCCGCCCTCCAAGAACAAGTCCGCTACCCAGCTTCGATGGCGATGCAACTGAAATTGTCAGTGTCGCAGTTCGGATTATAATAAATCTTCCAGGACCAAGGACATCATCAATCAAGAGTCAAAATAGCGTCAGGTCAAACGCATAGTGTATTCAGACGTATAGTCGCAATCGTAGAAAAATAATACAAAAGTTAGATCCACAGTCTCCGCGGTTATAGTCGACCAACGCAGTTGAACACATCTGCAGCAAGTACACCGCTACATAGAGGATATCATCGACAGAAATGAGTGAACGAAAGGCAAGAAAAAGAAAACAATCAAGAGGCCTAGAGGCAATACAGCTTACACTAGAGCATACGCACACAAAAGATCTGAAATCCATCACATATCGTCCCAATTCGGTCGCGGCGCGCTGATAGAGAGCTTGCCCATAAGTTTGCGCTGGCGCAGGTTCTTGACCTCGGTGTTGATGAGGTCACGCAGACGTTCAAGGTCCAAGCTGCGCTCTGCGCGCGAGCCCATGAGCAGGTTGCGCCATATGCCGGCCGCGGCGACCGAGTTGTCGATCCCAAGCTGCATCGGTCTGTGCAAGCGCACCATCTTCTGCATGAGATGGTCCGGGCTGGGGTAAATGGCATTTGGCCATGCGATGCGGATAGCGAACCACCATCCGAGCGGCTGGTACCAGACAGGGTTAGAGAGCTCGTCATCAAGTGTCTGATGCACAGACTCAGATGAGGCACTCACCCGTCCATCTGGAAGACACCGCTCGGGGTAAGAGTCGTAGGTTGTCAAGGTACCGTCCGGAAGCGAAAAGCTGCGTACATTGCGCCGTGTTTGGTCAGCGCCCTTCGTATTACTGCGTACGAGAAAAGATACTGACCGGTGCACAACCCAATGATTTGCATCGGAACGGTGCTTCGCAAGAACGATCAACAGTCTCGGCATACCCTCCAGACCAAAAGGATGCCACAGCTCGCGCAACATCCCAGAGGCATCGCCATGACGTCCATTGAAGACTGCGTTGCTGATCGCATCTGCCATGTTTGGAGGCACGAATAAACGATCGACTCGTCCGCCCGGTCCATCTGTCATCTTGCTGCGCACATATCGCTTGTATGTTTGTGTTGACCAGATGCTGAGCGCAACCTCGTCAACCTGGTTTCCGCGTGTTGTGCTATTGAGTGCGGTGTCGAGCTCAGTGACAGGCCAGACGATAGCCCAGTTAAGTAGGCGTTGATGGATGCGCTGCCATGGGAGGAGCTGCGGCGGCTCGCTATTGTAGTCGCTCGCGGGTTGCTGCTGCCAAACCTGACCTGCAGGCACATCCCGAGCACCATCGTCAGAAGGTAGTGGTGGGAGTGGAGGGGAGGCGGCCCTACGGTCTCCATAGCCACTGGGGTTGGAGTCTGGGATCTCTTGCATGCCTGACTCGGTAACTGCGGCCTGCCCATCTGGGTCTTCCTCTTCGTAATCCCCGTTGTCCCTAGCCAGTTCCCACGTCTTGTGGGTATTGCCAGACTGGCTTCCAGGACCGGCCCGGACGCGAAGCTTATACAATTCCTCTTCAAGAAATTGTTGGCCGGGGGAGTCACGATTACCCGTGTATTCACTAAGACCACGATTATGGGTATCGCCCTGGGTCGACGCCGGGGCATAATGGCCATGTCCCTGTTCAGTTTCGTCGTCTTCATACTCCTCTTGCTCTGTGAGGCCGTGGGTGGATCCATCGTGATGATGCATGGAACCTGGTAGAGTTTGCCCGTGTGTTGATTCCGCGATATGGATGTCAGTAGCAGGCTGGAACATAGATTCATCGCCAGCCGTGCCTGTTGGATGAGTCTGGATGTTAACTGTTTGTGTCAATGGCGTCTGGGTATACTCTGAAGGGGCTTGCTCGCGTGTATAATATTGGCGCTCGTCAATCGGTGACATGGCCTGCAGCTGCGAGTCCTTGATACTGTCGATTTTGGGGCCGAGGCTATCGACTCTCTGGGTAAGCAGGAATACTCCACGTTGCAGTTCCTTTGCCCATTCTGGGGGTTCCTGATAACGAGAGGAGTGGTATGAGCGAGTAGGCATGGGGGGATGAAAGAGAGGGTTTGTGCCACAAACCTCAGGTAAAAGGGGAGGCTGATAGTCGGGCCGTAAATGCACGCTAGGGTCATGGTCATGGAATGACTTGCGATATTGCTTGATTGTCTTTACGTAATATCCGTTATCAGGAATCCTAGTAGCGGCGGAAATAGGTGGCGCATACCTCGTTGTCGTACTTCATACCGAGCTGCTTGACTCGAGACTTGACGGCCTTTCGCACGGCCTTCTTCACCACCTCATGCTGGTCCGGGGAGTCCAACTGATGTAAAAGAATGCACAGATTCATGTCATGATAATGAGTGAACTGTTCCGACCCGATGGCCGAAGTTGCCGCATATGATGTACGAGGTGTCCTGCTGCCTTGGTTTAGTACGTTTTCCACCAGCCTTGCCTCTTCCTCATCGAGTTCATCGGGACCTGGAGAGAGAGCTCGAGGTGTGGCCCCACGAGACTGCTTAGACTGAGAACCATCAGCGTGGCCAACGTGGCCAAGTATGTCCAAACTAAGGCCATGAATTGCAGCAGTAAGGTCCTGCTCAGTTGGCCCATTACGGTACGGAGAGAAGGATCGCTGCAACCGATTATGATTATTCCCACTTGAGAGGATCGACGGCCCATTGCGAGAACGGACTTTATGTATTACGTCAGCAAATGGAATACCCAGATGAACGCGAAACTCACCATCTCCGCTCTGTTGCGAGTATCCTGCTTTTGGCTCCACCTCAGCCTGGGAATCGCCCTCTGAGGGGGGAACAGGAGGTAGTGAAGGTTCCCTCCCTACGGATCTGACAACATTCCGCGAAGGCTTCATCTGGGAAGGGGAGTCTGACGGCGACAGGGAAGGTGCACGTGAGTATGTTCGCTGGTATTTGACAGCCGATGCGCTGCCAATATTGCTCTGTGTTTGGCTAGGGGGGAGCGGGGGGTATGCGGTCAATTGCTTCTCGGTGACGCGACTCTTCTGGGTTGCACGAGAGTGGGCAGAAGGGGTGGGAGAGACGAACGAGCGGGGAGGAGGAGATCGTGCGTCAGATCGTGCGTCGCCATTCAAACCTGCTTGGCCGTTGGATTTGGGAGACTTCTATCCGCGGCAAATTATCTGTGTGTCAATAAGGGGACTGAAAAGAGGACGGAGCCCACCGACCATGGCAGTATCCTCGAGAGCCGTGGCGACTTCCTTTTGTGTACGCGAGACCATTGAGGGTGCCTTTTGAGACGCAGAGGCACGGGATCCGGTGCGGGACGTCCGGACCTTTGCAGGTGGAACGCCTGCTGCGTGAACAGCCTACAACAATATCATCAATGGTTGCTGTCAATCACACAGCAAGATGCCATGATAGTCGGAAACGGACCTCGCCAAAAGCGCTGTCGGGGGGTAGTGGACCAAAGTTACCAAATGACGATCCATAAGACTCGTAATGAGGACCAGGTTCATCATCCGGCCCAGGTTCGACATGCTGGAGCGCCGGAACGTTTCAATGTGCGTTGACAGAAGTGGGTCAGAAGGGGGACGTACGACACCATTGCGATGTAGTAACGAGCCAACAGTCGATTGCGCGCCCTCTTGCACATCGGATGCCATATCATCCTGTCCATCTCCGTTGATATTAGTCCCAAATTCATCCTCCAGACCAGACCTGGCGGACGATGCGCCCTCTGACTTCAACTGCTCGAGGAACACGAGTACTATCCGACAGCTATTCAGTGCTGTCCGTCTAGTATTAGAGACGAATTCGGCGTACCTTTTTCCTCAGGAGCTGCATGTTTTTCAATACATAGAGTTAGCCCATGCTTGTCTGAAGCTAACCCTAGGAAATAGCTAACCTGGCGTACTCGAACGTAGAAGTAGTGAGCCCAAGACCTCCTGTGGAGGGGAAGCCATGATAGTAGAGTGTCGGGATCAAAGAGACGGGATACGATTAGAATATGGCCGGGGTGTGATATCAGAGGAAGGCTGATTGCTGTAATCTTTATGCAACGAGGCCGCTATTCTTCGGCCCTCCAGTTTTCAACTTGCCCTCACTTTCCTTTTTTGGTTACACCACCGGAACCTTTCTCACGATTTACTCCCGGACCCAGGCAATGCGGGCATCTGTCATCTCATTTCATTAATCCGTCACTACGAAAGCCACATGAGCGGTGGATGGGCTGGGAACGTTTAGAGGCTTCCTCGTCAGCAGGAATAATACGGCAAGAGTCGCAAAGGCGGAAAAGCCCTCCGCTGCCCGCTGCCCCGTCGTGACTCGTAATCCGTGACGCGTGATGTAACAGTGATGTAACACATAATGTCACGGTTATGTGACTACGTGACATAACGCGTCTCATTGATCGCGCGCGTCAAGTCGCGACTCGCGACACAGAAGGGCACAATGTCCAACACCAAAGCCGCGATTAATCTAGCTCACTCTCCCGGCTACACGACTCTTGCATTCTCCAGGGACGGAACGTGAGTTGTGTTGCTCCTGACTGTATCGTTCCTCGCCAACTGGTTTATACAGGTTGTGCTACACTGGCGGCGACGACTGTATCGTTCGACTATGGAAGACGGATGAGGGAGAGGATCAGGAACCCCCAACCGCAATTGAGGCTGGCGAGTCAATTATGACGCTAGCCGCTAGCGTGCGCCATCTTTTCTCTTTTCTCGCGTCCCACTAATCATATGAGCAGAATATCGCGTGGTTTTCGGGAAGCAAAGATTCGGATGTACGACAGTATAAAGCTGGAGACCCAGATATGGAGGCAGTAGTGACAAGCTGTGCCGCGGCGTGCATTCGGTGCGTTGCCGTAGATCCCGCTGGGAAGCGGATTGCTGTCTCGTCTGAGTGAGTTGCATTCCTGTTCCCGATCACTTTATATTCATAAGATTCCATCAGCGAGGCCGCTATCAAAGTCATTGACATCGAGGATACAATCAATATGTCGATTCTACAGGGCCACAATGACGTTGTACGGAAGGTGACATGGGAGCCGTCTGGCTCGTTTCTCGTGCGTCCCTTTTATCTGTAGGTCATAGTCTCTACATGCCTCCCGCTGACAATTATTTGTAGACTTCATGTTGCGCAGACGGGAAAATCATTGTGTGGGATCTCACTCAACAGGAACCCAGGCAAGTCAAACTTATAGATGGCATTATTCCCGTCGTAAAGGACAAGGAGTACGTTTGTTATTGGAGCTCCAGATCTCTGGCATTCTCTGATATCTGGTGCAGCTCACGGGACTTTGCTTATGATTGCTCTGCTGTCTGGCATCCATCCGGTCAATATTTTGTCGTCGCGTCTCGTACTCACGGTACATCACCCTTTTCAGATGATCCTATTGTGTAATGACTATGGTCTACAGATATTGTCACTATCGCTCGTGACTCCTGGACAAAGACGTCCACATTCAGCGATAGCTCCTCGACTGGTAATATTTATGCAGTCGCGTTATCTCCCAATGGTGTATACCTGGCCTCATCTACGAACAAGGATATACACATTTGGTCGACTCAAACACGAAGGCTACTTTTCACGTAGGTCCTGTTAGTCTTCGCACGGGCCTCGCATGACCTCGGCTTTAGATTTCCGAATGCGACCACAGAATTTATAACGCAAATAGCCTTCTCACCTACTAAGAACCTTCTTTCGTGGACTGATTTTGCTGGCTCCCTTTACCGCTGGTCTGACCCCATTCCATCCTCTTCACCGAGTCCAGTGACTTCCACTTCTACCTCCGCGTTAACACGTCCCGTGCGACGAGGGCCCACGCCAACACTTTTTGATGATGATGCTGTCGCCCACACGTCAAAGCAACAGGCGAACGAAGATAATGGTCTAGGTGGTATGGACGATTTTGAAAACGACGATTGGATACTGGATGATGTTGGGGATGGACTGGAGGATGATGTCGGCGCCAAAGCAGACGATGGCCAAGCTTTCGTGAAGGAGATGGGTATGGAATATTTCAGATCGCTGCAATGTGTACTGACTTCCTTCACAGTAAGTGTAACGAAGGCACAGCCTGCCTTCCAACCGGGCTCTACTCCGATGGAGAATAGAAAGCGCTACCTGGGTACGTGGTGTTGATGTGAAGCCAGTCGAAGCTAAACTTGCACCTGCTTTAGCATACAACATGATCGGTGTCATTGAAGAGACGGACCAAGACACGCACTACATCATCAACGTAGAGTTCCATGATCGCTCCTCACGGAAAGCATATCACTTCACTGATCACTTCAAATATGACGTGGCGTCACTTGGTGAGTGTAGTATAGGTCAAATGAACGAACCTAACTCCTCCCAGGACCACGCGGTGCGGTCTATGCCTGCCAACCTGAAAACGAGCATCCAGCGCACGTCATTTACAAACCTTACGGCAATTGGGCAACACAAGGCGAGTGGACGTACGAGCTTGGAGACAACGTCCGCGTACTCGGCGTTGCGGCTGGCGGCCCTACGCCATCCAAATCAATGCGGACCCTCTCCGACGGGGACATGCAGGGGAATGGCAATGTTGTTGTTGCGACAAGTGATAACGAACTAACCTTCCTGAGTGGCTCAGGTATCGAGCGGTGCTCAGTTGCGCTGGATGGGGACTTTGTCAGTATGGTTGCAGGGTCGGAGTGGGTTTTTGTCGTCCAGAGGGATGGCTCCACTACCATGGATGGTGAGAGCCTGCGTTCGGCGAAGGCACTAGTATGATGTTGATGATATACTCTAGGCTCGCAGAACTTGATGGGCACGCTATACGACTTCGAAGACTTGTGCGTATTACAGAACCGCAAGCTACCTATACGAAAGGGCCACACGTTGAGGTGGATTGGGATCTCAGAAGAGGGTGTATGTGCTTCATCATTTATACAGTTCACTCCTACTCAGTACTGGCTATTATCAAGGCTCCCGCAGTGTACGACTCCGCCGGTGTCATGTACTTGATGCCGCGGTTCAGGATCCCACTTCGGGGGACGTGGCTGCGCATTCTAGATACAAGCAAACTCGAGCGGAGGCAAGGGAAGGATGAGTCATACTGGCCAGTTGGTCTTAGTGAGGACACCTTCATGTGTCTCATTCTGAAGGGTCGGCAAGAACACCCTGCGTTCCCGAGGCCCCTTATCCAGGAATTGCCTGTCCGACTACCCTTCCGTGGCAAGGATCCTAAAGATGCGCCCCTAGAAGAACAGTAAATGTGGTCCCACTTCCCAATTCCGAGAGTTACTGACAACACTCTCAGCTTTGCTCGCGAATCCATGAACCTCCAGATAACCCGCGACGCCCTTAGTAACGAGGACGTACCAGATGAGATCCTGGCTCGCGAGCTCGCGCTCGATAAGGAGCTCGTCCAGCTCATCCAGACCGCCTGCAAGAACGATAAGCTGCCGCGAGCACTCGAGCTCGCGAGCATGCTCCACCACCCCTCGTCATTCGACATGGCAATAAAGGTCGCCGGTTTCTACCGCCTCGTCGGCCTACAAGAGAAGATGGAGGCGCTCAAAGATGACCGCATCACACACGGCAGGCCGCAGCGGCGTGACTGGGCGCGGGACTACGACCCTGTGCTGCCACCGCGCTTACCGCCAGCTGACGTTCCGAAGGCGTTCCAGCACTTTGGGCCGCCAGCGGCCGTGCATCGGCCAGGACTGGCGCGGGCGACCCCGAGCTTGCCGCCGATTCCAAAAGACGATGTTTTCGATCATATGCCGACTACAGCCGTGACCGGCGAGGGCAAGCGGAAGTGGGTGGATGATGATGGTGTCGTTGTTACGAATGGTGATGCTGGGCAGTTGGACAGCGTCAAGTGGCATGCGGTCGACGACGAATACGCTGCAGTGCCACCGCCAAAGCCAAGTGCGCATATTCACATGATCTTTCCTCTTCGTCCTCGCTGGGCTTACCTCATTCTCTCCCAACTAACAGAGGCCAACCCGTTTGCAAAAAAGCCTAACGGCGTAGCGGACGGCTCGCGGAATCCATTTGGGCGAGATAATCCGAACAACAAGTCGTTGCACAAGAGCGAGAGCTTCTTCGATAAGGCCGAGGCTGCCGAAACGGGGAAATGGAAGGGTCTGTCCGCATTCCTCGTTTCTAACGTGGGCCATAAATACTGAACACTTGCTTGTGCTTACCTGCGGCGGCAGGCACCACGAATGGACGGGGACAAAAGAGAGATAACACGAAGCAGACGACGCTGTTCGGGCTGCCTGCCGTTCCCGCGGCGGAGAGACCAGAGAAGCGCTCTCGTAAAAAGGGCGGAACAGCCCCGTCTGATGACTGTCGCGTTTCTGGGCCCGAAACCAAGGAATCAGAGGACGTCGAGATGACGGAATCCCAAGATGTGGATGCCTCAACGTCGCAGGGGGCGACTGCGACCGCCGTGGACTCGCAACAAGAGTCCCAAGCAACTGAAGTGATTACCACACAAGTTGAGGCCTTTGAGGGCGCGCCTCACTTCCATGCGGTACTTAAAACTGACAAACGACACACAGGAAGATGGCAGTCCTGAGCCTATTGATTGGCCTCCAACGCCACCACCGATGGGAAATGACCTCCCAGATGAGATATGTACTAGCTGAGTGTTGTACCGCCCTCACGGACAGCTTTGTTATGTTTCCATCAACCCAGCAGACACTCCACCGTGTATTTATACTATAATTTCAGATTGGCATTGATCTGAACATAATACTAAGAATCCCGCTCGTAGGATATGTAAGAGTCTATGTTCAAGTCCTGTGTGAGTGGGGTCAGTGCATTCGGTTCAGTTCACGGCCTGGAGCGTTGGTAGAGGGACATACATCTGGAGCAAAGGGCCACGCGTCAAATGCACGCACGATGAGGGCCCAGTCGGAAATGGTCAGCTGCTTCACCATCAGGCGAACATCGACACGCTGTTCCGGTGGGAGCTTCTTGTCGGTGAGGCTTTGGAGAAGCACCTCTGCACCGGGGGCAAGTGAACTTATCGCCTTTCGTAATGGTGTCGATTTTAAGACAAACAGTCGACGAAGGATGTAGTCCCACTGGTCCAACGTGCCCTTGCCTATGACCTGTATGCCCGACAGCTGAATTCAGTCACAGTGACACGAGGTTCTTAAATGACAAACCTGCTCATCATGTGGTACGACGTTTACAGCGAGAAACGGGCTTCCGCGACGCCTGGCCTCCGGCCGCAAATGATGGCCTGCAGCTATTGCAGTTGTTGCTGGATGAAAGTGGTCGAGAAACGGCGAGAGATTTTCGGGTGGGAGGGAAGGAAAGAAATGAGATGACGCCTCAGCAACTACGCTCAATTTACATCGCTCGATGCCATTGGGGCGTACAGAGATTCTCTGGAAAGCGTGAGTGCATGTTGAGAACACGCCAAAAAGAATACCCACCCGCCAAACCCAGTCGGCAAGTATGAAACTCATAGGTATGCGGCCATGCTTGAACAGCCAGGACTTTTCAGGAATGCAGCGGAAAAGCTGAGCCACGAGCTGTTCACCGAGAATGGTCTGGGGTATATGCGTGACAAAATGCAACTCGGGGTGTACTACAGGGGTGTAAGAGTACTTCGTAGGGATTGAGGCAAGGACAAACGTACAATTTTCCCATGGGGCAATGTCAACGTCGAGATCTCCGCTTTCTAACAAATAAGAATACGTTTCCCAGGAGAAACCATTTCGAGGCACAATTCGTACGCGAGGGTCTACTTGAGCAAGTGGCTAATAAACAGAAAATCAACGACGTGAAGACAAAGCAAAGAAGCAGAGACGTACGCGAAGATATTCAAGATAGGGCTCATGGTCTTCTAAAATTATCAGTCTCCGTAGCTCGGATGACGGAAGAGTTAGGAAAGCCCTGGAGAGGGCACCTGGTCCTAAACTGGGTGTGAGAGAAGCGTCACGATTGCCTTGAGGCGCCACACACCTGGAAAGGCTTCGACGATAACTTTTGGTTTTCCGGTGAAGGTTTTCTTCGAGTTTACAAAACTGTGCGCCACGCTTATTGCGGACACGGGGTTACGAATGGATATTCGGTCGCGCAATAGCGACGTTATATGTGAAAAGCGGGAGAGCCAGTCTTCAGTGGGTGGAAGCGGAGGGAGGCTGAAATAACGGTTTAGTGAGGTGGCAGGTACTTCCAAGTTAGCAGCTGGGGAGGGGAGGGTGTCCGACACTTCTTCTGACGCGACCCTGACGGCTTTCTGAGGCCTGCCATGTCTCCTAGAAGTAGTTGCAAAGTTGCGAGCGTAGCTGAGCGAGAGACGGGGAAGGCATGACGAAACGAGATCGTTGGCCCTCGAAGGAGAGAGCATCGCCAGCTCAGGACACGTGCTGCGACCTGCCACGGGCTTTCCATGCCCATAGAACCCGAACAAGTCGAGCTTCATACGCGCAACAACATGGTCCACGAAACACCTTATGATTCATCTATCCGCGAGCGTATGGAGGAGGATGACGACCTGGGACTCTCGGAAGGCGAGAATAAGGACAGCCCAGAAATGATCCGTGAGTGTACGCCCAGTCCGTCGTCTGTAGTACCTTCGCGTGGGGTGCTTGTGCTCGCACTGGTCAAACCCCCCTCCTTTCCCCCCACACACTCGATTGCTCATCTATTGAGTGTCTTTCCTTCCGAGGCGTCATGGAGGCCGCTCCGTTCTGCGGCTGCGGGGTGGTCGCTACGTTTCCTGCTTCCGTGCACCCGACTCATCTTTTATGTTCTCAGGACAGCGGAGGAGTCTCTTTCGTCTCAGTCTCTCCTTCTTTCTGTTTGGCCTGATCAATAACGGTGAGCAGCCTATCGTGCGCGCATACCAGGAAATATTCTTATGATTTTGTAGTCCTATATGTGATCATCCTTTCTGCCGCTCTGGATCTCGTGCCTCCCTCTACACCTAAAGGGATAATCTTGTTTTGGAACATCGCCCCAAGTATCGTGGCGAAATTCAGCTGGCCGTACATCCTCAAGGGCCGAATACGCTATACGCGACGTCTCATAGGCTGTTGTTTTCTTAGTGTCACTGGCATGATTGTAAGTCATGATCCGTGTCCGTTTGTGTCCCCAAAGCTGACTCCTCCAGGTTGTCGCTACTTCAGCTGGGCTCTCCGCACGCTTGTTTGGCATTGGCTGCGCATCATTCGCAGCAGGTGAGCCCGCTTTTACAACATCAACGCACTTGGCCTAATTAGGGTACAGGCCTCGGAGAACTGACCTTCTTGCAGCTGTCGACGACATTCCATCCTCCCTCGGTTGCTGGACGCGGCGTCGGGTGAGCCATCATTATACATTCGACGCATACCCCCGACTCAGATAACGTTAACTAGCTACTTTGCATCTGGGACCGGTGCCGCGGGCCTTGCAGGTGCATTTCTCTGGTGGGAGATTCGCGGACTGGGTGTGCGCATTGGTGTTGGTCTATCTTCAGTACGCCCAATTTCATCGGTGGTGTGTTTCGTCACTTTAACCAGCTGCATATCCAAGGTCCTACCATTCGTCATCCCACTGACCTATTTTCTGCTCCTACCGCGCCCTCACGCGTTCTCCGCCCTGGTACTCCCGGAAATTGAGGACTTTGCATCGTCTAGAACAGAATACGCTCAATTACCTGTGTCCGAGGAAGATGCTGGCGGAGCAGTGGTTGAGCCTCTACCGTTGACGACAAAGGCACTATCTATTGGGGATAAGTGGCAATTACTCAAGCCTATGATACCGCGTTACATGATGCCGCTATGTAAGTGTGTGATTCCTCTGTTCAGCTAAATTACTCACGGTAAAGGCCGCGTAGTCTTTGTGTATCTAGTAAGTTTCCTATCCCTCTATATGTTGTCATTCATTCAATATGAGCTTTTTTGTGAAGTTCGAATACACCATTAACCAAGGCGTTGCGCCTACACTCATTTATCCCATCCCTACATTAGAGTCGTCTCCAGTTTTTGGGCGCATTATTTATTCTATTCGAGATTACTATCCTCTCTGGCAGGTGTGTAATCCTTCCCGTTGTTGTCTGCCTTTCTCAATCTGCTGTTTAGCTTGTGTATCAAAGCACTGTATTTCTCTCTCGCTCATCTCTTTCCCTCGGGCTACCAGCTCTTCCAACACGCGCAATTTCAATACCCTCGATCATCCAAGGGTTCCTTTTAATTACACTTTCGTCGGAATCAGCGTTGGGATATTTTCCTGATTCCCTGGCTCCTGGTCTTGTGTTTCTCCTCATAAGCGTCGAAGGAATATGCGGGGGCCTTTCATAGTAAGCATTCTGTTCTTTCGAGGGGGTTGTTGAGGTTTACGCTCTGCAGTGTGAACGCGTATTTCCGTGCGGGACAGGAACCTGCGGACGCACAAGAGCGAGCGTTCAAGATGGGAGCGATCGGTTTGGCCGACTCGCTAGGTATTCTCGCTGCATCACTTGTTGCAATGCCGACAGAGATTTCACTTTGTCGTGCACAAGTCGCACGAGGGCGGTCGCTTTGCCAAGAATTATGAGCTGCTACCTTATAGTATAGATGTTTCGTGCCTATGGTGGCTTTGGGGATACCAACCGAAATGCTAGTCTCCTATGAAACGACATCCGAATGGATGACGTCCTCGTGTCGCTGTTGGCGTTACCTTCGTCTTGACCCCTAACACGAACGGAGTTACGACACTGATACTACAATACCCCGCTTTCCTAGATCCCTCACAGTTGTCCTTGTTTTCCCCTGTCTGTACATTACTCAACGGTTGACGTAGTGGATCTGGAACTCATATTTTGGTTCGACTTGTCTGGTGCCAGTGTGCCTGCATCGCACGAAAGGCAAAGTACTCAGGAGGGTGGCAGCCAGTAAAGCACTAAACTATGCAAAGTACTTAAGGAGGTTTGCTTCGTGTTCCATGGCTAACGTCCGGGTTCTTGCTCGAAAAGCCGTGAACGGTAACGCTGAGCAGATGCAAGACAGCTTGAGACAGACTACCTGCGCATCCAGCCCACCTGTCATCACCCACGTAATAGCGCTAATACAAGAGCCTCATCATCCGCCAGTGCCGTGGGCCGACGTTCCCGCAGATCTTCCCCAGTCTTTCTTGGGGGCCTCTGCCTCTTCTGTGGAGGTGCATCATCTTGCTCAGACGCCGACCGTAGGTCGAATTCCGGGGAGACGTAGCGATCACCCTTGGTGTCCGTTTCCGCAAGCGTAGGCCCATCTATATCATCATCATCCGAATGTTCCTATTCAGGGTCAGAAAAAAAAGGAAAAGGAAGGCCAGAGGCAGGACAACACTTACAGCACGCGCTGCCTCCTTTCGTTTCCTCTTCTTCTCCTTCCGTTTTTCCTTTGCCTCGGCCTTGTCCTTTCTATCGACTTCACTCATCTTCACGCGCTCCTTCTCTCCAAACGATCGTCCCGCCTCCAGTGCCACCCTCTTCGCATCGCCGGCGCCAAATATTTCCTCCATGGCTTTCATCTCGAGTGCCCGGTGGGCGACCCCATCATCGTCGAACACAAGGTGTGTTGACATCCCACCGAACTTGAGCTGTCCCTTCTTGCTCACCATCGCTCGCCGCCGACGATTTGATGTGTTTTCTTCGATAGCAAGGGTTACCAAGGTGGAAGGAAGGTCGTGATCGGCGCGTTTCAACGTGATGAAGTCCTCATCCGAACCAGAGGCTTCCGAGGCGTGATCAACAAGCCTATTATAGTGCTCTGAGAGCACACCTCGGTTCTTACGCTCGAACATGCGGTCATATTTGGTGCGAACGCGGGTCTAGTCACAAATACTAAATTACGTGTGTGGTGCGAGAAAGAGAAAACACTCACTTTTCCTTGTTCTTTTGCTGGAGGAAGTTCATCTTGTGAGGTATCCATGTCTTCGACATCACTACCATGTTTGTCGCTATCCTCGACGCCGTCATCGCTACCGCTACTGTGTAAACTCCTCTCATCTTCCTGCTGTGGAGCGGCGAGGGCATGCTGTGCATTTTTGCGCTCTTTGGCTTGGGCACGGGTTAAAAATCTGATTTTGGGCACGCCTGCAAGTCCTAACGAAGCCGCAAATGCCTCAACAGGTAACCCGTCGATTTTGAAGATTGACTTGTCGTGATGAAGGTGCACTGAACGCACGTATGATACTAGTGCGCGTTGGGCGAGGTATTTGAGGTCAGGATCTTGGAATGCAAGGCGCTGCAACTGGTCTGTGATGGAAAGTGTCTTGCTTGCACGAATCTTGATGCTCGGAATTTCAATCCCACGCGCTTTCAGTGCCTCAAGCATTCCTTCCTCTTCGCTCGGCAACAATAAAAGTAGCGCGTGACCGCCTTTCGCATATCGAGCGGTGCGACCCACTCGATGTACATAGGTGGCAGCATCCTCAGGTGCATCGGCTTGTACGACCCAGTCGATGGAAGGAAAATCAAGGCCTCGTGCAGCCAGGTCTGTCGCCAACAACACTGCGTGCTGCATAGGGCCAAACCGAGTCACCACGTCGAGGCGTGCATGCTGCTTCTGCTGTCCGTGCAAGTGGAGTAACGGTGTACCTGGGTGCAGTCGGCGGAAGGCCTCAAAGATAAAGCGCACTTGCTTGGCGGAGGAAAGAAATATTAAAGTCTTATTTTGTAGGTGGGATTTGATGAAAGACCAGAGTATGTCGATTTTAGACTCAAGGGTGCAGACGGCGTAGTGTTGCTCGAGGCTAGCCGGGAGTTCTAGGTGCGTGCTTCCTTCTGCCGTAGAAGCTGCAGCATCTGTGCTGATAAATACAGGATCCTGCAAGGAAAGTCGTGCGAGATCAGAGACGGATTGCGTCTGAGTAGCAGAAAAAAGGAGGGTCTGTCGCGATTTCGGGAGGTGACCGAGGAGCGCAGAAAGCGTACGCGAGAAGCCCATATCAAGTATGCGATCAGCTTCGTCGAGTACTGGACTGGTATTATGAGATTGTAAAGTTAATATTTGTATGGCGCGCACCTAGCAACTGAAGACTGTCACAGTCAAACCCTACAGTTTGGTCCATGTGTTGGAGGAGTCGACCTGGGGTCGCGACAAGGATGTTCATTCGGGAAAGACGATCACGCTCATCTTTGAGACTCTTCCCGCCAATAACGATGCCGGCGGAGAAGCTGTGGTATCCGCCTATAGATCGCAAGACATCAAATATCTGGACCGCCTATCATAGAAAGCTATGAAAATTTTCTGGGTGAATTGCTCGAATGTGTACGCACAAGCTCTCGCGTCGGTGATATTATAAGTGCACCCAATCCGTCCTGTGGGCCCCAACTTCTTCGGTACAAAATTTCCAGAACCGGGATCAGAAAGCACAAGGTCTTGCCGCTGCCCGTGCGCGCGGCACCGAGAATGTCCTTGCCTTTGAGTGAAACAGGAAGACTTCTCGCCTGCACGTCAGTCATCTCGACGAAGGAGGCTTTCTTTAGACCTGGTTCTGCGTTCGAAAAGCGCAGCGGTGCAAGTACAAATTGTCCGAACCTTTCTTTGTTTGATTTGACACCGGAAGATCAGAAAAGGCTTTCAAGTCATCTGGGGCAGTCTGGCTCCGTCAATAATAACACGAGAGAACAGCAAAGGCATCACGCACGAATTGCAAGGCGGCCTGCTCCAGGGCCTCAATCTGTTGCTTTTCTGCCAATCGCCTCGCCCTCGAGGATCGAAGGGGGGTGCGAGATTTCGACCCATTTTTTGATTTCTTCTTCTGGACTGAAGGGCCCGGAATGGGACCCATGGGAGAAGGACGAAGTAGGAAAGTACTGTACGGCGAAATTGACGCGGGTGCACTTACGCGACATCGGCCCGCTGCAGCATTTCGGACATGCGCGTTGGCCAGGGCTTGACCAGTACTTACTGTAGTACGTATTGGCCATCTCCCGATGGTGCCAAAGCCAAGCTCTCCCCGTCGGTCTATGTATCACCCAGTCTCGTCTTCTTCAGGCCACAGTATTCGTGCTAGTATTTCCGACGCCAAGTTCCCACATGTCCCGCGTTCGCGACCACGTCGCCGCCATCGATCTTCGAGCACTAGCAACGGAAATGACATCTCATTCTCATCGACGCATGACAGTGACGAAGATCTAAACTTGCGGCATTTAGAGCACCAGTCTGACTCTTCGCCTGAGCCTCTCCATGCACAACCTATCCCTCTCCGAGTCCCTCTGATGAGATTGAGCGACCCACCGCCAACTCTGCAGGATTCACGCGTGTTCCACGCTCTAAGTCCAAGTGAAGACGGGCCACTTCTCACATATTCATCTCTACCGCCCACCCCAATAGCATCGTCTCCGCCGCCTATATCAAAGGCAGAGCGGTACAGACCACCACAAAAACAATCTGATGTCTACACACCCCCGTTTTCCCTCTGGGATTACTTGCGGGAGGAACTACTGGCTACAGATTTTGACTCCCATCAGGAATTAAAGTGGGAGCGCGTTAGTAACTTCCTCTCCATTCCAGTCGCAATAGAGAAGGTTAGTGCCTCAGGAACTGCCCGTCTCAAAATGTCCATTTAACCACATCAAAAGATCGTATTATTCGGGTTTATCCTCTGCTTTGACTCATTCCTGTACACATTTACGATCCAGCCTATACGGTTTATCCTTGCTCTCTGGCGACTCTTCATGAACACCATCACGAGTTCCAAGGCCCATCTACCACCCTCCCAGAAAGCCGACATTCTGAGAACACTCTTACTCACGTTATCAATTTTAATACTTACTCCGCTCACGGATGCAAGTAAAATATATCATTCAATCCGTGGCCAGGACACAATCAAATTGTATGTGATCTTCAACGCGCTTGAAGTACGCACCTCACCTGTCCCGTCATCAAGGCATTTCTGGTCTCTTTGCTGATCGTGATTGCTCGTCAACAGATAGCCGACAGACTTTGCGCATCCATTGGGCAAGATATTCTCGACTGCTTGTTCTCCCGATCGACGCTTCTCCTGCTCTCTCGGAGATTACCCTTGACCTCTCATACGATCCGTCCGGTCGTATTCTTCCTTTTGGCGACGTTATACACCGGTATGGCCGCCATTTCCTTTCTTACTCACATGAAATAAATGTCCGATGAACAGTGACACATGCATTGGTAATGGTATACCAAATGCTATGCCTGAACGTCGCCATAAATTCTTATGACAATGCGCTTCTGTCCCTTCTCATGTCCAATCAATTCGTTGAAATCAAAGGCAGCGTGTTCAAAAAATTTGAGAAGGATAACTTATTCCAGATTACATGCGCAGGTCTCTCTTTTAATTGTTACAACTCCACACGAAAATACTGAACATTTTCGGTAGATATCGTAGAGCGCTTTTGCCTTGGTCTTATGCTTTTTTTTGTTGCCTTTCGCAACTTAATCGAGCTGTCCGGATCCGAATTTGATTTCAGCGGAGGAATGTTTCTTCCACAATCGTTTGGTTGGATTGGCGGCAGCGTTTTATGGACCATTTCTTATGTGGGTACTCCCCTAACTACGTTGATCTTGCTCATGTATCACTTTATGTAGCCAGTCCTGACAGTTATGCTCTCCGAGACCCTCGTAGACTGGCTCAAGCACGCATTTATCACCAAGTTCAACCATATCCGTCCATCTGTTTACGAACGCTATAAAGATGTGCTCTGTCGTGACCTCGCCAGTGGTAGCCGACTCGGCGCACGCAAGCACGGTTACGTTGACCAGTCCCCCGTGGTCGCTCGTCGTCTTGGATTCGCATCGCTCCCCCTCGCAGTTCTAACTATCCTCATCGGCACGCAAGCTGTGATGCTACTTGCTTCGGCTGCCACCCCGCCTTCAGTATCGGCACTGCACGAACGTTCTATGGGAGCCATGTGGGATCTAGTCTTTTCCCTTAACTTCGAGTGGTGGACAGTTGAAGGCTGGCAAGAGTTGTTTGCTTCTCATCTGGACTGGGAGCTTACCTTACACTGGGCAAAGTGGGGCATCATTGGCTTTACATTTTGGATGTGGTACGTGTTACGCTGTCCCCACCCTTCTATCTGCTTATAAATTTCCCCCAGCTTCGTTCTAATCAAGGTAATCATGGGTGTTTACTTGGTGAGCTATGCCACACGCCGCAGAGCAGGGATGGAGGCTCGCGAGGCCGAGGATGTAGTTAATGACTTTGGCCGGGACCCAATAGGTGAAGGCCAAGAGGAAAGGGTAAGCCATAGCTTCATTTTCCCACTCACGGACCCTCAATACCTCGTGTGCTCGACGTACAGAAATATAACCGGGAGCTCAGAGACATTTTGGACAGCGCGCGGGACGACGCCATGCCAGTCCCAGAGATCGGCGAACGTGATTCCAGTGAGATAGGCGTCGAATCCGGCCGGGATAAAGACGGGAAACTAAAGAGACCTAAACTCGAAGAGCTCACACGATTCACGATGGTCAAACGGATCTGGTGAATCCGGGAATCGAGATGGTTGTCGGTAACACTCAATTCAGACCGACGGTGCTGCTCATGAAATGTATGTATATTACATTGAATGAGATGCAATCCCCTGGTTAATAGTCTTAGCGCTAAATAGACGACGCATACATTTATGTACAAGTAGTAAGTACAACACATATTTTAAATGATGAAAATTGTTCAATGAGTGACTTCAGGATAGCTACTTTAGTTAAACCATAATAACAGATGAAAACGACAGATGATAGGAATTTCCCTTTGCTACTTTCAGCGCTTTATGTCTTGGCCTCTTCCCGAATTGGTGCTGGTTGCGCGCTGCCGGCTGTCGCCCGAGCATCGTTCAACACGGGAAGAGGGCTTGCTTGACGTCCTCTGGCGAAGTTCATGCTCCAGGGAGCCTTTATCTGTGCGCTGCTTGGCCTTGCGAAAGCTCTGCAGTTCAGAAGCTGACATGAAGCGCCGCCCGGCACGCGGAGTCGGCGCAAGATCGTGGTCGGGCGTAGGTATCGCCAGTCGTACCTCCTGGCGCATGATGGCGTCACCGAATTCCTTGGACACTTTGTACCCGGCCTGGATGCGAGACACCGCCGAGCTAGACAGCGGTGGCTGGCTGGACGCAGGATCCAGCTTGGTGTGGTCGGGCGTAGGTATCGCCACTCGTACCTCTTGACGCATGACGGCGTCACCGAACTCCTTGGACACCTTGTACCCGGCCTGGATGCGAGACACCGCCGAGCCAGACAGCGGTGTTGGCTCAGGATCCAGCCTCGTGTGCTCCGGCGTAGGTATCGCTATCCGTACCTCTTGGCGCTTGATGGCATCACCAAACTCCTTGGATATTTTGTACCCAGCCTGTATGCGGGACATCGCCGAGCTAGACAGCGGTGGGTGGCTGGGCAGTGGCGGAAGTGGGTCCTTCTCAAATGCCGAGCCGTGCTTGCGGCTGCGAGGCAGTGACCGTGATCGGCCTGAGTTCGGATAGCCATCCTCAGCGGATGCACGATACGGAGGGGGTGCGGGGAATGGCTCGGCAGAATGGTAGCTTGGTAGAGGAACCCGCTCAGGCAGTACTGCGTTGCGCAGGGGAGCCGCAGTCCTAGAACGAGACCTCTCTTCGTGGGCACTGCGGATGCTTGGCTGTGGCTGTGGAGAGCTGGACGGCAACGTGGGAGCTCTTTGTGCCTCGCTTCTGCTTCTGGTAGATCGATCAGCCACCGCTGGTTTTGGTGGCGTGTGGGGATGAGCGGTTTGTGGGGCCGGAGTCACCGGACGGCTAGCTGGTATTGCAACATTGTCGCCACTCTGTGGTGGTGGGACAATCCCGAGCCTTTCCTCACTGGGACGGATCTGCTGCTGCTGCACCGCGTGATACACGTACGCGGGTGGCTTTGGGGATCCTCTGACATCAGCGGACGCCTTTTGTTGTGGAGAGTGGGTGGTCATCTGAGTAGTGCCTCGAGTCACGGGCGCTTTCACACGCCGCAGAAGCCACGGCGTGACTCGCTCGGGAATGGCCTTGGGAATGGGAATGGCAGCAGCTGCTCGCGCCTTCAAGTCGCTTTTCGGCGGCACGGGAGGTGGTAACGGTTCCTCGAAACGCCAGGGGAGGACCGCGTCCACGAAGTCGAAAGTTCCAGCTCTCGGTGTCGCGCCAGGATCCCTGTCGGATACGAGTGACAAAGTACGCGTTTTCGGTCAGAGAACAGCCTCAGGATGGCCCCGATTTCGGAGCGAAGACAAGACATGGCAGACTCACTCTTCGTAGATATCGTAAGCTCTTCTCTCTCTGTGATTCATCACGGGAAACGAATGGATGGTGGACTTGGGAATGGGGAAGGAGGAGGGCAAGCCAGTGCTGAAAGGGAGTCGTGACGGGACTGTTCGCGTTGAAGAGGCTGTGGGTCGAGTAAAATGTCCAGGACAATGGGGAGACGGGGAGGGCCTTAAATATATAGGATGATGGTGGCTTTCGTGTCAGACCTAGCATGACCACAAGTCCACAGCTGCACAATGCACCGAGAAGCCGCAAAGGTTGAGTGTAAACAAATTCGCGCACAGCGATTTGCCGGTATTAAGCGAGAGTGAAGTTGAAATGCAGTGTCATTGATCGACTCTTATCGTAACGTAACTGGGAAAATTGTCATTGTTCGACTTGAATGGTACGGAAAAAGAAACATGAATGCGGAAAATATATGACAGGCGCCCAGGGACCAGCCAGGGACAATGCTGACTCCCTAGCTGAGCCTACACGTCCTATTATACGAGTCAGCCGCTTCACCATGAGTCCCTCTCACCATGCACCCATCCATTTCTGGTCCGTGGGATTGTACCCATAGTCGGCTAGGGTGCGATACTCTACTTCTCGTTTGCGCCTTTTGGGACCCTCGGTCGCCGCGCGTTTGTGATGACGCGAGCGCTGAGGCTCGGAGTCCCGCTCTCTCCGACGTGCCTCGCGGCCACCCTCATGGCGTACGCGATCAACCAGTGCTCTCTCCTGGCTGATCTTGCGGGACGTCTTCTCCGCCTCGATTGCGGCAGTGCGATACGCGTCTCGTTCTGGGTTAACCGTGGGCAAGGGCCGAACCACCGGAGCTGGGGGCCACACTGCATGGGCAGCCGCGGCCTCATTCCGAACATTAGAATGCCTTGCCGTCGCTCTAGCCGATTCTACCAACATGTGCAAGGTTTCCACACTGGGCCTTTCCAAAGCTTTGACGGGTTTGGGTGCGTGGAGAGGCGGTAGGGGCTTGTTCGAAAGTACAACGCTTGAGCGGGTTTTTCTGAGATTTGGGGCTCCCGTCCGCACGTGATCATACGTTTTCTGACGGTGTCTGCGGTGTGTGGCGACGAGTGGGGCGACGGCGCCTCCCTGGTGTGTCATATGAATGGGAATCGAACCATGCCGACGACTGTTACTCTCGAGGTTAACAACTCGGGAGGGCTGCAAAGGCTGGGAGGGGCTGGTGTAATGGCCAAGAACTGATGAGGCGGGCGGCGGATTGCTGAGACTTCGGGAAGAAAAGGTGCCAACGGGTGCATGATCCGCGCGATGCCGTGGTCGTGGGGCACGCCGAGCGGCGGTGTCATGGAAGTCATTTATATTCTGGGGCGCGTGGACGCGTGGTACATGCGCGTGAGTTGCGTGAGGGTCTGCAGGCATCGACAGGGATGGCATCGATAGCATTGGTCGAAAAATATGTTGCGGAGCTGGAGGATGTGTTGTCTGCATCTGGATTGCGGGAACGGGAACCCCGTTACCAATGATCGTAGCCCCAAGTGGACGCCCTGAAAAGGGATCAGCCTCCATGGGTAAGATAGGAGGAGACATGAGCTCGTGGGGATCGCCAGGATTCACAGCGTCTCCGGCGTTCTCTGGGGCACTTGCTATACACAGGAGCTGAGCGATCTTCGAGTTCTTCCTGGTATGTCTAAAAGTAGGCGGAGGACGAGATGGAGGAACTTCGGCAGCAAATTCGTCGGGGCCTTGTCTTGTCGGGAAAGGCATTGAACGGGTCTGTTTCAAGCCGCCACCCCTGGTCACTTTCTCACTTGCTGGTGGGATAATTTCGAAGTGGTGTGGCAAGATACCCCACTCGTCGTGAATATCACCATACAAGCCTCCATGGGATACTCCTGCATCCCCACTGGAACGAGAATCTCTGACGGTGAAAGCCAAGTCTCTAATCAGCCACGAGAGGCAAGAGAAAGAAATCGAAGAACGTGCTTTACGAGGAACTTGCATGCTTTTCGAAAGCGCTTCATCCTCAGCGCGAGCAGATGAACGGTCAACCGGTCAACCAAGGACAGTCTTGGACTATTTGGAAATCGTGGAGAGAAGGTTACGAGGAAACTCGAAACATTTATAATGAACAGACATTTGTGTCCAAGCTTCCACACTTGCATAAGCGACAACTGGGCCATTGTAGTATCGAAGCCACATCTCAGACAACTAATGGATCATTTGAACCAAGCGTAGATCTGCGGAGAATAAGCTCCCTCTGCTCAGGTCAATGGCCCGCCGAGAGAAAGGATAAGAACGTGTCGTGTATCTTCTCAAGACTTGTACCTTAAAGGGAATATCGGGGCAGAAAAGCGGAAGAAATCCATCAAGTTAGAGCAGGTCCATGTTGGGGATAATACTATGCTCGGATTCTGGGGGACAGACTATCGAAATATAAGTTCTTCAAGTCCGAGGAGTAGTTAAGGGCCATATGAGGGGTGGTAGATAATCAATAAGCATAGAAGCTTGCATGTAGCCGGTCCTGGTATCATGATCTTACATGAGCTTTGAGGCCTTAGGGCCTCGAGGTCCGAGCCAAGCCGCGCGATCCGGCCGTGGACGTGTTGTGGCTGTGCCTCCAACAGCCCGCACAGCCTAAGAGTATAGATAGATTCGGGGTTCATCGGAAATGGTAAAACATATTTAGTGCGAGGGTGAAGATTGAAAACTGCGCTCCATTCAAGGCTGTGTTGGAGCGCAGTTCGGATGACGTAATGATATACGGGATAGAAGCCCGTCTATAAATTGACAAGTTGGTTCCCAGCCTCAGGCCGAGGTTGCACCACAGCGCTCCCACCCCACCCTCTTCACGACCTTCTTAACGATACCCTCACCGTAGGAGCAGCATACGACATGGCCTCTCCCGCAGCACCGGGTTTATTTTTTTGCCTTGTTGCTACAGTGTTACTTGTCTTTGTACGTGCCGCGACTGCCCTTGCAAGCTAAATTCTTTCTTACCCACGTGTTTGCCAGGTATCTGTATCTGTGCCAACCTGGCACAGTGTATATTTCCTCCGTGCGTCCAATGGAGGACTTGACTATCGTTTTGGTGTGTTCGGCTATACTGGAACAAAAGCACGATTAGGATACCACTTCCCGATCACGTATGTGATTTGTTTATCGCGCGTTATCGGAAATCCAGATTAACAGACTTACAGGACCGGCGAATTGTCCTCCGCTACTATCCATAACCTCACTTTTTCCCTCATCTTGCATCCCATTGCCGCTGGCCTATCGGGCCTCGCCGTACTGTTCGGCCTCTGCGGCGCTGAATACCATCGCTCGGGCACCGTCCTCATGGCACTCAGCTCTTCGTTGGCTGCGCTTGTCACACTGGTTGCGTTTATTCTCGACATGGTGCTTTTCAGCATCGCGCGGCACGAATTCCGCAAGTTGGGATGGTCCTCGCAATACGGCAATGCGATATGGCTGACCCTAGGTGCACTAGGCGCGCTCGCGCTCGGATTTTGCACCTCTACATTCGGCATATTCGGCTCGTACAGACGACGACGCTATGATACCTATTAAACGCGTGGATTGATGAGTGTTGTATGCACGAAGACCCGTGGATGCTATGATCTAGTTGTATTTGAATTTATTCCTGTGATTCGTATTTCTTGGACGCTTTTACGTCATCGTATTCCCATGTAGCCTGTGTAGATGTCGTGACGTATCTTAATGCGATACCTGTCTTGGCTGGAGGAGAGTGAGGACGGTGTTTCCGGGCCGGGTGGACTGGATCTGTCTTCACCGAACCCCTTTTCCGCTCCAAACGGTCATTTTTATATCTCTAGCTACATGCATTCTACAAAGGACACCACTGTCAAACGAGGGGTTGACCTTGACCTCTCGCTCTACTTGGTGACGGGGAGAGATCTCCTGCCGCAGGGAAAGGTACCTTTACCGTTCACCTCCTTGCTCCCTCAACGATTCAATATACTTCATAGAGCTATTTGACTTATCTCGAGGATGTCAGTCATTGACCTTGTCCCTCAGTATCTTACTGTGAGATATGCAGGCTCTTAAAGGCGAGGTCAGCATCGTACAAATCCGAGAAAAGAACTTAGGCACAGCGGAGGTGCGCTACCTGGTGTGCTAACCCACGCCGAACAATCTCAACTAGTGAAATAGTTCCTCGAGATTGCCAACGACACTATGTCGTTGTGCATAAAGTACAACATACCCGTCATTATTAATGATCGCATAGACATTGCGCTCGCGTGTGGTGCAGCGGGTGTTCACCTCGGCCAAAGTGATATGCCCTTGAGCACCGCGCGCTGGCTCCTCCCATCACACGCGATCATCGGCGTCTCATGCACGACGCCCGAGCAAGCGCGCAAGGCAGTCGAGGGGGGCGCGGACTATGTCGGCCTTGGCGCGGTATATGCGACTAGTACGAAGGACGTGAGCGCTCCGGGGAGCGTGTGTGGCATCGCCGGCGTACGCGCCATGCTCAGCGTGCTCGAAGGAACCGGCGTCAAGGCCGTCGCAATTGGTAGCTCCTTCTCACCTTTGCTCCTCATCACACCTCTATATGGAACAGCAAAGGCATGGCACTGATGCACGAGTTGCGCAGGCGGTATCAACTCGACGAACCTGCTTCGCACGCTGCACAGCTGTGCATCTCCCACTGGCCACACTCTCCATGGTGTTGCTGTCGTGTCAGACATTGTAGCTTCGCCTGACCCTTGCGCGGCTGCCTGGCGCCTCGGAGACACGTTCCGCGCCTGGGCCGCAGCAGTGTCCCCAGGGCCTATTGGCTTTCAGGTCACAACCAAAGAAAAAGGTCAGTATACGCGCGACGGAATCGTAGCCGCGGCAGCAGCCCTCGTTGACACCGTGCGGCACTTGCGGCCACTCGTGCATCAGGTATTATTCTTCATAATAGATCCCTTCCCCCTCTTCCTGTCCCCGTACACGCTCACTTCGTGCAAGCCCTCGGCTGAGACGGAAAATGCAACGCACTAGATCACGAACAACGTCGTCAAGACCCAATCCGCCAATGTCACGCTCGCGCTGGGCGGATCGCCCATCATGGCCGAGGCAGAAGCGGAACAAGCTGATCTGGCACGCATGCCTGGCGGCTTGCTCATCAATTTCGGAACCCTCGACGCGCTCGACGGGATGCTTGCAGCGGGACGCCACGCGAACCAGAATGGTAAGCCAGTGGTGTTCGATCCTGTCGGTGTCGGCGCCACAGCGTTCCGCCGGGCTACCGCTACCGGTGAGCGTCGTTGCCCCGCTGCGTAGTCCCTGCGTTGATGACTACGGGACATACAGAGCTACTGGATGCGTGGCAGCCGACAGTGATCAAGGGTAACGCAGCGGAAATTGGTGCGCTCGCTGACTCGAACGAGGTGTGTCGACGACACAGAAATCAACGACAACTCCGACATGTACACTGAAAATACTCTTGTTTTCCGCTCAAGGTTAAAGCTCAAGGCGTGGACAGCCTTGGGGGCTTCAAAAATGCTCCCGAAGTCGTACGCTCGCTTGCGCGCACGCACCGTTCGTGGCCCCTGTCTTCAGATGAACATTTATTGTAGGGTTCGCTGACGAAAAAAAAAACTGGGTAGGTTGCATCGTGCTGCTTTCCGGACCGACCGATTACCTATCCGATGGAAGCACCGTTATCCGCTTGTCTAATGGCCATGAGTTGCTTGGCCAGATCACTGGTGCGGGGTGCGTGCTTGGCACGGCAATAGCCACCTTTTGCGGTGCAGCGAGCATAGCTGCGATAGGCTCCCACGAAGGCTCACTAGTAAATGGGGATATGCTCCTCGCCACGGTAGCCGGCACACTCGCCTTGACGATTGCGGCTCAGCACGCTGCTGCTCGAGAGGAAGTTCGCGGGCCTGGAACGTTTTTGCCTGCGCTCATTGACGAGCTTGCCATGCTGACACCGGAAATTGTCCTGAGAACGGCAAAGATCGAGGTCGAGATGGAATGATAGTTACGGACAGCTTGATGGGCAGGCGTAACTAAAAGCAGATTCTGATTGCAGTGTAAACATGCGAGAGATAGCACAGAGCCATGAGGCCTCCTCCACTACCAGTGAGGCAAGAAAACGCCATACCCACGTCACCACCCTGAAACGTATTTACACCCCAACCTTGCGTGTAGATAGATTCGGGGTATCTAGGATGCGTGAGAACGGCATCGCCTCTGTGGGCTGGAGCCAGTTCTTATCATCGTACACAGCATAGGGTGGAGACTCGATCATGTGAAATGTGTACGCAAAGCGTGTTTTGGCGCTTATATTGCGTTCTGATTTGTGCAATACTGAGCCGTGAATAAGGACCAGATCCCCTGACCCTGCCGCTTTAGCGCGCGACATGCTGTGTGGCGTGATGATCGCTCACCAGGGTTGCACTCCTCGAGGACATACTCGCCCACGGGCGTTGGTACTTGGTCTGGATCCAGAAGCTGCTCAAAGCCAGTTCCTCCGGAAGGTAAACGAACGAAGCGCTTCGTGATGGGCGCAGTTAAATGGGAACCAGGAAGAAAGGATAGAGCGCCATTCTCCCGAGTGCACTGCTCCAAGGCGATCCAGAACCCAAGCGCGGTGGGGGGAAAGGTGTACTAGTCCGCGTCAGTGGCGCTGATCAGAACAGAAAGAGTTTTGGGCGGCGCACAAGGAAGGTACTGTGATTTATATCAAAGTTTATCCGAGACCAGAGTTGTATATATTGGACACTCACGAGTCGTTGTGCTCTGGAACTACAGTATTAAAATCACATAAGCAAATCTGATCGGATCCATCCATCACAGAACGTACCTTCCCCACCAATCTGGGTTTGTTTGGTAATGACCATCGACTGTAGAGCTGGGGAAAGGGGTGGCAGCATTTCCGTTAGCACCGGGACTAATTCATAATCACAGGGTATCGGCGGCAATAATACCTACCTACAGGATCATGATGGAAGCGCAAGTCGCGCACGAGACTGCGTAGCTTCTCATTCTGCAGCGTCGCGCGTCGAAAGACGGGATCAAGTTCATGCAGGCCTGGGAAGCCACATAGCCTTAGGGGGGACAAGAAGGGAGACGGCTTAAAGAACAAGACAGACCGTGACCAATCTTGTTAACAGCTTTGTGCTTCTCGCGTGTCAGGTTGCCCTGCCCGTCGGTGGCATCTTGCTCGAGGAAGTAGCGAATTTTGTCACCAGACGTAAGAAAGTAGTCGTCCCCGACGTGGTCATCGTCTCCCGTGGTGAACTTGGTCTGGAGGGAGCGCCCGCGTAATGAGGATTTGGTGATCGGGTGAAGATTACTGTAAGCACACGCACGAGTGGGTGATCCGGTAAGCTGAATTCGTCAAGGAGCAGCCTTGAACGGGTTAGGAGCGCGTCTGTTTCATCTTGGGCGAGGAAGTCTCGAATAATGAGATAGCTGTCATGTTTTTTCCATTCATTGGCAGTCCCCGGATATGGGATTGGATAAACAACATACCCGCGTCCGTGAAACTGGGGATATGAAATTTGTTGTATATGAGCCGTCCGGGGAAAGGGTCAACAGAACAGACGTACGGATTCAATCTGGTCCATGGAAAGAAATCGAAGAGGCTCCATGCTGATATGGATCATATGGTCAAAGTATAACCCTCGTGGCCGAGGCGGTATCGAGTGAGCGGCTCCAGTTATAACTGTGCATGCTCCGTCCCCTTTCCCAACTCAATCATCAACCATGGAAGTCCCCTCCCAAGCATCACCCTCGCACCAGCGCGGCCCGTCTGCGCCTCGGCAATACCCTACACAGTCCCATCACGACCCCGTTGTAAATCAGATTGCGCCGTTGACCACGAATCAGAATCAGAATCAGATTCAAGCGTCGCCAGGGAAATCGTATGAATCTGTACGCCTTTCACTCTATTGTATTCGCCGCCGGAACGAGTCTAAGCACACAGTCTTGCCGTTTGCCCCTAATTGTCGGTACACATACAGAGCCAACCAGGTATGTCCCTCTCAACTGCACTGCCCAACCGCGCTGAAATGGTTCTAGTCTCACAACTGCCCGCGGAGGTTCTTGATGAGATATTCTCCTATGCGGAAGCCCCGACGCTCGCCAGACTCGCGCTTGTGTGTCACATGTTCCGAGGAGTCGCTACGCGCCTGCTCTATCGTCACATACACTCCCTATCCTTATCTCTCACTACGCGCTGCCTTGAAACATTGGCCTCCAGTCCGTCTCTCGCAGCCCATACACGAACATTCGAGATTGGCGATGTGGGCTTCGCCGACGCAAATCGCAAGGGACTCGTCCCTGCGTCCTTTTTCATGCTACTCCAGCGCGCGTTGCATAATATGCATCGACTGGCCGAACTCACCTTCCTCCTCAATGGACCGAATTCGCATGTCCTGCTGGACGCGCCGTTCAGGCTTACGAAGCTCGTCGCGTCCTGTGACTTTGATGCAACATTTGCGAGCTGGCTGACGGAACAGACCAACCTGCGCGATGCCATCTTCTGCGGGAATTTCACAGCGGGCGTCACGCTCCCTGTGGATGCCCTGCCTTCGCTCCGACGCGTCGCAGCCGCACCGCTCACCCTCGCGTGCGTCGTTCCGGGGAGACCCATCCGGGAGGTCGACCTGTGCCTCGTGCACCCCTGGTCGCTCAGCCGCGAGGTACTGCAGATGGCAATCCGGACCATCGCTTCCTCCGGGGGACCGCTCGACTCGCTCAGGATCATTTCTCACCTTTCCGAGTCACCAGAGACGGTCCTGTCCGCGTTCGAGGTCATCCCCACCGGCTTGAACTCGATCACGAAACTCGCATTGCATGCCGTGAGCGGCTCGATCACCGACGTGCGTATCTGTTCCCCCTTGATATAATTGTTCTGAAACGCCGACGCGTGGACGCATTCAGGAGATCCTTTCGGGGCTGCCTCCCATCCTGGCGCAGTTCTCCAACCTCAGATCCCTGACGCTCTTCTCCAAGAACAAATCGGACGCTCTACATGCCGCCGCCGGCACGCGCACGCTGGTAGCAGCGTGGCACGCCGCGTGCAAATCACTCGAAAGTGTGACGCTCGTCGGCACCACGCTTGTGCACAACCGGTGCTATGGCTGGGTCGCGCAGCGCGACCTCGCGGAGCTGCTGACAGCGCGTGAGCAGTCACTACAACACCGCGCCGGGGAGCTGTGCAAACGCGAGGTAGTAGTGCTTGACGAGGGCCGGCGGGGCCATGGTTTGTCACCGGAGCTTGGTGTGGACCGGGAGGGCAGTGCATCGGTCGTTGCGATCACGGCTTGAGCGTGAGAGTGGGCGAATGATCGGTGGGAACTTTCCAGAAACAGTGTATCGTTACAGTTACAGTAACTACTGATGTAGGTGCAGTATCTACGTGTGCGTGTGTACGAGTATGGTAAATGCCTCTGGAGGAAAATCGAAAGGATACCCTGGGAAAAATAACCTCTTTTGATCTTTGATCGAGTCTAAGGACGAAAGGCGGCGGCGCACGGCGGCATGGGACACGGAACATAATGAGTAAATTTATAGTTGATGAACTTTTGGGTGTTTTCGGGAGGAACTACGGAACAAATGACGATTGATGATCGACCGAGATACAAGTACTCTGTCGTCAGCTTGACCATGGGATGTGGGATCAGAGGCACGCCAGCGATTGAGGCACACGCTAAAAGAGCGCAAAAGATAACTTACTGTACAGTACTGCACTGCACAGTAAGTTGCAGTAACTTACAACCAAGTTACATTTTGTTACAATAACGGCATAACTTCGGGTCTATATAACACGTGCTGACTGTAAGTTGACTAAAGTCAACTTATCGGTCAAGATGGGGGAAAAGAAGATGCGGCGATGAGTGGATCTTATCTTTTTTTTTTGTCGTTGTCGTTGTTGTTGTTGTTTGAGCTGACAATTGATGGAAAGGCTGGCTCATGACACTTTTCTTGGCACATGTACACAGCCCGCGGCGCCGCCGGGGAACTCGTTCCAGCCCTCCGCAACCAAGGTTTCGCCGCACTGCGAGCACGCACTATAAATATCGTCGCAACTCCCACTCCAACTCCATTTTCTCCGAGGAGAAGGGGAAGGACATTGCGTCAACAGGGTGTACTATTATAGTAATTGTTTTCAACTGTACCATACTGTACGTCCACCAAAATAAAGAGGATAGAGAACACATCGGACTGGCTATAGTAAGAAGAATCGGTCTTGTGGCCCCGATCTTATTCCACCTCAGGGCCGCAGTGGTCCTTGTGGCAAAAGACAATTAATTAACGCCCCCGGGATGGTACAGGTTGGCGTACAATAGCCGCGGACGTATGATCCGAAGACGGCCCCGACAAAGATACGGCAGCATGCATCTCACGGGGTCATTTATCCATGTCAAAAATGCCAACGGTCTCGAGGTGCAACCTGGATCGTCATACAATGCAACTATGAGCATAGATCCGCGTCTTCACAAGTGCTAGTGATACAAATTGTGGAATAAATCGTGTATACGTCATCATTCGAATATGTGAAGGCCCTCCCCCTTTTAGGACTCAGTTGCGGGATCGAGCTCGTCAATGAAATGGCCCTCGCCGAGCCGTTGGATGAGGTGGTCAATCTTCTGCTTATGGATCCTGTGGTGTTCCTGCCAACCCTTCCATGGGTGATGTGGGTGCTGCAAGTGATGATTGAGCGATCAGGGAACCGCAGATTATAAGTGTACTAACCAAGCGCCCAAATGCCTGGAATATCTTGTCCGATGTACCATCAGGCTTGTTGAAGAAAAACTTAGCGAGCAGCACGTCATCCGCGCGGCTGTAGCGCATCTTTTTTTCTGGAGCTTGTGGAAGAGGGTCATCATTATCGGTGTGATTAAGCTCGTGCTTGTGTCTGCGGTAAAATTTCATCCAAGATGCCCGCGAATGATGCGGTGCCTGCGTAATGACATCACTAGACATTATTACTTGATAAAAGGCGCACTAACCTTCTGGGCAATCTCCTTCCAGAATGCAACCATATCAAGCTTGCCTTGAGATCTGCTCGAAAGATTTAGCCACAGTATCAGAGCACAATCGCCACGTTACCCACTTTTTCTTGTAGTCCAATAACTTGATCAGGAATGCAACATCCTCATCCGTAAATGCAACGCCCTTGCCGGTCGTACTGCGGAACAGTGCCCTGGGGGGCGTTGGGGAGCGTGATCGTTCTCCACTATTGAGTTCCCCACGGACCCGCTCCCGGATGTTGATTATACCATTAGAACCAGGGCCAGCAGCGACGACCTGAGCGGGAGCTACTCCATCTCCTCCTTCACCGTCGTCGCTGAGGTTATTATTCATAGCATACCCGCCGAGGCGAATCTGGTGCTTATTGCAGTATCGGCGCCATGAGTAAAAGCTATGCGCATATGAGTAACATAGCGACCACATGAGGCAAGACATACGTGTGATGAGGGGCCTAGTGTAATTTGTCCTTTCACTATCATGAAAACGTATGGGTCGGCAACGCACCTTCACGGCAACTCTTTCACAGATCTCCCTTAAGCTGAGGACGAGACCTTGCGCGACACAATAATCGATATACTTTTTCAAATACTCGATGTCCTCATGCGTGAATAGGTTCCCGCCATATGTACTCTTGACAACCCGTGACGGTGGCGTAGGAGAACGCGCATTAGGGTTGCGACGGTTAACCAGTGCTGAGGCCGGAGGGGCGGGAGTAGGCTAGACCATGGTCAGCGGAATAGGGACAAAAATATGCGAAAATGACCTGGGTCCGAGTACGTTTGCGTCCCCGGGGTGGATCAGTAGTTTCAGTAGGTAGTGGCGACGGCTCATTTGATGGTCCACCTTCGGGCATATAAGGTTGCGGGTAAGAGGATGGGTCATACTGCATGCATCAATTTAGATCTAATACCGCGAAAGGACGAAGCACATACTCCTTGCGCAAAATACTGCTCCGAATTCCAAGCTTGATCAGAATACTCGAAACCTGACGGGGCAGTGTGGTCGATTGGCCCGGGGGGAGGACCTGCAGGCTGATACGTGGGGTCCCACGGGTCGTGGCGGTATGGGGCCCTTTGTTGGATTATCTGCTGTGGTAGATGGCCCTGGGTCTGCTCAGGGGCAATGCCATTAGGCGCCTGCCAAGTTTGAGGTGGGGCAGCTGGCGAAGGGTGAACGCGGGGAGCAGGCTGGAGCTGACTCTGGTAGGTCTGGTATGCAAAAGGAGCTGAGGCCTGCTCAACCGCTTGCATTGATTGCGGAAGCTGAGTCTGAAATGCTTCAGGGTTTTGAACCACTTGGGGCACGGTAGGCGCTGCTGGGGGTTGCTGTCTTGACGGACCAGCCGCTTGAGGCATGATGCTTGGGGGTAGAATGGATGCCGAGGCAGGGGGCGGAACAGAAGGGCGGATTCTGCGAACGAGTTGACGAGACGGCCTAGGCGTGCTGAACATATGACTCACTGCTCGCTCCCCGTCACTTTACACCCGGCGAAGTTATTCACGAATGTTTGAAGTGCCCCGGCTTTGATACACTCGTGTACCCAACGCGCGTCTAGGACAGCCTTGCCCTTCTTTCCGATATATTGACGATATAGATTCTGCCCAGACTCTGCGTGCGGATTCACTGTTCACCATGCATGATAGTGAGGTAATAACAGATAAGTGGGATGAAATATTCTCATACCCAAGATATAACTGACACCACTGTAAGAGTTGGCAACTGTGCCTCCATTTTTCTATGGATGAACTGAGTGAGAAACATTGGACGACAGGCGAGAGCAAACACCCAAGGAAAACGTTGCACAACCAGCAATGTTTAGATAACAACGAAGACGCGTCTTGGGTATAGAAAAATCGCTACGAATCGTATCTACGGCCAGTGCAACGACTTACGGTGATAGTGTCGACGACACGGTCATGGTCGGGAACATCCTTATGAACGTACATGGCTAGCGGGGTACCCATCATGGGCTCCAGAAAGAGGCCATGTTCTGCGATGTCAGAGTTCGCGCTCTGATCCCTTTGCTGGTGCTGCTGTTGCTGCTGAACGCGGGGGTGATTTGAATGGGCCGGTGCCATGGGTCTTGGCGAGGAGGGACGGTCGTAAGGGCGAGTCCCCTGTCACTGAATCGCCACTCTAGAGCGGAGTCTGAACGTCAGCCACGCCACTGAACGTAAGTCACTGACGCTCACTGGAAATCGCCGTCCTGCACGGCCTTCGGGAAATTTGCCTTTAAACGCCGTTGAGGAAGTTCGGGCCTCGGAAGGTTCACGGGCCAAGGGAGGTCATCTGGCAACGAAGATCAGTTGACAGGAAAACAAAAGAATTTGGCGTATCCGTGCATACAAAATGGACACATGCGCCCAGGCATAAACCAGGAATAGTACCGTGCTGTACGCCATAAAGTGAGGCGAGAAGAGGGATCATGATTTGATGGCTCGAGGCGATCTCGGTGCCAATTTGGGAGGTTGACCGGCCGGAGACCGATGAATGGATAACCATAAAAAAAAGATAAAATGTCGGGGTGTGAAAGGTAGCATCAACAGAGGGCTGCAGCTTCCCGAAGCAGACTCACCGTCTCTCTCTCTTCCTCATCCCTCTCTCTCTCTCCGGGTGCCCCTCTCTCCCTTTCCCCCTCACTTTCCTCGCCCTGATCCGTCATGGCATCCGTCGCAAGTCGCAAAAAGTCTGTCATATCCCCTGGAAGCGTACAAATCGACATCCCAGTTGGCACCAACACCCTCCTCAACAAGGCTGCTTCCCAGTCTACCTCTCTCTACCAGCAATGCTCTGCTTTACGCTCACGTCTCCTCCGGGTCCATGGGTTTGCCCACTTCTTTGCACTCTCCTCCCCTACAGGCTCTTTCCGCAGTTCTGCAGAAGTCGTGAATACAGTCTGGGACTGTTTCGCCCTCGGAACCCCCTTGTGCTACCTCTTCAACCTCCTCCCTCCCCCCATTATGCCCATCGATATCGAGACCGATCCACGGTCCGTCGAGATTGACAATGAACGCGCCAAGAAACGCGCCATCGCCCTTTTCGCAATCCAGGTCAAGCAGTTGAATCATGGGGAGCAATTCACGGTTACTGATTTATGGGATCGTACCAACTCGGACGGTTTCGTTAAGGTGCGTTTCATGTCTTCTCAATGCACTTTCTGAGTTTTGCTAATTGATCGTCAAGGTTGTTAATACCGTTACACATATTGTCGATCGCCTCCCCTCTGACGTTTTCGAAGAGGCTGCTCCTCCATCACCACCATCAGCATTTTCTCCCCATGACTCCGTTGATTCCATGGGACCAGATATACCAGCGATACCTACCCCTCTAAATGGCCCGGACGCCGAAAGGAATAATATCATACGTGAATTAGTGGAGACGGAACGTAAATACGTGCAGGATCTCGAGGTCATGCAGGTGCGCACGAGTAGGCTTCCTTTGCTGCTCGCAATTTGACATAGTTTTCCGGTGTAGAAATATGCCCAAGAGCTGTCACAAAGCAACACCCTCGATCGAGATACAATCCATCTACTCTTTCCTAATCTCAATAAATTGCTCAACTTCCAAAGGAGATTTTTGATTCGTCTCGAGGGAACAGCAGATATGCCATGGTGGGAGCAGCGCTGGGGTCTTCTATTCACCGACAACGTGAGTAAAATGATCTTCTTACTTTGTACAGTGCTGATGGTGACGCTTTCGCATACCGCGTGGCATTGTTCTTTGTTTGTGCTCTGGCTTGTTTCTTATACGTTTCACTGCATTTGAAACAAAAGGAGGAAGAGTTTGCGGTCTATGAGCCGTACTGCGCCAATTACACCAATGCATCCGAATTGATGCTTATGGAGGAACAAAATCTCGTGGTGCGTCTGATTTTTACCCACTGAGCGTACTAGGTCTCCTGGGAGACCGAGTACGTTGTTGTGACTGCCAAGAGAGGCCTTTGACCAAATGCGTGTCAACAGAAATACAATCACCTGATCAATGCAAAGTCGGAGCTGCCAGCTTTTCTGATCAAACCAGTCCAGCGGATATGCAAATACCCTTTGCTCTTAGGCGTGAGTCGACACCTCACCCTAGTTCCTTCCAGCTCATCTGACCCACCTTATCAGCAATTACTTAAAAAGTCGTCACCGGTTGATTATCCCCATTACGAGGAACTCAAGGCGGGATCAGCCGCTGCCAAGCGGATAACTGACAAGATCAATGAAGCTCAACGTCGCGCGGAGAACCTCCAGACAGTACAGAACCTCGCCTCACGCGTTGATGACTGGAAGGGCCATCATGTCTCACAGTTTGGTGAACTTCTCTTGGATGATGTCTTCATCGTTACCAAGTCAGAGGTTGACCGTGAGTATCATGTATTCCTATTCGAGCGCATCATCCTCTGCTGCAAAGAGGATACAAGTGCTGCGGGCAACAACAATAAGAAAGTCGGCAAGAGTAACTCTCTCTTGAAGAAGCCTCATGCGAACGGGTCGCCTATGTCGGGGTTTGCTGGTGGCTCGAAGAAAAAGACGACGCCTCTGTTATTGAAGGGCCGTATCTACCTTAACAACGTAACAAAGGCAAATGTTGTTTCGCCAGGTAATTTGACTCTACTTTCGCCTTACATCACATCTGAGTCTGGCTAGGTTCCTACTCGCTCAACATTTGGTGGAAGGGTGATGACGATTTAGAGTTTTTCACGCTTCGTTGCCGCAATGAAGAACAGGTGAAACAATGGGAGACCGCCGTCAAGCGTCTTATCGAAAGGGTTGCGATGCGCCGGGCATCTGAACGCAGCAGCTCGCGGTTGACCCACTTTAGCAGCCACACTGGTTACCCTTCGCACCCACGTAATGGGACCCAGGACCGTGGATTTTCGACCCACTCCTCATTGGTTTCATCACACCCGTATGCCAATGGCAATCGACCGTACCGTCAGTCAAGTCCTTACGATGATCGTGCCGTCGGCAATGGAACAAGCAACCACGCAAGCGGGCCTCCTGGCTACCCTCCGCATGATGGCTTTGATCCCGATGACGACTTCGATGATTATTCGGCGGCCAGTATCAGTCCAACTTCTGGTCGTACTACCCCCTTTGATGGACGCCAGGGTGCGACGACGCCCGGATTGGACCACTACCTTAGCTACGAGCGACCCCGAGCCCACACAGAAGATGCAAATGGTCCCGCGCTATCGCAATGGCGGAGCAATGTACCTGGTCTTCCTTCTGGCCCCGGTCCTCGAATGCCTGTCTCTCGCATGGTTTCTACTATGAGTTACGCCTCAGAGCCAGGCTCCAGTGCAGGGTCTCGCTATACCACTGGCCGCCCACAATTACGTAGCCAGTACAGCTCATCGCGATTGCGTCCACCCCAAGACATTGGAGAACCGAGAAGCGATGTCACTTCAGCCCCCGCTCCACTTCCGCCCAATCATGTCAGTCGGACTCGCAGTGCAAGCCAACCCACTGCATACGTTCCAAAGGTTGCCCCTCCCCCTCTGCCGTCAAATGGGTGGGATCGGGTGCAACCTTCAACAAATACCGCGACGAAGAGATCGAGTGGATCGAGTCAATCCACTGGAGAAGACTCAGCATATTCTCCCAATAGTTCATCGCCCCTGACTCCGTTTGGTTCGAGCGATTCTTCTCTATCTGGCGCAGTAGGGCGATCATCAATATCATCGCACGATGACCCGGTGAAGGTGAAGGTACACTTTGGCTTAGACATTTTTGTCATCCAAGTTTCACGTACTACCGAGTACGGCGTGCTCGTAGAGCGGGTGGGCAAGAAGATTCGTCTCTGTGGGCCACGGCGGGATGACGGGCCGCTTCGCGTTAAGTACGAGGACGAGGAGGGTGATCTAATATCAATGCGCTCAACAGAGGACGTGGAGATGGCTTTCGGTGATAGGGCGCAAGTTGTCTTACACGTCGCATAAGCAGTCTCTTTTTGATCTTGCTTGTACCATCTTTCCATTTTCCCTCTATCTCCGCCCTCGTCCCATGTTGCATTCATTGCATGCCACCATTTCGCCATTAGTCTCGAACCCGCACAATATTGGATCTGTCAAGCCATCACTTTATCATCGCATAACATTTCACCTTTCTCGGGGACTTTCCTTTGCATCTGCGGGAAGAATATATATTTCTACGGCACCCCCTGCTACTCTTCTTTCTGACAATATCTCCCAATATTCCCGCTCCCTCTATCACCGCGCCGGCGAGGGTCGAGGATATCGTCCCTTCCCGCTCGTTTCCATCTATATTCCCGTGATATCTACTCAGTTGTCTGTCGGCGTCCCTAGTTCACATCGTTTCGCGGATTTCTTGCCAAGGTAGCAAGGTGTTCTTACAGAGGCCCTTCGAGGGCTCGGGTGATAACCAGTTGTACAGTAGTACTATTTACTAGATCTTTACATTGATTGCTATGAACACTACTCTCATTCCTTTTGTTTACGTGTAGGGTGCCAGATCGGAATGTCGATTGGCTGTTGCTTTTATGATTTCCGATGCATGTGGCACTGCATTGAGAAACCAGTTCACCGCCGCTTCAACACGCATTAGCCCTGTGCTCGTACAAATACTCCGAACGTTGATAATCGGGATGCGGCCTTAGATCTGGCCGTTCCACTTTTATAAATACAATCGGCAATGTATGTCTATCCCATGATGGTGGTGGCCACGAAGAGGTCACGGAATCAGTGCTACACAGGAGTCTAAAGCGTGTACTGGGGGAAAGGTCGGTCTGCGAAAGGATGGGCATACAGAGGATATGCGGTTGCATCACAAAGCCTCAGGCGAGACGTCGCCTAGCGGCGTATTCAGATCATTTGTGCTGACTGCGCTCATGGCGCTCATGAGCGAATGGACGTCATCCCCGTGTTCAGACCGAGAATCAAGCGTCTCCTGCGACGACGTCATATGTGCAGGGTACCATAAACAAATAAGTATGACTTACATCGAAGTAGTGGTGGGCGAGACTGCGAGGCGCTGAGGGTGAAGGCTTGACTTATTGGCTGAGATATAGAGAAGACCACATACTCCTCGGAGTTTTGGGTAGACGGCAGCTTGCGCCGCTTTGTAATATGTGGTAAGCAACTAGGCCTGACCTACGAGATCTAACTCAGGAGAGACCAGATATTCAGGAAGTACTGGGACACCTACCAGCCTGTTTGATGTGAGGCTCCAAGTCCTCGACCATCGTCACCGTGGAAATACTGGCTCGTGTTATATTCTATGAACGTTGAGATGTCGCAATTCTCACCTCGAAGAACCAAACATAGTCCCTGAAGAAGGGATCGAAGTCGAGTTTCTGATTTCCTCCATTGAGAGCACGACGTCCGTGAAGATCGCGGCCAAAGATATGGGTGATGCGATGTTGGATTTCTTCGGCTACCTGGAGGAGATTCATATAATCCCCACTGCCGGTCGGGCACTCCACCTGCAGTTCGTCACCATAGTATTGATGGAACCTCTGGAGGCTCTCAATAAGCAAAAAGTTCACTGCTAGCCCTGTGAAAGAGGTTAGTCACGTCGCCGGGACAATTGGAGGGAGTCGCGCACAGATTGGACCACGCCAATTGGAATTGCCGCCAAACATCCCAGATTTGGACTCTCCAGGCCAATAGCTAACTTCGTGTCTTTGACCATTGACCTCCATCCCCCATGGATGGTCCTTGTGCAACTTCGATAGGCTACGAAGTGGATCGATAGGTCAAAAATCATCCACACTCCATATGAGAAGAGCATACGATCGAATGCCATGCTCGCTGAAAAACTCGCTCTCGTCGAGCATTTTTTCCAAAATGCTAACCAAGCGCTCCTTGCTGGCTAGCGCAAGCAAGAAGCGCTCACCACGACCACGAGCTAGTATATAACTATGTTTAGCAGTGACCAAATGGAAAACGGTGCAAAACCGAACCTTTCATGTTGGCCATATTCCGACCAGAGACCTCGGGCCTATTTTCGAGGAACCAATCCATTCGTTTCTTGAAGCCAGGGAAACGATTTACAAGGGCCGGTTCAAGTGTGAGAGTCGCGTATAGGGGAATGAGCCCAACGAGGCTGCGGACAGGTAGCTGCATACTGTAATCTCCCCATTGAATCGCATCATAGTACATCCCGTCCTGCTCGTTCCACAGGCTGAGATTATCGCCAGCATTGTGATACGTCATGGCATCCGCAATGAAGATGAAGTGCTACGGTGACAGGTCAACTTGTCAACATCCAATGACATGGAAAAATAGCTCGCCTCAAAAAACTTGGATGCAATATCTTCGTACACAGGGTTATGTTTAGCCAATTCGAGAGCCATACTCAGCCTAAATGACGATTCATCAAGTACGTGTCTAGCCAGAGCGAGCGTTCCGCGATACGTACATATTCAGGCAATAAAATGCCATCCATGCGGTGCCATCCGCCTGGCGCAGCGCACCCCCTGTTGGTAGTGGCTCCGATCGGTTGAACACACCGATATTATCCAAGCCAAGGAAACCGCCTTCAAATACATTCGCCCCCTCTGCGTCTTTGCGGTTGACCCACCAGGTAAAGTTAAGGAGCAATTTCTGGAATACACGCTCAAGGAATGGGACATCCTCGCGGCCATGCATCTTCCGCTCAATCTTGAACACGCGGAACGTTGCCCACGCATGCACCGGTGGGTTGACATCAGAGAAGTTCCACTCGTATGCGGGGATTTGCCCATCAGGTTTCATGTACCATTCGCGAGTGAGCAGGTCAAGCTGCTTCTTGGCGAACGCAGGATCAACCACGGCAAGGGGAATGCAGTGGAAAGCGCTGTCCCATGCTGCAAAATAAGGATATTCCCATCTGCGAAATCATTCACAACGGATCGTACGGTAGTGGCAACAGCGTACTTGTCAGGCATAGACAGTATGTCCGAGGCATAGAGGTGCATCCAATCCTGCACGTAAAAAACGTCCGTTGAGGTCGAGCGCATTGTAACGAAAGGCTTAGAGAAACATACCTTGTTACCCCTTAGGAACTTACGCGAAGGAGGAGGGGGTGGTTGCGCCGGATCTCCTTTGAGCCATTCGCTCGCAATGAATTTGTAGTGCTGCTTTGTCCATAGCATACCAGCCAGAGCCTGGCGCATAATTGCACGTAAGTCATCAGACACGTAGCCCTGGGTCAGGCTATAATAGAATTCATCCGCTTCCATACGGCGCTCCTCGATGGCATCATCAAATAGGCCCTCGTCTTCGAGCGTAGAATCCTTTTGAGGTGTGTTCGGCGTGAGCTTCATTCGCACGACAGCGCACCCGCCTCCGCCAGGGACATCCTTAAAGGTGTAGTGCGCGGCGGACTTGGTTCCAGTCTTATCAGGATTGACAAACTGGGGACTGCTGTAAGGGATTGGAGTAGCACGTCCAGAGCTAGACTCGGAGTCACTTCCGTTTGTCACGTTGCCGTCTTTACCGTTAGCGCTCGCCTTGGATCTTCCGTCTGCAAACTGGTGACCTGATTGCCGATGGACCGGGACAATGTGGTCGTGGAATGCATCCTTGACGAAAGGAGACTGATTCGGGACGTCCCACAAGCGCATGAAGTTCGTGTCGTTCTCGGTGAACAACAATTCGGGCTCCACCTCACCTTCCGCACCGTCGTTGATAGGTTGGCCGTCGGGTCCGACAGGGGAAGGGGATGAAAAACAATACAAGTGTGTATTTCCGAGCTTGTCATGAATGGCAGTAATCCGGTTTTCTGTGGTGGCGGACAGACTAGGGCGTGGTTGAGGTGGTACACCCCAAGACCAGCTGTTCGGGAACCACAGTTGAGGAATGATATGCAAACTGGCAGGGTCAGGACCACGATTATATGCGGTGATGCGAATGTAAATGTTATCAGGACTATCCTCGTCCTTTGCATACTGGGAAAGTGGTTCGCATGAGAACTATTGCCCACGCGGGGAAGCACAGCACTCACTTCGACAAAAACGTCCCAGTAACGGTCTTCATCGAAGATGTCAGTGTCAAGTATCTCGAACTCGGCGACCTCGCGACCGCGATGCTGATTCTCGCGAACGATATCCTCATACGGATAGGCCTTTTGCGAGTATTTGTACAAAAACTTCATGTAGGAATGAGTCGGCGTAGAATCTAGGTAATAGTACAGTTCCTTGACATCTTCTCCGTGATTCCCTTGAGGCCCTGAGACGCCGAAGAGCCTTTCTTTGAGCATTCTGTCCTTCTCGTTCCACAGGGAAAGAGAAAAGCAGAGACGCTGATGGTTGTCACTAATGCCTGCGATGCCGTCTTCTCCCCACCGATAGGTCCGTGAACGAGCGTGCTCATGGGGGAAGTGTGTCCAAACATCGCCGTCCCCAGAATAGTCTTCTCTGACGGTTGCCTGGAAATATGATAAACACAAGGCTCGGAGTTTGATTGAGACAAGTAACGACAAACCCATTGCCTATCAGACACATATGGGCCCCACCGCTTCCAGTGTCTCTCCCGTTTGCCGTCTTGGTCAAGGCGATATTGCTCGACTGTCTTGTAAACAGAGCCTAATTTTTGGCGGAGTCTATCACGATAAAGCCCAGGAACGTTCGCATTTGACGTCGGCGATGAGTTCGATTCTTGGGGTTTCCCTACCTTTGACGGGAGGGTTGGAGGGGGTGTGGCGGTCTTTGGAATGGATATGGTAAGGGGGTTCTCTGGTTTGGTTGAGTCTGAAGTGTTTTGCAAGCTAGGTGAATCTGATCTAAATAACTTTTGCTGTATGCTACGGACGTTAGTGGCCATGATGAAGGGAAAAAAGAGTGGGGTCCGTGTTCAACCGCATGCCCAACACGCATTTATTCACTCTTTTTTACTCCACCCTTCACCCTTCTCTCTCCGTTTCGATGACGTCGTTTGCCTTTTGCGGCGCACTGACCGATATCGGGCCCGTCCAGAACCTTCAACTCAGATGCATCAATATGCGATTAAATCCCATGAATTAAGTTAACCATGCTAAACAATATAATGTGCGTGAATGCGCCCCTGCCAAGTTGATTCATATGAACATGAAAGAGTGAGGCAGAAATAAAAAAAATGCCGCAGCGGCGTTGAAAAAAAGATACATTGCTCGTGTCGATGTGTAGTGTATGAAATGTCCATGTATGAGCTAGGTGAAAGTAGGTTAATAGTCGACCAGTCACTGGACATCACCTCGCTGCTTACTGTAGATCAGGACGTTAGAGGGCAAACCGCTATGCAATCATAGATACAGGTAAATTCTCATGCCTTTCCAGTCATGTTGTGCTCAACTGCCGTTGGGCTCCACCCCATATCATTGAGCACGTTGCGAGCCCAGTCGTCCTGGAGTGAACCGTTGCCAGTGTCGTCCTTCAATAAGCTCAGTCGGTGGTACGACGTCGCAGACGAAACAGAAACAAACGAATCATCCGACAGCTGCGGTTGCAGTGGTTCCGCCTGAGACAGAGGTAACTTCGGCGCTTTTCGAGATGGCGAGGTCACTGGGGTCATAGGACTCGTGGGTGGCGACGGCATGAAAGGGTCCGTCAGTTGTGGACTTGACGAGAATTCTCTCGATGCAACAGCACGTAGCCCCGCGTTCGAACGCCCAGCATCTACTGATCCTTCAGATTTCAAACCGACAGCAAGGCTAAGTGAGGAAGAGTCTATTGACGTATTCAGGATCGGTGGCAGACTGCTCGAGCTGCGCCGCGGCAGTAGCGAGGGGGCCGAGATTATTAATGGAGAGATTGAGCCTGGTGTTTTCAGGGAAATGGGTGAGGACCGGGAGGGGGAATCTCGTGCATCGAAGTATGGTGAAGATGATGTTGACGACGAAAATAGTCTCGAAGATCTAAGCGAAGACGCCGATTTCTTTGCAAATAATGCCGTTAGGGATGGTCGCTTCACCCTTGTCGGCCTCATGCTCTGCGAACTAGGTTCTGATGGCAATAGGGAAAGTGATGGAGCGTTGGGGAGACGTCGGGGGGAAGATTGAGCTCTCGGCGCCGTCTCACTTCGTGGAAATGTCACCGGTACATGGTCAGAGGGCTGGGGAGATGTGCGAACAAAGTCGGGAATAATGGCGGGGACAAGATTCCCTTTGGCATAGTACGCGTTGATCGGCGTGGGAACCATCACTTGTGGAATGGAAGGTGCCTCAGACGACGTGGAAGGCGTTGTCAGTGAATCAGATGACGATGTCAGTGCGGGTGGCAACCATGGGTCCAATGGCGATCCCTTCCCCCATGCAGGGGTTGACGGTCGTGAATCAAATCCAGAGAAGTACGAGGCACGATCATCTAAAACAGGACCAGTCCCTTTGTCGTCTCTGTAGCTGTCATCCTGAGCCCCACTCGGTGCATGTCTCTCTGCCCTGGGATCGCAAACGCCAATGGTTGGTTCCACAGCAGAACTCTGATCATTCAGATCATCTTGTGGAACACGAGGTTCGGCAGTGAAATTCTGCTCCAATTCGAGGCCAGTTGTCTGGCTGTCGGGCACAGGGTCTGGATTGTCACGTTTCGGATCCAGACCAGTGATGTCTTCCCAGCCTTCCGCAGGACCGTTCCAGATGCCTTCCGCTTCGCACAAAACCCTAAGGATCGGTGGACTCATGTTCAGCGTAGGGCATAACACGACAGTCAAGTTGCTGAGCGGCATGCGAATGTCTTTCCGCTTGGCGACAAAATTGATCAGGTCAATGACAGTGCGAAGAAGGTCCCTGTTCTCCTGGGGAAGGCGCGCAACAAGGGAAGCAAAAGCATTGAGCAGGACCTGTGATGGAGGCCGCATCCCAGAAAAGTTTGGCAACGCCAGGGTCGACAAGGAAGGCGGCTTCCGCAAGGAATGGCCAACGTGGAGCCCTGATGACAGCGATCCATTTCCACTAACACTTCGAGCAGGTGAGGTCTGCCCTTCGATGGACTTCCTGACGTTCGTCTCGGTAAGCATGGCCGCCTCAAAGTAGGGATTGAGAGCATGCGTGAGGATGGGCTCAGGAACTGTTCACGCGCGAATTAGGGGTACCTCGATTACCAAATAATAAATTACGCACGTTCGCGAAGGTAAGTTTTGAAAACAGATGCCACCGCATGAGGGTCCAGGTCGCTAGGTGCACTCTCCAACATGTCAAAATCTGCGCCTGTATCGAATTCAGACCGTAACTTAGCAACGTGAGTCGCACGCCCGCTTATTCTGTTCGATGCGCATTAGGAAGAAATGCGTTTGATCTATAAACTATCTCACCGAAAAAGACCCTCTTCCTCGACACCCCATTTCATCAGGTGTTCCACGCAACGAACTACAAGTGCGGGCAGCCGCCGCTCGTGAAGGATAGGTGAGACTACACAGCATTATAAATGAATATACAAGGGGCACAGAGACAGATTGAGCCTCACCTGATTGAGAGTCGGGTATAGGTGGAGCGAGGCGTATAGCATCAATCGCAGTGTCTTGGACACAGGCCTTCAGGGCCCGAGTAAAGACCAAACCGCCAATAACAAATGTGCCAGCACTGTTCTGCATTGGCCCACGAAGACAGGTGCCAAGTGACGGGCTTGTGAATCCAAACGACTCTGGATCGGTCTGTCCAGTCGAAGTGCTGCTTAGAGTGTTCACGCTCCATGCACCAGATGGCGCGTTAGGCGTCCGACGCTGTTTGCCCTTGCCCGCCTGCGTCTGCGACACGTGTGATGCTAGCGATACATTCGATGCATTGCGTCCAAAGTCCGTGCCTGCGCTCAACGAAGTTGTCGACGAATGACCAGAGGTGTTGTGACCCGAGCCGAAACTGCCGAAAGCACGTCCCATGCGCTCGACAGCACGCTTCCCGAAACCCATAGCGAAACCCGCTGCAGGCGCCAGGCCACTAGTTACGGTGATAGCAGTCTGCCGAATGGAACCATGTTGACTTGGCGAGGATGATGCCTGTTGGGGTAACAAACGTGGGGCTGAGGTTGCCGCCGACAAGGCTACCAGGTTACCCCTAATGTGACTCCCCACTGATCGGGAATCATTGTCATGCAAGGGACCGATGATGCCGCTTGCAGCAGCCTTGCTCAATGTAGCCCCGTCACCCGATGGTCGATGATTGAATGCGGGTCTAGCAGGAGGTCGACTTTCGGAACTGGGGGCCGCCGTTGCAGGCTGGTTGGAAGACAGTGGTGACGTGAATGAGAGGGATATGGAGTGTCTTTTGCGAGTCTTTGATGACCCCGAAGGAGATGTCTTGCGAGTCAGGGATGCTGATCGGGACATAGCTTCCTCGGTCATGATGAACTCCGCTTCCGTGACCAGGGCGCTCCGTCTCCTACTCGCAGGCACTACAGTGTTCGTAGAATGCAGCGACTCTGCCATGGAGACGGGCCGAGGCGTTCGCGTCCCCCCTGATGTCCCGGAACGTGGACGCACCGTATAGTAGCTGGTGGTGGTCGAATCACTTTTGCGCCAATCTTCTTTCATGAACTCTTGATCTGAATCCCTCTTCTTTGGTCGTCGCATGACATTCGCAAAGTCTCCTGCATTCTCGGTCTCAGAGATGTACTGGATTGCGGCTGTAATCGCAGGAGTAGCCGGTAGGACGGAACTTCTCTGATCCGATGGTAAAGGTGGGTTATTAATCGGAACAGATAATGGCGACTCGGGTAAGGGTTTCGAGGGAGGAACAGATGGCCGCTCGGCTGGGACATGGCGGGTGAATGGTGATGTGGGATAACCGGGGCCTGCAGAGACGGATGGTTGATGTGGAAGCATCGGCGCCGAAGAAGACGAGGCCGCGGAGGGCACAGTCGTCATTACTGAGTGACTTTTCCCCATCCCAAGTGGCATTGAAGCCAAAGTGGCGGGATTCACTGAGATGTCCTCACTCTTTTTTTTGCGACCACCACCAAAGACGCGCTTCAACTTGGACCCGGCGCTGCCGGAAGACGTAGGAGCGGTCGGGGACGGTGGTGGTGCCGCAAGCTCGGGCGGTGACCGGGATTGTGCCTGACCCATTACAGCGAAGAGAGAAGAGGAACGGGGAACAGGGAGGATGGTATCGGGGGGGAGCTGACACTGGGGCGCAGTAAAAAGTGATGGACGTGCTGCTATATCGGAATGACTGGTGTCTGACAGTGGGGCAGCGGGGAGGTTGGAAGAAGTTACTGATGAGAACGAAGACAACGAGGCAGAACTGGACAGATGTACGCCACCTGCCTGTGCATGATGGCGTGTCTCGTGTCTCCGGAAGTGCATGGGGTGTGGTAAGTGACGGAAAAGGGAAAAAAACGGTTAGATGATGATAGGGGGCTAGATTGTCGAGATTGCAGCGCCACGCAGTAGCAGACTGCTCGCGCTCGAGGGGAATAGGGACGTAAAGGGGGGGGTGGGCGTGGGCGTCGAGAGGCAATGTGGATGGGGTGAGGCAAGGACGTGTGTGAGGTGAGCTGTTCCTGTGGCTGTGTATACCACGCGCAGCACACCGTTACTCTCTGCTCTGACCTCTTCCACTCGTGGACTAGAGACGATCAAGAGAAGGGAGGGTCATCAGGGGAAAGAAGAGAAGGAATCGTGCGCTCAAACGGACAAGGAATACCCTCAATTGCGGTCTAATACAAATCTAGAATGTACTCTGTTGATCATCTCTCACGCCCCCTCAACCAAGCAAGAACTCTTTAACCAACTCGTACGTGAAAAATGACGTTGCAATGCTCGGCGCAACCTTCACTGTCAGGCCAGTCAGTCTCTTCCACTCAGCAAACCCTCTTTACGCACGTAAATTGGGCCAGAGGCCACGGTACATCCCCCGGACCCCTTCCGTCTTGATGATCACCCGTGCCGCGTCTAGTGCGCCATTGTACTGGTATCCCAGCGCTCCTGCGCCCATCCCAACAACTTGCATTTTCCGGCGCAAGACATCAAATGGATATGTAAGCGTCTGTGATATCGATCCTTTTGTCATTGTCATATAAATGTCAGCTCAATTTTTAAAACACTACACATGTATCGCTTACCCGCAAGGGCACCGCAAGACAACTTCCTGGCAACACTACTCTTCCCAGGAGGCGTCAGGAGACCACGCAGGGCCTCGTACGCAGCAAAGTTGATCCCGACGTACGGTGCCACGCCCATTGCGGTCGCCACTAGACCACGATACAACGCCCGGACACCACCTTCCTCTCGCATAACCTTCAGGGTCATACCCCACATGGTAAGCTCAGAGGGTAAGGGGCGCGCAGATGTGTGAAGCGCCGAGGCCAGTCTCAACTGTGAAGATGTGGATGTTCCTGTGGATGAAGATGCAGATGTCCCCGAAATATTGGTGGTCATTATCGACGCCGTTGCGATGGATAGCCGTGAGCGTATAAGGTCTAATGGGTATGTTGTGCCTGCCAACAAAAAATTGTTGAAAAGATCGCCAGGCCACGCAACATATCAAATATGACGAACAGACAGAAGTAATGCCGGCAAGAGCACCACTGGCTAATCGGGTGGGGGTATCCAGCTGTCTCTTCCCATTTGATGTGAACCACTGCGGAGAATGTTATCAACCTTTGCAGTTCAGATTCACTGCAACACACCTTCTTGAGTTGTTCATATGTCGTGAATTGCACGGCGCTATAAGGTATGATTCGAACGCAATTGATCCCATTCCCTCGCATAAATCCCTTGAATCCCTCCTCATTCCACATGCGAGCGAGACTTCGCCACACTCCCGTGTACTGCTTGCCCGTGTTCCTAGGCTGAACCTGTCTACGAGCGCAGCTGTCAGTCCCCAGAAATAGAGACGTCATTGAGGAACCGCACTGGATGATTTTCAGCCGCTCCAGCGGAGAAACCACAGTCCGCGACGCCGCACCAGCGATTCCGCCAGCGATGAAATACGATGACACCTGCTGGCTTATCCACGGTTCTGGTGGCGGCTTGGATAGAGGGGCGGACGAAGGACTCGGAGTGGGGAGGGTGCGCTGGACAGCAGATGGCTGAGATGTCATAGCAATAGGCAAAGGTGGTATTGGGGAATATATGTCATGGACTAATGATCAGACGAAAAGGAGAGTAGAATTGAACGGGAGCCGTAGGGCTTGAGGATACTCTAAGAGGGACAATGAGGCGAAGGCGGTGCGTACCGGTCAAGTTCCGGCCTTTTTCGCTCAACTGCCGCGCCGCGGCTGCCATTGGCAGACACTGGGTGCCACAAGGCTGTCCTTTTTTCATCTAACTACTCAAATTTCATGCACTCGACCCGCGTAAGATACACGATATCACCCAGCTCAAGGAATAACTCGAGCGCTATTATTGATAAAAAAAACTGCCCACTGGGTCAAACGGCCCATGACAAGCTGGCACTGAGGTGTGGGCTTTTTGTCTGCATCAGAACCTTCACGCGCCTATGTTTGAACAGGTTCATCTCTTCCGGAAAATCCTGTGGAGAAACATTGTTAATTTCAGACCACAGGACAGATCAGTTGTCACTCGCCTCCACGTCCATCGCCTCCGCGCCCATCACCTCCGCGCCCACGGCCTCTACCGCGGCCACCACGACCATCACCCCTACGATCAGTGTGACCGCGCCCGCGGAAGCCTGAAATGTGGTCGCGGTGAGCTTCCTGACTTATGTGTTACGAAGAGCCACTCACCACCCCTCTCACCACCCCTCGAACCGCCACGTTCTCTGAAACCTCCACGGGGACCACGAAAACCCCCACCCTCTCCACCACGACCACTCCTGAAACCACGATCCCCACGCTGTCGACCACGCCCACCGCGAGCCTGCGTGAAGCCGTCGTCGTCGGCTGGTGAGCTACCATCTACAGGTGACGCTATTACCTCTGCTGGGTTCGTGTCCGGGATATCCTGTGGCGTGTCCGCAGGGGATGGCGTCTTAGATGTTCCAAATTTAGCTTGTAGCCCGGCGATGGATGGAAGCCCGCCTTCTTCCTCATCGGCCCAGTCAAAATTCCCAGACGCTGATAACGATGCCTGCTAGAACGACATTCTAACGATGAAACCGAGAACACAGATATCATGTTAATTACCTCTGGTTGTTGCACGGCTGTAACGGCCTGGTCAGCGGCTATCCCTTCGTCATGGTATGTCTCGGCTGTCGTCGCAGTGGCTTCCACCTCGGTCACTTGATCTTGAGGAACGTCCACCCACTCCTGACTGTCCACAAGCCCGGTATTATCGAGCTCACTTTCTTGCATGAAGCGAAGTTCCCCCGACGTCGATTCTTGGCCACCAACAGCTACAGCAACACCAGACTCCTCATCCGATGGCTTTGGCTCCTCAGGACCAGACTCCTCAGGAGCGTCAAAGTCTGGTTCGGTTTGTGGTGTTGCGAAGGCATGTGCCAAATCAACGAATCGCGAGTCTGGTCAGAATAGTCAGAGGTTGAGTCCCTACAATTCGAAAACAAAAAAAACTCACGCGAAACGCCCTGGAATTCACCCTCACCGTAGAGAAGGCCGCGGACCAGCTCCTGCCGAACTTCGCTCTCCTCCCCGAGAAGTTGTTCTGCTGCCGCAAGGATTATCGGAATTTCCGAATCCTCGATGCCAAGCGACGACACTCTAGGATGTCGGACAGAAAGAGACGAATGCAGCCGAATGAAGTGCAGGAGCCGAGAGATTTTATCGAACGCCTGACTCTGGTAAATACGGTCACAACCAATGCACGCGCCGTCAAGCGTAAAACAAACCTCTGCCTCAGCAATGGCCACGACAAGACACTCTGCTTCTAATTTACTCCTTTCAACCGCATCTCGAGCTTCTGTAGCAATTCGCTCGGCCTCAAGGCTCTGGGGAGAGCAGGATCAGTGCGGGGAGTATTAGACTTTGCGATACACAGACCTCCACAGCCTTCTTAACTTCCTCCAACTCTTTTACTATTGCTTCCAGAGATGGAAGGCTCTTCAACAGCCTTCTTTGATCATCATTCAGTTTTTCATCGTCAAGAGTTGCATAACCTTGTATTCGAGCCTATAAAGTGGCTGTGCGTCAGCGGCAGTTCCATATTTGTAGGCCTGTGATCCACAAAGAAAGACGCACGATCTTTTTGTTTGTACTTTTAATTCGCTTTTGAAAAAAGTCTACGATACGGCTATGCTTCGCTTCGTCGTAGGCGGGTTGACCGGAAGTTAGGCCATTGGTACTGTGAGGGTCCGCCGGCAAGCTATCGACAACAGGACCGTCTTTGACATCTGCATCCGGAGTCTTGTCCGTCAGGGCAGCTGAAGTAGAGTCGGGAATAGCAACAGAAGACAATGCTGGAGAGTCTTCAGATCTACTCCCTTTGGCGGGTTTTTTCTTCTTTTTTGAAGATTTTGTGGCAGGGACGGGCGGAGGAGCACCAGGAACGTAGCGTTGTGTAGGGGTGTCGGACATGAAGACAATCTGTGCGAGTTTTGTCACCTTTTGTAGGGGATGGGTACTTGAGTAAAGCTAGTAGAGCGTTAACCTCACTGCCTCAGCAAAAAAAACCTTCTCACGGCCGCATTTCCCCCACCTACCGGTGATGTCAATCCTGTCAGCTGTACACCCTCCTAGTAGCCTCACGATGACGTGCGCCCTCAAAGTCCTCAGTTGGTTATTGGGCCAGTGACGTAACAGACAGACTGTAATCTTAGGCCGACCACGGATTAGGAGGCTGACTGGACCACTATCTAACGGATTCGACCCCCTCAGCCCCAACATGCCCCTGCTCGGTTCCTTTTCGACTACATGGGTTCTTTACAATCTCCAGAGCATCATCCGACAAGTTCAGGGAGCCTAGCCAGCCCACTCAGCTCGAATGGACATCATGGTGGCTCCCCACCGTTGAAGGACGTCTCTTCCGAGATCCGGATCACGCGACCTGGGACACCACCTCCTACAGCAATCTTTAGTTCGGGCATGCAGCGTCGTCTGAGCCTCAGTTTCGAAGATGGGAATGTCGCTATTCTGGCCGGGAAATCGTACTTTCTCGTTCACCGTGGCTTTCTCTCTCGCCAATCCGAGTACCTGGCGGAACTGACCAAAGACAACTATTCGTGCCCAACTATGACACTTGAAGGCCGTCCAGTCTTGCATTTACCCGACTCCCCCGAGGACATTTCACTGTTGCTCCACTCGATGTACGACGGCTTGTGAGTACACGTGCTACGACATATCTGACGTTTTGTAAGCTTATACCGTGTTGAGGTCGTCATTAATGGCCCTCGAGAGCAGTTTGCGCGTCGCCTCCATTCTGTTACGTCTGTCGGCGAAGTATGCGATGGAGCATCTATTCAATGACACTCTGGCCATCCTGTACAAGGCCTGGCCAACAAGTTTGACCCAATGGACCCGACGGGAGCGCCAACTACCCAGAGTCAATAGCGAAGCGGCCAGGGCAATCTCCCTGCCTCATCCCATGTGATTACTTTACCCTTCTTAACCTATAAAATCTAACACGCTCTGCAGTACTATCGTAAACCTGGCACGAGAAGTGGATGCCATCGAGCTAATTCCAGCAGCGTTTTACGATTTATGCCGTCTTCTTCCGAGTGTGGTAGCAACAGGCCACACCGATCCGTTCGACTTGACATCCCATTCGCTCACATCAAGTGATCTCGTTCTTCTTTTCCAAGGTCGTGAGGCGGCCTCACGCTTCTTCTCCACCTTCGTCGTGAACGAGCTAGAGAACCGACGAGCCTCGGAAACCTGCATCAATCGACGCCAACCTGACCCCGCGCAGCGCCGCTTGTGCACAGGGGCGTTCCAGTTGATTACATACGAGCTTTTGCAGGATGTCAATGGTCTTATTACTGGGCGCACCGCCGACCCCTTGTTCGCCATGCAAGAGGTTCTCAACTTACAAGCAGACTCCGGCACACCAGAATCGAGAAACATGTTCCGCGCCTGTGACTCATGTAGACAGGAGTTGGTCGTGTCCGTACATGCTGCAAGGAACAAGTTTTGGGATAGCCTACCTGAGTGGTTTGGTGTTGAGGTGACACACTGGGGGTAGCCAGTTTTTGTAGGGCGTTCGAGCTTTCGTCTGTCATGCTTCAGTTATTGCAGTAAATTTAATCTTTTACATTGAGCCACGTGACTGGTACCGAGTCTGCAATGAACCTGACTCTCCCTCCTCTTGCACTCCTCGATGGCGACCTCAGTCAATATACAGATGATCTTCCACAGGTTTTACCGCGCTTTTTTATTCCGCGCTTACAAGAAAGGCCTCAGGATCCAATCATGGACGCTCTTCGGATCGAACGGGAATCTAGAGCATCCCGGCCTGAACTCCCTCCCGGGCTAGTGAATCTGGTGGAGGTGAAAGTGCAAGAATGTTCTCAGGCTTCCCCGGAGGATGAGTCCACTTTGTTCTGGGAACATGCGGTAAAGGGGGAGGCTCGGGTTCAGGTGAGTTATCTCCGTTCATGACAAGGAGGTTGTTCCAAACGATGCGGTCAGAATCAAATCAGGTCATGGGATTCACTGCGACCATCATTCTCTCGAATTGCTTCTCCCGGTCCCTTCTTATCTGAACAGCCAGGTAGCACCTTTGCGGCGGCTCGCTACTTGTATGTGGTGACGGACGTATCTGGGTGTACTCGCTTACCTCGTTTGTCAAAGCATTAACCCCCAGCTTCAAGATCCATCATGGAACGTCTCACATGTCAGCATGAGGGAGCTGTTTGTTTCTATTCAGAACATTCTTGTCGGGAACTCCTCGTCCCTGTATCAGTGGGAAACGCTCTCGGAGACTTTTGTTCTTCCTCCTACCGCAGAGGGGAAAAAAGAGTTCATTGTAGTGGATGGGAAGGACGACTTTCTCATGCAGAGGTATATCTGACTAAACCTCCCCCCGGCCTTTCTCCTCACCGTGCTCTTAGCTACACAAAACGCTTCCTGGTAATAGGGAGTCTACTCCGCCGACTAGACATATTTGTGAATGTCCTACGTCGCCGGTATGTCACCACTGAGGATGGGTGAATTATCAAAGCTGACTCCCCCGGTTCTCAGCTCCAAGACAGAAGGCCGGTCACTCCATAGTTTTGCGCACGCTCTGACAACGTGCATCGAGAATGTTCGGCTACAGCTCTCGAAGTTCCCGGATTATACCCCTGCGCGGATACCCCTCAACCCCTCAGCCCTGTTTCTGAAGCATGACGTGTTCGAAGACGTGTTGGAGGCCATTGCCTCTCTATGCGGAAGAGTGGGTCTGCTCACTTTAATTCATATGGGAATGGTTGATCTCTGTTGCTCTTCCAGTCACTTGACCTGGCACCATCGGAATACCCTTCATTCTCGTCGCAACACGAGGTGCTCTTGTCTAATATCTATACCCACCTACAAAACCACTTCGAAAAAGAGTCGCTGCATCGAGTTCGAGCGATGCTGGCGCATATCTTTACCGTTACTTCCGGAGATTACTTACAGTCCTTGAGCCGATCAATTGGATATCACGGAGAACTCCCAAGTAATCGATCCAAGACAGCCTTTATCCTATCAGGGTTCGACCTCGGTGAGGAGGGTGATCAGGAAGATGGCGACTCGGTCTCAAACGACGATATCGAGGAGTTCCCGAATTTTATATCTTTGGACGCCACCGAGATTCTCATCAGAGCGAGGAAATCCTTGAAGTTCCTGAGCACAGCACAACCAGATCACCCTGTCTTGCACTCAGCGTCTCGTCGAAGAATCTCATGGTTCTGGACAAATGAAGAAGTCACAGCGGCCTGGGACAGCAAAAATCCGGTCAACTTATCAGATGCCGTAGAGAGCGAGCCAGATTCGGCGGCCAGCTCGGATACAAGTCCAGATAGTGGTGTTTTAGAGCGGTTTAAGGTCTTCAGCCTTGAACCAGGCACTCACCTCGCTCCTGCTCGAGGAGCTGAGTCGACATTACAGTCCTTCCTAGCCAACTTCCCTTCATACCTCCCCCCCTTGACCCCAACCTTATCGCACCTCTCTGACCTTGTGCTATCACCCCTCCTCGCTCACGGCACCGCTGTCTCCGGTGCGCTGATATCCCTGCTACTCTCGTCGGGGTCACACCTCCATATACATTCCCATCTTATTCTCTTGCGATCTTACTTCTTACTTACTTTACCTGCCTTCACCATGCGCCTGCAAGCTGCTTTATTCTCCGACTCAGACGATTGGAATTTCGAGGGCAGCACCATGCGCGCAATGGCAAAATCCACACAAAACAGGAGAAGCGCTGTTTCTGGAGGATCCCGTGCTCAGTGGGCGGTTGGCTTGGGACTCGGACTTGCAGAAAGAGATTCCTGGCCCCCTGGCGGTTCTGACTTGAGCTATTACCTCCGGACCGTGATTGTGGGTTCACTCGAGTCACTTATCAAGTTGACAGATGGACAATTCCTCGATTCTTCTGAGGGCAGACGTCAAATATTCGCGGAGGCTGAGTACAGGCTAGGGTTTACTATCCGCGACCTTCCAGCCGGATCCGGTCGTGAGCGATGGCTCAATCCTTCTTGTGAGTATCTTATTCTCCTTCTGAAAGTATCCTGGACGCTAATGCATCCGGACTAGCGATAGAGTGTGTTTTATGGTCGCCGTTTTCGGAGATTCGAACTGACTTAACCCTCAGGGCTCTGGATTTTCTCCTCATGGACTACAAGCCTCCACCCCCACTTGATATCGTGATAACACCTGATGTACTTTCGAAATATCAACGCATTTTCTCCTTCATCTTACGTCTTCTCCGAGGTGAGAGCAGTTACTCAATGTTTGCGATGCACCAGCCCAAAACCTTTGCAGTACAAAACGCGCTTGCCGCTCTGTTCCGCATGTCTCGTGAATCGCCACTCTTTCCCACCCTCACCTCTGCCAACAACACCCTGCTGCGGTTCCGCTTCTCAGCACAGTCCTTCATCTCTGCGATCGCGGCACACGTTCCCGATGTCGCAGTGCGCGGCAACGTGGATCCATTCCTGGCTCGCCTTACTCCGGGTACGTTCACAGACGTGTTCCAGCTGGCAGATGCGCATTCGGACATGATGGATGATGTGTTGAGCGCGTGTTTGTTGCGTTCGAGTCAGCGGACGGCAGGTGATGCTCTACGAGGTTGTATGGAACTTGCACTCGAATTGTGCGTGCTTGCAGGGGACAGGAGGCGTGGGCGGATAGAGGAGCATGCCGCGATGCCTCAGCTCGAAAATCTCCACGCATCGTTCGTAAAGACGATGAATAAATTGGTAAGTTAGATTGATGTATTGGGGTTTATTTACGTGACATCTAGCTCGTAGGTACGAGCACTGCGCGAGCAGGTTGAGAAGGGGTCGGTGTCTTCTCACATTTCCCCAGAGTATTCGCAATTTGCGCCAGGAGGGTCAGGGAGACCGATGGCGACAGGTAGCATGGGGAGTCTCCATCATCTTCTCGTTAGACTCGACATTGGCCTGGACGGACGGACGTCTTCACTTGTACCTGGTATTACGAAACGGGGATGACAAGTACGTATCATTGAGTTATAGCGACATATCTAGTAAAGCCACACAACGATAGAACATAGCTTGTGAGGACGAGTTGGCACATGTGTATGGTACTTTGCTTGTAACTGAAGCATGAAATGGTAGTGTTAAACTAATTTTGTACAATGCGAATGCGGGTGTGATAAATGCATAGTTTGGGCGGATCCCCGGTGAAAATGAGGGTGGGCATGGAACATGAATTGAGAGTATAAAAATTGAGCAGAAACTGAAGCAAGTGAAAAAATGAGACAGAAAACAGAAAAATCGGTGAAAAGAAATTTTGTTCAATCTTCGGTCGCGTCTTCAAAGCCAAGGTTGGCTGGGCCAGCGTTCGGTTTCTGGCTACGAACCTCCTTGCGGATCCGAGCAAGCTCATGCTTCCAGATTCCCTCGACCTCCTCTTCGCAAATGTCCTTCGCTTCCGCGCCGATACCAAGCCCACGGAGAACCTCATCTGGCCTGACACCCTGCGTAAGGGCCACGCTGTGATTCTGTTGGCCGCGAGTGGGACTTTTGGTACCCCGACTAGAAAACGAAGATGTCCGTGCGATCTTGCGGCCGACCGACGAAGAGGACAGCGAGGCGAAGCCAATGGTCTCCAATACGCCTGCGAGATCACCAAACTCGCTACGAGACACGGGTGTGAATGTGTCAGACTCGTGACGCGTGAGGATTGCGCTGTAGAAGGCGTGCAATTGGGACACATCAATGCCTGCTTGGGTCGCAGGCAAAGGATTTGGCGATGAATGTGAACGTTTAACTGGCGACCGTGGAATGCATCTTTGAATGGGCGAGAGAAGCGGAAGCGAAGCTTCGGTGCGATGGCAAGCTAACAGGAGTGCCAGCAAAGCGAGCCTCGCGTGCAGGCCGAGATTCCGAACCTTGGTGACAGTCTCACTGTTGGTAGAACATTTGACTGGCAGTGTGGACTGGGGGGCAGGAGTAACTTTGGACGCTGGGGCATATGCCTTGAGGGCAGTGAGGATATGAGCGGGGGTTATGGAGGGCGTATCCTTGTCACTGGATGGGGGTTGCGTTACAGCGAGGTCGATTGCACCACGTAGAACCTCAAACAGGGAGCGCACATCCCCCGTTTGCGCAGCAATTTTCCTGGATAGAAGCGTGAGGGTTGACACCGGAAGGAATTGTTGAACAAGCGCCTCAGAGGTCGGGCTTTCAAGATCAGTAAGTGGTTTGAGGCGCGACTGTAGGATGGAAAGGAGCTGCTGGGGATCATAAGGCTTAAAATGAAGCGTAGAAACCCCAATTACACTATCAAGGGCGAGAGGAGAGACGGAGGACGTAAGCGTGTGGGTGTTTGCAATGCCAATAATACGCAAAGCTGAGGAATGTTTTCGTGCGAGGGCAAAAAGAGATGCGAGCATTTGTGATGAAGCTGCCACATGATCGATTTCATCAAGAACGAGAATACTACCGGGACATGTTAGCCGAGCTCATACGACATCCTGCCGAGACTGACCATTTGGAAGTTCCGTTGGAAAGCAAATTTTCCACGACCTCGCAGCAGCGAGTCTTGACTCTTCGTTTGTCCGAGGATCCCAGTTCCTCGACTAGTCGCTCCCACACGGCCTCAAGGCCATTAAGTGCCATGCAATTGACAGATACGAGATTGATATTATTTTCGAGGAGTTCGACCTCGGAAGTCGCCAATATAGAGTTTACCAGGGCAGTCTTACCACAACCAGGGGAGCCAGAAATATACAGGACGGGTTTCGTCACCTCGGAAACAGGGCCGGACTTGATGAACGCCGTGATGAAGTTTCGGATGAATTGCCGTTCGGGGATGCGACCAGCGAACTCGGTGGAGCTATCACAAGTTGCACGGAGGAGTGCACGAGTCCGAATGTATAAAGGTAAGAAGGTACAGGGGGTTAGAGGTGGTGTTTGTAACCCCAAGTATGGTGTCGGTCTGTCCGGTGATGCAATGTTCGACGTCGATGCATGACGACGAACTATTCAAGTTGCTGAGGTTAGAGAATATATAGGACGCAATAGAAGGTGCATACTCATTCTAGTCCGTGTTGGGGTGATGAACTCTGTACTAGATCGCCTGAGAGTCCGAGAAGACTCGTCGAGACAGTCGATACGCAAGGGGGGTATATTCTCCTTGTTTCCCTTGTGATCAGCAGGTGGAATGGATGTGCGAGGACGTTTAGCACATGGGCTCCAGTCGACAGTAGATGCGTCGTCATCGTCGTCAAGGTCATGAGAAAGAGACCTGTTACTTGCTGGGGATGGTGCAGGCTCAAACTGAGATCGATGGGAACGCTTGCCGAGAACTGAGGCCCTTGAAGAGCGACGCTGTATGGTGGAAGAGGACATCTGAGGACAGAGTGAGCCTGTAAGAGAACCTAACGCCCAAATCCGCGCATTTTACCCTCGGGTCACATTCAAACTCAGCCTGCCGCACCAATCAATTAATCAAGGCGCGTCACCGTCGCGTCGCGTCGCGCAGATCACGTGCATCAACCGCGTCGCGGTGTCTCACCTAATCTTGCTTAGTGATATTACCATTGTTCCCATAACAGCAGCTGCTTTGGCTTTATACTGCACATCACGAACTACAATGCTACAATGCTACAACTCTAGTCACCGGCATAGAACATAGAGCCAATGTGACTGCATGGTGTGGCCAGAGTTCGTCGAAAGGGGCCTCATCTACTCCATCGTCGTTTGTGTGTAGCCAAGCTCAGGTTCCAGGGCAGAGGCCAGGATACGCTCCCCAATTCTATCCGCCAAGTACTTTACTAGCGGGTGGGGCTCATCTTGGTTGCGCGGCACGCTAGACAAGATTTCTGTCTCCGCCTTGCGCCGCGTGTACAGCATATGCACTAACTCTCTCTTCCAACGCGCAGGAAGTTCGCGGCGAAGCATCGAGCGTGCCTGAATCCACAAAATGACATCTCAACCTCGAATAATTCCTAACTGTGACACGAACCTTCCTCTCGTCTGCGCGTGAGATCGGTATTAATGTGCTTTTGTCGATTCCGAACCTTGTTCTAGTGAGCGCATGTCTGAAAATGTGAAAGGGCAAGGAACTTGCGATGCCAGTTCGCTGGCCCAGATGCCGATACATTCAACGCGCGGGGCCGCTAGTTTAGATGCTTCATGGCGAAGCGCTATACTCCCGAATTTATATACAGACACGATGTCTAGGCCGTGCGCATCTCCGTCGACAAGCGCAACGACTGGAACCCTGGTGAAACCCGAGAATACGTAACTTTGAACGGTTCAGTAACCTAATAAGGCATACGTGGCAGGAAGGTTGTCTGAGAGCATTTTGACTAATTGTCGTGTAGCGAGGTCAGGATAGCCTTTGCCCTGCACGCCAAGGATCAGGGAAGAGGACGAGATGAAAAATGCACTATACGGTTATCATGATTCCGGCTCCAAGATGCCAGAATGGGTGTCGTATAAAACATAGTTGACGGAGCGTTTGAAATACAGCCTAGTCGCAAAACGTCACTTTTGATATTGGGATGAAATAACAGGGACTTTGTACCTCTTTCTCAACGATGAGTACCCACTGGACGTTTTTTGGAAGGTCAAGGGATAGAATGTCCTCCGCAACAGGGATAAGTGTTCCCTATCCGTGACGATGGGGATAAATGTATGGGGTGTGTGGAAAGAGGAGACCCTTACGTCTGACTCCGTTATGTGAATAACATTGCCACTGACGGTGTGGATGGATAATCCAGCGCCGCAAATTAGGCCTTTTGGCGAGGCACGCTTCGATCGGGACGCGGTGTAAATAAATTCAGCTGCGTATAAAGAATGGACTTATTTACGACGTTTAAGTATGCCCTTCTAGTGTCAATTGTTGCCGCAAGATCATCGACAAGCTAGTGGGGTGTTGATTTTCTCGTAATCGAGCCAGGGTTGACCGTTGAAGGTAAAAGTGACAAACTTTGTCTACGACGCTTTGCTTCTTAAATAGAAGGACGTCCTTGTAAAAGAGGTCTCTGCAGAAAAAACCTGGTATTATGTTCAAAACTGACTCGTTCGTATATCTGTACCTCTTTGTAGTCGGGAGACCATCCAGCATGGCCTCGTGAGCTAGATCTGCGACACGGAAGAATTGGGCTGGAAGGTCAGTTTGGTGTTAGAGCGGATTTTTAGCGGCCTCTACCAAAGGGTATGATGCTTGCACCCATTCCCCTGGGGTAAAACTGTGTGCGGGTACCGAAAGCGCTGCGGCCACGAGGAGTAGATATGGACGAATAAAACAAATCGTACACAGGCATACCCATCATTAGTTAGTTTCCTTCGGTCGGTCAATCTGAGCTCGAGTTTCTTAAAGGGTTTCGTTTTTTTGCGTAAAACGTCCTCAACACCTTCTGTAGATGGAATAGCGGCAGAGAGCTGTTCTAAAAAATCCTCGACCATTGCCTCGATGCGCTGAACGGATGGGTGCCTTCTGGGCAATCAGTAGATGTATGCGTCAAAAAAAGGCCCGCGCACCAGACGGGCTTGGTAGCTTGCCCATTGACCGGTGTATGCGATGTGAAGTCCTCGTCAAGCGCCTCCGAGTCCGTGATGCGAATTTGTGTCGTTCTCATTGATGTCCATTCACATTCTTCATCAAGTTGAGAAACATTATCTATATCAGAGCCATCCATGTCTATAACATAGTCATGCCATCCATCGTTCTTGATTGGTTGTTCAGGTCTGTCTTCTGATTCGTCTGGCGCGCTTGAATGGATTCCGGACCCTCCAGAGGGAGGGTTGAAGTCTCCCGAGTCAGCAAGCAAATCTGAGAAGGAGTCATAGCCATCGCCAGCGGTCTCTGGCAGCAAGCCAAACATTTCGAGGGTAAGAAGAAGAAACTGATCTCGCGGCCTCAAAATTGGTTGTATGCCTTCCCGTTTGGGGTTGACATGGGTCATGTGACAAGGAGAACATTGAGAGCGCGATGGGACATCTACTACAGTTCGACCCTGATGCTGGTATCAGCAGTGGTCACGCTGGCCAGGGTCAGGGAGTGGTCAGGGCTGTTGAATTGAGGTAATTGTTGTGCAGAGCGCGCTAATTTAATGCAAGCGCGACGCGTTTGTTTGGTCTATTGTTTGTTAGGACGCGTTTCTCCAGTGATTCTCCATTCGTTTGGTCACCCACTGACGGCGAGCAGTCGCACGCCTGCTCGTCCCAGGCATCCCAAAACCATTTCTTGACCATCCTTTCTCCTCTTCTTGTTCATACCCTGATCTATTCTCGCTTCTTGATACACACCAACCATGGCTACACTTACACGTCGTCCTCTTGAGGGAAAGCGTTCCCTCCCACAATTGATGTCTACAGGCTCTCCTCTTTCTCGTTTATCAGCTCGGTCCCTTTCATCGGCTGCAAAGCGCCCTCGCTCCCCGGATGCGTTTCTTGACTCTCAGCAATCTCTCAGCGCAAAGCGGCCCAAACCAGTTTCTCCATCTCCCTCCATCATACCAGCCCTGCAGGAGGACGAGTCGAAATTTAAGGAGAGAAAACGCGCTGATCGTGAAGCCCAGAAGGAGGAATTTCGGGTTAAGTACACACGTGCTTTCCCTAAGTTTTCCTTCTACCTTCATTGGGACGTGTCCGAGGGGGATCCGGACGCAAGAGAGAGGCTACAGGCCAGGATTAACTATATGGATTCTGTGCGCCTCTATTTTTCTTTTCCCATACATCCGATGCTGAAGCTGAGACATCCGCAACAGCGGGTTGAAGACTTCTTTTCCAAGGACAACATAACACACTTCATCACAAACCTCCCTATGCCCCAAGATGATATTGTTTCCAGCAACAATAAAGAGAATATGTCGGCATCGACGTCTCGGACATTCAACGTGTTAAAGAGTCCTATCAGACTCAAGGGTCGGTGCGTCTGGTTTCCTCGTGTGGCAGAGTCTGTTCTGCCATATGAACTTTTTGTCACAGCCACATTGAAGACCTACCTGCTGTCAATGATGACCGATTATTGCTCAAGGCCATCGAGTGGAAGATGAAGATATGGACTGTTGCCAAGCTCGAAAGTGTCCTAGATCGATGCCAGGCACCCGTGAACCTTGAGCTCTCGAGAACGGGCACTACGACTGCTGTGCCACAGACTCTGTCTCATCTCCTTCAGTCAGAACGCTTGCACGGGACCACCGAGCGGGACCCTAATGAAAAGCGCCTTGGTTTCCACTATTTCTCTAAGAACTCCTACTTTATCCTTGTGGAGGATCTAAATGATGAGGTCGCAACCATTCACGCATCGGAATATCCTATCAAGAAGGGGCGCGACGGCAAAGAATCTGGTGACTGGCCCGTGTTGTACTGTCACCCACGATCTCGTGGGCCATTCATCGAATTTGATCGAAACGAAGCCCGGCGAGCGGAGCGCGCTGAACGACAAGAAACGGCACGTGAACGGGAGCGTGTATGTCGGATGACGAAGCTGCACGAGCAAGAGATGCGGAAGAAGATGCGTGCTGACCACTTGCAGGCGAAGAGGGCGGGAGACCTGCGGCGCTCAGTTTCTATGGTCAGCTTGCACCGACGAATATCGATAGGCGATGACGGACGGCCACCTCAGGAAGTCATTGATCTCGATGAAGAGATGGGAGGTATGCATGAGTCTGCTAACGCATCAGGCTACCTAGCATCAGGTTACATGGCTGCATCGGGAAATAGTATGACGATCACATCCACGGCAGGGACTACGTCCACATCCGGTCTCTCAACGCGCAGTGCCACGCAAATGCCCCTTGCGTTACGCGAACGGTTGCAGCAACAAATCGTGACATCGCGCAAGGTTGGCTTAGGCAATAATACAGGGCAGAAGGGGAACGAAACAGATCACAAAGGCAACATGGGCCCACCTGCGATCCCTGAACGTAAACTGTTACGGAAAAGCAAGAGCACAAATACCATGAAGTTGCCCAAGCGCGAAGAGACGACCAAGCCAGGTTATTGCGAATGTTGCCGCACGAAATTCGACGACTTCCAAAAGGTGCGCATTATGATGCATGTGATGAAGTCGCGACCGTGCTTGACCTGACGTGTTGATGCAGCACATTGAACACCGCAAACATCGGAAGTATGCTACGAACCCTGACAACTTCATTCAACTAGACTATTTGCTCGAACGCGTACGCAGACAGACTCGGACGGAGGTCACCGAAGGCAGATGCCGTTCCCTGAATCGACGCCCTCCCGACTTCTATGACAATTTATCTGACGACGGCACGGGCTTTAGCAGCCACTCCCAGGTGCCCGAGGACAATGTGCAGGGCTTTTCATCAAGTCAGGAAGTGTCTGATTACCTGCCGCAGCCTTATAAAGGCGCAGCGTGGGACGAGTTGGAAGACCCTGGTATTGACACAGACGCAGACGCAGAGAAACCCGCCGACTCCGCGGATGTGCGAGGCGCGGCGTACTAGGGGTCTTTTTTTGAATTGTTATTGGTACCGTACAGTACATTGCATACCTCACTTGTATACTATCAACCACTTGCTCTCATTGCAGTATGCGAACACATATTGCTCATCCACGGACTATCTATTCAGCAGGCTCTAGAAATACAGTATTGTGTCTACTGTTGTACTGGTCTCAACCCTCGTAGGGAATACATCAAGCTTGGACTCCACCCAAAACGATCCTGGTGGTTTTTATAACTAGTCGAAGGGGTTCTATCAAAATACACCCGTAGCCTAGGCTTCGGTATCGGATCGGTGGTATATTAAAAGTCTGACGCAAGTCTTGGTGTGAGTAGGCGCAGCGCTATAATGGATCAAACCGAAAACTCCAATGCCGGAATACAAGTAGTCAGTGAAAACCTCAGGAAGTCAGAATACGTACCTGATAACCAATAATCCATGACACTTGCGTATCGGGTTTCGGTGTCTCTCATTCCGGAAAATGATACAAACAGCACTTTGATGTATCGCACGATAGTGTCTTCGTTCAATTGGGCACGACTCAGAACTAATGTACCTCCGATTTAGCACGCAAGAATAATATTCCCATTCGCAACTGCCAGTGGCAGCAACAATCTGTCAACGCACTTTCCCATCTTCTCTTGCGCGCTTAGAATATCAATTCTCAGGATTTCGTGAGAAGTCCACAGCGTGTGTAGAAACCGACGATGTGAAAGACATGCCATGGACATCACAGCGGTGCACATGTCAGGTCAGCGTTGTTAAGCTGCTTAAGCATTCCAAGTATGTCCGTGGATCTTGCAACGTGATGCCAGTGGGAACCCTCAGTTTATGGTACGTGGGTTCTCGCACACCTATCCGTCTATTCGTTTCGTAGCGACGTTACATCCGCATGCATTGTGCGCTCTTTCATCATTTAATTGTGACTGTGAGAAGCTTTACCACACCATCAATAGCGATTCCTGTCACATGAAAGATCAGTTGAGACATGGGGAAGGGGTGACAAAGGTTCCCTTACCATGGTTTATTCCGCTGGACCCGCTCTCAAGGTAACCAGTGAGACTCTCAGCCGTGACTGTGTACGAGACAGTTCCGTAACTTGGATTCTTCAAAGCTGAATTCACAAGATTGTCACTGAGACAGGAATAAGCCCTCGCACTCCAGTCAAGGTAAAATTTACTCACCGGCCAACGTCATAGCCATTGGAAGCGATCGTGTGACCCTCGAAAGCACTCTGGAAACCAAAAGTAAATTATAGATATTCTGCGGAGAGAGCCGAGCTACCTCTTCCTCGGAAACGCTATGAGATACTTAAAAAGAAGACCAGACACAGCAGGTTAAATAGGCGACGCACGCTAAGAATAAAGCGCCAGTGTCATGGTTGGTTCCATTTTGACGAAACATTCGGAGATGGTTCCCACCGACCAAACTTTCTTCGCATGAGCCCCCAATCGGCAAATTTGCCCGAAGCTCCATGGTCTGGTTGACGTTCCCATTGCCGTCACCAAGATTTGCGGTCTGATCCGCCCCAAGATGGATACCAAGGCATTCGGTCGAGCTACGTATGAATCCTGTCAGTAGCCTACGCAGGGATGATCTAGCGACACACAATCCAAGTGCCTTAGCAAGATTGAGAAAACCATCATCCGTAAGTACCTCTTGAGAGCTAAGGCCGGAGATGACGACCTAGTCAATATCTGTCAGCCATGGTGGGGACAGCTACTGAGGGTGTTTTACGTTCAGAGGCTCCCCCAAGCTGCCGCTGCCGCTGTCGAGCCATGAGCCACCACCCTGAGCTGGATTAAAGAGGTCCCCATTGGAAAGGCGCTTCGGTATTGAAGCGCCAAGCGCAGCGTGAACAGACAAAAGAGCAAGGAGAGCAAAACGAGCCATGAAGAACAACGTGGACGAGACAAGGTCGCAAGAATATTTCTGCCAGCTGGGTGTGTCTTTATAGGCGGTATCATTGCCGGTATGTGACAAAGAAGGCGATGCTTGCGGCCGCCGAGGGCAGTGGCTGTTGTGCGTGTTGATTTTTGCAGTTGGCCAGACATGTGAACTACATTAGTGGTTGGCTCATTCTTAAATCAACCGAACACTGAGTTTGGATATTGATACTGTAAGTCATATTCATCCGAAGACGCTCAGTGGGTTGGCCTCTTCTGTATCTTGTCTCATTTAGCGGACAATAAAACTGATTACCAAACCGCGGGCCAATCATGTTGCGGAGGCACAGCCAGGGAAGAGACCAGCCACGAGGCGCCCAGCCTCCTGGGACCTGAAACATTCTGTACGACAGGAAACAAGGGATTAGTACGGGATTTAGGTGATCACCAAAAAAAAAATTGCAGAGATAAAAAATAATCGGCATTTAGGGTTTCTGCTCCTCGGGCTCACTGAGCGAGCGCAGCTACTGCGCAGCTGTTCTGCATGGAGGGCCGGGCCGCAGTGCGCGGAAGTGTCGTGTGCTGCCTGTCTAGGTTTAGAAGGAGATACGTAAGTAAGAACGTGCACTAGATTGGTCGAGTTCAGGCGTGATCGAGCTCATCGAGGCGCTCTGGCAGACTGGGCAAAGTAGGGTTGGCTTGTGCTTGTAATTAGAGAGTTGTATATCTCTGAACCAGTAGTAGGGAAGCCATGTTGTCATGCTCAAGTCAAGAGCCACCCTTGGTCCACTTTTTCCATATCTTGAACACAGGGGCGTAACGTGTGTCACGTCACGCTTAGAATGAACAACTAAGTTCCCCAGTTCAGCGAACGTTTCGCCAAACGTCTTTCTTGTCTATCCATCATCCAACGCCCGGAGCAATTCTCCTCGCAAGGCTTTAAATCTACTTCGATTTTCTTTGAATAAATCTGCCCCGATCAAGATTCGATACGGCTGCTCCTTTGAGACTTTCCTGTTACGTGGTTCCTTGTGGCAGCTCGACCGGCGCAATCCCCGTAGTACTACACATAGTTGACCTAGGAATCTTGTATGTCTCCACACATCTACTCCGTTTTGAAACTCATGAATTTATCGTATGGTGTGAAATTATTCGTTCTCTCGCCAGGGTACTACGATGACGGAACCGAGGGCGAGATCTGAATCACTTGGGGACTCAACGGAAGATAATCCGCTGACTATTCGGCTCCCTAATCCAAGGTCTTTTTTGGCACGGCAGTCTCAGTGGAAGGGGCGCAGAGGAAAGCCAAGATGCGATCACTGTCGCCTCAATAATCTGAAGGTGGGTCTTCGCCTAGAAACAATCTCCCCCGGCGCTAATATAGAACAGTGCGACAGAGTATTGCCAACCTGTAATCACTGTTCCTGGGCAAATAGAGAGTGCAAGTACACCCCCTTACCGACGCCGGCTCATCGTGGGATCCCTCGATGCGATCGGTGCCGTTTCCACAATCTTAAAGTTTGTATACTTTCACTGCCCCCCTCGCGCCAATACTGATTAACTGATGCCGTGATTCATAGTGCGATAGGAATCTGCCGGTCTGCAACCATTGTACAGAAGACGATGGGGCAGAGTGTAATTATACTCCAAAGAAGCGCCACAAAGTACCAACGGACCACGCACAGTCCATCAAGGATCGAACGCCAGTACCCTACGTTACCAAAAGCGCGTCGTTTTTGGTTACTGACTTGGCCGACGACGAGAAATATTCTACTGGCAATTGGATCGCGGAGCATCCAGAAGGCCCGAAAGGGAATTTGTCCACCAATATCCACGAAATCGATTCCACTGGTTCCCAGAATTCAGACAACGAAGACGACCATGTCGATGGAGATCTCTCTTTATCGAATCAAGGAGGGCCCTCCAGGAATGACCAATCGAAGTTGGGATCCAATCCTCCAGAAACCCGATATCAATACGATGGCACGCGCCTCACGATTCGCCACATAGAGCCGTGGTATCATTCAGACTTCGCCCCCCTCCCACGTAGTGTATTGCAAGGAATTCGAACCGCTAGTCCGTCAGAGATGCCGGTTCGACATGACTATGACAAGGCGCTTTGGAAGTTTCTTGCTGACCTACCTCCAGAACTGCGTGAGGTCTCTGCCTTTGCTCCAGATGTATACGGCGGTCTCGCGCAAGCCATTGAAAAGGGCGACACAACCACCCTCACGGAGCGTGTTAGGTCGTGGGTGATACATCACCACGTGCGCACCGGATCGCGAAAGTATCGCCTGCTCTTACTGCCACGAGAACAATACTTCGTCATCCGCCCAGAAAAGGAGGAGAAACTTAGGAATGAATTTATCGCAGATGTTGACGGTGATGTCTTCCTTAGCAAGCCCCCGTCCGCAAACAGTCAAGGCAAGCAAGCCCTTCGGGAAGGCGCTAATGCCTTCATCAGGGTGCCGGTGTCACCGCAAATATACGATGCCCTGGTTTATGCTCATAAAAATCACGCGACTCCTTCGGCTACTCTCACTCAGATAAGGCAGGCGGGTATCGTAAGTCACATACCAAATTTGTATTCCCTTGATCTGATGATTTCTTTAGGGATGCATCACTTGGCCGATGATCGAGTTGTTCCACCGTCTTTGCCCTATTTGCACTTCCCGATCAAAAGTTGTCACACACTGAGCGGCCTTGATACTCTTTGGGTAAATTTCTCACACCTGTCACCATTAATTTATAGGTTCCCACACCTGTACAGTATAGTGGATACCATGTCTTTCTCACTTGGCACGACGTCGATAAGCATGTTCATCATTTTCTCTCGTCTGGATGATTTGACTCGGACGCTCTGTACGTATGTCTGATTGCGAATACGATTTTTCCAATACGAGGAATCTATTGTCGTTTTGGTTTTTCAGAAGAAAAGAATTAGTTTGCTCTAAAGTCGTTGTACAATTATCGTGACATCATCCATCCACTTCTCTTCCATCTCCACCGTCAGCTTCTGAGATACAAGGCATACATCGTCCCCTCCCAAACCATTGCGAAGGAGGGATAGCGCCAGATTCCCTCGAGTTCTACTCTCGATGGTCCGGCCAACAACCGTTACCCACCGATGGATCATATCTTGGCGAGTCAGTCCGCCGTACAAATCTGCGAGTCCGTCCGAGCATGATAGTAAAAAAAAATCCCTCTGTTGTCCAGGAAAGCCCCTTGGAAGCGGAATATGGTGGACGTCAGGAACACTGGAAACGTATGGTGGGCTTTTTACGCGGGCGACGTAGGTCTCAGGTCGCTGTACATTCCACTCTCGACGAAAGTTGAGAAGAACGCGCTGAGAAAAGATGGATGACAGTTTGAGCCAGGTATCGCCGAGAGCTAGTATGCGCGCGCGTCAACCTGAGTACGGATTTTCCAATGCGACATAGATGCTCACAGCGCGTAGGGCCCAGGAAACCTACGACTCTGTTGTCCTCCATGCATTCGGGCTCCCCGGGGTGTTGATTTTGTATCCTCAGGACTTCGGACGGGTTGTTGCCATCGTGGGGTGCCGATACGAAGGCTGCGGACCAGTCCCCCGCGAGCGTACGGGAACCAAGAACTAAAATAACGTTTGGATTGGAAACGCAAAAGATGAGAACCACGGCTGACGACCGGATCGAGGCTGACACACCTGCTTGGGAGTCACCGAGGTTGGCTATCCACAGGTTAAGTTTGGAAGGGTCCGTGAGTGTCACGATCACCGTGCTCCCCTGCAGACATCGCGTCACCGCAGTCAGGTTCTGTGGCCCTGGGCCGGACATACGATCTTGGAATAAATGGCGGATCTGTGTGCTGGACATGCCCTGCAAACCAGCAGGACCGCCAGGAAACATGCGCGTAAAGTCGGTCGTAATAGAGTGATCAAACCTAGTGATGCAGTCGGAGAGAATCCCGGATACTGCAGCGGAGAACCCATGCCCTCGGAACGAACGGATGAGCGACTCGAGCGCTTGCTTAATCATGGAGGGAAGCGTCCGGGACGCATGCTCCACGGTGGCGTGTCCGGCGTGTCCTATATATACTTCCAAATTCAGCCCCAGGGCAGACCAAATGTACTGACCATCGAAAATGGCCGTGAATACCCAGGTTCCCCCCGAAGGCATCTGCCAATGTTCGATGCACTTCCTGTCTTGCGTCCGGAATTCGTGCAGCTGGCACGGCTGGAAGTCTACCGCGTCGATTCCACCCAAGGATAGCGGATTCGCGAGACGCTGGAGCTCTGTAGACAGGCCAGGTTCTTGAAGGATCCTGTACGTCCACAGTTCCGGCCCCCCCAGGCCCATATCCGTCGTGGCGAAGTCTCTGACCTCATTGAGGGCCCGAAGATTTTCTAGAGATGAGGCGGCTGTCAGAGACACTATCCGGTGTGCGTACATGTTTTGGGTGAGAGGGCCGAAATGAAGTCACGAGCTCGCCTTCTTTAAATACTAGGGTGGGATTCTTTTCCGAATCGGTTTAATAGGCGGATCCACGGCCGCAATCAAGAGGGTGGAGGGGGTGAGGTGCACCGATGAAGGATGTCGGCATGATATTTGGAAATCTGGGACAGGTGGCATTCGTTACGGTATGTGTCTTCTGCAAGAACCCAGTATCAGGCTGTGTCCACTGGACGCATGTAGCAGGCTCAGGTTGGAAGGATCCGCGTTCGCGTTTCCCCCTGCTGAACGGCGTGGGACCCAGAAGTGCCAGAATGCGACCCGGAGGGGTTTGGACAAACGTTCACCCTGATGAGACTCCAAAAGAGAAGATCATAGAGTACTTACGGCGTCTAAGGAAGGTTCGATGCTGATCAGCATACTGTAGCAGAGGGCAGTGTCTGTGTCATTCTTGTCACCTTCCCTTCACCGGCATTCTCCGAGCTGGTCAGGTTGTGGTTACCGAGGACCCAGTCTTCCAGTCGATGCCCGTGGCCCATTTTGGACGCATCATGAAACATAAAATTTGAATGAAACTAAGGACATAGCGGGGGGTAATTCATCGGCCCACAGTGTGGACCCCGTGGGGTTATCGTAACGCCGTAGCCATCAAATTTTATTACCCGCGCAGTTATATTCGGAAGCTTTAGTACACCACGCAAAGCGAATCGTAGTTGGCAGGACTGGCATCATCAATCACATCCTGGGTCACCGGGAATCACCGGACTCATTTGCATTTCTATCTGTTTGTACAACCATGCATCGCGGAGCTCCATTCTAGATAGGGGTCACGGGGGCGGCCAACTCGAAACTGGCAAAGGCCAGGTCGTAATCTCCAAAGTCGTAATTGATTTTGTCCGTCCGGCGGTAGACGCCGTCATGCCCGTTGCCCGCATTTTCGGGGAATGTCGTGTTGCTCGTGAGGGCAGCCATGAACGCTCGCTGCGCTGCCTCGATGGCGTTTTCGCCCACCTCTTCTTCGGTCTCGTCATTTCCGGCACTCGAGATGAAGAGGGTGAGAGTGAGCCGTGCAGGGCGAAAGATGCCCACAACACGGCGCACGAGGGTCCCAAGATCTGGTATGTCGCGGGAATGAGGCGCAGGGGCTGGCGAAAGAGGGACGTTGCATTCAAAGCTTGCGTACGACCAGCCTTCCTCAGGTGTCACATGGATAGTATAATATCCTTCGCCCCCGTAACCGGGATCATGGTCCTCGGCACGAGATGAACTAGTCTCGCCCCACTTGAGTAGGGCGTTCGCGGAGTACCCACATGGCGAAAATGCGTACGAGTCCAACGTGGTGAGCTGAGGGGGGAAGAGGCCAGTGATTCCAAGGTCCGAGGAAATTTTGCGAGCCTTGTCGAACGATGTGTTGCTAAGGCCAGGTTCCTCTGGGAAATGGAATGCCCGGCTGACCGTGGGGGGTAGGTGGGTCATGAGGATTTCGATGGTGGAGTCTGTTACCGGTGCTTTCAGGGTGACAGTAGCTTCATCAGTGGTATCATGGACCTTTGCGCCGTTAAGTCGAGCGCCGTGAAGCGAGCGATCGACGGAGGTAGGAGTGTTTGGAATGCATCCCGGGGGCCTGGTGATATAGAGCAGCCAGTGGTCGCCGTTCATTTTTCCCACCGAATATGCGGCACCGTTACGAAAAATCTTATCCAGGTATTCGACTTCATCTTTCCATTCGCGATGAGGGCCCTTTTGACGCTCTGGGAAGAAGAAAGACTTGCGCGAGTAAAAACAGCGGTGGATGGTGGGTAAGGAGGCGTGCTCGCGCGCGATCTCGAGAATGCGTGGAAGGCCAAGTAAGTTCAACGTTGTTCCGCACGTCTTGAGTATAAGGCGGTGTGGAGAGACAAATAGGGAAGATTCACTGTATATGCCGGCGTAAGCAGCCAGGAACAGGGGCTAAAACCTCGACGAGGGGACAAGAACGCTACTATCCCTGAAAGGGAACGGAGAGGACTCTCCGAAGGGACCGCAGAGGGGCAACCATTCCCCAGGCAGATCGCGATAACGCAATTTGCGCCAGTGTGCGCTGATAGCATCAACGATTGGAAAGATCCGCTGGACCTACTACACGTCCATGGCGCTAACCAAGAATGCTCACCTTAGTAAATAGGCATCCATTTCGGCACCCTCTACAACGCTGAGAACTTGACATTTCACAATGGCAAGCATGTCCTCCCAAACCGACCGATCTACCCTGCGAAGTCCATGCTTCCCATCAATCGCAGAAGAAGCACCTGGCACATCTGCGGGTGATGGCGTAAACCAGATTTCTAGCAGTTTTTCTGGACCTTCAAATGGATTAGAGGTGTGGAAAACATCGGTTCCGGCTTCCATATGTTTTGCGAACGGTGAAGTGATCAAATGATATGGGGAAGCTAGGCGAATCCGGCCCTGGGAGTGGCGTGTCGGCACTAGCAAGCAAGGTTGCCTAAGGTTGGCGATGTTGGACGCATGTACCAGCCAAAGAGATGCTCCCGAAGGCAGAACAGCCCGGATAATATGCTGGCGAGGTTAGAGGAAGGTCGATCAAAATCAATTCAGATCAGTATTTGTAAAATTTCCGCCCTCGGCAGCTCAGCGTGAGCCTCGGCGGGCTCCTTACGGACTGTGCCTCCCCCTCATTGGATCCCGCCATTTGCCCACGTGGCGTGTTCCTTCCTCTTTTCGTGACAGTCCGATGCCGTTCTGTTTATAAAAGACCATAGTCCGGGAACCTCAGTCCCACCCACATGACTGTCCACCTGCCCGCCATCACCACTCAGACGATGGTCGTTCTGGATGGAATATTAACGCCATTAGGTGGCGGCGCCGTGGGGCTAAATGTCTTTTTTTTTCAGTGGAGTATACTAAATTACTAATACACTCCCTGGTCCATCAGACTTGTCGGCCCCTTTAGGGTTGAGGGAAGGTTTGGTAACACAGGGACCTGACTGGCGCTGGGTCCAGCGCCATTCATCCTAGCTTCGCCGCAACTGGCGTGCATATTGTCTGTTCTCCATCTTATACAGATCAGGGGGCTTGCAGTCAACATCCTATTCCTGTGGATCTTGCAGGACCCATGATGTAACTGCCCCGGAAACGATATACTAGATCAAAGAAATCATCGCCATACTTGTATATGAATCTTGAAAGTTTGTTGTCAGCGGTGCAAACACAGCAAGATGCACGGCAAGATGTACACTAGGAATTGCAGCTAGCTCCGGATAAACCCACGCACGCACTGTATGACCAACTACCGCAGCCTTGGGTATTCTTAGATTTGATGATACACGATATGAGTGATGGTGGTTAAAAGGTAATGGCGCATATATGTTTTTCCCTACTGTTGGGGACAAGAACATGCGAAACCAAGTAACTTACTGTACGTGACATATCTGCGACGCCCGGTGTCAAGTCAAGCCTAGATCCCAGCGGCGATCTTCTGATGCGTCTACATTTCAATGGAAATTATCTATTTTGTCAGACACAGTTATGTAACAAAGATGTTGCTGTAGGCATACCGTAGCTAATCAGAACGAAGCTTCAGGCAACCCTCACGGGTATTCCCGAGCACGCTTGCTGTTGACCGAAAACGTAACGAGCCAGAGCGAGCCTCCTCTCGCCCCACTCGGAGAGCTGCGGGTCAGACTTAACCTTTGGCGTGTGCGCATATTCATTGTTGAGCATTTTCTGGAGGTTGCAGACTATTGCATTGAGCCACCGGAAGACCAACGTCTGATGGGATATATTTTCCTCATTTGTCCCATACCCCGATCGCGTGAACGCCCTTGAACCAACGTCACCTTCCCAGATCGCTGTTTGCAAACGTCGACAGCCGCGGTGGCAGTCGGAAGTGGACGTATGACACATTCCACTGCCTCAGGTCGGGAAGGTGTTACAGCATGAATTCGAAAAGCGGGTACCTCATTGACAATGTCGTTGGAAATGAGTGCGTTCTACGCTAGTGAAGTACGGCAACCTCGTCTTTCCTCTTGACAACGGTTCTGACAACAAACGGGGAAGTGATTATCGCTTTCCTGATCGGGAAGGGATAGTACGTACTGTACTTTTCAAATGATCTTGTGGACGTGGCGCGTGAGACACGGTGAGAGATGTCCATCCTGGTGCTCTACACATTCCCGTCAATTACCAAGTTCCAGAAAATCCGGGGACTTTATCCATCTATTCAATAACTCGTAACAGAGGAGGACGAGATCGATCAACAGGGGCACATCATCGTGTTGAGGAGCAGGATCACAAGGGGGGTAGCGTGTTCAGTGCACCTGGAATGTACACATCTGTCGACATGCCAGCCGTGTTGAGGCTTTTATACGCCAGAGTGGGAGTATCCAGCATGTCTATCTTGTGAGAACTGGCCAACTACGCAATGATCGCCTTGTCATGGACATTCTGCAGACTGCAGTGAATACGTGATAGCTTCAGACTACCCCGAGACTCCGAGAGCATCCAGTTGAAAGAACACTCGTCATACCTGTCAGACATCGAGTGGCCACTGTTGGTAACAATGATTAGTGCATTATTTCTTCCTTTTGGATGCGTATAAATAATTCTAGATGCGTAATTGACCTTTTCTAGTCAGTGCATCCAGGTCTGAGGCGACCATGTGCTGGACTGAGGATCTTCACCCACCAGTCCTACCTAGAGTCTTCGGGACTGACTGCCTCTTCGATCCAGGCCCGCGACGATGCTTCTATGGAACTGAGGCCCGGAGGCAAGGTTGGAACTAGAGACAGGCTAGGTGAGGAGATCTAATCCGACGCTGTTGTCTAATCTGACGCGTCTTGCCGGTTCCCGGCCACCAGCGGCTCTCCGCAGTCTCGCTCTAAGCTCAATCAAGCCCACCACAAAAACTTGGCGACCTACACACCGCCATGATGAGGCGGTTACTCCCCCGCTTTCCCTTTTTCCGGACGATTGTTCCCCGCGTCTCCCGACCCATCCTCCCTCTCGCATCTCGCATTTCAACACCAGCAGAAACGCGCACCCTCACGGGCACACTACGCATAGCCCCCTTCCGTTCGATCCACACCACCCCTACTCCTCGTCTATCATCCCACTCTCGTTCCCCTGACGCAATAAAAGAGCCAGCCTCACTCTCCCAACGACTCAAAACGCTCATTAAAACGTATGGCTGGTATGCCGCCGGCGTTTACTTTGCAGTATCCGTCATCGACTTTGCCGTCGCTTTTGCGGGGATCAATCTACTTGGCGCGGAGTATGTCTCCTCTATTGCCGCCTCTGCGAAAGCATGGGTGTTCAGTCTGGTATATACGCGACCGCCGGAGCCAGGACGGGAGGAGATAGAAGACGTGTCGAGGAACGTGTCCGAAGGTGGGCAGGAAGGGTTGTATGCTATGCTTGTGCTCGCATACACCGTGCACAAGACCTTGTTTTTGCCTATACGGATTGGAGCCACCGCTGCTTTTACGCCAAGAATTGTGAACTGGCTACGCGCCAAGGGGTGGGCTGGTGGGGCAGGGACACGAAGAGCCATGCAGGAGATGAAAGAGCGGTTGAGGGATCGCGACTGAGTGCGTTATCACCTTGGTTGGTCATGATTTGGTCGACGACACCACACAACTCATTTATTTTCATCTCTTTAACACAGATATATTACAATACACCTCCATTTGTTAATTCAACTCGCTAGACTACCTACAGAGGATACAACGTAGTACATACGAGACAACTGGATTGCTGTTCAGGACATTCAGAATTGGTTTGACACAAGTGATGGGATACGACTTCATTGGTGATCAAGCGGTGGCAGGTGCTTCCTCCGCTGTAAAGTAAGATGGTCAGTCGTGGAGACAGCAACAGCGGGGTGTATTTACGCTTCAGAATACCACTCTTGACAAGTTCCTCTGGCGAAGGCCTCTGAAGAAGTTTCTGATCCAGCTTGTCCTTTCGGGAGCCATCGCTCCTTTCAGCAATTGATGCGTCCTTGCGAAGTGATAACACGTACCTCAAGCTGTGACCTTTGCAATTGGTCCCTCGCGGCCTGCAGCGCCGGAGCAACATTCCCCTCTGATCGTTGTTGGACGCATGTGTACGAGCATTCACTAGACCGGCGCACCTTTGAGGATGTTACGATCTTGCAGCTCCTGTCTGTCAGGACGCTGAGCAAGACGCTTCTCCAGACTCTGAAGAGTTTCCGCGCTCAGAGAATTCTGGCGGGCTGGGCGGGTGACGGGGACAGGCCCCGGGGCGCCTTCAGTGGCAGTGGTGGTGGCGGCGTCGGTGGAAGCTATGATATGAGAGGTTCGTAGTGAGTACGCCAAGCAGGATCAGAGATACGGGACAGTACGCACACATGGATGATTCGAGACAGATTTGGAGGGCGGGAGAGTTAGCCAGATGACCCTTATATGTTCGATAAATGTATCCGACGGGGGCCGAGAGCCTGAGGCCTGATTCGAGCCCCAATTCGAGTCCTCGTGACTATCATGTTGTCCTGCCTACAATCACGCACCCACAAAGACTGACAGAACCGAGTACACGAAATGTTCCTATATGGGATCTGTGTCTACGTGAAACGCAGGAGATCAGATACTAAGCTCGAAATCGCTCCCCGACTCTTTGGTCACTCTTCCCTCACGTTCTCTCCGCTTCAGCAACTCAGCACAGCGCATGCTTCGTTCCTCCCGCCATTCTCCAACGTACTCTCGCGCCTCCTTGATGCTCTCCTTGACATGCTCAACCTCGGACGCCATATCGCGATCGATCTTCTCGAGAAAGTCGATAAACTCGACGAGCTTTTTCGAGGCGAAAGCAGACAGATGGGGCTTTGGATGTGAGGAAGCACGAGGAGGCGAAGTTGGGGGTCCGCGAAGGGAGGTTTCAGAGAGTGCGGATGTGATCGTGATTTCCGGAACCGAGTGCGAGGGATGATGCATGAGGGACGAACTCGAGGAAGAAGAAATAGAGGGTGGCATCATTGGAAAGGGTATCATCTTGGAGGATAGTGTTGGATAAGGAGCAGTGGGTGGTGCGATAGCACTTAGTAGAGTGTCATCATCCGATGGTAGCGAGAAAAGAAAGGGGGAGTTAGGGATGTCGAGCTGGATGAACAGCGGTTTCTCCGAGCCGATTACCATGGTGTCAGGTTTCTGGGATCCCGAGGCTCGAGGGCTCCAGATCCAATTGATACGTGGCTGCACGATGGGGCTCGCTAACTTCCAGAATCTCGTTCCAATGCCAAGAAATATAAGAGAAGCCACCAAGATTAGGATTAAGGTGCCGGCACCAGCAGTAATAATTATGGCGTTAATGATGAATTATAGAAGAGGGTATAGTACGATGGGGTGTCGTCGGTTGACGAAGAATCGGTTCAAGACTCGATTGCAGTTGGTTTAGGCCAATTTATTTGCCGTGTCACGTGTGACAGGTGACACTATATCCCACCCTAAGCGGAAGGATCCACATGTCATAGCACGCTATCATGTCCTTGGCAAAGGCTGCTCTCTTCGTTGCCCGCCGGCAGGGGCCTTATCTTTCACGCATACAACGCAGAAGCGTGTCATCTCTCTCAGACAGCCATGATGAGCACCATGGCTCCGAGAACGTGTCATACCCGAAAGAAGGTATGATTCGCACTCATCCATTCTAGCACCCCCTCACATCTGCGCTGCGTTGGCGTGCAGGATTCTCTTCTGCTGGCTGGACCTACACAATCATTGCCACACTGGGGATCATTGGCTTTTATAAGTTCGCACCGAGCCCTGACGAGGACAACTATGTGACGCGTTACATCTCGTACTACTTTACACCGAGTAGTTCTTGGGCCTCCACGAACGATCGACACCTAGAGTTGACAACTAGTCTACGAGAGGCAGTTCAGATTAGCCAGACTGGCCAACGGCCGCATATACATAGATATCGCTACCCTCAGTGCGTCTGTTTTCTCAGTTTCTCACTGTTTTGCGAGCTCAATGCCGACGGTAGCTCGTTGGAGGTGGCATCACCATTCTCAGTCCCTGTAGGAGGGGATCCAGACGTATCTCGCGTAAGAGTTAAGGGTACAAATGAATTTTAGCGTCTGGAAGTGCCCCAGTAGTTGATGATTATAGATCAATTGCGTGATTGTCTGTGGTGGGGCTCAATTATAATGTTCTGAGCACAAAGAGTGAGGTGGGAGTGATCCGAGAACGTATCAAAACATGTTCGGACTTCGGAATTCGTTGGTTGCCATGTGTGTGTGCCGGGCCGTGAGACCGACAAGGAATGGTGGAGTTGGAAAAGACCCGATTAGGAAATAACGGGAGGAGAGAACGAGGCGGTCGCGAGGCAGCGAGGCCACGGACGTTTCACCGCACTCTGTTCAAATACTCGGTGTGCGTCGACTGGCCGGGCTTAATCCTGCACGTTATCCTGCACGTTTAGGCTCGCTAGCCCACAACCGTACCCTCCGCTCATCGTCTGGAGTCCCTCCCTTTCCTTTTTCTCTATTTTTTCTCCCCCCCTCGTATGTTGAGCCGAGCAAGTCGACGATTATGACATTCCCTCGACGCCCCCTTTGGTATTGCATCACCGTCCTCGCCCTCCTCAATGTCGTCGTTTGCGCAGATTTACCCCTCGTAGACTTTGACCGCATGGGTACCGTTGGCCTCGTCGGTACCTTTGCTGGTCTCGACTTCTTCAACAGCTCTTCTGCCAACGCCTCTTTCGATCCCTCCACCTCCACTTTACTGTCGCGTTCCGCCGACGGCGCATTAACCCGCATCGCCTCAACCAACGCTGGCGGTATTGTCTCCGCCGGTTGTGCCATTGGCGGTACCTATTACCTAGCCGGTAATTTTTCTTCCATCGGCAATGCCACAGCATCGAACGTTGCGTCCTACAACCCTACGTCGGGAGCCTTTTCGGCTTTGGGAAATGGAGGGCCCAACGGCCACGTTAGTGCCCTTTACTGCGACTCTACTCATAATAAGCTCTGGGCTGGCGGCCAATTTTCCTCCCCTGCTTCCGCCGTGGCCGTTTGGGACACGAAAGCATCATCGTGGTCCGCCCCACCCTTTGGCGGTCTTACAGGCGCTGCAGCGGAGGTCCTGTCAATTACCACAAATGCTTCCCAAGCCAGTCTCTTCTTTGCCGGGTCCTTTCTTGCGACCTTCAACGGGAATGGTTCCGTCCTGAATACCACAAACAACCCAAATGTTCCCTTTTCTCAAGGCGCCACCCCATTCTCATCCTCCCTTGTCCCTATTCCCCTTGGGGCTGCGCAAATTCAGGGTGCTCCCTCGTCTTCAGACCCGTCCTTCAGCAATATCGAGAATATCCTCTGCCCCGTGGGCAACGACGGCCCCGGTCAGACGTGGTTCGCTGCGAATGGTAATGGTGCCCAGATTACCGTGAGGACATTTCAATCCTCCAGTGCAAGTGGCGTTCGTCTTGGTAACACGTTCCTCGATGGACGAGGCACGACAGCATTTACGTATGTATGCATATTATCTGGCATGCTGTCATGTTTGACCATTTTGGTAGTGTGACCACTATTCCCGACAACGCAGTTCAACAACTTCATTACGTAGACCCGGCAACAGGCCAGAACCAGACTTGCACCACAAACTGCCCATTGTCCACCCAGGCTACCATCCCATATCAGGACTTTACGTTCGATGACCCGGTGAATCTCACCGGAGTTCAAGTCACATTATCCGAGTGGATAGGGGCCGGCCCAGGGCTCCACTTATTCCAACTCCTCTCATCTGGTGCATTTGCGTCTGCGGTTGGCAGCGAGAATGGTCGTTCATGCTTTTCGCCTGTTCCTTCCAACACAACCTTCACCGGTACCTGGACCGAACTTGATGCAAACACTAACATTCCAGCAACCACTCAGTCTATCCTCGTTTCCACGGTCAACGTCGGTACCTCACCCGCGAACGGACCGAGTTTTACTTGGATGCCTTACGTCTCTGCATCTGGCCAGTATACCGTTAATCTACTCGTTCCGGGCTGTACAGCCTTCCAGGACTGTGCGCTGCGCACATCTGTCAAGGTTTCGGTGTTCCCAGGCGGTGGACAAGCTCCCACGGTGACTGTCGTCTCTCAGCAGAACGAAAACGATGCAACCCAGCAGATTTATAGTGGCCCTATCGTGCCTTCTTCGCCCAACTTTGTCACGACAATCACCATGACCCTTGCGGACAATCCCACGGGCTCGGGTCAGAATGGCCAATATATGCTCGTTGCGGACCGTGTTCAGCTGGTCTTAAACGTAGCCAATATAACGGGCACCACTGTCAACGGCAACGGGACCGCAGTTAATGGAAAGACGGTATTTGGGTTTTTGGAATGGCCATTCTCCCTTTCATCTGGAGGAAATGCAGCCACAGGACTCCCGAATACCTCCGAGACCTCCCTCGACGTTGTTGGTTTATCTTTGTTCAGCGGTCTTGGTGGGGTTGCTGGCGTCTCCGCTTTGTCGGGGTCTGTGGTCGCGGCGGTTGCACATCATCCCTCTGGTGCTATTTTCGTCGGAGGGACATTTAACCTCAGCACTCCCAACGCCAGTAATGTTGTCGTGTTCAAGAACGGTGCTCTAACTGCAATGTCTGGAGGTGGGCTTAATGGCCCTGTGACATCACTTGCCTTGTATGGTAACACACTCTTTGTCGGGGGCTCATTCACAAGCACGAGCAACTCTTCACAAGGTGGCCTCTCCGGTATCGCATCGTATGACATCACACATGACCAGTGGTCGCCATTAATAGCCGGTGTGAATGGTCCTGTCAAGAGCCTCGACATCGATAATGGGCAGCTCTCGGTTGCCGGTAATTCCACGCTCATCAACAGTGCATCCAGTGGAAGTCATGGACGGGAGTCGCAAGGCTTGGCGTTATGGAATATTAGCAACAGTGCATGGGTTAACGGGGGTGGATTCTTGTTAGGCAGCCTAACCTTCGTGGGGAATGGCACGGCTCCGTTCAAGGGCCAAAAGCAGGGGCAGATACTTGCGGGGAATGTTCAAGATTCACTCAGCTTCGGCGCGAGCGGGTTCGTGTTGATCAACAATGGGAATGACGGCCAACCAGAAGTGGACCCTCTTACCGTGCAACTTGGCGACGATGTCTCCCCTTCGACAGCCACGACCAATCGGCGTCGTGCTAATCTCCCCAACCGAGCGAGCACTTGGATTTCCCGCCACGTAACACTGTCCCGGTTATTCGCGCGTCAGTCCAGCACGACTTTGGTACCACTTCCTCCTTCTCCCCCTGCACCTGCGCCGGCTGTTCTCGCCGGCACGTTCTGGACAAATACGACCAACTCACAGCAGGTCGCAATCATCGGGGGTAACTTTACTTTCACGACCGGGAACACCGTGTCCGCTGGGGTTGCGATATATAACCCATCCACTGGTGCGCTTACTCCATTACAAGGTCAAGCCATCAACGGTACGGTGCGGGCGCTGCTCGTACAAAGCACTTTTCTATTTGTCGGTGGGGAGTTTACGGTTCCTGGTACGGACTTTGCAAGCTTCGCGATCTATGACCTCGTGCATAATACCTGGTTGTCATCTGGCGTACCGGCGCTGCAGGGCGCGAGTGGCGCGTCTGTTGTCGTGAGGTCGCTAAGTGCATCGACGGCGAAGGCGAACACAGTAATTGTTGCAGGCTCGTTCGCACAGGCCGGTTCGCTGCAGTGCCACGCGATCTGTGCATGGGACGTTGTAGGAAAGCAATGGAATGTACTCGGAAATGGCATTCAAGGCGATATTGCCTCGGTGGCTTACGCAGGGGTGAGTCATAGGTTTTTCATCTGTGACCTAGACATTGATGAATTTGCGCAGAGTAATCAAGACGTACTGGTGGCCGGTGGTTCTATCACGCTGTCTGGATCGTCTTCGGACAACGTTTTAGAGTTTACATTTAACAATGCTAGTTGGAACACTGTAGGAGATGGTTCAAGCCTTCCTGGTCCTGTCACTGCCATAACAGTTAACAACGGTAACTGGAGCAGTATCTTTGCTGCCGGAAGGTGCGTGTCTATCCTGTCTTATCCGCAGCCGGGAAATTTATATCGACACAGTTCTGCCGATGGGAAATCATCTTTCTTGGCTGCCTGGAACGGCCATGTCTGGATAGCGCAAGGCTCTGCCCTTGGGGGCACCAGCACTGTTTCCCAGCTCGCTATGGTTCCGTTGCAAAGTCAACACACCGCGCAAGGAATAATCGAGGGTGATCGGATGTTGTTAATGTCCGGGAATCTTGTCTCGTCGTTTGGGCAAGCATCGTCGGTGTTGTTTGATGGTCAAGACTTTATTCCGTACCTTGTCTCGGCGTCTGCGTCCGGCAGTCCAGGGTCTGTGGCTGGTCTCTTCAATTCTCTTGCAAATTTCAGCTTCGCTCGGCATAGTAGGTTTTGCTAGCATCCTCCCAATCTCGACATAACTGACACCTTGTATCAATAGATTTCCTTGCTACTGGCGTCGTCATCCTAATCTCTATCGCCATTGCCGCAGGCATAGTTTTCTTGATTGTCCTGCTTGGTATCCTTTGGACACTTTTCTCTCGTCGTGACGAGGTCCTCGGCAAGTTCGACCCTGCGGATATCGATGATGACGATGACTCGACACAGCATCGACCGTCGTCTCTCCTTGCCCATATCAATGCTGCGACGAGCGCAACCATTCTAGGGAGCAAAGGCCATAACGTCAACGAAGAGAAGGAGGCTGCAGCAGGGGCCGACGCAGGTGCCTCAAGTATAGGGCACGACCCTCTCTCCGGGCCCGATGCAAGTAACTATTTGCGGGCAGAGACTCCGTCCGACGCATTTGGAGGTGGGCTTGTTGGTGGCGAGGAGACTGGACGCTCGGCACATGCACGCTACTCGTTCGATGGTGGAGGGGAGGGCGAGCTGCGGTTAGTTATTGGGCAAGAGCTTGAGATCCTTGATGACCGTGACCATGCGTGAGTGCTCGAATACTCTGTGCTTTGTTTGACCTTGCTGATAAAGGTGATTTTTATCAAGGTGGTGGTACGCTCGTGACGTTCGCACGGGCAACGAAGGAGTCGTCCCTTCAGCGTATGTATATTGAGAAGTTGCCTCGTCTTGACTATTTTTAGTTTCTTTATTATAATTATTTCTACTTCACGATTTACGTTTTACGATACCTCATTCTCGAACTCGCTATCCGGTACAATCAACCTAGATCCTCTTTCTTGTATCGTCCGTTTTCGCATTTTACTTCGCACAGGTGGACCTAGTGCGTCTGGCACTCCTTTGGTAGTCCCGTTGTAGTTTACGTTCTTGTGGGAAATGACTTTAAAGATCAAAAACAAGCTATTATTTTATAACTTCGCAGGTCACAGACCCACTACACAGTAAACGAAATCTGTAGGGTAGTTACCTATCACTAAGAGAGATTTCAAACGCGAATCAGCTCGAAAGAACATCGTCATTTGTAGAATAGACATGAGAACTGACCTGGAGCAAAGGGTCCCTGTAATGTTTCTGGTGGTTATTCACGAATGCCACGCGTGTTTTGTAATCCTCTTTGCGCTTCTGGTCGCGGAATTCACGAACATGACGCCCAGCCTCGCGCGCCTCTCCGCGATTCCGCGCCTTGACGACCTCCGTGCCAGCGCCATACGCGCCAAATCCGCCCCTACGCGGAACGAGCGCCGAGTGCTTGTCGGCCAGCAGCCTGCGCACGAGCGAGCGACCCGAGTTGGGGTCCTCCGCCGCGGCGGTGTTACCGCGACCACCAATGCCGCCAGGGAAGGATTGCGCATAGTAGCGTCGCATGCTGCGATGTCCGATGCGGTTGCCTGAAGGGAGGACCAGTTCAAGGTGAGAGTCGCCGAAGGTGATCTGGTTTTCTGGTAGGTTGTCCGCGTCAGAAGCATCATCGTCACCTTCGCTATCGTCGTCTTCGTTTTTGGCAGAGGATGAGGAGGATGGGGAAGACGGCGGCTCGTCGACCACCTCGTCGACCTCGTCGCCCGAGTCGTGCTCGACGTCTTCCCATCCCTCTGCGGCCTCCGCGGCAGCCTTCTTCGCTCTCCGCTCCTCCTCGCGCTTCTTCTGCCGCTCTTCGGCATCCGGATACGACGACGAGAAATCGTAATAATCTGAGATTTCGAGCATGTCCTTCTGCGTGTCGTACGCGATCTTGCAGTGGCTTTTGTCGACCATGTGTTTGCGGACGGCATCGAGAGTGTGGAACTCGCGCCCCTTGCCGTTGCAATATATACAGATGTTGTCTACGGCGAGCTTCTCTCCGAGGTAGGCGATGAGCCCCATAGGGTCGATGAAGTATTCTGCGTCCGGGATGAAAAAGGAGTGCTTGCCCGACATGTGCGTGAGGTTGTCTTCTAAAGAAGAAGCAACGTGCACGCAGAAAAGACAGTGCACTGGAGAAAGTCGTGACCGTGCGGCAGCAAGCTTCTCCTCTAGCGTCGCGGGACTCTCGTCGTCCAAGTCATCAGCGTCGGGATGCGTAAATGAGGGATGGGTCGGTGGCGCCTCCTTCGTGGATTCGGCAGAGGTTTCATGAGTCCGATCTTCTGGAGATGGTGCTGTTGCAGATGCAGCCCCTGCGGGAGATGGATGGTCTACCCGGGATAGAGACTTCACTTCATTCTCACGGTGCTTCTTGGAGAGCATATGTGATCGATACGCATTCTCAGTTGTATACGCTTTGCTAACGACACTTAACAGCCACTTTCGAGATGCTCAGAAAGAGGGACACCCACTTGCAGATTTCACAGGTCGAGTCTTTAGGCGACAACGCTACGGCAGTCTCCTGCCTTCTCTCGAGTACCTTCTGGTTGAAAACGGCGACACTGACCGGAGGAAGTGACGCGACGCGACGCTTCATGTTATATCTGTGGTGATCTGAGCGATAGTGATCTCCTGGAAGCGATCAGCTCGATCTGAGTGGGAGAGCGAAATAGGGTCGTACGCTGCTCCTCTGCGGTTAGAAATGCAATCGAACATGATAAACAGGTGAACAGTGGCATGTCATCCTGTGCTACGGTCTGTATGTCAGCCATCAAAAATGTAAGTCTGGTGTGAGGAAAGGGAAGAGGTGAAAGAAATCGCACGCCGAGTCAGCGAGATTGCGGTGCTACTCCGCAGGAAAAATCTCCTTCGAACCGGGATCGAACCAGTGACCTCGGGATCGCGCAGTGTTTCCTTTACAGTCCCACGCTCTTCCAACTGAGCTATCGAAGGGCACACACTCTCGGTTAAATAATAGTATACGGATCAACGATCAACTAAATTGTTACTTTGTATGACACCTATCATCGCTGCTACATGCCGACGTCCTCGGTCATTTCACAAATAACCAAGGCCCCAAAGACATTGTGTTTAATAAACACAGATGTATTACGAGCTGTATAGTAGAACACCCAAATACAGACTGATACAGTACAATGGATGGTTTACTTAAACATGTATCCTTTACACTTTCTGGCCCCACACAGACAGGGTGCATATACAGCATCTCTTCCAGCATCTCCATTATTGCTGGCATGTTGATCCTCATCATCCTTGATAAAATTAGAGACAGCCACATCATACAATGGAACATTGATCTCACCTCTTCATCAGAATCATACCCTGTGTAGGAGAAAGAGAGTTCTTCCCATGGCTGAACTTCACATCGTGTAAACAGAGCCAAAAGGGGCTTATCAAGATTGGCTTCATTGGTGTAACAAGCATTCATGGCACAGTTTGGGTCACAACTGTGATTCTATTTGAAAACCATGAATCAGATTAGATTGATTTTTATAGTAATCATAAACATACCAGAAAGCGAGTGAACTGAATTCAAGTTAATCAATGCTATAGATTCAGGGACATAGGACTCACATTGCCTGCATGATATGCATCCATCACATACTTGGTCTGCCACTCATCATCGTTATCACCAACATCACTCTCATTTAGGCGAAGGTGATAAAAATCCAGTTGGAATAAATAGGTCCTGCCGAACTTATTGTATTTGCTAATACATGTCAGAAATCAACATAGCGATCTAGGTGTGTTACTCACATGCCTCTTTCCTCGCCCTCATTTTCGGACAAGAGTTCGCCTGCATAGATACCAATAAACGAGCCTTTGGGAATCCTTTGTCTCCCAGCAAAGACGCCTATAAGAGGAGTTTAAAATCCATAGAGCGAAGATAATTACAGACATACCCCATCCTTTGTTCGTCGTCTTCCGAATGTTGACAGCATATTGCCGGCCATGCTGAACAACCTTCAATCACAGTAAATTGGCGACATCTCGAGGGATCGGAGGTAAACGTACTCTATTGCGACAGCCTTCGAGGCAACCACAGAGTTCATTGCATTCAAAAATGGGAAATCCTCGTTGTTTCAGCCGACCCTTATCATCGTAGATGAACCCTGGAATATGCCCGCTATATTCCTGCTGCCTCTTCAAGCAAGAGCATGTTTGAGACTTTGGGTCACAGTAACCCTCGCAGCCGCACCCACGAAGGTTGGTAAAATCAGGTGGAGGTACATCGTCGCTATGCCAGATGCGATTACTGTAGTGGAACTCCCACGCAGGCGTCACCTCCAGATCGCCATCGACATCGTTGACGATGGATATGCGCGGGGCATCCGGCTCATCCTCGTAGGTGTTCTCATAGATGGCAGCCTCAAACATTTCCTTCGCCATGATTGATTGCCGAAAAGGAGCTTCCACAGAATTCATAAGATCTTGTAACGCATGAGGTATGTCTCGAGAGTAGAAAACTTTGGGGGCAAACTCAAGCATCGTACGGGCAGGCGTGAATTGGACGACGGAGAGATCATCTACTTGACGTCACGGTAGTGTGAAGACACGACGATGAGACGCGCTGCGATTCATGAAGTGATCCATCAGAAGGGCTCACCAATGGTTGAAGAAACGTTGTCCCGAGTTATAATTGCAGGATCGACAGACATTTCAGAGTTGCTCCTTCCGGCAACACTCGACGGTGTAGGGCTGGTTCTGATCGACATGTTCCGAGCCAGGGAGACGAGCGTCGACGAAATTATATTACGAGATGAACTAGCACGCAAGGGGGTTGTCGCTTCCTTCGATCGTGAATCAACTTGTTTCTCGACGCTGCGAGCGGGTCTTAAGGGAGAAACTGGTTCAGCTGTGGTAACTCTGAGGAAGTCTTTCGGTGATCCCGATGGCCCACTATGCAACGTCCCGCGAGCTGGGACAAACGACGAATCCGTAGAGGCATCGACTGGAGGGTCATGGCGTCGATTTGGGGATGAAGATATGCGTGCCATTACAACTCGATCAGAAATACCCTTATTCCGGAGCTTGAGGCTTATCGGAGACACTACCGGGAACAGTGCCACACGCATATTCTCCGAAACTGTGTTCGGCAGCTTGTCTTGGATCTCAGAGCTATCCTGTACAGGCAATGGCATCTGATCTGCGTTGCCATTCACGACGGAGGGTACAGCTTGTACAGAGTGCACGTCGGAATGGGGCGATAACGGTGCTTCTTGGGTGGACGGAGACTCTGCGTCGCAAACCTCATCTCCCGTACCAGAGGTACCCGGAGGAGTCCTACACTGTGAGACATGGGAACGTGCCAAGTAATTCGAACCAGACGCAGACCTGGGCTGAGTATTTTTGCGCCGGGGTGTAAACCGAGAACCATCCAGCAACGGTTGAACGGAAGGAACTCGTTCCGTGAGAATATGGTCTGCCTCGTCGTCGCTGTCAAGGATGATAGGGTTGCTTGCATTGCCCGGAGGTGGGGTATCATCATCATCATCTGACAACACAATAATCTCGCGAGAATTTCCCTGGGATCGTGTTTGAGTGGCTTAAATAGATATGTTCGTTCTCATCGCATACACTGACGGGAGGGTCGAAAGAGGCTCACCTTCAGAGCCAAGACCTGCATTGCGCAGCTGGGATAAGGTATTATTTCGCTTCAAATTACCTGAAGACAAGCATATCTCAACAGCCACTCAGTGAGGATATGGTGAATGTACCAGAGCCAGACTTAGATAGAGAGTGCAAGAGTTCGCGATTCCGCGTCAACAACACTTTCCTTTTCTTGGGCGAAGTAGGATTTGCACGAGATTCAAATGGGCCTTGCGTTCGTGAAGTTGCCTCTACTTCATTCATGGACCTCCCTGGATGATGGGATGTGTCGGTACGAGGGAACTTCAGAGGCCGTTGTGACCCCGCCGGGGGCAGAGCAGCTTTACGCTTGGATAAGGAACCAATAAGCGTGAGGTCTACTTCTCCCAGGTCGGAGATACTCCTACTGCTCGGAGAAGATGACGATTGCGAAGCTACGAACACACTGGAAGTCAGGGAGTGGCTTCGAGCAAAGCATGGTGTACACCTACCCGACAATGTCACCCATCTTGGCATTGTCGAAGGGTCCCTATTCGCGCACATTGGAGGTCCCAGTTAAAGCAAAGGGGTATAAAATGAACTAGAAACGTTGATGAAAAACAGCGGTGAATTGTTTGCTAAATAGACACGCTACACCGCGTCGCGCGGGGCTAACAAGGTCACATGATAAAGGTGTTCGCTTATTTAAGTGGGAGTGTACGACTCGGAAAACGCAATGTATATTTTGGTCTAATCTATGGTCACCCAAGCTACCATCCTTCAAACGGATTCTATACAAGGCAGAACATGAGCACCAAACAGCGTGAATAAATAAAACCGACCTTGAAGAAGGTTGTTGAGCTTGTTGATGCGTGAAGAAATAGTGAGGTCGATCGTCTTTTCTCCGAAGTCTACAACTAGACCACCCAACACTGAAGGGTTCACCTAAGCGAATTCAGTTAGGGGGGCACTAACTGTACAGGGCCATCGTAGCGTACTTTATTTGTCACCTTCAGCGATTTGGCCTGCTGCGCGGTTTGGGACTCCTTCAATATGACCTCGAGACGGGACAATATGTCTCTGCTAAGAGGAGCAGCCGAGGTGACAGTGACATTAAGTTCGCCCTTGCGCTTGGCCACCAGCTCATTGAACCCTTCTATGATCCCTACAGTTTCCCCCAATCGGCCATTCTCCGAAAGCAGGCCGAAAAGGTTCTTCGTGACGTCTGACACAGGCTCCTTCTTTGCACCTGCGCCTTCGGCACGCGCAAAAAGGATGGGAAGACCTGCGTTTCGATCTTTGACAGAAAGGGTGGGATTTGTGACAAAAGTCCTGAGATCCGGGGTTTCCTCGATGGACTTGGAGATGGCGTTGAGCTCGGTGTGGACCTTCGTCAGGACCTGTGGCGATTTTGAGAGTGCGGCCGAATAGGCGGCATTGGCGTATTTGAGAGCAATGCCAGATGCTGTTCGCCGTCCCAAGCCGGCCGTGGGGGCGTATGTGCGAACTAAAGAGAATGACATGGCAATGTGGCAACGCTCGGAGTCGGAAAGAACGGACGGGGTGCCAGCCAAATTGGGTAAGCCGTCACTGCATGACCATCACGGCATGAGCAAAGTCTACAAATGAGACAAGTGAACTCAAGCCCCCCCTTTTCAACCCTAGATTGAAGAGAAGAGGATGCCATACAGAGGGCCTACAGTCGACTCTGTCCCGAAATTGTTTCAACCTTTCAAATGACCAAATTACCCCAACAGCCCATCAAGGTCACATATCAGCAGTTACCACTCTTGGCCAAAGGAAATGCATGGTTCAATTGTTACACAGTGTCCTAGATCCTGCGCATCATGAGATTTAACCAATATCATGAGTCAGATCTCAGAGCTGCCCATGCAGCCTTCCGAGCTAGGGGGCTACATGTCAGGAAGTCAACTCTGATCCCAAATACTCAACGTACTCAACCCCGAAGCCAGCTTTGGGATTTAAATGGCCCTTCGTAACCATTTACCATTTACACAGTTCCTATTTTCTCTGGCGTTCTTTCTCTGTTGACAGCCATGGCGGAGTTTTCCTCCTTGACAATTGAGCCATTACCGTCTAGTAACAGACGAACAAACATGGACGACAGCTTAGACGAGCTCTTGGAGAGACACTCTCACTTTACGGCCGATAGTAAGATCAACGACTGGAGCCGATGTTACTGATGTCCTTCAACCGAATGAGACGTTTGTCACCCGTGTCATATCCGTGTGATGTATGACCGGTATGACCTATCGTTGAACTCCGCTCATTTTTCATCGGCTTCGAACCCTCGGATTTTGACGGTGTCTTAGGTGAGTGCCTGTCTCCAATGGGAAACCAATTGACGGTTTGTATTTGCGGGAATTTACTACTTCAAGCCGGTAAACAATCCTTTAGTCGTTGAGCGCAATTGGGGTCTTCGTCAAACGCAATTTCCACTCTGTTTCTTGCAATCATCTTATGTGATCAGATAAACAACGGACAGTCTGCTACTGTAGAACTACGCGACAGTATACCTAACAATTGATTGGTGAATGAAAGAAATCTCAAGCCATCGCACCTTCGACGAGTGAGCCCAGTTAGAGACGTTTTCCTACGCAAACCATGGAGAGTAATATACAATATCCTTAGACCTAGAATTAAGCGAAAATTTGAGTGCAAACTATAAGAACAGTGTATGTGGAGCATTATAGAAAGAAAATAAGGGCTACGACCAGTTTCTACGCTTCGGCTGTCTAGAGTTACCGCCAGGGCTGAAAAAGTCGCCCAGGCGTAGTTGCCCTCCAGTCTTGGAAAGGGCGGTACGTTGATAATGTATGCGCATCGAGAGGCGTTGGATGGCCCCTTTGGCTCTAGATCTATCGAGATGCGCGGCACGCGTGTCAACTGCGCAGATAAACGGAAACAGCTGATGAGCCAGGGAAACGGCGACGGGCAGGGCGAACGTACATATCTTCCCATGTATGGCATCCAACCGCGCCCGGATTAGCTCCAATGGAACTGGTTCCTTTTTACGCGGGCTTCCCTCGGGTACATGTGCCAGCTTCCTTAACGTGCTTTCTTCTGCGACGTAGCTGTCGATTCCAGATAAAGCGACAGCCAGTACGGCGACACGCGAAGTGAGCGCATCGTAGTCCGTTGAGTCCGTGATACTGAACTGTTCATCCGGGCTGGACAACACGGCGACTAATGGGCCGAGTGGGGGAAGGGTGTAGTTCACCTTCAAAAGGATCAACGAAACGCCATATGACAACTAAGTGGAACTTACGGGGGATATCGTAGAGCCAATGAGAACATGATGGGCGACCGCACGAGCGATGCGAAGGCAACTGGGGCTGCCCTTAGTAAAATATGACAGTAGCAGTGCCTGGTCAGAGGCTGAAATGATTTTCGTAAGATTCAACACCTTGTTTGCAATGGAGACCTCCTAGGAACGGTGAGTTGTCTAGACACCTGAACCACGGATAGTGACGCACGGTGCTGTCCTCAGGCTCGGCAGGTAGCTGGCGACACAAAAGCGATATTGAGCAAAGGATGTCTCTCCTAAGTTCAGTCGTCGTATGCATGTCTGCACCGATGAGCAACAATGCCATCACCACATCCGGTAGTTGCTCCATTGACCACCGACTTGCGATAGATGAGGATTAATAAAGCCACCAAGTGTAATAGCAACTCGGACTTACGGAGCAAACGATGCGATCAACTTCACTATCGACCTTAAGACCACAGGTCGGTTCTGAAGGCGTGAAAAAGTTGCATCTCTTAGTGGCTGCAAATGAATACTCAGGTCTTTGCGCAGTCCCAGACGAATCATCGTTTGCACAAGAAGGGCGACAGACAGTGGCGAACCCGGATAGGACTGAGCCCATAGTGGCATTTCGAGAAGGAATTTCCGGCTGAACCGCCCTACATGTTCGTGTCCATACCATAAAGCTAATAACTATGAGCACCTGTATAAGGGTCAAACCAGGATGTGCGTACCTTGTTCGCACAACCATTGAGCAACTCCAGGAGTAGCCATGTCATCGGCAGCCAAAATCCCGAACACAGCCTGCATGTACTCGATATCTAATTGCATTCGGTTAAAGAGGGCAACAATGGAGAATACTCTCACGCACCTTGTTGCCCAATGGCTTCATTCAACATATCTAGTGTTGCTGTCTTGCCTCTCGCCAACTCACATGCCGGACGAGCCATAGTATAGAGCTCAGTATCTACGGTTCCCTCGTGATCATTGACGAACACTGAGACTCCAAAGACACTATGGATCGCGGTTTGTCCCATTTTTCGATCAGCATCCAAAATCTTGCCCACAGCTTCACCCTCTTTTGCACCTAAGAGGCGCTCGCGGTCGCCCTGCTGTACTTCGTCTTCCAACGCGATCGCCACTATATCGGCACCAGTATCGTTGGTCTGTAGACCGGTGGGGGGAACACGAGTAGTATTCTCATCCACCGAGCTCAACCTCGCGGCATCGATAGGTTCCTCTTCCTCGATACTGAAATCTGACAATAACGTATCGTGGTCATAATCTTCCGCGCGATTCAATGCATCGATCCCGCCGCCAACACGCGCCTCCCTCTTGCGCTCGCGTAGCATAGCTTTGATCGGGTCAGGCTTTCGTGCATCACGTTTTGCTGCCACAGTTGAAGGATTAAATGCACGGTTCCGATGAGAAGTACGGACACGGCGTTTGCCTTTTAGGGGGGAAATTGGGTCAGAATTAGAAAAGCCTGGCACGCGTTGGTTGTCGTCATTATGGTCATTAAATTGGGGCAACAAATCGTCGCGTAGTGGAGGCGGGGAAAGAGAGGGGGAGGGAGGGGAGGGGAGAGATGAAAGCGAGTAGTTTCGCCTAGCGCGGCCAGCTGGGGTTACATGGCTGCAAAGCCTGTCAACGCCCATTACGCGAGATATAACCAATCTTTAACTCACCAAGCTAAGGTCTTGGTCCTCTTCCAGAACGGCTCATCATCTTCCTCTTCGGAGCTCAGCTCGTCCTTGATTGGGGCATGTAGATAGGAATCATCACTATCGGACACAGACTTGGCGCGGACATTCTCCCAAATTTCCGCGATGATCTCTGCTGTCCTCACTTTAGAATCTTTGGGTGCAACAGGCACAGGCATTGGCTGCTCCTGCTCCGGTGAACTTGGCGGCGGCGTCACTGGACGCACAGGAGACGGCTTTGCAATTTGTGGAAGGGAAGGGTGGGCTTTACCCTCAGAAGAGGAGGAGGGGGTAGGTAAGGCGTGTTGAGTTAAAGGGGCAGGCAGACTATCGAAGTCGACATCCGAGGGTATTATGTCGGCAGCGGCGAACGAGGACAGTGGGGATCCCAGACTAGTGGTGTTCGGATAGGAGGTAAGGGGAGATGGTGGTCTGTCGACCTCCAATGAATAGTCACCCCTAGGGGTGGATCGCGATGGGGACACGATATTGCGTTTATAAGCACTCCGACCATGCCTCCAGTTTTCGACGCTCTCCTGGACATCATTCCGATGTCGCGAAATGATATTGGGACGAATAGGTGAGTAAAGTCCGGCTTCATTGGATTGACTAGTTGGAATGATATCGTTTCCTCGCAACCTTTTGGGTGTAGCAGGTGCTCGGAGAGAGTGCGGTACCCGGGATCCAAGACTGCATCTCTTATTTGTTAGAGAGGATGAGAGGCCCTCTGTGGTCAAAGGAGGCTCAGGAGGTTTGGAAGAACCCGGAGATGATGTTTGCTGTGGTACGTAGTAGAGACTGAGTGGGACGCCACTACTCGTGATGCTAGCGGTGTCATTGTCGTCATCAAGCTTCCGTTTGGATGGAACTGATGACTGAGGAGAAGAGTTTTCTTTTGGGGAACTGTACAGGATACTCGAACGAGGCTGGGAGGCCGGATCGAGGGGTGATATGGTGCGGGAACCCCGGAGGTCAACCTTAGTGGAAGAACGCAGCGAACACGACACCTTGTTGTAGTTTTCAGGTTTATTCCTCCCCCTCTTAGGCTTCCCTGACTGTCGTTTGGAGGACGTGCCGGATCCAAATGGAGAGGAGCCAGACGCTAAGAGCGGCGGCACACATGGTCCGTTGCTGTCACCAGGAAGGGAAGATAAGTCAATCACAAGAACGGGTTGACCATGGCCTTGTTTTGCTTTCTTCCCGCTCCCTTTTGGCCTCCCTGGCTTCCGCTTTGCGACAGGCTGACTCGGGTTGCCTCTTGGGGCCGACCGGGGCAATCCAAGGGAAGGTGATTGAGATAAGGTGGGAGAAGAATCGCTGCTGATGAGTAGAGAAGGACGTTTTTGAAAGAAGTCTGTAACTTTAGTCTCCCTGAGGATTTTAGGCATCCGTGGCCGTTGAGACGCGTCGAGGAGGACGGCGGACAGCGTGTCACCAGCGTGGGAGAGCTATTATGTAATTGGTCATTGTATGGCAACCCGTCTGCCTGACACTCGGTTCCATTTCCTCGGCTCCATTTATATTCTTGGCACCATTTTATCAGATAAGAAACAACGCTTTCCAATTAACATGACCAGTCTGCCTTCAAACGGCGAGGAACATGAACCTCTTCTCGACACCACCGACCCTCCTCCACAGGACCCTCCCCCTCACAGATCTCTCTGGAAAAGAGCTTCGCCCATATGGCAGGTTATTTGTTGTCACTGCGTTTAGTCTCACTAACCTGCCTACCTCCAGGATTGGACCCGTCATATTTGTTTCTTCCTTATGCGTAAGCTCTGCTGCAGTCCCGCTGCATATACTCAAGTGGCGACCATAGCGTGGCATGACTCTCGCCCCACGTGTTGAAGTCTACACGCAAATTGCTTGCGGAACACTCCATGACTCATCTAGCCCTTCTCCAATCCATTTTCCGTCTTCTCCTTTGCATCAATCCACTCCCTCCCATACGAGTGGTATTGTTCACGTTCAATTTCAAGACATTCCGGTCAAAACATATGATGAGTGTACCGCGGATCCCAGAGTCCAGGCACGCGCAGCACGAATACAAGCAGGTACGTCATCGTCATCTGTTCCCACCGTGCTTACTTTGATTAGGCTAATATCCTTCCACAGCTGTCAAGACCACAGAGAGTATTCTTAGTGCTGCGACAACAGGCTGGCTTAGCCATCTGAGCGACAAAGTTGGCCGTAAAAAGATTCTCGCCCTCTCGATGTTTGGCGCTCTATTTATGTCTGTCGAACATCTTGTACTTCGTAACTCGGCTGACCTTTTCCTTAGGGACTTTGTTTATATCCTTGTTTCAGACCCATCCACTCTATTTGGGAGACATGGGGAAGCATTCATCATTGTTGCACCTCTTGTAGAAGGACTTCTCGGTGCTCAGTCAACCTATAACGGAATCACTCACGCGTAAGCTTCCCCAAGGGCCTCACCGACTCTGGCGAGTTTTATACTCATGAACTCGTTTATAGTTATATCACCGATTGTACTCCAGATGGCTCTCGCGCCAAGATTTTCTCGACGATGCAGGCCATGCTCAACATTGGAATGGCCTCTGGACCGTGGGTAAGCCCATACTCTTCGAGTTATTCATAATATCATCCGCTGAGGGAGGCCTTTAGCTAAATGGCCTCCTATTACATGCTTTTACTGGAACAACCACGATTACACTCTTTGTGATTTCCATTGCCATCGCACTGACGAATTTTAGTTTTGCCCTGTTCATCCTTCCCGAGTCACTCCCACCGTCCCGTCGGCTGTCACATGTGCCGTCGCCCGTGGACCACCATCCACAGCAACGGCGCAAAGGAGTGGTCCGTCGCATTGTCAAGACCTTGCGCAACGTCGCATCACAATTTCTGCGCCCCGCAACTCTATTCATACCTCTAAAACTCGAAGGACGAAGAGGACGAGATTGGAACCTCACGCTGACAGGTGCAGCCTTGTTCGTCTATGTTTTCGCTGATGTGAGCCGGATTTGCGAGTAACTTACAATGCATGGGCTGACCAACCTCGCTTAGCAAGCGTATAATCTCAAATATCTTTACGTCAAACACGTGTATGATTGGAGCACCGAACAGGTCCGCCATCTTATCTCTGTTCTGACTGTCCCTGACGTATGTCCGAAAGCTTGGCTATTATATGTCCTTCCTCTGGATCATTCGTGCAGTCAACCTCCTCATCATCCTGCCTCGTAAGTCCCCAGTCGGTTTGTGATATTTCCTTTATCCTCATCTTGTCGCAGTTATTCTAGCATACTTTACTTCAAACCAGACAGCGCCGGCAAAAAATTCAACACACGAACACCTCGCCTCTGCGATTCGCTTCGATCGGCGCATTGCAGCCATATCACTCTTTATGGATGCATCCGCCAATGCACTTATTGCGATATCCCCAACATCTTCTCAGGCCCTCTTCGTGTTCTTGACATCTCTCAACGCGCTTACTAGCGGCGGTCACCCTGCTCTCCAGTCGCTCGGAGCTGTAAGTTTGCGTGCAATGGGGAAGGGCAACGAGATGGGCCTAGTTTTTGGTGCATTGGGCCTCTCCAACGCCGTTTCACACATCGTTGCCGTTCGTCCCCATCCCTCCTTCACCCCGATTGCCTTGCTCATCTTCGTGCGTTTTGTCTGTTCACACACAACTTCACAGCCTGGCACATACGCGGCAATCTACGGCGCTACCGTCGCAGCCTTCCCCAAGGCGATGTTCATCATGAGTGCCGCATTGTTATACATCGCCGTTTCTCTCCTCGCCCGCATTCGGCCAAATATTCATATTCCTCCAGAGGAGCTCGAGGGAACTATTCCTGTCCCATCATCTGAAGAAGTTGAGGTCGCAGGAGCAGGATCATATGAGCAGGCCCGGAGTCGGTCACGTAGTAGGGGGCCCGAAAATGATGCGCTGGGCAAGGCACCTATTTTTCTGTCTCTTCCAGAGGATTGAGGCAAAATGGCATTGGAATTATTTATTTGCTCTTTGCACTGATCTATTAATAAACTAACGTATGATAGACTGTCGAGTCAAGTCCTTAGAATCTGTCGTTCCCCGTATGATACCTACTGTATTATATCTCTGTATGTCCCGCAATAAGATTGATCTAGCATCGTCCACAACTTGATAGCAGAGAAGAAACAGAGGTGCACCACATTCTGACCTTGAAAACAAACCTCGCCATCCAGCCGAACAACCCCGCGACCTGCGACCTTTTTCCAACATCAGGGGTAACGCGAGTGGGCTCACGCAATTGCCGAAAATGTGATGAGGTAAACGTAAAGTGTGGCATTGGATCATCGGAGGACACCACATCATATGGCGTACCTATAGAAATGCGGAAAGTCTTGGGCGAGGGGGGATGTGCGGGGATTCTGGGTGTGATGGGTGCAGGTTGATCTCGCGCGGCAGTGGAGTCCCAATCGACGGACGAAAAGAAGCGGTGAGCCTTGATCTCGTGAATATTTAGACGTTTAGCGGGGTTAACATCCAAGATCTTTCAGGACCATGTGTAAGCATAGAATCGACCAAAGTGGGAGAAAGAGAAACAGGAAAACCCACCTGCTCTAACAATGCCTGCGCACCCTCGTCTACTTCGACGGGCTCGAAGCGACGGAAGTAAAACTCGCCGAATGACCCGAATGGAAACTGCCAAGCAAGCAAGGATGAGATTGTATGGCTCGGTATAATGAAAAGAGAACTTACACGGCCTGTGAGCATGACGTATAGCAAGACGCCGAGGGACCAGTAGTCGACTTCGTAGGAGTAAGGCAATCCGAATCGCACTTCGGGAGCAGCGTACGCCAGGGTTCCCATCTTCTCGCGCGTCACGTCGTCATCTGGCCCATGAATACTACAATAAGGTTGGTGCAACGCGATACTTGCGAGGCCAGAGTCGGTCGCAATTCTTCTCGCACGCCAATGACTAGTACGGTCGGGAAATGGCCGAGGGTGTGGGGGAAAGATCTTGGCCATGCCGAAATCTGCCAGGACGACATGACCATCTTTCGTGAGGAGGACGTTTGCCGGTTTGATGTCCCGATGTATTATGCCCCGCGCGTGCAGGTCTTCCAGAGCACAGATTAGCTCGGCCATGTAGAAGCGAGCGAGATCGACGGGTATGTGGCCACCGCGAAGGTGAAGGTCGCTTCGCAAATCCGTTTGATATAGGGTCTAGCAGAACGATAATCCGTCAGAACGGAAGGTTTCACCAGTGAGTGTCTGAGAACATACAGTAATAAGGTAAAAGTTGGTGTCATCATGTATGCTAGCTTCGAGTGATAGAAACCAGGGGTCCCCAGTAACTTTGCAAAGTGCATCTTTCTCATTGATAACCTGCATAAGGTTGTTTGAACGCTTGCGGATGACCTTGAGCGCAAAATTCTTCTTGGTGACCTTGTCCTCTACGAGGTAAACCTTCCCACTGACTCCTTGGTTGATTAGCCTGATTGGACGAAAGTCGTCAGGCAGCGTCGTAGTAGAACCGCCTGATTTCAAAGGGGGTCCGAGAAGGGGCGCAGTCTCATCATGAGAAGAATGGGAAGGTGAGGTGGAATGTTCGAACAACGACCAGGAGCAACGCTGTTTATCAACTAGGTCACAGATAACGGAAACCTTTGGATAAGAATGTGTCTGGCGTAGCATCTGGACGGGGGAAGAAAGGCGATAGACAAGATCAGACATTGAGCCAGGAATCGGTACAATATCAAGACGTCCTCCAACGAGAGTGCCGTAGGGGTCGCAGCATGTAGCGTGAGTGCCAGGTCCTTTGTTAGTCTTTGAGTGGCTCGCGACCGTGGCTAAATATATACATCGAGAGAATAAGGACTGAGCTGGCCAGAAGGAGCAGTGCTGCGCTACTAGGATTCACTGCAGTGACCTGAGCTGGAGGGAACAACAGCTGCCCTGACGCCCAACGATGGATGACTTGCTGCTAGTCCCTTTGTTACGACGGGAATATATGCTGTTCTAGGCACGGCAGGGCCTACTTTATCGCGGGATCGGCTTTCTGCCACGTCAAACAAGGACATACCGAGGGTAATCTAGGATGACCCAGCTTCGGCAATGTGTATCAACAGTCATACTGTAGGGAAGAAGGACGGGCACCTTCCCGACTTTCCCCTCTTGGCGAGTCAAAGGTAAATCGAGCAAGCGGTGCTCATGAAGCGATCGGGACGGTGAGACCGAGTCCGCCGAGATCCCCAAGAGAAAAAAGCCAATTGGTGAGGAGAAACCTATTTTTAGGAACTGCATTGATTGATGTGGAGTCAGTACTGTATGCAGCATTGCAGCGCCTCAGAGTCCGAGTCACTGGCATTGGCTGGCTGTCATCATGGCCTGCGGCCGCAGCGCCCATGACTTCTCCGGACCGCCACATGGTTCGGACCGGATCATCCCACTTGCACCAGACATCCGTCCCGTCGTTCAATCGCGAATGGCACTTGAACTCGCGTTCGCGGTGGCCGCACGAGCCGTGCTGGTACTCTCTCCCTTAGGATCCCACATACAAGATGACAATCAACTGTCTTCGCAATTGACCTCTTATTCTCGTCGTAAGCAAACCTCCCGCGTATATTTGATGTACAGTACATCTGTCAACACCACCACCTAGTACAGGAGGGTATCTATCTATTCCGCCACGGAATCGACCCATACTCGGGCGGATCATTTAGACACGTACGGATGCAGCTAGGCTAGCTAGACTTGCACGCATGCCTCCGAAACTGATTTCTCATAGTCCCCACTCGCGCTGTCCCTATTCTCAACCGTCATACCCACGTCAAGGATACATCCAACGCTACTGTGGACATTCTGCGATGCTGTTGGGGCATGGGCACTAGTGAATATATGGCGTTCTCGGAGTAACACCCAGAAAAGCGGGCGAGACATGCGGATCGCAGCCTTGTGAGTATGAGAGCCCTGGCCGTAATCTGGTGTTCAATCTTCTCTTGCTTGCAAGTTCTTGCTCGTCGCTCCCAGGGCTTACATGGTCTATTCCAACAGCTACCTCATCAACCCATATATATTCCTACCGTGTTTAGCACTCTCAACGTCAACCCTTGAAACTACCCTTCAACTACTTACCCTCCTGTTTGCTTCGCGGGGTATGCACGACACTTGACAGCGCAGCTCTAATTTGACGTTGTTTAGGCCAGTCATCACTCTCCCTCCTAACTCTCGCGATAGTAGCACATCTATCTCTACCCGCAATACTCTTGCTTCCGCCAATCCTCCTCCTTCTCCTCTCGGATCCTCAATCGCATTTGGCGTCACCAAGGTCGTTCCCGTTCCAGCAAAAGTTCCGCAAATGCAATCTCTTATTCCTAGAGTTCGGCTTCTTTTTTGTCGTTTTGGTGTTCGCGTCTGCTCTAGTGACCGGAGGCTGGGGATGGGTGCGGAATACGTGGGGAGCAGGGTAACTCTCCCTTTTTACCTTTCGCATTCGCGCAGATACTTGACTTTTGGCTCAGATTCCTACTCCCTGACCTGACGCCAAACCCCGGGCTCTGGTGGTATTTTTTCACAGAAATGTTCGACCATTTCAGGCCATTCTTTTTGATGGTATTCTCTGTGAGTGAACCCCATAGTCCGCGTCGTCTCCCCTGACTCTATGTAATGCAGTTACACCTAACCATATATGTTGTCCCTCTGTGCATCAAGTTCCAGTGAGTGCTCTCTTGCTGTGGTTCACCTGTGCTCATTCTCATACTAGACACGACCCACTATACGCCACCTTCCTCCTACTTGGCGTCCTCGGAACCTTCAAGCCATACCCCACTCTGTCAGACCCAGGTCTCTTTCTGAGCCTCATTTCTCTCTTTCCAGAAATATACCCCTGTGCGTGCATTCCTCCGCATCGCCTGTCCTACTGATACTGAGAGGCCATCCGGGGCAGATCTTCGCTACCCGATCGTAACTGCGCTTCTGCACCTACACGCCTTTCTGCTCCTCCCACTTTTCCACCACCTATGGATTGGGACTGGCACAGGCAACGCAAATTTCTTCTATGCGAGCACGCTTGTGTTCGGTCTCGCCAATGGTGGCGCACTCTTAGACTGCGTCTGGGCAGGCCTCCGCGTCGCTATAGGTGAGGAGAACGATAGGTGGGTAGTCACGCAAGAGTAGAATTTCTCGCCTCATAAGACATGGCACATGTTACAAAATCGTACTTCCTTGTAATTGAGATAGAGCAGTGGCATTCCTGGGGGACAACTCCAGACCCAATTACGTTCCCAATTCACGTGGCTCTGGTTTGATATGTACAAAACAAGATGACAAGTATCTAGGCTTGTTTTCCCAGGCGTTTCGCCCACTCCACCAGCGCACTGTTAAGTGTAATTGCGATTAAGTATGGGTTTCGGTTGAGGTCCAGAAAATAGTCTTACCGGACTGGTCGCCCAGTCATGCCCTTTTCCAAGTAAGGTGTGGGGCGCGTTGTCTGTGGCGGAAACATAAGAATGCATCAACCTTCATTATACAAAAGGTATTTACCTGCATAGCGCCAGCAATGTCGACATGCGCCCAACGAAGTGGCGCATCTTCCCCACCGGCTCCTGGTTCGATGCCATCAACAAATGACTTCAGGAACAACGCAGCAGTGCAGGAGCCCGCTTGCCTGCCACCCGTCTAGAGCGTAGCTTGTGTCAAGGAAGACATATGACCATCTAGGAGGCGAGACTCACGTTGCACAGGTCAGCATTCGAGGAATGAATTTGGGGGCCATAGTCTTCTTCGAGGGGCATACGCCAGAATCGATCGTACTCGGCCTCCCCAGCGACACGTAGCTCCTCCCAAAGCGAGTCCGAGGTCTGCATGGCAAGGTCAGGGTACTCTACCAGATTAGTCACGATGTGGTACGACGTACAGAGTACACCCCGGAAAAGACTTCGCCCAGCGCAATACCCACGGCGCTATAAGAAGGATGATGAGGGAAGTGGGCTTCTTAAGAGGACGAATATTCGTACCCGGTAAGTGTGGCCACATCTATGAGCGTGTGTGGCTTGTAGGTTGTTGAGGTATAGTATAGAGCGTCTACCACCCTTCCGTTAACCGAGTAACAGACAAAGGACAAGTAAGGTCTCACCTGAGAGGACAAGTCGCCCCTCAGCATCAGTGTTGTCAATTTCGACTGATTTGCCGTTCATCGCATATATACTACGCATGCGGTTGAGCTCAGCAGGCAAAAAGTTCCAGAACGTGTGCTTACATGTCGCCAGGTTTACTCGCACTTGGTCCAGGCAAATTTTCGCATAGAGGAGTAACAACAACGAGGTTGAGACTGACACGAGACTAGGTCATGCACGTCTCCAAGTTGGCAGTTGCATATAGAACGTACGGAAGACGAAGCTTCGCAATGGCAAGAGCCGCCGACACGACCGCCGCAGCGCCGCCTGCAAATCACATCAACTTGCGTGCAAGCTCAGCGAATGGCCAACACTCACCCATGTCGCCACGCATTAACTTCATGTCCTATGCACATCGTTAGTTGACACAACAGCGTACCGACAAAAACAGGTACAGACTGCTGCCGGCTTCAAACTGATCCCACCGGAGTCGAAGGTAATACCTTTGCCAACGAAAGCAATGGGCTGATCTTCCCTTGCGGCCCCATTGTAGTAGCTGAGAATATTCCATGAGACCCCCAATGAGATAAATTGACAACGCTTGTCTCACATCTCCAGGAACTTAGCAGGCTCCGATGTCCCTTTGGTCACAGACAAGAAGGTCCTCTGTAGTTGGGGTTGATTAATCGCAATGTGGTGCTGAGTCCCGCTACACGCACCATTCCCTTTTCGGCGGCCCATTCTGAAAGTAACAGTCATATCAGTCCTGGTCATGAAATTCATGACGAAGAAAGAAGCAGCCATTTATAAGAGGACAAGGTCTCACCTTCATCACGGACAGTGATTTGAGTATTCGGAATGTTTGCGAATTCCGATTTCACTCTCTCCGAGAAAGCCTACGAGAGAGGAAGTCAGCTGGGCCCACTCTCGTGACCATGTGCTCGTGTGCATACCGTTGGTGTCAACATATTTGCAGGAAGCTCCGCAAGCTATGATGAAAATAATAATAAATGCTCAGTGATGTCTCCCTTCCTGTCACAAAGAGACGATGCGTACCGTCCTAGCAAGGTTTTGGGCATCCGCGTAGATGACACCAGCTTCCCACTCTTTCGATCCTTGTATTGGTTGGAAAGACAGCTCCTGCGGGACAGTCGTCTCGTCTCCAGGTTTATACGGTGACGGAGGCGAGGTCTTCAGGGTGAATTTATACTTGGCAAGATGAGCGGCCACGGCTACGATGAGAGATGAGTTTGATCATTTGGAAACATTCAAACTTGGCCGACCTGCAGCGTGCGCATCGGTAGATGCGTCAACAATAATATCTTTCGCGCCATCGCCGAGTTCCTTGGCCTGCTTGATGCCGCTCCCGACAGCCTTCCTCACCAACTCACGCCTGGCGTCGCCGGTTTTCTTGTCAAAACCCTCTCCGAGGGACACAACGGCAGTTGCATTGGTGTTCCCCTGATCTGCGCGAGGTGTGTTATAGAAAATCCGGGTCGTCCCGACTTTGGGAGGTTTAGAACCCGTTGGGGCAGTATTCCAGAGCTCAACGGGGTCAACCGACGGCAGTATGGCAGAGCCAGACTGGGAGGTGGGGTCGATAGGCAGGACGAATACCTTGGTCGACATGGTCCTGATAGAGAAGCACGATCTTGTATTTGGGCCATTGAGGCGCAAAAGTCGAGCGGCTCCGAGCATTGTCCAGCTGATGCGCAACGCGGAACTTACCGCAGAACCGTGCAATCACAGAGGAAGTTACGCGAACGGCAGCCGCAAAGGAGCGCCTCTTACCGTTCCCAAATATCATATTCCCGTGGGTTTGCATCAGCGCTGAAATAATCACACCGCTGCGAAGTGACATCCGTGATCAAAATGGTCTGTGAATGCTGATGAATATTCGGCTTGGCATCGATCATCCAGGTTGAGATTTTCTATTATGATAGCATTTTCAAATCATTCACATCATTTGTTACAATTACTGTAAAGGTCGAGAGATGCAAGCTAATCCCGAACAGCAGAATCACGCTCGGCTTGTCCTGCTTCAATTGCGCGTAGAAAGAACTCGGCAAGCTCTGCAGCTTCTTTGGACTCCTTCAGGTGTGCCTCCAGGTAACCGAGGCAAAATTTCTGATAGAGGGGGTCCGCAGGGCGAGGGCGAGGATAATAGGGATCATTGTTGAAGAAAGCTTCAACAAGTTGATGTACTTCATTCTTCTTCCTCGACCAGGGACGCATCTTATGAAAGAATGGTTTAATATCAACGTCGGTCGACTCCAACAAGCGACACACCTGATTGAAGTCGATGATATTCATCGCTACGCCACTAAAGGACGCTCCTCCCATAATGAACTCAACATCGCGACCATCGTATCCACCGCGCCAGTGCAAATGGCCCAACATCTCCCCCATACCACATACAATATCGTCCACAGTTGGATAATCATCGACACGCGCAGCTTCCCGCATGTGTCTATACCTGGATACATCCAAAGGAAAATTTGCAGAGTTGAAAAAACGACTGGGACGTCCACCCGGAGAAGTCGTATCTATTACTTTGCCGAAGTAAAGTCGACAAAGAGAAGGAACCGTTGCTATGTCCTGGCCGGGAGGATAGAACAGTCTGCGGATTAAGAGCGCTGTGGACAAAGGAAGAGGTAGGACTTGATCCATCGCATACGCAGCGCTATCCAGCTTAAGAGCTTTGAAATCATCCTCAGAGACTAAGGGGCGGCGGGCTCGGGACCAACCCTTCGAGATGGGTGAGCTGTCTGGGGAAACAAAGCTTGTGGAAACTGCTGGGTCATAGTAAGCGAGCGGGCGTGGAATCGCGAAGAATGAATCAGTGTCGCAGGAATCATATATGCAGCGGAGTGCTTCAAACTCGGCTTTGAGTTCTGGAGTTCGATCGGAAAAGATGACATGCTTAAAAGCTACTGGGCGGCCTGATAAGATTGAGGCAGTGGCAAAGCTGCCTCTGCCAATCGATACGAGTTTCCATTCGTGATTGATATCGTGCGAGGACATGGTGCCCTCAAGTGCGGTAGCACAGATGAGGTCGCATCTGGATGTATAAATACGTCGACATCCATCATTGAGGAAGTGTTGAGGTGCAGCCGGCAAACTCCGTGGTATGTGAGGACGCGTACGCGGCTCGATTGCAGTCGGACGCGTCGATATCCTCACCTTTATATCTCACCCAAGTAGATCCTGACACCATGGTATGTATGCTATTCTCATCTTACTCGACAGCTAACTAATGGTTCTATTAGGCTAGACGATATGACAGTGCGTAACTACTAGCGCGAGATGCACAACGATGGTACTTACATTCTGTCCACCCAAAGGTCGCACAACCATATTTTCGCCTGAAGGTATGATGCCTGTCTCATACTGTGTCTACTTGCTAATTGCCTCATCAGGTCGGCTATACCAGAGTGCGCTCTCCTTTCCTTGATCTGAAACAAATGTTCTTACCCGTAGCCAAGTCGAGTATGCAATGGAAGCCATCTCGCATGCGGGGACAGTCCTTGGCGTTCTAGCGACGGATGGTGTCGTTCTTGCAGCGGAGAAGAAAGTGACGGGAAAGCTACTTGATCTTTCAGAGGCGAAAGAGGGAAGGTATGGGGGTAGCGGTGAGAAGATATTCCTTCTCAACTCGTACGTCTGGTCTCGTTCCCTATTTGTATTTCTCGAAATGCTAATTCCTAAGAAAGAAACGTCATTGGCGGTGTCGCAGGCATCACCGCTGATGCTAATTCCCTCGTCAATTACGCTCGATCCGCCGCTCAGCAGCATTTACTCAGATATAATGAAGACATCCCCGTTGAGCTGCTAGCTCAGCGCTTGTGTGATCTCAAACAGGGCTACACACAATTCGGTGGTTTGCGGCCATTCGGCGTGTCTCTGTTGTACGCAGGGTACGATCCGCATTACCAATTCCAGCTCTACCACTCGGATCCATCAGGCAACTATTCTGGCTGGAAAGCGACTTGCATTGGCGCAAACAACGGTACCGCACAGAGTTTGTTGAAGCAAGAATATAAGGATGATATCACCGTGGAAGAGGCCATTGGTTTAGTGATGCGGACAATGAGCAAGACGATGGACAGCACCACTCTAGGCAGTGAGAAACGTACGTCCTGCTTGTAGCTTCCTCACCGTGATTGCGCTGAGAGACACTCGCACAGTTGAGTTTGCTGTCCTAACGGTTGACCCTGTTACAAAGGAGCCTAGGGCAAAGATTTACCGACCTGCGGAAATCGATGCCCTTCTCGTGAAACATGATCTCGCGAAGAAGGACGAGGATGCAGAGATGAAGGCTACCTAGCTAGTCCCCAGTGTATAAAATTGACGATCTCCCTATGACAATCGAAGCCGAGCCGAGTCAAGACGCAAGAGAATAAATCAACAAACTCAGAGTTCCCTTCTAATAGCTGACAGTACAACAACACGGCGTCGGGGCGACCTTTCAGCATATTAATGGCATGCCATCCCTTTGCTCAAGTCACCACCTGCAAGGACAGACTCAACATCCATCACAGCCCCGAATACAAAGTGACCAATGCTAGCTCCCAGCACCACAGCAAGGATTAAATAGGCCTGAAGGAACATCAGAGGACAATCGAGAGAATAAGTGGGAGGACCGACATTATAAGTCATGAAAACGAGCATCAGAAAGAACGACACAAAGACTTGAGAGCCGTAGAGCGCGGCGCGTAAAACCCTGGGGTAAAATGGTACCGTGCTAATAGATATCATGGTTACCATTATGCAAAGGCTTTTGCAGCAAGGGTGAGAGCATACCAATATGAAGGCTTCTTGCGACGACCGGAAAGCAGGCCAGCATCTTCAACATCGGAGCTATGCAGCTCAGGACTACTGCGCCCACTCACCGCACTCCTGTCGCGCCCCTTCCCGCGGGACAACGCCTGTGCAATGCGCCGGTCGACGCTGCGCTGATACGCGCGGAGATATTCATATCCGAGAGAAATGAGGATGATAGCGATGAAAGAAAGTGCGAAGATGAAGTGCGAGGATATGTGCCACTGTCGAAAGACGATACAGGTATCCTCGATCTGGGTGTTCCTGCACCGGACGGTTAGGTGCATATAGATACGGGTGCTTCAAGCTCGTACGTACCATAGCATGTGCATTGAACAGGTCGGACCCATGTCCATACCACCATCTCCGTGTCCACCGTGGCCGTGATCCATTGTTGCTGGTATAAGTTACAGTATGCAAATCAAAGTGGTGAATGGTGATAGGTGGTGGCAGGGAAACGAATATGGGCGAAAGCGGCAAGACCCAACAACTTGTCGGGTCAATTTATTTTTCAAGACAAGGTCCCCCCATCCGTCCCACCTCAATGAGAAAGTGGGGCGGGGAGGTCAATTCCAGTCCGTTTCAGCTCAGAGAGAAACGTCGGGTGCCACGCTTTAGTAACGACGTGCACGCTCTCCCGCACACGACCATGTCCGGGGTCGCATACACGCCCCTCCCAACCCACGCCCCAGAATCCTCCCCCGACCTACACGCATACCCCCCACCTAAACGAAACCACCACTTTTATACCCACCGCTGGCGACCGCGATGGCCGCGCCCTCGGTCCTGCCTCAAGTACACGGCGCCAGCCGTCCTACTCGTGCTCCTCCTCTCATATCTAACCTGGGAGCCGCACATAGAAATTGCCTTCTACCTGCGCTCATGGATCCGGCAGGAGATCGAGCCGTTGACACCCCTGCGCGGATGCTTCAAGCCCGAGCAGGTTTCTCCCATCTACAACGTCAGTGAGCGGTTGTATGGTCCTAAGTTTACTGAGGTCCACGCTGGCATGTCCATGCGCCTGGGTCTCGACTGCTACGACTTTGCGGGCACCATCCGCCCGTTATCGCCCTCTGCACTTGCGCGCGACCGACCGCGCACGAACTATCATACCTATTGGCGTACCGACTTGGCGCCCTTCGGCGAGCGACAGGAATACACGCTCAAGTCTTTCTTCGCAACGCAGAACCCGCACTCACGCCTCATCATGTGGTCCAATGGCGATCTCTCCGGCAACGCGTTGCTCGCAAGCTACGTCGCCCGCTATCCAGACGCATTCGAGCTCCGCGTCGCGGACGTGCATGCACTCTCCAGGGGCACGCCGCTCGAAAACAGCCCGTTGCTCTCTAGTCGTGATGAGAAAGCGTGGCTTGATGGTGATCTCGTCCGCCTGCTGGTGGTCTGGAGGGATGGAGGCGTATGGGTGGATATGGATACCCTCCTCACTCGCGACCTCACTCCCCTGCTTGAACACGAGTTTGTGACGCAGTGGGATTGTTATGGTATGTCCCCATTATTTCAGCATGAGGAGAAGCAAGACACTGATACTCCTCCAGATAAGATCTACCAACCACTCAATGGCGCCCTGATGCACTTTCACCAGCACTCTCCATACCTCTGCGAGGCTTTCCATCTTATGACGACTTCTACACCTCCACGTTCATCCTCCTCAGACTGGGGTTCTATCCTGTACCTGCGTCTCTGGCGTCGACTTGTGGCGGAAGGTATCCCTCCATTCAAAATTTTACCCTTTTGCTTCTCCGACGGCCATGCCTGTCGCCTCGACAACCGCCTCCCAGACCCATTCGAGCCAGATCCCAGCGACGGACACTGGACTAGCGGTTTGACACGTGCGGACGGCGGTGGTCTTGATCGCAAACTCAGCAATGTATTCGCGGTGCACCTGCACAACCGGTGGGAGAAAAACTTCCCGGCTGGCGGTTGGGTCGACAGACTGCTACTACGCAGGTATGAGAACAAGTTGGCCGAGGAAGGGAGTTGGCAAGTTGGCGTGTCAAAAGCATAGATCTTCAGTGTATATATCAATGCCTAATAGTCGAAGCGAGCTAGAATATTCGTACTGCATGTGGGAAGCTCCGTTACCTCTTCGCAGTAAGCATCGCGGGCATGCTCAACGCCATGCTCCTTATGAGTGCAAGTCTGGCATCCGTCTGGCAACCTTTCCCTCATTCCGCGCATGGACCTTCAGCTTCTCGAGCACTCTCGAGCCCGTCCATCGCTCAGGCGGTGTCCGTTTTCCCGTGGCCCAATAATAAATGTCCCAGTCCGATTCGTCCATAAGCTAGGGGGAAAAAAGATGATAAATTTCACGCAAAGAGGAAGACGCGTCGTCCAACGCACCTTGTCGAATTCGGAGAGGGTCTCGGCGTCCATTGCGCCGAGATGCTCCTGTGCGAACGTGCTGAGGAGGAGATCGCTCTCGAGCGTGCCGCGCTTGCGGCTCTGGTATATGAGGCGCGCGCGCGTTGTTTCGATGGGCTCCCCGGGTCGCGGTAGTGGTTTGGGAGGCGGCGTGTCTGCGGGTGACGCAGTGGACGCGATGTGCTCAGGGGTGTGGGGCATCGACCAGGGGTCCTTCCATTTCACGGCCGACGAGGATAGGTGTCTCGTGGAGACCCTGAGATGCAACGCAAGAGTGCGAGAGATGAAATGGCGTCGAAAAATGGACATAGTAGTACGTTGATGAGAGGGCGGCGGAAAGGACGCGTGATTTCGGACTTCCGATTCCGAAGCCAAGTCTCACAGTCTCACAGTCTCACACAATAACACCAACACTGGTGTTGTAGCACATTGGTTTCATGGTATATAATGAACACACTACCACGATTTGGCAAGCGACAAAGTCAACAATGAAATGACCCTAACCATCTTCGCTCTCGCCTTTCAGGTCTTCTATTGCACGCTGCACCTCCAGTTTCTCTAACACCGCACGGTGCAAACTTGACCGCGATGCACGGCCCTTGGTTCTAACTTCAGTGACGGCTTTCCCTGAATAGGTGGTAGGTACGGGCGATATTGAATTTTCATTAGCACTAGATGATGCAGGGGTGTCGGCAGCAGGGTTAGACGTGAGGTGTGAGGGGACAATGACTGGCGTCGGGCGTGGTGGTGGGGGCCACTGGGGAAGAGTAATAAGACGATGATAAGAATTCCACGGGGAAAGCCATAATATTAAACTCACACCCCGGCGAGGTTGATTGAAATGCAGCGCAGCCCATGGAGGGTATTCGCGCTCGAGTTGAATAATATGATCTTCAACAAACTTGATGCGATGAAGAAGTGATGCCGGAGGTGACGGTACTTTCAATATTCCATCAGATTGAGCATGGCAGCGGAACAAGCAAAACTTACCATATCGCATGGCCAGATGAGTCTCCAGATTTTTCAGTCTTTCGTCAAGACCAGGATGTCGGTTTGCGGTGACTAAATGGTCACCCTTGTCTGTGGGGCGGTTGTTTTCATCTTTCATCTCAACTTTTAACGTTCTCCTGAGGGGACCTTCTTCGTTCTTTGCAATGTCGAATTTCATCATCACATCGCGGTCCACCGTTCTGGAATCAGTCCTTGCACATGATGCACTCTCAACGTCATCACCCTCACCCGGGCATGGGACCCCCGACGCCTCGCCGGTGTGAAGGCGTCTATGTCTGTGCAAGAACTCTGCGCGGTTTGACGCGTCATTCCGGGCACGGCTTCGAGCAAGAAGCTCAGAAATAGACTTGTTGATCTGCAGAGATTCAAGATGAAACTGCGACCACATTTGACCATGATGTAAATTCACTGCAACTGGTGAACGGGCCTCTGAGCCTGTTTCGACACGGACATAATCTAGCTTTCGTTCTTCTAAGGGACGCTCAGGAGGATCTGTAGAAGATTGTTGGACACCCAACAACAGCTAGACCATCAAGGCCTTTTTAAGTCATTACTGCACGTCAGGCACGCCTGAGCTCAGCCTATTAGACGTACCGAAATGCCAGATTGCAAGTCGCGTAATGCCTCGGGTACGACCTTTTTCTCCCAGTCTGGATTCATAACAAGGATGTCGGCCTCTAGACCCGCTAAGCACTGAGAGAGCCCTACAGCTAGGAAAAATGCTTTCAAGGTGGCGTCCCAGTGTCTCAGGAACTCCTTAGGGGGTGGGGACGGAGATGGTGACCGTGGTCGCGCCTTTCTCTTAACGGAAGGTTGCGGAGGTGAGGAAACCTGGGTAGGCGGTTGGTATTGTTGAAATTGTGTGGGCTGGTAGGGGTGTTGTTGATAATACGGGTAGCCGTTCAATGGCCATGGTTGGCCCTGCCAGTTTGGTTGGACATAGTATGGAAATGCAGCGGTGTGGGGGGCCTGGAGATGGGGGTGTGGGTAAACGTGTCCGTTAGACGACCCAGGCTGAGGTTGAGGCTGAGTGGGCTGGGAAGGGCCCGGGTTGGAAGGAGACATTCGGTGCCAATTCGCGGCGAATCGATGCGGATCCGTCTAAGTACCCAGCACCTAAGTCGAGGTTAGGGTCCCCTCAGTCCACCCGCGAACCGTTGTCGAGCGGGTCAGCCGTGTATGATATGAGCGAAGAGCTTCCTCATGACCTCCTTCTATCCATAAGTCGTATCCTCGATATCAAGGAATCTCCAGAGGCCGACCCTCTTGACACGCTCGGAGGCCAGTTTAATGTCATCGATATCATTAACCGTTACTTCCCGAACGGTGCGTTTGTGTTAAGAGGCAACACCAACCCAATTACCAAAGCCACCATGTTATTTTCTTAGAAGAATCACTTGGGCAACTAGATGCCGTACAAGTGCAGCTCGCACAGGATGAACAGAATCTCCGTGAAGAGATTACCCGACTTCAGGACGAGTTGAGACAGCAGCAGGACCTTGGTAGAATTCAGTTGATTCAAGAAATGATATCAGTGTGTCCTGAAGCACTTTTCCTTTGTACATCTCTACTGACTCCATGCCTGTGTGCTAGGACCTTTTGGGTCAGATGTCCCTCATACGGGAAAAGGCTACTGAATCCGAAGCCATCGTCCGTAACATCACGAGAGATATCCAAATCCTTGACCTAGGAAAAGACAACCTTGTACGGAGTATGACGATGTTGAAGCGACTTCAGATGCTTGGTGTGTTCCCTCCACTGTCGTAAAGAAACTCATAGGGTTAGACCGCGTCCGCGATGACAACAGTCAATGCTATGTCTCAGCTCGAGGATTACGTCAAGGATAAGAAGTACCCTGACATCACCCAAAGTCTATCTGTAAGCCCGTCATACACGGACGCTGTACATTGCTCAACCATGGTCCTACGAAAAGGCCGTGAAAGAGATATCAACTTCATTCAAGCCATACACGTCTGTTCCACGTATCAGCCAGCTCTGGAGGCGAATCCAAGAACTCCAGGGTGAGATACGAGCTCTTCTAGAGTCGGACTTCGATACCTAGTGAGCTCAACGAAAGTTGCTTCTCCACGTCGGATTCCTGAATACTGCCGTTTAAGCTATCTTCAAACACCAAACTCACCCAAAGCCCAGACGATAACAGCGGCATGCGCAACAGCTGATATCCTGGGCCCTGATGTCCGCGCTGCGCTCACTACTCGCTACACCGCACTTCTCCTCGCGGAATATCGTCGAGTGTTTCGGCCGACAGACGAAGCTGGACAACTCGATAATATCAGCCGTCGCTACGCATGGTTCCGGCGAATATTAGGTACCCACGAAACTGGACTCGGGCGTGCATTCTTGCCGGAGTGGAACGTTGGTTGGTGGTTGGTAGCAGGATTTATCGATATAACGAGGTAAGTCCCGTCAGCCCTACTTGCAAGCTCATGCGAGGCTATGAAATGAAAGGGGCGATATGGCTGCGCTGTTATCTAAAGCGGGAAAAGACCTTACCGTAACCGTCCTCCTTGACGCTCTGCAACAGACCAAGGACTTTGAATTGTCGATGGCAAAGAAGTTTGGTGCCTCTGTGAGCTTATCTTCATGGTTCGAGAGGAGTACATTTTAACTCTTTGCCAGCTACAAGACATCCTCCAAGCGACATCACCGACGCCAGCTCGACCTTTGCAGTCAATCAGTTCGTCTTTCGAGCCGCACATGGGGGTATATGTACAATACCAAGACAAGTGAGTTCTTCCTGCTGCTTCCTGGGGCTTCCGCATACTTACCGGAGCCCCAGAGCTATTGCAGATCTTCTTGCTCCTCATCGGGTCCCGAAGACCAGGGCGTCTCTCGATACGAACCAAAGTCATTCTACCGTGGATGACGCAGAGCAAACAGCTATTGTCGTTCTTCCGTCCTCGACTGAATTATTCTATGTCTATGGACAGACACTCGAAGGTTGCGCAACCCTGTCGACAGGTAGACCATTATTCGATTTGTTGGAAGTCTTCAAAAAGTGGCTTCGGGTCTATGCTGGTGGGAAAACTCTTGCATCCTATCAACGTAGTTTATTCATACTTTTGTTTGCAGAGGAGGTGCTCATGTTGCAAATGCGCCGGTAGGCTCTCTGATTTCTAATCCCGGCGGGTCTTCTTGAATGAACCGCTCCCAGAACTCAGCCGCAACCTCGCCGATCTGCCGACGTGAGACACGATATGAATGAGATCAGAAACGCTTGCCTAGTCATCAATACGGCCGAGTACTGTCAAACAACGGCACAGGAGGTAACCACCGCCAGAGAGTTGTGTCCCGATCTGGAGCTGACAGTCCCAACAGCTCGAGGAGAAGGTCCGCCAGCGAATCCATGGAGATTTCAAGGAACGTATTTCGCTACAGACGGAATGTGATATGTTCTTAAGGTGCGCATTGGCCGGCAACCACATCAGTATTATTCTGCCTAAAGCAGGTACATAGTGTGGCGTTTGCAGCTATAGTCGCCCTTCTCCGGGAGCTCGATGCCGTGTGTGAGCCAGCCCTAATGGCACTAACACGCACGGCATGGATCAATTATGAACTCGTCACCGGACAATCACCATACATCGGTGATCTCATACGCGCTCTGGAATCCATCACGGAAGCAATTGTTCCGCTGGTCGAGAGTAAGAGATACCTGCGGAATTTCTTCGATAAGGCATCTAGGTAGGCACCTGCCGCCCTACATCTCGTGTATTGTTAAGCATCGGAGGAAAGTTTGGTCATCACGCGGTTCACGAATGCGCTCGTGCGAAGCCGACCGCTGAAGGAGAACGGTGCCGAACAGGTGCATACATAACATTTTGATGTACCGGCATGTCGCCTGACCATTGCGCGATTAACAGCTCCTGATTGATCTATCGGCGCTGAAGTCATGTTTGTTGAAGCTCCCTGGGGAAGCCTTAATGACACCTGGGTAGGCAATCGCTTAGTGAGCCATCCGGCACCGCCTGATGATTCCCTCGGCGCAGGTATACCAGAAGCGTTACTAGGAGTACCCAACGTTTGGAAGCGCTGCTCAAGGTCATCGTAACGCCACAGGTCCGTTGTCGGTAATTTGCATGTTTTACATTGATTTACGCCGTGTCCAGGATCCACCCGAGGGCTTTATCCTTAACTATACTCTTCTGATCGGTGATGCGTCGTTTTCCAACTTCCAAAAGGTGTGTCAGAGCACAGTGCACATATCGCGCAATGCCACAGCCCCCTTATCACCCATCTATCAGATAATTGACTTGAAGGGTACGCCACGTGCAGAACAAAACGATCTACTCGACTTCTTCGTTACCATCACTAGCACAAAGCCCGAACTTGAGCAGACATCATTTCTCACGGAACTAGATATGGATCCTTCTGCGACAAGCGCCCTAGGTCTCACAGCCCCGAACAGTAGTCGGGTTGCGTCGCCGGGAATAGGTTCTGGTGAAGCGCTCTTTGCGACGCTCAGCTCGCCACCAATTAGCAACACCCCTTCTGGCGCGGACACCCCACCGCGGGGTGATGCTACTGCGACGAAGCAGGTCTTTTCAGATATCCGGCGATTGATGAGCTTTGCGGTTAGACGTGATACGGCGCCACAGTAGTGTAGCGTATAGCTCCTTTTATCTAGGCTACGCCCTAGTGGGAAGGCAGTCGCCCGAAGAGGTCAAGTGTTTGCGGATATCAAATACTGTAGTGTGCAAATGAAATGAAACATCGTTTGTCCTAGACTTGTTCCCAGGTAAGTGGCCGGTCGATCCCAAGCTTACGCCTTTCGAACCACCGCATTTTCCGGCCTGGTGCCCAACCTAAATCCGCCTGTGCTCTCCTCAACGCACTGCCCGTGGCACCTGGCACGGTCTCCCCAGCCTTCAGTTTGTAATCTTTAATGCTGCGGAAGTATTGTTGGTCGGATTCTTCAGACTCCTTTTCTGAGTGTTCGCGGATAGCTTTCACAGCCACAGGGCGAGAGAGGAGTGTGTCCTACAATGCCCATCAATTACAATGCCATCAATCAGCATTGAGTGAGGAGTAGGGCTGAACCCAGACGTACCATGTGCCCTTGAACCTTCTCCCCGAACCGTTTGATGTCCTCGCGGGACCGATAACGCAGTGCCTTTCTAAGGTTCCACTGCGTCCGCTCCCGTAGCTCACTCCGACCCTCAGCTCCGCCGCCCTCACCAAGCGCGCGCTTGCGTTCACGCTCAACCGTCTCCTCCACATCCCGCACGCCCTCCCTAACGATCTCGCGCGCCGACCGGTCCTTCAGCCGAGCAGAAAGGACGTCCCACCCCGCGGCGCGCGCGGCCATTTCGAACCTAAGGTCCCGCGGGCCGTCGACGAGCTCGAGCACCGCGTGCGGCGCATTGTCGCCCTGGCGGTGGCCGAATCTGTGTATGCGCGTGTAGCCGCCTGGGCGCTGTGCGTAGCGCGTTGCGAGCGTGTCGAAGAGCTTGGGCGTTAGGGAGGGTTGCAGGAGGAAGCCGGAGGCTTTTTTCCAGGCTGGGAGGGTGCCTTTTTTGCCTAGTGTGATGATCTGGTGTACCGGTGCCAGTTCAGGCAGGCTGTTTCGTTAACATAGGATGGATGAGAGGGGGGAAAGGGGACGACCTTTTCGGCGAGACGCGCGGTGTCGCGGGCCTTTGGGAGTGTGGTCTTCACCTGCTCGTGTTGAATGAGAGATGTGACCAGGTTTCTAGAATAGGTGCTATCAGGCGATATTCAAGACGGGGAAAAGGGAACAAAGCTTCACCGTAGCATCAACATTCGATGCGACGATGTTCTCGAGAACTTGCGGAAGGCGACGCCATGCTTCATCGTTCGATGAGTTGGATGCGGCGGACAGCTCAGAACCAGGCCGTTATGGCCGGCCCGGGAGTGGTACCTAACGGTTGCGACGGGCCGTGTCGGTCACGCACATTGGAAATTGGTATCATTGTTGGTAAGGTGAAGCATGTCGAGACGAAGGAAACTACAGTACTGCGCATTGCTAAGACAATTGAAAGACAGACATAAGCGAGGGCGATGCCCGGAAAAAAAATAGGGCCCCCATGGTAAAATTCTCAAGGTCGATTAATGTGGTTGGTGATAAATGCAAAGAATATTCTAAGCGGGCAATTGTTCAGTGGGATGTCAATTTCATTAGGCCATTAGGCGTCATCAAGGTCATGAGGTTCGTTTCCTCTGTCTCGTTACGGGAGGGCTCCCGGACAGTACATCAGGATCGCGCAGTGTAGATGGTCCTGCGCCAGGGCTCTGCAGTGAAAACTGGCCACCTATAGGCGCCGTGGGAGGTACCGCTGGCGTACCAAACAGTTTGTGCATGATGAATGGCGATGTGTAGGAACGTTGTGGCAGAGGCGGGTGCGGTGGCGGGTGTTCACTCACGCCTGCGCTGGTACGCCTACTCTCTGGCTCGCCTCGTTCGTCATCCGACGAATGACGGAAGTGAATATCTGATACCGTCACTGGAACACTCTCTGTTGGCGAGATGACAGAGCTGGTACGGGGATGTGCGCGCAAAAATGAGGAAGGATGAACGACGATGTGCGGAGCCCTGTTCCCACCGCTCACAGCAGAAATAGGTGGGGCTGTGGTGGTAGAAACTGAACGTGGAATGTTCGGGGGGTGATCAAATTCGGTCCGTAATCGCAATGATGGAATACTCTCTGCGTGTGATCGCGTGGCGCGCCGTGGAGGTGTTGGGACCGAGGACTGGATCCCGGGCTCCGCCGCCGACCGGGGAATCTGCGGGAGGGGGCGGATATTCAAAGAAAATCGTGGAAACTCGATACCCATGGATGGTGGGCGTGCCGATTCCGGTGGATCGCGGTGGAATCCCATCGCAAATGGGAGTGATATCCGTTGGGTGGGTACCAAAGGTTCAGTACTTCTCTGTCGAGTAGAGCCGAAAGAGGAGGATGAAGGCGAGGCAGCAACGGCTGGATGTCGTACGCTAGCAGATGATGCCTGCGAAGAAGCGGAAATATCCAGGAAGGAGAAAGACGGCTGGCTTTGATCACTGCCTCCCTGTGCTGGAGCGCTAGAGGCAACGCCAGGGCGAGGAAGAGGAGACACGGATGCCACGGGCGTAAGCCTGAACGTCCTTCCCTCTGTGTGCTCCACCATCTCCTGGTCTCGGGGTAAACCACTCGTGAAGATGCCTTCATTCGTTGCTTGACCTAGTGCAATAGATGAGGGGGGCCGCCGTGTCTCATCGTTGTCAACACCATCTCCAGCAGAGATTTCGTGCAAAGGAACTCCGTGGCTCGATCCCCTGTGATGGGTACCAGGGCGTCCTAAAGAGACTGTAGGACTACGTGGAAGTTCTTGAGCACTATTCCCTGAATAATCACGTTGCGAAGGAGGGAGTGAAGGTCTGGATTGAATTGGTAGGTCGAGCGTGAAACTCAAACTTCCACTGCCGTTGCTCGTGGGCTGCCGGCTTTTATTTCCTGGAGGCTTGTCTTCGTACATATCCTCAAGGTCATCAACCTCCTCGGGCCCGCGGACAATGTCAAGAACTTTCGAATGGTCGTTTCCATTTGGTGCGACGAACAACCTTCTACGATGCAAGATACGGCCAAATTGGCGTCGCCGACGCCATAGAAAGAAGGCAGTAATGAGAAACACGAGTGCTCCCAGGGCTGAGGCAACCACGATCGCTGCAATGGTACCCCTGGATAAGCGCGACGATAAGCCTGAGCTAGGAATCAGCCTAGTGGGAACAGTTAGAATTCCGAGGAATGAGAGAGTAAGAGACTGCACTTACAAATGCGTCGACGCCGTCGTAACATTGATCGAGCCTACGGCTAAAAGACTATTGTCCTCATTGGTAATAGTCAGCGTGTGTAGGCTATTGTTGAGTCCTGTACGAAAGAAAAGCGTCGTCGCCACGTCGACGGAGGATGCACCATTTAGGATGACGCTGGCATTATCAAGTTTCACAGAAAATCTCCGCGAAGTTTTATCACGGAATCCAAAGACCGTCACAGCGGTGCCTAGTGGAGCGATGAACGGTCAGGGGGAATAAAACATGGGCTGAGGCAACGCACCGGAAAAATTGAAGTTAAGGAAGTCACCAGCATTGGTCGTGGTATGATACGTATCGTCCAGCGCGGACAACGAAGAGCCGTTCAAGAATGACCACTGGCCCGTGAACGGGAGCGAAGTATCGTCAATAACGGTGTTTGAGAAGGCAGTACTAAACAGTGATTAGTCAGTATCCGAGGTATCCGGGAGCGCGCGAGAGGACAAAAGGCTGTGGTCGTCTAGGAACGCACTTTGGTGATGTGGAATTGACGGTGATAAGCGCATTGTCGATCGCGATCAATGCCGATGTCGAATTGGTGGGGTTATGGACGATGAGCGACAAGGTGTGGTTGCCGGGCTGAAGGTCGTCATACTCTGCCAATAAGATACTCCCCGAAGTGGAAGGCGAGATGGACGAGTTTCTGTGGTCGTCGAGTTGAAGGTCGTAGGTGACGGGCCCTGTGGCGATGCCGGACAACTGGATGCCATTCCCTGCAGGAAGACAGATGATGGAGATGGGCAGAAGTGAAAAAAAGTGCGTGACTACGTACCCCACCACTGGATGGAAAACGCGGCGCCATCCATGGATGTGACATGAAAGCTACTGCCGTTCACCTGCTGCCCGGGGAAGGTCGGGCAGGCTGTGGAGAAGCAAGGGTTCCAGCCCTCAAAAAAGTTGGGGATGGAGAGTGTGTCTGCAAAAGGAAAGTAGGTGAGGATAGGGGAAGAGTCATTGATGAGAAGGCTGAAGGAGTCGGCCATGCATGGGAAGGAGAGGGGGCCGAGGGGAGGGAGGAGAAGGGGTATCGGGGCGAAGGCATTGTGAGTTAATATGTCAACGACACATGTTAGAGAGAGCCCCGATCTAAAAGCTCGCACGGCGCTCCAAGTCACGACAGCAAGACGAGCGAAACGCGATCATCATAAAATTTACCCTTTCCCCCGGAAATCTAATCTTATCGTCTCTGTGCCACTCATTTCCCGCTAGCCAGGCCTCATCTTGCGCCCTCGTTGAAACGTCGACGTCTCACCTTCCGTCCTATCTTACGAGAGCACGCATACACACCTGCCAATCTGGAACCCGATCTCCCCACACAATGGGCACAGCCTTTCCGCTGGGGGATAAGTTTTCACATCACCATCATTTGTCGTTTAACCGTGATTGACTTGTATCCGACGTTGGCACAATAGGCAGCCAAGCTAAACTCGATGCGCTGATTCCGACACTACAATAATAGCTCTTCGCCATGCTATGTTCTCATTGTGCCAGCGCAGCACCTATCAAGGTAATCAGTTTTACGTTTCAAGACGCGGCTCGGTCCAAGCGCTCCAATAACGAACCTTGGTCCATCAAAAGTGCCTGCGACCGTCGGGAGCTTTTGAGCGGCCTAGTGGCCGAGTAGCCGAGCCGAGTGGCGGGAACCAAAAAAACCGCACAGCCTTTCTGAATCGATGACAGATGACATGACAGATCTACTGTTTGGATTGGACTGTTGGACCACATCAGTACCACATCACATTTAACGATGCCGCCACCGGCACTGTTGTCTCGCTGCTGTGAGGTCTTATGGACGAATTTAACTGGAATCCGTCAAGATGCCTCTTCGACTTTACGTTTCTGGCCGGGGAAGAAATCTTCCCTGCAGTAACGGCGGCGTTACTCACTGGCTGACAACTGCCGCGGGTCTCACTTGCACCCTCCAGGCACACGCCGACTTCCCGCCGCAGTGTCAACGATCTCATGACCCCCTATGTTCCGATTCCGATTCCCTAGGACACGCAGATAAGCTAGGGAGCTCGTTGTTTACCTTTTCTAGTGGCCGCTGCTCACGTGTCGGGCTTCTTGTACGCTCTCGTACATGGCGTCATTCTCATCAGATGCGCCACTGAGAGATGCAAGAGACTCCCTTTCCCCCGTGGGTGGAATGCTCATTTTTCCTTTGTCTTTTCATTACGGCTATCGTGAGGAAATCTGCGAAATTAATTGCCATCCGCTGGCACTCAGCGCGCTACTTTCGCTGGTTCGTTTACTGCACAGACGGGCTTCATTCTCCATGTACCTCTCCGCTCGCGCAGTGCTGACGCCAGTTTGTCAAAGTCAACGGATGTCAATTTGTTGTCATACAGACGCCCCAAAATTTATACGTCCCTTCCACGTACTGTACTTGAAACGCACGAGCCGAGGCAACTCACTAGCAGGCGTTTAAGCTGAACTGTATGGGTATCTAACACCGCGGACTTCCTTTAGTAACTTAATTCTCGGCAAATCAACACATGTGTCACTGGCGCACCCACCTCCCTGCCAACCTACAGTACGCGAGCACTTGCGAGGAATCGAAGTGGAAGTCATGCGGGTTTTTTTCGTGTCCTTCATTGACCTCGAGGCAAGAATGCTGATCGACTATTAAGCCACGTGGTGGGTCGTGATGGATGCCACATTGCACACGTTGGCGCACCCTCATATTCAGTCATCATCCGTCCTATGGCGTTAATCATGGGCGTTGGACCAGAAATACACTCGGGCTCGATGAAACGCAGTCTTATGCCGTGATCGTACACGTAGTACCTCATACATGCCCAGTACCAACACGACACGAACCTCGTGAGCGCGGTCTATATCTCCACAAAGGACGTGCCGTTAGTGCGCAAGCACAGTAAGGGAAGCCTTGCTTCGGCTGTCTCATGCCGTAGGATCCTGAATCCCTGACTCGGGTTCAGTATTGGGTGACACCAAGCTCCAAGGGGAAATGCGGATGGCCCTGTCTCGGCGACACCCTGCCAAAGAGATATTAAAAGAATCTCGTGCAAGTATAGCTTGACATCATCACCAGGACCTTTCTTCATAATCTCCACCATTCTCTGTCGCGCACTGAACGAGGGCGTTCTTACAAAAAGCCGGGTTCACTCTGTGGCACTTTTCTGCAGGCAAGGCGGCGAAAGCTAACCCCGAGAATGAATTTCATACTGTAGATTCACAGAAATGCGCTTCACTAGGGTGGTGTGTGAACATTTTGGATGACCATGAAGGGGCGTTTACGTGGTCCTACGACCGAGCTTTCCGAGTCGGATTCATCACCGCGTTGCTGTAGATACCATGCGACAAGCTGGCTCTATATCCGCTGGGTGATGGCAATGGCTGCCAGGGGAAAGTATGCGAAGTTACGTGAGAGACAAGAGAGTAACATGTCCGACATCACAAAATGTGATAGTCTTGAATGGTGTCGTTTATGGGAGCCATGAAGTGAACAAACAGTTGGGGGACGGGGATAGAGGGAGTGTTCACGTGTGTCCATTGGTGGGGATCAATGGTTGCCCAGTAACGGGCAGGGAATGGCAGGACTAGGACCACAAATGAAAAGTCTTTTGGGGATTGTCAGAATCTGAGAAAACGCTGTCATTCAGAGCGCTTGGATACCCGCAACCTGTGTCCTCGTGCACATAGTTGCAAGGGGCAAATATTCATGGCATGCCGTATGCGGACCCAGAGGGGCTTGAGAAGTCAAGGACATGAAGGGACAACGGATTGCCATGGCTTTCATTGCAGAAGTGGCCCTTCATCATGAGGTGGAGTGGCCCGGGTCAATACAGGAACTGCACGATCCTGGAATACAATAAGCGAGAAACACAGGAAGGAATGTGAGTCCAGCGAATTCAGTATGACCGCGGGAAATCACGGCATATGATATTCTTGTCGGTACTGTAATGGTGAGCGAGATTGAGGCTCGATTTGAGAGCGTAACACTGGGAAGATTAACTTTGAGGTCCAAGATACATCGTCGGTGAACAGACAAAGGGTTATTCACGAAACGCGTGCCCCAAATGGTATCCAGGAACAGGGGTGTTGATACCGGAGGCAAATTTAAGATGAGAGCCTGAGGGGGTGCTGCCAGTAAGTACTAGTAAGTCACCGCAGTATTACCGTCTCGGAGACAACTTGAACGTACACGATGTTGGCGTTGAATCAGTTGCCAGTGATAACCCTCCCGTGCCCTTGAACTTCATGACTCACCTTTTTGTTCACGGGGCGACAGGCTGCGCAGCCAGGTTGTCATGGTGCGCAAGTTACACGTCCTGTGAGCCCTAGTTGCCCTACGTACTACGTTTCATCACAGTACAGCACAGTAATGCCACGAGCTTGAGATCTCCTCACTGAAACCCACTGGACATTTCCGTGATTGGGAACTTGAAGCACAGTCGCCTGGCAATCGTCTATCTCGCCACCTTCGGTCGCCGTTACTGCTGGGACTTTCAAATCGGGACAGCATTTCTCGCTTGACCCCGGCACGTCTGGGTCTGGGGCTGCTTGAGGTGTGTCTCCGCGGCTCCCTTGTATCCCGAAGGGCACATATGCTGTCATAACATCCTGCACTATTGTGGCGCGGGATACCCTACGTCTTGGCTGGCCTCACTCCTGCATCCTTGATGATCCTTCGCAAGCAATATTCACACCACATCTACCTGCGCTGGCTTTCCTGCAATCCACTTGTCTTTCTGTGTCTTCCAACGCCCAGCGGCCCAAGCGCAGGGACGAACTAAACTTGGTGTCAATACTCTGATGGAGATTAACGACTTCCGCTAACTTATATGATGCACGACCTCGCAAGGCTTCATACGCTGTAACGCTGTGTCATATCTTAACGCGAGATTTGCGCAGAACGCGTGAAGCGGCGTGATTGTTTCTGTCTGCGTATCAAAGTCTGTTACAGTGCGCGTAGACACACACGGCTCTCTATCTTACGCAATTTTACAATTCGCGGCCGGTTTCATTTGGCGTACAGAAATTCTCGAGGGGCTGTCATCAACCCATCGAAATTGTGCCGTCCTGATTCCACGGATAAACACTTTGCCAACGCGAACAACGCGATTGGAAGGTTTGTGTTCCGTCAGGTAACAAAATGGGCCGCTATCTATACAGTGCACTTCATCCAGACTCTCCAACCCGTTATCACTGGCAGCGGCGCCGATCTTATTACTACAGATATTGCCGCTATGCAATAAATAGTCTTGGGTACACGGCGCCGCGTCGTAAACTATATCGCGCCGAGTGGCGTAACGGTTTGTTCCGCTTGGTTTACCGCTTCTTTAGCTTGTTCACCGAGTATGAATGAGACCTTAAATTTTGGGTACGGCAACGGGGATTCCCCCTGCTGAATCGGCGACGTTCTCCGAAGGTTACCTCGCCCCTGACCCAGACACGTATATGAATTTCGGTTACCTCTGAACGCGCGACCATTGTTACATCACCGTTCCGCTCAAGCACCCGATCTTCGTCGACGATACCTACAACGCCATTCCCAGAAATTATCAAGCACAATGATTCGTGTATGCGGTCCCTACGCCCGTCAAAGCTCCACGTCCCCCCCAGCTCAGAATACTCACGCACGAGTGGAAAGGGTTATTAGCCACATCGCGCCCTTCGCCGTAGACCTTGTTGCACACTGCCCCGCCTCAGGTCATTCTCCTTCTCTGGCCTCAATGACGACGTTCTTCCGTTCACTGGCGTCATAGGGTGCGTGGTCAACAAGGTAGCATGTGCGACCTGCCGACGTACACCAAGGGCACGCAGGAGCGGATCTCTGAAGTCGACCATTAGCTTGAGTGCTTTGGGAACTACTCGGTCCCCACGATTATTTCCCGCCATCTCTGAGACACGACGATATCAATGACGACGACCGGTGCGTGCTTGCTATTCACGGGCGATCTGTTATGTTAGGGAATGATCTTTGCGACGAAAGTATAAAATTAACACGTTCGAGTGGGCAGATAATAATAAAAGTCATCTACCTACCTCAGTTGGTCCTCATGGGCCTCAGCCCCCACCTCTTTGTTTTGCGCTTGAACGTTGAACGTTGAACGCTCGATGCGCACACTCGGCGCACAACGATTGATGAGATCACATCCATTCCCTTTTTGGAATACAAGGGAAGGGGCAGTAACAAAATCCAGTGACCGCCTACAATGTATCTATCCATGTTGATGTTCTACCCCATAAAACACGTACTGTAGTTTGTTGGGTAAGGGATCTGACAATGACTATCAATCATTACATGACACTGAGCAAGAATACAGCTTCTCTGAGAACAATCCTTCTAATCTACATCCATCTCGGGCGGCCCTTGTTCTTCCGTCTTCATTTCTGGCTGCGGCGTCCCCCCCTTCGGTGGAGGGTTGGGTGTTTCCGCACCGCTACGTGGTGTCTCTGCACCATCGACCTTCGGGGGCTTGGGCTTCGGTCGAGTGAGAATCGGCGTCGCGAAGTAGATGAGTTCGTCCTGCTTCTTCGAAATCTCCGCAGCGTTCAACACTGGATCGACGTTCTTCGGGCGCTCAGCCTGCCGCACGGACTGATCCTCTAGCCACTTCTGGATCGTCACGGCCTTCTCGACAATCGATTGTTTATCCTTCTCATCGATATGAGCGAACCGCTCTTCTGTCGAGGTTGCTTGTGAGATATATTGATTGATCGTCTCTCGTAGCTGAGCCGCCGCCCTTGGCCGTTCTTCAGCCTCACGCCATCGCGTCGTAATGGGATCCCCAAGCTTTTTGGCTGCCTCAATGCGGGAGACGTAGGCAGATTTCGTGGCATCCTCTCCCTCCTCTGAATAAAGCCAATCTTCATCCTTTGATAATTCTGCGAGTAATGCGTCCCTTTCTTGTGGTTGCACAAAATGTGCATAGCGATCCTCCAGCTTTGACCGCATATCATAGATGTACTCTTCCAGCGCATTCTTGCGTTCCTGTAGGGGATTTAAGATCAGTCACGGACAGGCAAAGTGCAGACAACCTACTTCGGTATCCAGGACTAGCTTGTCGCTTGCATACATTGTGAGCTCTTTCTCCCTGTATTTATCTACCACAGATGAATCGAGTCCTCCATATCCAGCGATGTAAGCAATGGGGTTCTTCTTGACGACCTTTTTCTTTTTGGGCGGCTCCGACGATTCGCCATCGACTTGCATCTCCTCTTTCTCCTCAATCTCTTCTGTATAGACTGCCTCGAAAGACAGAACACCGTGCAAATTCAGGCGTGCCTTGACACGAACGGTGGAGTAATCGCCTGTTGGTGATGGGCCGACGTCCTTCACTGTGAGGCGCCCGACCCAAGGATTGATGGCCCCTGGGAGCGAGCTAGGATCGGCGTACACCGCCTCAATGTCGAACGGGGCCTTGCGGTAGAACGTGAGCACCTTGGTTGACGGTATGCCGTTACCACGAGGGAAAACAACTAGTTCTGTGTCTTCCTCCTCGTCGGCGAGGCTCTTCTCCCAGCGCACCTTGATGGGATAGATGGCAATGTCGTGGATCGCGAAATCGCGCACGCGGAACACAGGTGAAAGTGTTGCGCAAGCAAAAGTCGCGCCCCGAGCACATGCTTCATCCTGGTTGAGTGTTGTTGAAAGCGACTTGGTGGGGAATACGGATTGAATTTTGGCGCGTACGGCAGGGATACGTGTCGAGCCACCAATGAGCTCGATCGCGTCGATCTGCTCAATGCTCAGACCAGATTCGTCGAGGGCGCGCTGAAGTGGCGCGGGAATGCGATCAAGAACGTCCTCGATGAGCTGCTCATACTTCTCCCGAGTGAGTTTTGAAGAAGCATCCACGTCGTTCATGATGGATTCAACGCTGAGAGGTGCCTCTGCGTTCGCCGAAAGAATCTTCTTGAGTTTCTCCGCTGATGCATACAGCCGGAACGTTGCTTTGGGGTTCGAGAGTACATCGATCTTATATTTGGTCTTGAATTCCTCTGCAAAGTACCGGACGAGAGCATAGTCGATGTCACGACCACCCAGGTGAGTCTCGTATGCAGTGCTCTTGACAGTCAGTTGTCCCTTAGAGAAGGCAACAACAGCGACAGACATGCTCGAGTGACCGACATCTACAAAGACGACATGTCGCGGGTTCTCGGCGTCCGGGAGGTCAGCCTTTGTGATACCATACCCAAATGCGACGGCGGTATGATCGGGAATCAACCGGAGAGGGTTTAAGCCCGCGATGGTGGCGGCATTTAGCAGGGCTCGTCTTTGCACATCAGTGTACCACCCAGGGATAGCAATAACGACGTCAGACACGCCAGTTTTGAGTTCCTTCACGGCGATGTCACGCAACCTGCCAAAATACATGCCTACCAACTGTGTGGCAGAGAAGGCGGCCGACTCCCCTAGGTGGTTGACCTGTATGCGCCAAAAGTGGGTTGAAGATGATGGAAGAGAAGGTCTCCGGAGATACTCACCTGGGCACCTACAGATCCATCTACATCGACCAGGTTTACATAAGTGAACCTCTTCTCGACTTGCTGAATCTCGAAATCCTGCACAGTCCGGCCAAGGAGACGCTTCAACGAGCCGACTGTGTTGCGAAAATTTGAGATCTCCTGTGTTTTAGCTGGCTCGCCAAGCGCGCGTTGCTTGGGACCAAATGAGACAAGTGACCTGTTAATCGACGATTAACTAGGCCATGAAATGAGTACTAGAGTAGTGGGAGAGGACTCACGGTGTTGCACGGTTCGAGACTTCGTTCGTAATGATATCGATGCCTCTGTGTCTTGCAACACCGATCTAGATTTTACGCATGAAGAATCAATAAGAAATAAGTCGTAGCAAGAGAGCCGAGATAACATGCCTTGCTGTGGAGTGAACCAAAATCTATACCGACGACAGACATGGGGGAATATCAGTGAGGGGATGGGAGTGTGAAAGAGACAGTTGGGCAAGGGCAGAGATCGCGGACATGCTGCCGCCTCATTTTAATTTTTATATCTGAGATTTGATCAAGTTATCATCATTTTTTTCGCGAGCCTTCCACGCCCTTCCACTCTTTTCCGGTCCACTACCGTATCACATTTGTACTTTTTATTATATACCTCTACATTATCTCATCTAGTGCCAAACCAAAGTCGAAAATCCAATAACTTACGACCCACCAGCGGGTCCTACAAAAGTGCACTCAAATGCAAAGATGTGGAACGGCAAGGACAATAAACAAATTACCAGTCGCGCATTAAGTTCTCTAGAACATACTCCCACACTACTCGTCCCTCGCTACGCTTCGCGTGTGCATCTTCGGCTGGTGGTACAAACAATTCTGGCAAGTAGCGGACAAAACGAGATCGACGTAAATGATAGCAATCGTGCGGTATAGCGATATGAGATACTGTAACAGCTAGTAAAACGTGCCTGTATACAGGGTATGCTATCATCGCGCGCGGCCAATTTGCATCTCCATCGGCTGCTGAGGGTATTGTGGCAATGATGACCCTAGATCGTGATATGGCTGCCGCATCTTGTCATCGGTCACACCCCTGTCTGCAGCTGCCGTAGCGGCAGTAGGATCCCCAATGCCTGCTCGGGTACCCCAACCAGTCTACAAAAACGTTTAACGCTAAAAGTTAGTCAAAGCTGACCGTTCATCGTACCTCATGAAGAGTAAACAACGCATATATCTTCATGACCGCGAAGTAATACCCAAATAAAATAAATGCGGGGACGTGAATGATGTCTTGAGGGCGGCCCCAGAGATGCGGGAGGAGCTTGGCCGTTCGCGTGGCAGAAAGCCAGACAATATAGCTCAAGATCACGTTCCTATGGTACTCAGTCGCATGTCATTGCAAGTCGTGCTGAGTACCTACCACCACGGCAAATGGAAACCACCGGATTCCGTCGGGAGCGTACTCTTATAAACAATGTACCCAACAAGAGCAGGGCCAGACAGAAGAGTGAAGGGATTGAACAGCTTGTCGACCTGTACAAAACGAACCTCAGTGCCTCAACAAAATGGCAGGGGACGGTGACGAAAGCATTACCATCGCATATGCAACATATGGGTGAATAGTCCAGACGTGCCGTTCCATGAAAAGTGATCTCAAATCAGACCGCCAGGTGTTTCTGGTCCACCGAAGGACCTGCTTCAAGAATCGCCAGTTGGGCTTCATTGTGCTGAGTAATTCTGCTTCCTTACAGCATTGCACATAGGTACTCCAGCCGTGGCTAACCATCCAGCGTGTGAGAAACTTATCATCACCTGAGTTGAGTTGGTATTTGCCGAGCCAGTAATCATGGGTAAAGCCGTGTAAGAACTCAGGATCCTTCAAGATGACAGTGCGATATGCCGCCGTTCGTCCTGAGAGACATGGAAGACCGCCATCGATGTGTGTCGACGAGGAAATCTCAATGTTACGTATTGTGAGGCGGAATGCGGCGAGTACTTCCCATACGGTCATGCCGTTGCCAACCGGTTTCACACGCTGCGATGTGCCGACGCCGCCAACCTTCTGATCCTCGAAACATGCCAAGACGTATGGAAGGAGCGTTGGAGGCCAAATAGCATCGTCGTCGGCAAAGACGATAATGTCCGTCGTCGTATTTTTGATGCCATGGGACATCTGGAGGCGCTTATTTGCGTATGGGACTGTTAATACACGAATGCGCTCGGGGTCGACGGCATTGGCAAGGTCTTGTAAGGGAGCGAGCATCTTCTCTTCTGTGATGATGATAATCTCCTTGGGTTTGCCAACGAGCCAGCTGTGGGCTGCCTCCTTGAACTCCTCGCCGGCATCAATGGTGGGAACGATGATGGTAACATCCTCGGAAGCGATGTAAGTAGGGCTCTCAGGAAGGGGGACGGGGCGATATGCGAAAGATGCTGAGATGCGGATTAGGTACCAGAGATAGCGGTAGAATCTGTGAAGGAGTGCGTCCTCAATGAGCTGATGAGGCTGACAAGTGTTCAAGGACGAACCCAATGACGCCAAAAGGTACAACTGATGACAGAGGAAATCAGTTGCAGAATTTCAAACAGGTAAGTGGGCATACATATTGGAAAGTCGTCTCTTGTCAGGTATAGCATCGAGTGGGGCCAAAGGGGATTTAAAATGGGAGAGGGAGCTTGAACAGCGTTATAAATGACGGAGCGAATGCAGGATAAAGGAGTGGTGTGGGTCGTCTAGCGACGAGAAAATATTGTGGACGACAGTAGAAGGGAAAAGAGACGGAAGGTGTCGGCGGGACGAGGTAGGAGGGAAACCTTTTACAAGAGGCTTTGCACTTCCATGACACCCCGGTCCGGTAGTCCACACCGCCCCATAACGTACCGCAGCAGTTCCGCCGGGTGACCCGCTGGCGGAGTTCGATTTTTTTTTCTCATCATTTCATGTCGTAATATTGTCATGAGCATATATCAACTAAACTCCCTCAAAGACACAGAATTGATAATGATTCTACAGTACACATGAGGTGTGGGGGTGGGGGGAAAGGATACCTGTGAATGAACTGAGTGGAAACATTGTGAATGGAGAAGGATATCGTGAGCATTGAGAAATAAGGATGTGACAAGTCCAGTCAAATGGTTCATACCCTACAAGTTACAAAGTGTCGATGACGATGTCGTTCCATTTCCATCGTTCCTCGAGGTATCCCTTTGCGGTATCCTCAAGGAGAATCTCGTTGCGTTTCTGAACGTAGACGGACTTGTCCGTCACTTTCTGACGCAACACCGGGATGTATTCACTCTCGATGGGCTGTTCCAACAATTCAGAAAGATCCTCCACAGCTCGCTCGAGATCACTGTAAATAGCCTCGAATAAGTGTGCCACGGTCGGGTGCAGACGAAAATACAGACCGTTGGTTATCTTCAAACATTGCTTTCTGGTTGCCGTTCTGGAGATAATACGCCATCGCATACGTCCATTTGAGGGTTGTACGACAATTCTCGACAATGTCGACAGCCTTCTTCATGAACTGAACCTCAATCCAAGTCAAGTCCGTCGTAAGCTGCATCTCCTCCATCTTCTTCTCCGTCTTCATATAGAGCTCGATTGACAGCTTTGCCGACTGCTCATGATTTGCCCAGCGGTTGTAGTACTGGAATGAAAAGAGTAAGCTACGTTAGGCATAACAAAAATAGAAATTTCCTCACATGAAGATATCTTTCCAAAGAAGCGCGGCTCTTTGACTGAGCGTCACGGGCATCAACACCTGACTTGTCGTCATACCGGTTACAAGAATACCAAGCAGTCCCATGCTCTGCCCAGGGACCTATGGACAGGGATCAGAATAAATTCACTATTGAGGCGTATCGAAATCATACCCATACACACCCAGCAAAACTCATATTTGCACTTCTTGCAAGTCATGTGACTGGAAGGGTGCGTTCATCATCAGCACTTCGGAATGCTACGGGAAGGATGGAATAGACTTACTTGCAGCCTCCATTCTTCTCGATGGTACTCTGACATTTGCTACACTCTTTGGTGTTGCTTTTGATCCAGTTTGCCGTCTCGCTATCATCGCGGCACTTCTTCAACCACATCTTTGCGATGGTACACAATACGGGTCGATGGTCGCCATCGATGGTACAACCAAAGCAGAACTTGTGCTTTGGGTCCGCCCCACACGACACCGTTGGGACAATAGTAGACAACGCGGAACGTGATGACGCTGTAGGGCACGAGACACTGCGATCGCAGGATGGATATGGGCAATACTTGAGGTTTTTGTTACAGGCAACATAATTGCGAACCAAAAGCTCGTCGTAGCGCGCAATAGTGTCTTCATCGTCACCAAGCGCCTTGTGAACAAAGGGGTCGAGTGCAACAACTCCGCAGTTCTCTGCCATGCACAAAATACGGTGCTCGCCTTCATCACGGATTTTACTGATAGTGTACACAGTCCAGCATCCTGTGCAGAAGGTGTGACCGCAGGACAATGCGAGCGTGTCAGTGGCAGTATCATCGAAACATATAGGACAGAGAAAGGGTTCGAAGGAAGACGGCTGCCCAAGCTTCTTGGAGGATTTACTGGAGCGGGTTACACGTTTGGAGCGATCGGATGTTGGATATGAGGGTTTGGGCACGGGAGAAACGCCCGCTGTGATAGAAATCGAAGAGGCATTATCCATGTATTTCTCGGTGAGCCGATCCTTATTCCAGTCCATATGTCGGAGAAGGAGAGCAGCCACGTCGCTCTGTATAATACATCGATTACAAATGTAAGAAGGTCCTTGTCGTAGACGGACACACATAAACTTACGTCGACGCCGAAGATCGTGCTGATGTAGTCGACATCAGCGACCACGAGATCCTTGACCTGCTGAAGGGTCAAAGGCTTGTAGTCCACTTCGTACGCCTTCTTTCCCTCTGACACAATTTTAATTTCGTCGTCATAAACTTCGTCCATTCCCATGTCCTCTTCAGAAGAGGCTGAACCTACCATGCGGCGGGAAATGAGCCAAGACTAGGTCATAGGGAACAACGAATCGGGAGGTATCACATACCGCCTTCAACGTCCATGGATTCCTCGTCATCTTCGTATTCGTAGTCAGAGAATTCGTAATCGGAAGACATAGTTAGATGGACTCGTGTGAAGGATGTTGTGGGGGCGAGGTGTGCTGCAGGTACAAGGGGTCACTCCAGCCGAGCGTCACGGTCTGGAGAGTTCAAACCCAGCGCCGGGCGATTCCATTTGATTTTTCGTCATCTGCTTCGAATGCTCAGATTGACTCTGCCTCGAGTCACTCTCACACGCGCATCGTATCCTCTACGTCGTGTCTTTCCCAGTCTCGGTGTCGCCTTCATGGAAACAGAATCTACAGGCACTCACAGGGACCCCGTCACGGGGGAGATGATTTCCAAGCAGTACGCCCACATCTGGCCTATGTTGCGCTGCTCATCGATCCGTCTTGCGCAGGGAACTCAAGCGCCGCCAAAAGCAGCGTGAAAAAGAGGCAAGGAGGGCGGAGAATTCTGCAAATCGGCCTCCACCCTCGAACAGGGACAGCACCACGGACGAGGTTGCGAACGAGGAAGATCTTTCGCCTAATGTACGTTAGTCTATTGATATGTGCACTATAACGCGATAGTCGATGGATGGATGCTTCCTTTTTTTTCTTTCCCTCTTTGTGCCCGATCCTAACAAACGTCGTTTTCTCAGCAATATTTTCAACTTCGTTCTCGGCAAATCCAGAGGCTTCGAGAGACACAGTCCCCGAACCCTTACCCACACAAGTTTGAAGTTTCTCTCTCTCTCTCTTCTTACATCAACAAGTACGGGGCCGAAGGAGTCATCGAACCAGGAGAGAAGGTCAATGGTGCCATTGAAGCACTCGCTGGTCGCATCCACAGCATTCGGAGTTCAAGTCAAAAATTAAGGTTTTATGACTTGCACAGCGAAGGAAAGAAGGTGCAAGTCATGGCAACACTTCAGTAAGTTTTCGCCGTTATTCATCGTCCTGCTTTAGGTTGACTGGATTCAAGAGACGCTGCAGATCAGGACTCATTTGTCGAGACACACGAGATATTCCGTAGAGGGGATATCGTTGGTGTGATTGGGACGCCATCTCGCACAAAGAAGGGGGAACTCTCTATCTCGCCTTCGGAAATGATTCTTCTCGCTCCGAATTTGCACCAACTTCCTTCTGGCCACTTCGGCCTAAAGGACCAAGAAACGCGGTATCGAAAGCGTTATCTTGATCTCATTCTTTCCCAAGATACGCGTCGCATATTCTATACTCGCAGTCGCATCATCAACTATATCCGACGCTTCTTTGACTCTCTGGGCTTCCTCGAGGTTGAGACACCAATGACAAGTATGATTGCCGGCGGCGCGACTGCCAAGCCCTTTATTACCCATCACAACGACCTTAACCTTGACTTGTACCTCCGTATTGCGCCAGAGCTTTATCTCAAGCAGCTCGTCGTCGGCGGTCTCGATCGAGTTTACGAGATCGGCCGTGTTTTCCGGAACGAGGGCATTGATCTTACCCATAACCCTGAATTCACTATCTGCGAGTTCTACATGGCCTATGCAGACATGTATGATATTATGGATCTCACCGAGAGTCTAATCGAGGGGTTGGTGAAGTATCTCACGGATGGCAGCACCACCCTCACATATCAACCAGAAGGCAAGGACGGCAAAGAACACACCCTCGACTTCAGTCGCCCATGGAAGCGGTATGACATGATCGAGACTCTCGAGGAGAAGCTTGGCGTCAAATTCCCCCCTGGTGAGACACTGCATTCTGAGGAAGCAAATGTGTTCCTACGTGAAATATGCAAAAAGGTAACTTTTTGGAAGGTGCTGGATTTCACGTAGCTCACTGACTCCTGAACTTCAGCATAACGTCGAGTGTAGCGAACCACGGACAAACGCACGTCTCCTCGATAAGCTAGTGGGAGAGTATATCGAACCTTTGTGCATTTCCCCTGCTTTCATCGGTGAGCAGGCTTTATCATTATCGTTGTCCCATTCTCAACAGTTGTATCAGTCGGTCATCCGCAGGTCATGTCTCCTCTCGCTAAGTGGCACCGCTCACGCCCAGGCCTCTGTGAGCGCTTTGAGGGCTTTATGTGCGGGAAGGAGTTTTGCAATGCATATACTGAGTTAAATGACCCGTTTGAGCAACGGGCGCGCTTCGAGGAGCAGGTGAGACAGAAGGCACAAGGCGACGACGAAGCACAAGATATCGACGAGACCTTTGTTGATGCGTGAGCGTGACCTTCTCTTGATGCGTGTTCACATACTCAGGTGGTACTGTCGCAGTCTTGAGCATGGCCTTCCTCCAACGGGTGGCTGGGGCATCGGTATCGACCGTCTCGTGATGTTCCTTACTAACTCTACAAGTTAATCAGTCTTTATTTAACCATCTTCACACGCTGACATCGTCTTATAGACATTAAGGAAGTCTTGCTCTTTCCCGCGATGAAACCAATTGAGACGGCTTCGAACATAAATGCAGCGAACCCCGGGCCAAGCGGCCAGGCTTAGAAAAATGTCACGTATAAAAGTCGTGCCATAAGGGCGTATTACAAGTAATGGGGGTTAATATGTGCATCACCAGCTGTCATTGTGGGAAACGTTAATACCAGTGGGGCAAGGCAATAGGAAACGAACTGTAGAATAAATCGCTCTGGACGCAGGTTGCTCAGAATTCATCAGCGCATCGATGATCACAATCTGCAACTGCGCAGGTTCCCCGTGACTTTGCGCCAGCCTCACCGTAGAACCACTCGAGGATGTGTGCAGCGTGCCCGCCATGCCTGCAAGTCTGACAAAACACGATTGCATCGTCAACACTATCTGGAGTACACCATTCACCAATTAACTGAGATGCGGCCTTCGGCTAGCATGGGCGGTAGGCCTACCTCGCATGGGCGTATTATGGTGGGCCAGTTGGCCATTCCGCGTGGAGTCAGGTATTATGCCCAACGTCATCAGACACACCGAGCAGCGTGGTAAGGGGCGATTGCAGAACGGACAGGCGGTGGCCTCCATTTTCGGAATGATCAGTGGGGCCGATGTACTCAAAGAAAGCTCGCACTCACTCCGCTCGCCATACTGACACCCCGCGGTTCACTGATTACCTCGTTGCAATAATTACAGCGGATCAGGATTTGCGGCGGAACAAGTTGTATAGGTTCCCGGTCGGTGTCCTGCCTGAAATCCTGTAACATCTGGCCCCTGTCAATGTCGAGCTGGCACCGATGATGGAAAAACTTCCATCCGTCCAGGAGGTCACGGTACGCGTCCAGCCACTGGTCGACTCGGACGTCCTTCAGCTGATGCGGGTGTACATACGCCCCCAAGATGGCCGCGGTCTGCACATCTCCCGTCCGATCCACGTAATTCTGTAAGAGCTGCATTCCAGACGCGGTCAGACCCGTGACGATGATGCCTTCCACGTCGCCGTGTGATACGGATGCTTCGGCTATTCTTCGCAGATAAGCAGAAAGCGCGTCGTCCTCGAGGAACTGTAGTGCGATTGCAAGACGTTCGCGAAGGGGGATGTGCTCCTCTTCCAGGACGTCGGCCCAGTCACCGAGTGCGAGGTACGTCAACATTGCCCGGAAATACGGATCCTCCAGGCGCATGATCAGACGCTCGTATTGGTGGCGCAGCTCTGGTGTTTTGACGGTTGCAGGCGTCAGAGCGGCAAGCGTGCCAGACATGATGTTGTGCGAACTGTCTGCAGTCTCACAGATAAGCATAGGGCCAGACCCGAAGATGTGAGGCTACTGACCTCTACTTCGCATGAGAATATCCATGGCTTTGCTGTGTCGACCTAGGAACACAAGCCAGCACGCTGCTTGTGACTGCCTACCATCCTTCTCCCACCTGAACAAGGCTCTATGAGGTACCTTGTATAGAAGTTTGCAACAGATCTTACTTGTTAATGACGGCAGATATATCTTCATTCTTCAGGCTCCACCCACATAGCTGAAGTGCAAACTGACGTTGTGTCAACTTTGTCGTCGAAACAGTCGGTTTCCAGTCAGATGACTCTAGAGCGACCGCGTCTGTCTTGTAATACGCGCTAAGAAGTAGCAGAGCTGCGGCGAAGTCGGATGGCAAATCGGCACGATTCTTGCCACGGTGTGACTGAGACCGTGATATTGACTGGACACCTTCGACTACAAGAGGTTCAAGTAAGGGCACCGTTCCAGTAGAATTCGAGGGAGCTGGATCAGGGATAGAGGATAGAAACCCCTCCCAAATCCCTTGTATCCCCTGATTGGCAAAGTTGTAGCCGTTCAGATGAACAGCAGGCACTTCCAGCATTCGGCGAGCATCTGCGGGAATTCGATAAAACGGGGGAAATCGAGCACCACCGCTCACGCACAATCGACCCAGGACCACATCTCGACGAGAGCCCTTTCACCTTGCTCCCCTTTTGCTTCCTTGAGGATAACCACGTTATGAGCAGGCTGCCGTTTAAAAGCACGAGATGAGACGGGGTCGTTCAATTAAAATGGTGACCATAAAGCGTACATGACTCAATCCGTACCCCATGATAACACGCTGTCGCATGATCATCGATATGTCCTCGTCAACTAGGGCCTGTGTACGATCAATAACACGTCGCCAGGCACGACTGCCAGCGCTACGGGTACGCGACGAAGATGCATTCCTCTCAGATGATTTTGAAGTACCAGCAATATGTCTCGAACCGGATGCCGGGGACGGGAGCGGCAAAGATGCGGGACCTGGAGAAGACGGAAGTTCCACGTTTCCTTTGGAATAAGGGGAGGCAGGGACACTCCGGTATGCGGGACTGACAGCACCCTCCTTTGACTTCGGCACTGGTAAAGGAGAAGGTTTGAAGCGCGGAGAGGGCTTAGGTGAAGGTCGGGCCGATGTGAGAGCCGGGAAGCCATCCTCGTCCCCACGTCCAAAAGTTGGTTGATACGGACTTGGTCGTGACGATCGACCTCGAGACACCTCGATGGGAAAGGGGCTAAAACCAGAGCCTTCAGTCACAATAGTAGGCTGGATTGACCATGGCTCGGGGATGGTCTCCCCCGGTCGCACACTAGAGAAGATGCGATACGCGGAGCCGACTGAGATCGACATATTACCCCGTGCGCTCCATTGTGCGTGGATGGGCGTATCGTGGACGTTTGCTGTCTCCAAATCATCATCCTTAGTAATTGCCATAAGCGAAACGACCAAGGGATTTGAACGGGTGGCAGGCATCAATGCAAAAGAATCAAGACTTGCGTGAAACCGCCTAGCTGTTTGAAGATATGTGAAATTGATGACCCATACTTGTGTCGAAATCACTTACATTTCCGCGTATCAGATAGGACAAGGGAATAAGAGGCATTCGGGGATGGCTGGGCACTATCAGTTGTCACAGGGAGTGACCCACCTGAAGCACTCCAGGGCAACATGCTGGTCGCGTTCGTCCACGACATTTTTGGTGTCCGGGCAACATCACTTGCACGGATTGTGGGAGGCGCATCAAATAACTCCGTTTTGGTAATATTCCAAAGACGAACATATGAAGCATCTTGACCAAGAGTCGCCAGAACTCCCCGACGCACCGAAGAAAACTCCAGATCAATCACCCTACGCACACCGCTATTTTGAATACGCGTGCCATCGGCGAGCGCATCACGCTCAGAAAACACCAACAAAGGGGTGGGCAGTTTCCGCACGTCCCAGACGGTGACGACGCCGTCCCCGGCTGCGGCAAGATGATTAGGTTCAAATGGGTCCGAGGACAACGCAGAGACACGTCCGGGGGCATGGGCGACAGCAGGTGCGGAGCTACGGAGATCGAATAACCGGAGTAATCGCTGTGACAAACCAGCGACAAGCAGGTGATTACTCTGTGGTAACCAGGTCAGTGAGTGAACGGATTCGTTTTGCGAATGCGCTTGCAGAAGACGCGGGTCTGCACGAGAACTAAGCTCGGTGCGAGGGATAGGGTGTTGTGCGCGAGGAGAAGGTGGTAATCCAGATAACGGCCGCGCTGGAGAGGGTGGAGGCGCGACGATATGAGTCGGCGAAGATGCTTCTGGGGTTAAAACAAGAGTCGAAGTCGAAGTGTGGGAGTGGACATCCCATATCATGAGACTAGGATCGTTGCGTAGCTTCTCGAGACCGACGGCTAGATACCGAGGAGAAGCGCCACAGAAGGCAAGCGAGGTGCAGGCGCGAGGTGCTTTAGGTGTCAAAGGAGCATGGCTGCTACGGCTACTTGTATGTTCATGGATATGGCGTGTCGACTCGAGACGCAGTAGGTCAACGCGACCGCTACCGAACCCGACTGCGACGAGGTTGTCTACAGTTGGGTCTGGGGACCAAGCAAAGCACTGGATATCGACTCAGGCGTGAACGCAGTAGAAATACAGATCGACTTCACGTACCCTCATTGATTGTAAATCCTGTTGGGATGCGACATGATGTATCAAAGAGTCCCCAAGAGACCAATCATATAGTGTGATTTGAGAACCGCCTCTGACGATGAACCTGTTTTGTCCAAGAGGGCTCCAGGCAATGCGCTTCTCGGAGTGGGAGGTCATACTTCGCAAAGGGGACCGTGGCTTGGTGTTATAACACCTTTGAGCTTCGACGCTTTACCCGGGGGAATGAGGTCAGGTCGGGCTGAGTTCCGCGGTGCGTTGAGTCGCTGCCGTTGACGCGACAGCGAGGACGCGTCTGTGGCCCAGGTCCAAGTCTCGCTTTCGCACACGGCCACGGCAACAACATGGAGAATCCTCACGCGGAACGCCAAGCTGTACTTCTGGAGCGTATCGTAAAGAATGCCGTGAGTGTTATACCACACAAAAATAACGATAACGGAGTTTCTACATCGTCAGGACAACTGCACGGAACTCGTTCTTGAACTGAACCATTGTATTGAGGTTTGCCATATACACCACGGAAGCTAAAGGGCTACGTTTCTCACCGCCCAGCTTGATTATCAGGAGATAGTTCGGGCGAATGCCTGCATTAAAACTGCCGCCGATCTGGAAACAAAATACCGGAAGAATGTACAGTACAACTTGGAGGCGACGTTAGCCACGGACAGTGAACCTCACCAAGCATCGGAGAGGGGATGATACCATAAGGTCTCACTCGAACAAACAAATCATATTGCATTCACTGACTCGTTAGTTAAATGTAGATCTAGGATTTGCAAAGGGAGGAGATCACTTATATATTGCAGTGCTGTATACCCGAAATGAGGAGTCGGAGTCATTGTTGTCATTGCCAGCGAGTGAAGTGCATTTGTATGAGAGCAGCTGTGACTGCCCGCACTGAGTGAGGGCTAGATTGTATGTGGTCCAGGGATTAAAACACAAATACATAGTTTACATTAAATGAATAAGTATGATGCGAAAGGACACCTGGCCCAAATACTCAAAAGCCCGCCATGCGCCCACCAGGTGGGACATTGCGGCTGGCCCCCGCCGCCCTATGAGCGCGCTCCTCACGTACCCTGCTCCGCCCCGGCGCACCGTTCAGCAAGCTGAGAAGTTTGCGCCGTTCAGCCGCCTGCGTGGGGTCCTCGTAAACCGCTTGCAAACCCGGACTCATGCAGTGGTCTGGCACGGCATTCATGGTCGAGGTACCGTTCCCGGTTTCATCTCCGAACGCGTATGACGTGGTGTGGATATTCACCAATGGCTGGTGGATGTTAGAAACGCTCGCGCCAACATTCGCACCCGCGGGGTCGGGCAGATGCGGCTGTAGATGAACAACGCGATGACCGTGAGGAAAGCGGAATATTGCATCAAAGTCTTCATTGACTCACTTTGGATCGTGGACGTGCGCGTTTTCGCCTTGGTGGTGTCTCCGCATGATCCTCGATCGCCATGGCACCAGCATTGCGCTTTCCAAGCAAGTTGGATATGCTCTCGTGCAGAGCCCGTGCAGCAGGGTCCGTCTGCTCTTGAGACAACTTCAGCGGCGACGGAGTGTTCGACGATGGTACACATAGAGATGCCTCGTCATCGTCCGTGATACCCCCCAAAGTGGGTGCCTTCCCCAAAGAATGGGAGGATAAAACAAGGCTTGGGTGCGCAGACAGTGAGGAGGGTGGTAAATCCAAAGGACTCGAGGCGGGCGGAAGAGTTGGTGAGGAACTCGGGATAACTTCGTCCTGGCTAGAGGGCAGCTTAGGCAGATCAAAGGATGCCTCTCGGTTAGCCGAGTCTGCTTCTGGCTGCATAGCTTCTGGCGGCGGCGTGATCGAGGGATGCGAATCTGACACGAGATACGTCCCACGGGGTGGCAGTGCACCAGTCTTCGCGATATATGAAAGCCAGCGCATGTCAATCACTGGCGTGCCCCACACCCGTGCCTTGTCATACTTCGCGCCTGCCGCAGACGGACACAACAAGTGGGTCGTCGCACGATTGAATGTCGGTGCGTGAGTCATACCTTCCGGAGTCTCGTTGTTAATAATTGTACGAAATGCGAGCGAAGGAAAGCTATTACCCAACGCGCGAGCGAGACGCTTCACCCACATATCTTCTGCAAGGTCGAGTCCTGATGGACTAAGGGTGACACCCGAAAGATGAGTCGTGTGAGGGAGTGGGGAGAAGGCGGGGTGCTCCTCTATAGAGCATATCCGTTCACGTGAGAGGCAACCCTCGAGCCAGCACTCAGTGCGATACCGGGTTCGGAGCGTAGAATCTGTCTCGTCAATATATAACTTACTACCACTGAGTCATGCGTGAGCGTAAAATGTAGGAACGAAGGAAGTGAAGAGAAGGAGTACCTGACCAAACGCACAATAACAAAATCCACTCCCTCCTCGTCTTCATCTTCGACCCACGTTCCACCGTAGCCCTCGATTGCAGTGCGCACAGTCGCTGAACGAGCCTCAGCTCGCACACGAAAACGTTTTCCGACAAATATCTTAGCCGGCGAGCCGTCAGACTTAGGTGCCATTTGTGCAGGCGAATCTGGTCGCGGCAAGAACAGTGACTGAACCTTTCGAAACGGCTGCCGCGCCGCAGGCGCATACGAGTCTTCCGATGCTGGTGCTGTACTGGGCGCAAATGACTTTGACCGCGTAAATGCTGCCAGCGCGCTACGCCCCTTGCTAAATGTGGCTGGAGGGTCCAAGGCTCGGGCTTTTCCCTTGCCCTTGCTGGCCCTCAGTAGGGAAAGTGGAGGATCAGGAGTTGAGTTGAGAGCCTCCTCAGGGGCAGTTTTAACCAAGTCTGCTCCGACCTTAGCGTACCCACGCGGCGCGAGGAGACTCTCCCAAACACGCAATGTCGCAGCAGGAACACGGCGGGCAACAGCAATCTCCTCCTCCTCAAATGCATCAGGTACAGGTTGTGCATGTTCTTGGGACGGCTCAGGTGCTTCAATACTCTGAAGGCGCGACGTAGACGGAAGCTTTCGTCGTTCAGGACGTGGATGTGTGACAAGGTAAGGCGTTTCCTCAAACCTCCCTAGACAACGTCATGTTGCAATCAACCTGACACCATAGGTCATGTAAGGAAGTATACGCACCACCAAAGCCCAGGGAATCCCAGAACCACTCCTCCCAGATAAGTTTAATGTCAGCTTCGCCTCGCTCGTTAAACTTACGTGCGTAATGCATCTTTTCTGTTTCTTCGTCCCCAGAACACAGAAGATGAGTGACGCGCACGGGTCGCTCGATGTTCTTGACGTATTGTCCGCCGTGTTGTGAAACTGTGCGATTGATGGCAGTACGCCTGTCGAGGTCCTCAACTCCTGAAACGCACAGCGTGATTCCGGAAAAGGTAGGAAGACGGTGCTCCTCAAGTTTCTGCGGAAGACGTCAACAAGGGCAAAGGCAAGACTGAGGGGGTGAACCGAACGGTGTCGAAGTCAAAATCATCGCCTCGCTGCCAGATGTCAAAGGTGTCGAGGATCCATGACGGCTTTAATATGGGTATCTTTCGCTCTACTGCGCACTGGCATTGTATTGGATAATCATAAGGAGTACCCGAGTAGAAAGTGCGCACCCAGTATTTAGCTCCTCCATGTTCCTCTGCAATCAGATGCGTGACGTAGTCAGTGAAGGCAGCCGTAGTGCTTGCGCCCATTTCTCCAGCTTTCGGGAATATTATCGACTGCCGACGATCCCAGTAAAATGAGGCCAAGACGGAAAGCTACCATTCATCACGCACCCTGTCGATACCAGTTGTACAGATTGTGAAGCCGCGAAAGGGCCTTGGACACGTGTCAACAAAGCTAGGCTCGAGAACGTCGGGTGCATCTGATAGCAGCGGGGAGGGTGGTGGTGTACGTTGCGCATGCGTTCTTGTTTCTTCCGGTCTTGCAGGCCGCAGCTTTACACCGGGTACCTACAGAATCAACGGTCAGAAATAGCAAGTGGATATGATACCCAGCAGATACCTTCTTTGATCTATTTACGCGACGGGGCATAAGACGCGTGCGTAGCTTGGCTCAAGTCGTCAACGGACGCGTTCGTTCGGATCGCAGTAGTGAATGAGCGCGTTCATTTGGACGCGTTCTGTGTTAGGTTAGGGTTTGTCCCTCTTCATGTCTGACCTTTATCGTTCTGCGATGCATGCGCGCATCGCAAAGCTTCCACAACTCCCACCAGATCTGCTCGAAGAGGAAGATGCAGATGAAGAGTCTGAGGCAGCAGATTTAATCGGAGCGCTACCTTCCCTTTCAATTAGCTCTCCCGCCAGCCGCCCACCGCGCACTCCAAACCCTGCGTACATACCCATATCAGGAGCATCTTACTTCTCTGAGGCAGTGCAAGTCGATGTCCCTGCATCAAAGCTTGACATCCGCGTGTATTACACTCCACCGCAGACCACAGATGGTAGCCCTGGATCGGTCATGGTCTGCCACCATGGAGCAGGCTTCGCTGGTCTGAGTTTCGCGCTCTTCGCCAAGGAGGCGACTGGTCTGTCTAAAGGGGAGCTTGGTGTCTTATCCATTGACGCGCGGAGGCATGGTACGTATATCCAGTTTGCGGTTGACGCAGTCTCAGATGTTGTCAGGGAAGACACTACCGATCGAGGGGTCTTCTGATGAAGACTTATCACTTGAAATCCTCGTACAGGATCTCAACAATCTATTACAAGTTGTATTCCCCGATCCGGCGGTCGCGCCTTCGCTCCTTGTGCGCGCCCTCGATCTTTGCCCTCGTCAGCCTCGTTAATGCACTAATTAAGCTCGTCGGACACAGCATGGGTGGCGCTGTTGTTGTAAACACAGTACCACGCCTTCTAGAAGCAAAATACCGCGTATCTGGTGTTGCCGTGCTTGACGTCGTAGAAGGCACCGCGATCGACGCACTTCCTCACATGCCCGCGGTTTTGAACTCAAGGCCAGAGGGTTTCAACAGTGTCAGCGATGCGATAGAATGGCAGTACGTCCTTTCTGCTCCTTGCAGCACACCCCATTAACATGCTCAATGCACTGCGTAGTATCACTGCGCACCAGATCCGTAACATCACATCGGCCCGAGTGTCTGTACCCTCACTTGTCACTCCCACGCCCGAGCCTCGAGCGCGTGGCGTGCGTGCATTTGCCTGGCGTACACCGTTGCGCACTACGGGACCATACTGGGAAGGTGTGCTACTCTCCTTCTGTCTTCCGCATGACACTGACAGCAATACACTTATAAGGCTGGTTCAGAGGACTATCAGCAGCGTTTCTTGCCGCACGCACTGCTCGATTGTTGGTGCTTGCAGGTACTGACCGCCTTGATCGCGAGCTTATGATTGGGCAAATGCAAGGCAAGTTCCAAATGGTTGTTGTACCAAACACTGGGCACATGCTTCACGAGGTGAGACCTATGTTAAGAGCTCAAATTCGTAGATGGACTAAGATGTGGTGCTAAGGACGATCCGGAGACACTCGCACGGACATTGGTAGAATTTTGGCGAAGAAATGAACGTGTTGTTGTAGGAATCAAGAGAGTAGGGGAGTTATAGGTTTTCATGTGTTACTCCCCCAGCCACCCAAGGGGCACGAAGAAGCGTAGTCGTCCGAATTGTGGCAAACAACGCCCGTTGGTCAGCCAAAATAGACGGCTTCGATATAATGCAAGAGGCTAATGCCAGGAAATTTGTTTAGCAGCGAGAATTTAAAGCGGTTGGGATTGTGTCGTGTAGGAATGCTCTTTCTGGAGCCGTCGAAATCGCACGTGTACGTACTCTGGTTTGATCTGGTGGTCATGGTATTTCCTAGGGGGTGACAATCAACTTCTGCTTCTTATGCCTCGCCGCAGTTCATGCAGAATACTTACCCGCGGCCCTATGCTCGTATCGACAGCCCTACAAACCTAGACTCCAAGTGGGAGTTCACTCAACTACCTTCCTGGATAGCACTCTGTCTGATTCCTACAACTGGATGCCTTATAAGGGTAATAACAGTCTGAAGTTATCGCATAGCCCCAGGGCTGTTATGGGTCAATTATATCTATGGGTTGTTGCTATCATGACGCTGGTCTTGATCGCCGTCTTGTCTCTAGACTTCACTCGCCATGCGTCGATCATAGGTCCATCAAGACTCCCCGCGGATCGTTTATTTGCGTCATTTGGCGTGGGTTTGGGGACACTAATATCTCCGCAACTGGTAGTCTGACAAGAAATATCACCCGATTACTCTGCAGGATCGACTCGTGCTTGGTCAGACTTATCCAACGAGACCTCCATTCAAGAGAGACCATGTCACTCACCATGCCTATGCTATCCACATCGTCGCTAGGTTCATGAGTATATTGGCAAGGCCTGTGCTGGTCGAAGTCCTACCATGCTTGTCTTCTGCTGTAGCCAGTTACTGGTATCCATGAGATGCTCGCTGATGGCACCAACTCCGAGGATTGACTACGGATGGATAGTTCTTGCTTCCAAGCCCAATGTTAATGGGCGTCGTTGCCAAACTGCGATACGTGGCATACAGGAAGGCAAGCGGGTACCACGGGCGCGCCCCAGGCTTCGTTTACGTCCATTCCGGGACAGCCAGAAGGGAGAGCATGCGGATACACCATCCCTATGGTGATGCGTCCGAGGACGCTAATGGTGCAGCGAAAAGGCAAATGTCATGGTTTTTTGAGAGGAAGGACACCACACGGGGCAAGATCAGATTTGGCGAATGCAATCACATCAGCCGTCTAATCTCCTTGGCTCATTTATGATGGGTGTATGTGTGATGCGATGATTGATGTTGAAATAGAACGATCATGATGGCTTTGTCATGGTCATATGATAGAACGTTTCTAGAGTAACTTATTGGCCTGTAGGTTTGCTTCGGTAAAGTAATTGTCAGCCGAGTTGATGGAAAGATAATTAAGGGGATTCGTTATGTACCCGTCTTTAGTGATCGGACGCGGACGCAGATGGAACGGCGGTGATAAGTAGCAATGGGGTAATCAAATTATATCCTGAAAGGATTGACAAGGATTTCATTGGACTACACTGTAAAGCCCCATGTGTGCGTTGAAGTAAACTTGAACGTGCCTGCCGTGATTGGTTTTCTAGTTGGAAAGGTGTGAGGTGGCCGGGGAATAGTAGGCTTAGTAGCCATGCCAGTGCGGGCTGGGACAGATTCTGCCTGCCTGCGTAAATAGTCATAGCGGTGTTTGGCACTTGTTGTCGTAAAAGCGTTACCGGAAGCGATTCTCGGTGCGCCTCTCTATTGCAACTGTGGGACATGTGGTGTTCCCTTTAATTGCGCGCGGCGTTCTGAGAACCCCGATAAATATCATACGAACCCCTTGCTCCCAGTCGGCGCTCTACTCCAGCACCTTTTTGACGGTGCCCCTTTTGCCATGGGCTTGCCCTCTATCATCGCTATCCTCCGCAAAGTGGCGAGACCGTTTTCAGGCGCTGACGTAAGTATTGTGTTTCACCCCGCCGAATCATGGTTCCAACCTACTTAGTTGGCGAATGGCCGCGGCGAATCTCCATGTTCGGTTCTTACTAGTAAAGAACACTGCAAGACCTTATATTCAGCACATGCAGGTATGTCTTCTCTCGTGCCCAAAGGCCTCTGATCATTCACCGAGATATTGCTTGAACCAGGAATTAGCGATTGTGATCGGTAAGTCGCAGGCTGGTATTGGTCTTCTGGGCGTCACCCTCATATCCACCCAGAATTGGGTTGGTGGCTAGCCTTAGCGTGCGGAGTATGCACTATGCAGGCTAGTTCCTGATAGAAGTCGGGGTGCCGTCTGCGCCTATAGTCCTCAGCTCGAAATTTTCTAGCATTCGGGATTTCAGGTGTACCGGTTTACTGATATACTCTTTACTCTCAGCTCCAGTAACCGTGCTCCTTTCAAGCTAGCAAGTGCCTGTTTTACTTGCCGATCAAATTTCGCACGCAGGACGCGGACCTTCAGTTACAAACTTACAAATAGCCATATGTCGCGAGAAGTGATGAAAACTGCGGACATCTCCAAATGGGCGGTTCGTGAATCAGCTGACAGCCCCGATCTTTCATCCTCCTCACAATGTGCGCTTCCTTCCCCCCATTTGACTCCCGCATCCTGATGGTGGCATGTATCATTTACAGCATCTCGTAGTTGGACTGCCGCTCAAATTTTGGTCCCTGTCCTTGTTGGCCTCGTTTTTTGTCTGACATTCGCTCTTTATCTTCTACACCAGAGAGGGCGCCTTTCCCGTCTCACATCAATTCTCCCTTCCATGCGACCCAGTCGGCAGGTGTTGACGCCGCGCAGATGGTCATTCGGCGACGATGCTCCCGGTAGCGGAGCTTTGCAAGACGTTCCGGACGCAGAAGCGACACCCATGATAGACCCATTCCTCCATTGGCGTTCCCTATCTCCCCATGATGATGCTGCTGATCGCCAACGCCTCAGCATTCGCATGAGGATGGGCGTCCTGACACCAACGTTCTCGAAGGCCATCCGTTCGATACGGAGATTATTTGGATGGGGCCCCATTCCAGTGTCTCGCCTCCCAGTCCCAAACACCCTCGATCTCGAGGATCCCGTCACTGAAACGGACACACTCAAGAGTGACACCCTCAAGAGCAATGAGTCCAGATCCTGGGGGCTTCCGACTCTTGGACGGAACCCAGCTTCGATGGTGGACTCCATGCCCTCCATGCATAATCTAGTCAACAAGGCGTCGTGGAGTTCTGCCGCACTGGACTCGGTGCTTGATAACGACCGGGGAAACTACGAGGACACTGGCAAAGTCTTCGAAGATGGTGGCGCTAACGATCACGACTATGGGATTGCGCCGGTTATGTTGATCTCTAGGGATGGGGAAGACTTTTCTGTGGAGGGAAGCGTGATTTCTGGAAAAAAGTCCGTTGAAGTGGACCGGAGAAGCACAGAGGTTGTGCCGCCAACGCCTACAATCAGCCAGGAGACGAACAAGTCTCGACTGTATGATCCGCGTGATCCGCGTGATCATTCGACTTCACGACCTTCACGGCCTCTCCACCACAGCCCTAGCCTGTCGAGAAGTGTGTCTTCACCCGATCTTGGCCCCTCTTTCTCTGAAAGGTCTCGGATGCGTCCTTTCTCCCCATCTACCAATAACTTACGTGACCTCTCTGCTCATCCCCCTCCAAAATTGCCTTCTAAATCACCCACACATTTCTCCACGCGGCCGACCCCATTGAGCAGTTTGCATCCCTCTCGCGAGGATGCGCCTGGCGTACACCATCACCATCGTATGGCATCGACACCGCCCGTAGGTTCTGCTGGGTTGAGCACCTATCTCTCACCCGAAATGGCTTCCACCGTCACATTGGCATTGCCGCCAGACGCGCACTCACGCCTTATCCCGGCGGGCCATTCCCCTTCCGTTTCGCCAGATCTACAAAACTATATCCCCACGTTTCTCCGGCAGTCACCTCCCAGTTCTCCCTACCTCCTGCCAAGTCCGGTTCCGTCAAGCCTGATCCATGCATCGGATCCACAGAACCTGATCCCATCCGTAGTGCGGGCTGCTGGTTACAATCCATTTCGACATGCACGACATGCACGATCGGTAAGTGCCTTCGAGTAAAGGTGCTTGGCCGAGGTGGATCCGTTGACCGGATGTGGGAGCTTCGATTCTATTTCTTGATAACCAGCTGAAGATTAAAAGAGCACAGCTATCGCAGAATTCATGGTTTTCATCTGGACTGTTTAGATTGTTTAAATTACCACAATATCTACCCTACACCCCTGTTTACATCGCAATGTTTGTTTTCTTGTACATCGGCATCGGACGCTCACCTAGGGTATATACTACGTAACTCGTTACTTATCGGTATCTGTTCTCGCTTGTAAAACCTGTCTCATTTGTACATTCTAGAGGGGTTCACTAATGTTCAGTCTCGGGTCTCGATCCAATTCGATACTTGCTTTTACATCTCACATGTGGCACTTCGCATCGGTGCGATGAAAGGATCTGTGAAAATTAGCCCCTGTTTGTGTAAAGATGTCGGTACAGCCACCACTTGCAACTAAAGTGGAAAAGTAATGGGGTGAGGAGGTGGAAATTGAACCATGAAGCTTGCATGAAGAGCCAGGGCGTAGGGAAAGAGCGGAACGGACCCAAACGCCTCTCGAATTTCACTCTTTCACATTACCACAGCCCCTCCCGGCGGCGACACGCGGTCTAGACCACCCTGGGGCCCAAATAACCCAGATGGAATGTAAGTGATGCCTAACGGTGTATGGGTTTATGCGGGAAGAGATGGAAAGAAGATAGAGGACCCCTTGTAGGGCGTAATACGGGGGCTGTAGGACAGGAAGGAACCGTCTTTTATTACCATCTTTTAGGTGTATGTGACTTCGTGAAGTCACACGGACGAATGGCAAATGATGTGCCACATGGCACAACTATCGCAGCCCCTCCGACTCCAAGATAAGAGCAAGGAGGGGTGCTGGCACACAACCCGTGCGCTTCGAGAAGAGCGGAGAAAGGGGTGGGGAGGAGCCGTTATTTGTTGTGTGATATGTGGGCACGCACGGCGCAGGACTATCATACGTCAATTATGCGAGGCAAATGTAGAGCGCCGGCGTTGTGCCAAGAAGTTCGTGGACGCGCAAATGGAGAGGAAAGTGGGACATGAAATGGCAACACGCGCATACCTTTACCGCGCGGGGGGAGCATGCTTGTTTGACGAGCGCGCTGCAGGACGAAGTCTTGTGTTTTCCTGCGATCATGACTTCGAGAAAGGGAGACAGGAGGGTCTGAAGTGAAGAGAACAGAGAGCCTGGCCGGCGTGTATTCGGGATGGTAGGATCAGCAGTCAAGATCAAACGTACGTGCCAAATGGATGCCGGCCATCATGATTATGGCAGAAAGTAGAAAGCCCATGTCACCATGTGTGAGGGGCGACACGATGCATAGATGATCTCCAAAAGAAGGGTCACAGCATAGAGTTAGACCATAATTGGAATGAGGGTGGAGGATGATTAGTGTGAATAACCGAAAATGTCGGGCGCTGGCGGAGAGCCTGGCGGTGCCAGATCCAGAGTGAAGTCAAATTTCAAAGGCGTGGCTGGTCACATTGGTCAACATGGATGAGGATATTTCGGTCCGGGAGATAATAAGGAAATATACTGTAGTGTACCCTGGGTGAATTTCATTCCAGGATCCAGCGCGCGAAGTTAATCGAGGGGTCACCCTACTATGCCAGTCGCAACCTTTCCCAGTTCCCCCCATTAACAGGCCAGTGGTCCCCGTTGCCTCGTGCCATCCGTGAATGTCTCCATATTTGGATTGCTTCTTCCAGGTCCGTTTTTCCATCTAATCCCCGACGGTCGTGCACAGATAACGTAGGGTGAGGCTTACTGATTCGGCAGAGGCCATTTCCCAGTCGGGGGTTGATAGGCCTTGCCCGTGTTTAAGCGGCAAAGAGGGGCACCACGAGGGGGGTGGTGAGGTGGTCGTGTGCATAACGGCCGGCCATGGACTGGTTGGCTGGGCTGACGTATCGGTGCCTCGGAGGTTAGGGTGAGCAAGCCATGGACTGGATGATCGGCTGGTGCCATGACTCGCAATTGTGACTTGATCTCGGGCCTCGAGGTATTGCCTAAAAGGGGAACAATAGCCACGTGGGGGTGAAAAATTAGCGGAGGGGTGCGTGTACTTTTACATACGCTTACGCTTCTTGCTTCCGTCTTTCTCTCCCCCGCTTTCCCCGTCCCTCCCGCCAATGTCTCCGCCTCCACCACCTCCACCGCCCCCACTCTGCTTGCCCTCCTTCACTCGCAAGGGGAGGAAAAAGAAGGTCGACGAATTCTACGATGAGAAATCGGGATCCTATCAGCCATCCGGCACGCACTCCCGAAGCTCGAGAGGCTCTCGCGGCACCCGAAGCTCCCTTCCTGCATCCCAACGTCCATCTCTGCAGGGATCCCCTCTCGCCCGCTCTGTCTCACAATCCCCCACCCCAACGGTCACCGATGCCCAATCTAAAGCAGACATGACCTCCCGAGCCGAAAAGCTCACTTTTTCGGAGGACACGGAATCATACAACAATCTACCCAAATTGGCCCCCAAGCTTGATCGCTCCCGCTCAAAGCTCACTCGCGGGAACACATTCCGAAGCAAGTTCGGCTACGGATGGGGACTGGGGTTGGGGCGGAAGGACAAAGACAAGGAAGACCTCTTCACGGAGGTAGATCGTTCATCCTCCCAGACCACCATCCTTCCTGTCTACCCCCGAGAAGCTCCTCCCTCCTTCGTGCCGGATAACGCTCAGACCCCGACCCGTCACATGTCTCAACGCTCGAAAAACTCTTATGCCTCGAAGCTGAGCCAAGACAGCCAAGCTAGCAGGGCCACAAAGTCCAGCAACCTGTCTCGCGGGAGCAAACGGTCTAACAACTCAGGCAGCGGCTCCGTAAATACCCTCGTCGGGTCAGCCCTAGAACGCAAGGAAGCTTATCAAGATCCCATACGCGAGCGTATAGACACATCTCTCCGGCTGGCGGAATTGCGCCAGTACATGGCAAAGGATAATCTTGATTACTAGTTCGTCCCGTACAATTTTTTTTTGGTTCTCAACACTGACGCGTCTTTTGCGTAGCGTTATACCCTCTGAAGACGCCCATCAATCTGAATACCCCGCCGAAGCTGACAAGCGCAGGGAATGGATAACAAAGTACGTGACTCCGCAGTCTTGAAACGTTTCGTCTTACTAATCTAACTCTAGCTTTACGGGCTCGGCGGGCATGGCCATCGTGTCAAAGACTGCCGCTTATCTCATAGTTGACCCCCGCTATTGGCTTCAAGCTGAAAACGAGCTTGACGAAAACTGGTTTTTGATTCGCATGGGGACTGAATCCGGGCCGCGGAATTGGGTGGACTGGATTTCCGTTCGTCCCCCCTCCAGTATTCTGTGGACTTTTGCGATTGACATTCCTTTCCCCCCCTCTGCAGGACCGAGTCAACGAATCAAGGGTTGGACTTGATGCACGTATGATCTCCAATGAGGCCGCACAACAACTTTACCCTTTGCTGCAAGCCCAAAAGTCCAAACTTGTCTACCCCTCGCAGAACCTGGTCGACTTGGTCTGGGAGAACAAACCGGGGCGCTCGAAAAATAAGATTTTTGTCCAGCCCATCGAGTACACTGGTGAGTCCAACACTTGAATGTCTTCGCTTTATGACTCATTCAATGTTTACAGGCAAAGATGCCACGAGAAAGCTCATTTACGTCCGCGACTGGATCAAAAATTACACGCCATCATCCGGTACATCCAAGAATTCATCGTCGCCGTCTCAGCGACACGTTGGCACGTTGGTCACCAATCTGGCCTCCATCGGTTGGTTTGCCTTTTGTCTATCGTCGATAGTGTGCTCACGTGACACCGATGCAGCGTATGTTCTAAATCTCCGTGGAGATGACATCCCCTTCAACCCTGTATTTGTCTCGTACATGTACATTGGTTTGGATCGCGCCATTGTGTTCGTTGAGCAGGAGAAGATCGAGCCTCCTGTGCGTGAGTATCTCCAGAACCTCAAGGTCGAGATCAGGGAGTACAACGGCATTTGGTCCTTTTTGCGTACCCGCGAATGGGGGGAGGGTAAAGTCCGTACTATCCCTATCTCTCCCCAGTGATTTATATTGATCGATTTATAATAAACATTGACAGGTGATCATCTCCCCACAGACATCATATGCTATCTCGCTTATGTTAACACACTATCGTTATTCCCTCGCTCCTCCGATCATTGAGGAGATGAAGAGCATTAAGAACGAAGTCGAGATCCAGGGACTCAAGCGTGCGCACCGACGTGATGGTGCCTGTTACGTGCAATTCCTTGCTTGGCTCGATGAGAAGATGACCAAGGGTTTCGAGATCACTGAGTGGGAAGCCGCCTGGCGACTGACGGAGTTCAGGAGAAAGACGAAGAACTATATGGGACTTGCCTATGAGAGCATCTCTGCTACGGGACCTAATGCTGCTCTTCCGCATTACCATCCACTCAAGAGTAACAGTTACGTCATTAGCAAGGAAACCCCTTATCTCAACGACTCCGGAGGTCAGTATCGTGATGGCACATGCGATACCACCCGGACTATGCATTACGGTCGTCCGACTTTGGAACAGAGCGAGGCATACACGCGGGTCTTGCAGGGTCATGTAGGCGGAATTTGTATTTTCTAGGTGATCGCGTGCTCATTTTTCGTGCGTGTAGATCGCCATCGACACCGCTGTCTTCCCAAGGGGCACGACAGGTGCCCAACTGGATGTCCTCGCGCGGAAGAATTTGTGGCAGGACGGCCTGAACTACCTCGTGAGTGATCCACGTTTTTGACCAGTTTAATCGGGATCCCTCATTACTGCGATCTGATCGACAGCATGGGACTGGCCATGGCGTTGGATCGTTCCTCAACGTCCATGAAGGCACGTACGGTTTCTCAAGTAACGTGCCTCTTGTTCCTGGTCACGTTCTCACCAACGAGCCCGGTTATTGTAAGTAAAACTTGTCTCTACCTCGTGCTCGTCCCTCTAATATCATATGTCAAAACAACAGACAAAACTGATGAATTTGGTGTTCGCATCGAGTCCGTCCTTGTCGTGCGCAGTGTACAAACCAAGCACACCGACCCCGACGAAAGCTGGTACGGCTTCGAGCGGCTGACATGCGTGCCGATCCAGACGCGCATGGTGCTGGAACAAATGCTCACCAAAGAGGAAAAGGAGTGGTTGCGCGAGCACAACCGCCGGTGCCTCCATTCGCTCGAGGACCTTCTCCAGGACGACAAGCGTGCTCTCAAATGGCTGCGTCGCGAGGCGGAGCGTCCCATCGGTGTCGCGCCAGCGGGACCTGGCGGCGTCATCATCGATTGGGGGGAGTAAGAAGCTGGATAGAGGGGCGATGGCATGGCATGCCTTTTGTCCTCTTCCCGGTCTATACCTCCAGCGCAGGACATTCGTCGTTCAACTCTGTGCTTGGGACAGTTTTTCGTTTTTATCTCGTGCGAACCTACAATACTCGACCTTCTACCGTGGATATCCCCCTTCTTGCCGAGCTCCTCCCCGATACTTGAACATCACAGCGTTACCTCTCTTACCTCTGATATTTACTTTTTAGTTTTTATATGATACTTTAATCCCTGGGAATGCAGTCGCAGGACGGCTCTCTCAGGTGTGATTCGTTAATGACCCCAGATCTATATTTTATTTCCCTTTTCCGTTGTGAATACTCTTGTGATTGTTTTGTTCAGCATATTCTATTCCTTTTTGTGCACTTGCACGGTTCCTGTAGACACTTTTTTTGTTCCTTGTTTATAACTTGTTGTGACATGGACGGTGTGCGATATACCAATAGTAGCTACAGAACTGTTGTCTTCGTTTTGCACATATCTACTCTAGATTTCCGTACCTCTTAGATTGTTTCAATTCTAGCGCGTGTGATGAAAAATGCAGAGAGTGCACGCTGTATGTCATGAAATGAAGATGGAAAGTACAAGAACAAAACAGTGCGATGTCGATGAGGATATACTGAAAGTGGATGCCGACGAGCCCCCAAGTGTTTATCGGCGGTTGGTTTTGCCTGCCTTGCGCTTCCCAGAGAAGAGATGCTTCGGCTACAATCGTGAAAAAAGGGAAGATGAAAGTCAGCGGGCGTCCAGATGAAACAGACGTCGGGTCCAGGAGGGACCCGAATGAAAAGAAACGTACCATTTTGACTCTGATAGCGCGGTCGCTCTCGCCCGCTTTCGCAAGCATGTTGCGCCCGCGCTGACCGAGATTCCGTAATCGCGTCGCTTTGGATATTTGCTATGTGTACAGCACACCACAAGAAAAGGAACTTCTATCAGTGCCCCCGAAAGGAAGGCGAGGAAAATGATGCTGTGTATAGCAACTACGTACCGCTTCATCCCGCATGCCAGCGAGCTGCCGATTTGAGCGCGGTGCGCCTTTCCGAGCGATGGACGCTCCCGAGTTAGTCTTGCCCCGCTTATGCTTACGCCGCACGCCGGGTTCATCGCCCTCCTCGTCATCGACGTCCATCACCGTTTCATCTTCATCTTCTCCTTCTGTGGCCCAATTATCCCCGTCCGCATCATGGTCATCGCCGTCGACGTCCATCCCGTCCTCGTCGCGCTTGCGCTTGCGCCCCGCGGCTCGCACCTTGGCGATCATCACTGCGCGTTCTTGCACGCGGCTCGGATCGATGCCCGCTTTGGTCAGGTCGGTTGTCAAGTCAGTAAGTGTGCGGAGGCCCGCAGTGCGCGGAAGGCGCGCTTTGTTCTTCATCTTCTTTTTGCTCTGCGCCTCCATCTTGTGGCCAAGGGCAATCTTTGCTGCAGCTGCTTCACGCTCATCATCCGAGTCAACCTACCAACGCAATGCATTTTATGAGTCGATGAGAGGAAACTTTTTTGAAGCGAGACACAGATTCCTTGGACACGGGAACTCACCATGTCTTCATGGTCTTCGTAAAAGCCCTCAGCCTCGAGCATCTCCTCTTCGCGCTCAAGAGCCTCTAGCTTCTCCGCAATGTCGGGGTCAATGAAATCAGCGATGTTCTTGCCATCCATGATTTCCGGGATAATGTCGCTCTTCCACTCGTCATTCGCGAGGATGTAGTCCTCTGCGTCACCTTTAAGTACCATGAGGTCGCTGCAAAGAGCATCTTACGCACTTTTAAGGTTGATATTGTATACCCCGGCACCACCCTCCACCAACTCAATGTCTCTCGCGAGCTTCCGCCGATCGGGATCATTCTTGTCGTACTTTTTGCGTAACTTGATCGTCTCTGGGATAAATGGTTCGCGAACAACCTCATCGCGCGGCTTCGGTTGAGCGACGTGAATACGGTTGATGATGGTGTTGATCTTGTTGCCTTTGAGCTTTGCATCGACACGCTGCGCGAGGAGAGCATCGCAGGCCTTATTCTTGAGATCCATGACACCTTCCTCAGAAAAACATGACACTTGCACGCATTGCACGCCATCAGCGTCAATGATTTCTTGCACAAGCGTGCGGTTATCCGGATCAAGGTCTTCGAGGCGTGTGACATCGATCTTGTTGATAACAATCATAGTAGGCTTGCCAGAAAACAAGGGTTTGATGGAGTGGAATAGTTTACACTATGAACCGAGGTCTCAAAGCAGTACATGAGAGCGGGCGAATCATCACGCACCTGTGCTTCAATGGTATACCCACATTGTTCACTAAGATCCATAAAATACAATACACAGCTCTTAAGGTGCGCTAATGCCGTGATGCTCTGCATCTCGATTGTGTTCATCTCCTCTAATGGGTGGTCAAGGATGCCAGGTGTGTCAATGACCTGCCATCGAAGGTACTTGTAGTCTAGGTGCCCCACGAAAAGTGATTTAGTGGTGAAAGCGTACGGCTGAACGTCGACGTCCGCGCGCGTGACCTTGTTGATGAACGACGATTTGCCGACATTCGGATAGCCGCATATGAGGAGGGTGCGCGTGCTCGGATCGATGGCTGGCAAACGTGATATATGCTGCCGGACCTGCTCAAGGTAAGCCAGGGGATCTTTCTGGCGGCGCATGATAGTCGCCATTCTATGGATGAGTTTGCACACGCTTAAGGAATCTTTTGCTAGAGAGATAAAAGTCGTGCAGCGTACCGGCCTAGAGCTGCCCTTTTCAACTGCTTACATCGGTACAAGCTGTCTCCAAACTTGAGTAGCCGGACGTAATCTTTTGCTACCTGGTCAATGAGATGCCGCGCAGTGCGTAATTGACCAAGAGCGAGCTTGTAGTGATTCTTATCATACAATACATTCATCAGGGAGGACAAGAACGGATGCAGGTCCTGTATACGTCCCAGGCGTAAACTAAGAGACAACTGCAAAAGCAAAAGGAGAGACATACGTCGAGCATGGGAAATTCGGAGAGGATCGAGCTGAGCTTTTCCTCGAAAGAATCTTGCGTGAACTTGACTTTGCGCATGTAGAAATTACGGATGCGACTAATCTTGAAGTTTTTGTGGATGACCTGCAGAGGGCTATAGTCAAGACAGGAACGACCACTGGGGAACGTACGGTGGGTGTTTTCCGCTGGGTCTTCGAAAGAACAATGTCTAAGAAATCGGCCGCGGTTGGCACCGGGGCAATCGCCTTGAGGCCGCTGGTAGACATTGTAATGAGCACGGTAATGAGCACGGTGCAAGGTGTGTCTACACTCGAGACCAAAATTTTGGGTTAATCTAAATCTAATTCCCACGGATACTGTATTGCACATTATACACGATAACAAGCAAAAGACCAAATAAATGCACGTCATCATCAAACTACTACTACTTGCGTGGCGCACTGTCTGCTCTGACAACAGCCCTAATCCCTCGAATAATAGTGGTGGTGTGACAAATGAAAGGGATGCGATGTGATGCGATGAGTGTTGAGGAAGGCTGTATCGACCGGATCGTTTATGAAACCAGCATTGACTGTCCCAGGAATGTCTTGATAATAGCTTCGTTAACTATGAAACAAATGTGAAGTTCAACTAGTGGTTGCCAAGCGAAGAAGCGAGACGTACTATCAACAATGATTTTCTGAGTGGCGCGAGTATCCTGCCAGGTAGCAGAGACGTCACTAAGTGAATACGGGACCGGCTCAGAAACTTACGAGCATAGAAGTGAAATGCTATAATAAAATATATTCACATAACAATAGCGGTGAAGGGAACGGACACATACGATGTATAGCTCTTGTTTTTGCACGCCCTTGCGCTTGTGAATCTGCAGAAAATGTACGCGGAAATACTCCGCTACTTCCTCATACCTGTTTTCGCGCTCGCCGTACGAAGTGATGCTATTGCGATGTAGTATAAGTAAATAAGATACCGAGAGCCGTGGCTACAACGTACTATTTCTTGACCATTACGCCTGATTGAAGCTTTCTCTTCAAGATATCGGTCTGGTAACTCACTCGCTAAGTGGCCGAATCGCACTTTGGCGCTGAGCGTCACCCACCTTGTTCAGCATTAGAACCATGCTTGAATTTCTCAACAATTTATTCGAGCACGTGGCAGTAAAGAGTTGTAGAGAATCGTGTATACGATTTGTGCGTGGATCCTCTTCCAAGTACTATTGCAAGTGAGGTTAAGTTTCCACGTATTGGGGCCCAGCTCACCTGATCGAAAGCAGAAATGGGAGCTAAGAAAATGATTGCAGAAGCTGAACAAAAATAAGCATTGATCACGATGAAAACCAGTCAAATGCGCGTTGAAGTGGAATGGATCATAATAAGGGCGTAAATAGGCCCCACCCAGATTCCGTGCTTCTTACGCGGGACGAGCTCAGGAAGACACAAAAGGGAAAAGAAGCGAAGCCATGGCAAAGTGAGAATGAATGGGGTCATATTTACCATCGTCGAAGTAAGGCACCCAGGCATGTCGCTGTATTAATGGGGTATAAGACAATCATGCAGTATTGTCATTGCTGAATCTGTCTGCTTACCTGACCTCTCTACCAGGGGACACGTCAACAGAGAAGGGTATGAAGAGGTATGCCAATGACTCACAGAACCGCCCACGTCATACAATATCCAGGTATAATGGTTTCCGCCAAAATTGATGTCGAAAGAGTGTTCTGTGACGCCCAATGTCTGCAACCGTACATGCAAGATATCGTCTATCACAAAAATTAGATCCGGTAAAAAGGCGGGAGTTTCACGACACACCTGTCGTCGGTAAATAGTCGGGTTCGGCAAGTCGATGGATCTCATCTAAGAAGCTACCGGACTGATGTGAGAACAGTTGCCTATAGAGGCAAACGGATGTACGAACAATGCTGCCGACTCTTCTAAACGTAACCTCCGCATTCGAAGAAAGGTCTTCACCGCGGGGTGCTGCCACAGCTCTGCGATATCGTATTGCAGGTCTACGAGCAGTCGAGAGGCCATGGTGGCCACAACACCTTGGCTTGAGTTGATTCCGGCCTGCATGTCGGCGACAGGCCAGGAACGCGTCGGGGTTACGACAGACTGCCAGCCAGCACGAACGAACACGCCGGAGCGACCGCCAGCGACGGTGACACCACCACTGAGCTCGGAGGCCAGACTATCCTCGATGGTTATTAGTGGGAGGAGCTTGTGGCGGATGCGTGAGATCTGTAATGACCAGCTCGGGTCAATATAGGTCTCATCTTCCAGGTTGGTAGAGGTAGTGAAGTCCCAGTCGAGCTCATCCAATATGGTACGAACGGCCTTGATGGCATTGAAGTAGACAATTGGACGCCACGAAGGACGTTCGCGGTCTAACGTCGGAGACGCGTGGAATAGCTGAAATTGCTTTTGTAGCGTGGACTTGCCAGACTCTGCCTGTCCCAGAAGCATGACTGCAGACGAGTACCAGTCGAGCAATGGCGGGAACGGAGGATCAAATACAACGGAGAAGGGAAGGACGGGGAAGTGACAGACCCTTAACATCCCTTCTTTGTTTCTGTCTTTTCTTGCGGAGATCCTTTTCGCGCTGCGAGAGAGGATAAGACATAGCGCGCACGTAGTTAGGCGAACAAACTTTGATATCGTCGTCGATGGCCTTGCTGACGCGGCGGGCCTGGTCAAGATCAACGACGCCTGGCATGGGGAATGGTGGAAGTCGGAGGGAAGGAGCGATATGGGGCGGAAAACAAAGAGAGGATGTCAATGGAGGGAAAGAGATATATCATGAAGGGTAGGGAGCTGTGCATGTACAAGAGGAAATCATTAGCGATCACAATTCCCAAGGGTCGTCCCTTCCTTGACGGGCCCTTGCCGGGTTCGCGAGTCCAACCATGCGGCTCGAGGCACGACCACTCCTCCGCCTCATTCCTACCCAGTTTTTAAGACACCGCTGACCGCGAAACGGTCCACTATGGGATTCTGTCAAGGTCATGCGGCCTTTCCCAAGCACCGTCGCGGGCGCCACGGCATGTCTTTAACGCCGAGCCGTCGGAGGTACACAGTGCGTATGCCAGATATGTACAAATGAACGCGCCTGAAATATCCGCAAAATGTTCTCGCCCACAGGGGAAAGATTGCATGAGCAAACTGCTGCCGATTACCTGTCACTGCTGCCACATGGCTGCTTCTACTTTCAACCTGCATATCATTTCCAGTTACAGTCAACTTACGGTTGCGTCTCTTATGTAAGCAACTCACTCCCCTGTTCACGTGAAACTTCCCTCTCTCTGGTGTACAATCCACCACGACCAAAAAATGAGCCAGTCAAAGTCTTCAGTAGCCTCGCGTACAGCCTTTGACATCCTTACGGTCGAATCGGGAGAAGAGTCGGAGGATGAGGTATTGTCGGAACCTGAAGCTGCTGTCCCTTCAGTCGTGTGCGTATAGAGCGATCTCGACTTCACTATCGAGGCTTATCCCCATGCTTGCAGAGAGACGCAGGCAAAACTTTCCAAAACAGCCCTCAAAAAAGCTGCGAAGGCTTCTCGTCGAGAAAAGAAACTACAGAACCGCGCATCTCCATCAGGGGGTGACACGTATGAACCACTATCGCCACCACACACCGCGCCTCTTGCAGATTCTGAAACCGGGGAACCTATTTCCATCTCCAAAGGGCCTCCTCCCATCAAACCTCCGGAACCCTTGCCTCTCACGGCGAACACTAACCCATCGCGACCCGAAGCACCTCCATCGTCAAATAGTCATTCAACCAAGCCCAGCGAGGGCTCGCGGCCAACCCCTGCTAGGGTACCACCAAGTCCTCCGTCTATTTCTCACCGCGCCCAGCCGACAGCGGTGGATAAACCGCTCTCACAGGATCTCCCTCCGAGTTCCTCGACGAAACAGGCACCTTCATTTTCTGGTCCCGTGCCGAGTAACGTAAAGGGGCATGCTCCCTCTATGCCTAAGACAGACGCGGAAGCCGAAAAGGCCAAGAAGAGCCACAATGTTCTGGTCCGGACTCTGTGGACTTTCATCATGCTCGGCGGGTTTTTGGGTCAGCTAGACACTTTATACAGGGCAACTCACAGGCTAATACGCATCGTTTTAGGTTGCTTGCTCATGGGTCACGTTTGCATGATTATCCTTGTCTTCCTTTGCCAAACTATTGTGTACCGCGAGGTGACTCGGTTATTTGCGCTCATGGATTCAAAACCCGTGGAATACGGGGGCAAAGATCCATGGAGCAAAACCTTGAGCTGGTACTTCTTCGCCACAGCAAATTATTTCTTATATGGCGAGAGCATTATTCACTACTTCAAGGTGCTTATCCATTTGGGGTCTCGTGTTCGCACCTCTCACGCCTTTTGATTATAGCATGTCGTGTTTGCAGAGGCAAACTTCCTCCCGTTCGCCGCAAACCATAGGATCATCAGCTTTACACTCTACACAATTGGCTTTGTGGGCTTTGTTATGTCACTGAAGAAGGGCCACCTCAAGCAGCAATTTGGCTTATTCTGTTGGGTGCATATGACACTTCTACTCATCGTCGTCTCCAGGTAAGAATCTGTGAACAGGGCTGTTGGGTGTTTATCTAACGCCGTTCTCAGCCACTTCATCATAAACAACATTCTTGAAGGTCTTATCTGGTTCTTTGTCCCCGCGTCCCTCGTCATCTGCAACGACGTCTTTGCGTACATTTGTGGTATCACCATGGGCCGCACCCCGCTCATCAAGCTCTCACCAAAGAAGACAGTTGAGGGTTTCGTCGGTGCGTTCTTGTGCACAATTGTCTTTGCCATCGTGTGGGGCACACTCTTCAGTCAATTGAACTACATGATCTGTCCCGTGCATGACTTGGGTGTCAACGCATGGAGCAATATGAAGTGCACGCCGAATCCAGTCTTCGTCTGGCGCGAATGGGTCATCTGGAAACCCGTCGCCAAGTTTCTCTCAACCATCGTGCGTCCCCATCAACGTCGATCATTTATGGTCTTGTTTAGACATAACATTTTAATCGTGTAGCTTCCGGGTGAGATCAACACGATCTCGTATATGCCCTATCAGTTCCACCTGCTGTTCATGGCGTGTTTTGCTTCGCTGGTCGCACCGTTTGGTGGCTTTTTCGCTTCGGGTTTCAAGCGTGCTTTCAATATTAAGGACTTCGGAGACAGCATTCCAGGACATGGCGGTATGACAGATCGAATGGATTGCCAGTACGTCGAGCTATCCATCACGTATAGAACTTATTATTTATCATCAACGGCAGGTTCCTGATGGGCGTGTTTGTCTACGTCTACTATAGCAGCTTTATTCGCGAGCATAACGTCACCGTTGGCTCAGTACTTCAAACGATCGTCAGTGGACTGACGGTCGAAGAGCAATTAGAGCTCATCTACGACCTCAAGCACTATCTCCGCGGTCAGGGCATCACAATCTAGGAAATTTACTCCCATGTCGCTATGCTGCTTTCGCAAAAGTCTTTCTCCCTTGTTTCTATAGTTTAAGCATATACTCTCTATCGTGTCGACTCAACTCAGCATGCATCCCCCATCTCGCTTCTTGCTCAATGTCATCCTTACTTTGACCAAAAATCATACTCGATGTGTGGGCTTAAGTTTTCATTCGGAAGTGCATGGAGTTGCAGTACAAACATGGCATGGACCACAGCGATAAGGAATCCGCAGAATAACACAAATTATGAATTATGAGCGGGGCTTCTCCTGCGGGCCAAGGCGGCGTTTGAGTGGCCGAATTAGAATGAAGGGATCGGAATATGCGCACCTTCTTCTCTTTCCAGAGTGCAAGTAGACCCACACCAGACACCTTTACCACCTTGAATCGAACACCCGGAATATCACCCTTAGCTTTACCACGGCGACCGAAACCGGAAATGAGGACTTCGTCGTTCTCGTCGACGAAGTTGAGACAACCGTCGTTCTGACGAATGATTTCCAAATCTGAGCTTCCCAGTACATTCACTTAAAGGGACTAGAGGAAGACGCACGGGAACGAAAGCAGTGACCTTCTTCCCGTTCTTGATGAGCTGCACCCGCACACACTTGCGGATGGCAGAATTGGGCTGCTTCGCCTCGACGCCAACCTTCTCGAGAACGATGCCCTTTGCGTGTGAAGACCCTCCTGTGGGTGATGTTTTGTAGAAGTTCCCGAGGGCACGCTTTTTATAAGACTTGTCCGCCTAAGGGTCCCATCCACAGTCGTGCAGAGAATCAGCGAATATGTATACAGGGCAGGGCAGGCCAAGTGGGAAACACACCCAACGGTTATCCCGACGACTATTCCTGAGCTTGCGGGCTGCTTGCAATCCGCGAGGTTTGTTGGCTACGATACGGTGATCAACGATGGATCGACAATGATAAAATAACTATGGACGACGTACAGCCCATTCTTGTTGCGGATGCCGGTGTGGGTAGTGTTTTGGTGAATACCTTCCAAGTGGAAAGATGATGAACCTTATTGTCCTAAACTGATATAGTTCTTTCCCACGATTCATTTACGGGTGGTGCCGTTCTTGGCAAGGTCGCAATCTCACCATAGATGGAAAGACAAACATAACGATCTCTTCGCATGATCTGTCTGTCTGATATAGGTTTGATTGTCTGTCAGCTGCCATGGCTTCCCTTCTACATCGTCTTTCGACTTTCTTTGTTCTTTATCCCCGGCGGGAAGCCACACGTCAAACCAACTTACTTTGACCAGATGGTCCCCCGATGCAATCGTACTTATGGTCATCTCGCTCAGGCTGACTCACCTGACAAACAACCTAACGTTGGATTGGGCAACGTGTCAATGAGAGCGGCATCTCCAACCCCTCAATAGGCCTCAATAGCCACGCTCGGTTTCACCTAGAAACCGGGATAGTTCCCGGGCATTGTCGGCTTCTTCGTGTGCCAACCAGTACAGGTCCTGACCATGCCCATGAGTATGTTTTGCAATGTATCCAGATATGGTTGAGCTGCGGATCAATGCTCCTCAAAAGGAAAGGATGTGCGTACCGTTACAGTCATTTCATGCCCATCACAGTCTTTGTTATGTTTTGCGGCCCAACACGCAATCGCCCTTACAGCCAATAGTGCGGAATCAGAGCCTATTGGCGACGATTTTCCTGACTATCAGCAGCAGCTTCATCAAAGGCTTATAATCTGCCTTGAGGGCATACATGAGTCTACAATACTTGAACAGATGGGCCAACGGCCGGTTTCAAGAGTTTCATCAGTGGTCAAGTACAGATGTCTCTTTCATGATGGGGACGATATTTGTCAGGGCGAAATCAATGGCGAAATCAACGCAAAATCTGCACTCAGCTCGCGCCGCCTTTCTCCGTCAACTATTCCCCGTGGCCGCAATATCCGGCAGGCCTAGAGACAAGAGGTTCAAACCCGTACCGAAGGCAGCTCATAGAAGCATGAACAAGCTGAGATGGGTCGGAATTGCCCAGAACGCCCTAAGCCGGGGTTGTGTCTTGTCGTCTTATTGTTCTTACCAGTATTAGACCAAACCCAAATAGCCTTCTATGATGATTGATGGTATTTACAACTGGGACAAAGCGGGAAGGCGTAGGTGCTTCCTGTCTGTCCCCGTCTCGCACACTAAAAGTAGCACCTTGGCCTTGTAGAGCCTACGAAAGCGATGCATTAGAGTAACGTGCTGTACTGGAGGTGTTTATTCGACACCCTCGGTGCACTTGCAGTTGTGTAATGAGTCCACGACAGTAATTACTCTTCCAGAACTGATATACACGGTTCTTGGGAGGTAATTTTGTGCGTCTTTTCAACCAAGCACGTCGGCTGCACATGATGACATCAACTAAGTTCTGTAGTCAGAAAATGAACGCAAAGTCTACGGCGCAAAATTAGACTAGCATCTAGAATAATCATGTCCATGATTTTAGTCGATCCTAATCGAGCCGTACAACTTTCGTATTGCCCAATAGGAAGCCAAGAATCCAATGGTACCTGTGCGCCACTATTGAGTCAATGGGAGAGTAACGCGAGCCAAACGACTGACCTGTCACCAAGAAATCGAGGATGACCAAGAGGAAGAGATACCCGAGGTACAGAACAACGCTGGAGAACGAGTCAAGCGAAAGGCGTGACACCCAATAAAACAGCCCGTAAGCAAGCAACCAGAATGCACTTCCACCGCCGGTAACGAAGGCGCGCCAGTGCCACCTAGTGACAAGTGCATAGGTTATAGGGACTAAACGATCAAGGGAAAATGGACGCACCGGTACTCTTCGGCGCATAGAAGGAAGTATGTGAACAAGATCGTGACCGTGGCGGTGGTCAACCCGACGACGCCTGCAGTCAGAGCAAGAAACCCGAAGGCGTAATACGCCCTCGAGGCGAACAAGCTCGATAGTACAAAATACAGCTCCACGAATGCGGCGCCGAACGGGAGAATGCCCCCCAGTAGAGCTGTAGCCTGATTTCCTATTTAACACAAATAAATATCACGAGGATAATTTCATACCCATGGTCGTAAGTACTTGGGCGGTGGGGGGATTTGACGGGGAATGGCATTCACTCTGACAGGGTGAGAAATCGCCTTGAGCAAAAGCGTAAGAAAAGGGAAACCTGGTCGAAACAGAACGAAACTCGCACCCCGCGCCTAGTCCCAAAATATGCGCCAATTGCGGATAACGGTGCGGAGATACCGAACCAAAGCAGCACTATGAGGAGCAATGTACCTGAAAGGCGAATATAATTGGCGACGTGATGAAAGTGTTGATTTAGGACCCACCAAATGGAACGGCTCCGGAAGAGCGAGCCGCAATCAAAAACAAGTTGAGGAGAAACACCACCGCGAAGATGAGCCTGCCAAAATTGAGCTACACCTTCGTGATTATATGTCAAACATACGTAGGGAGGACGGTTGCTGTGATAAAGGCATTCTTCCCACGTTCAGTCCCTCCGAGGGATACATAGACCCTACTCGAAATATAACCTCCGATACTGTATGCCAGTGTGAACTTTGTGGATCACGAGAGGCGCCAGAGTGGGACGAACCTTCCAAAGAAAGTCCAACAGATCATCATTACCGTGGCGAGAGAGCCCCGATTTGAAGGGGAAAGGAAGCCCAACAGAGCAAAGACTGCATAGCATTAGAAGTGGGTGGCAGCATGTTTTCTAAACCAACCTAAAGTGACTCCAACCATGGAACATAACTGAGCCCCATTACCTATGAGGGCGGCGAGAACTAGAGGGTTGTTCGGGGTTCGGAATACTTCACCATGGACAAGTTTCCATCCCCAATCCTCTTGGACGTCTTCCTGTAAGTTAGATCAGCAAAACCTGTAGCAACGCTCTGCATGGAGGGATGAACGAACGCTAAGATCAATTGCATTGTATCGAGAAATCTGTGAAACAGTCGCGCTCAAACAAATGGAGGTGCAGAAAATGAAACGGCGCACATCTCGAGATACGCTACGGTAGACGATCATCGAAACCATAGCGCAGAGGAACACAACGATCACAAGCGAGTTGATCAGGCTGAACCAATGAATACGGGGGTCAAAGATATGAAGGTAGTTGTCCCATCGAGTTGCCTGGTAGGGGAATTGACAAACTGCCCAGCAAAGAATAGTGTCGGGACAAAAAACTCACCCACGGAGTAGAAGATTCCTGCATACCGAAATAGTCAGAATTGCTTTTGAAGCAAAGGAAAGAGACTTACGTTCCACATCACGCGATAAGAATATCGAACTCGGTTCTCTCCCGTCTCACTCAAGGTCAAAGGTGGTACCCTGGTGTCACAATCCAAGAGGCCGTCTTGGGAGCCACCTCGGCTTAAAGAAACAAATGATTAAGAGACGTATCAATGATTACGGACTCTGCAGGTACCTCGAGGGCCACACAAGCACGCCGACAATACGGTGCTTCCCGGGACTAGGAGTGTGATATCTAGGTTTCCGTAGCGTCAGCTAGGACATTGAGCTATGATGTCCGGCATGAATCGCACCTTAAAACGATGTCATAGTGGTTATTCAGTTGAGGCTGCTCCTCGTTGGGACCATCATCGTTTCCAAGATTGAACCCCATATCAAAGAACATATCTCCCGACTTCATGTCGATCTTCATCTCCGCGGCTGGAAGGCCGTCGACAAGCCAGTTCAGCGCGTAGTCCTCTCGTATGCGGTCATTGATAAACTTGGCGTCATCGGCGGCGATGGAAGATGTGCAGAGGGATTTGCACGTCCCATTATCTTCCAACATTCGAACCTGGAAGAGCAATGAGCCACGACATAAGGGCACGAGAGGCACCTACGTCATATGGTGAATCGAATATTCGATCACCAAAGAGGATGGAACCCAGAGACTCGGGTTGCTTGTGAGGGCCGCCCTCTGGTTCACAAAAGTGGAAACTTGGGTTGTAGTAGTCATCTAACACCTCCACGTCAGATAATCCTTCAAAGGGGTTGATTGTGACATACAATTGATTAGCGACCTCTGCAATATTCACCCATGGATGAGGTGACGGCAGTCTGCGGAACAGAATATGTACTCACCAATTTTGCATCATCTGAACCAGAAAGCATTGGAGTCAACGCATTGACAAAAAGGTCAACGTTTTCTGCCACTCTGTAGTCGTGAGGCGCCGCGCCGGGAAGGTAGAAAGCATGGACAGGAACGGAGGACGCGAGAAGTGCGACCAGGGTGGCACGGATAAGAAGTCGGCTCGCCGACATGTGTACAAAGAAGAGAGACAAGAAAAGAGGGATGGACGTGGCACTGATATTTGTGGAAGAGGTTGAGGCAGACCTGCGCGTAGACAGCGCACGTGGCCCGAGATGCCATCGGGAGCGACGACGGAGACAATTCTATTGCATTAAATTACCTCTAAAGAATTATTAAACAACAGACTCTGAAAATTTGTCGATACTCTAAAGCCCTTAAAGCGGCGCAGAATAAAGCAGGCGGCGTACTACGCCCGAAGAGCGAAGACGGCGTGTTTGTCTCTCCCAGCTCGGACAATAATCAGGCGTCCATCAATTAAGTCACTCGGTTGAACTGTCCTATGTGCATCGACAGTCTGGCCGTTCAGATAGAGACCACGCATTGCTACCAAGGATTTTGCGGCACCTATAGAAAATGAGCGGACAAAGAGCCTAAAAATAGTAGTGGCGTACTGGCACTCTTAGTCACCCCATGGTTAACGGTCAGCTTCTGGACTGTCGTTCCATGCATCTCGTCGGCGGAAATGGTGAAAAGACGTCGATCACCCGCAAGAGCTCCCAAAACTTCCTCAGCATTCAGCATAGTAACGTTCGTGTCGAAGAGCACTCTGGTAATCAATTTCGCACGTTTCACACCTTCACCTAAGGGCAGTCCAGTTCAGCCAAAGAAATTTCGAATAATTGACGGAAATTACGTGTGTGTACAAGCTCCGTTACTTCGTCAGCCAAAAGCGCTTGGGCAATGCGTTCTTCGGGTCTTTTCTACGGGGTTGCCATTAGAATGATATGTGGCGTAATTCGTATCACTTACACTATGGTCCTCAAGAACTTGCTGTATCTGTTCTAAGGGTAACAAAGTAAACAATTTCAAGTACCGACCAACGTCGGCATCACTTGTTTTTATGAAGAACTGCAGTGACGTCAGGTCAATAGCGATGGCGCATCTAATAACACTCACCTGGTAAAAGTCATAGGCTGTTGTCAGCTCTTCATTCAGCCAGATGGCGTTGCCTGCACTTTTGCCAAACTTCGCTCCACTCGAAGTCGTGAGAAGAGGCGTGGTAATGCCATACGCTCGTTCTGCGTTCTCGGAAGCTCCGTCCGACGTCCCGCACGTACGGCCGATTAGTTCTAGTCCAGCGATTATGTTACCCCATTGGTCTGATCCTCCGATTTGAATGGTGCAGCCCGTCGTTTTGTGCAAGACGAGGAAGTCATAAGCCTGTAGAAGCTGGTATGAGAACTCCGAGAATGATATGCCTTGTTGTGAATTCAACCGAGACTGAACGCTGGACGAGCATGTGTCAGCGTAAGGAGAATGTTGGATTGATGAGGCCTGCCTTTCCCGAGCAATCATGCTGTTAACTCTGGCAGCCGTCCCGACGACGCGCATGAATTCCAACACACCAAGATTCTTGAACCATTCAATATTATTCATGACAAGTGGAGGTGCATACGAAGCGCTTGGCGAGGGCATTCGCTTGCCCACATAATCGCTAGCGCGTTCAAAGAATCGTTTGACGCTAGCCGATAGGTTGAGCATATTCTTTTGGGTCGCAACCTCGTCCATGTGCGGTCTCTCAGTGGATCGTCCTGAGGGGTCTCCAATCAAAGCCGTAGCGCCTCCAATCTATAAAGCCATGACACAATGCTCTGAAGCCAACAATTATCTCCGCTTCTTACAAGGGGGATGACTTTGTGGCCATGAAGCTGGAAATGGACCAAACACATCATTGGTAGGATGTGGCCTACGTGTAATGAGTCGGCAGTTGGATCTATACCAGAGTATACAACTCGGCTCTGATCCTGGAGAAAGCTCTGGAGTTGTTCAGGCCTGGAACCAACACGAGTTCGACGAAATTGTATAGGGAAAATGAAGGTAGACATGACAACTCACTTTGTAATTTGGGAGATAAAGCCCCGAGAAGTCAGTTCTCCCAGCAGCCCTGCCCCGGTAGCCAGGCCGCGTCGTGCATAACTTCGTTTTGGTGTGACGCAGCGAAAGACGCGATGCAATACAAGCATGAGCGCGTCACGTGACACATCGTGCCGCTCGAGGCTCGTTTGAGCCGAGGTACCGCCATGTTGGCTGACGCGCCGCATCTATCCTCTCAAACCGCCAGTTACCATCGTAATTCACCATGTGTAAATTGGAGTGGCCCTTTAGATGCTGTTGCGCAGCTACTGAGCAGCGAGCATGGCTCATCATGTCACATAGGAGGTGTGAGAGTAGGGTCGCGCGAGTACTTTGCAGCAAGACTCCGGAAATTATTCAAGGCTTCGCTGTTGGTCAGTGATGGCCTACCTGCTGCCTGGTGCAATGGGCCCACAAACAGAGGCTCGGATTTCATTCAAGTTACAAATATCCCACAAGGACAACTGTCAACGTATTTCATGTGGTGGCAGTTATCTCCGAGTCGGGAGTCGGGACCACCGCCGACAGGCCATATACAGCATCATTACTGTATGTATTATCAGATCCGGTCGCTACAGGTTTGTGACTAGCCAAAAGAGGTTATTGCCGTCGCATCGTGTCTTCCTGGCACTTAGTCGCCGTTTCCTAGGTTTCAAGCCTCCACCATGCCCAAGGAGCTCATACGGAAACCTCGAGATAAGCCAGCACCGTATTCTTATGCTCAGAAGCCTGGTCCGAAGCCAAAGGGTGTGACAGATGCACCAAAAACATCTGCCAAAATGGCCACAACGGGGACAAGAGACAATCTTACGCTCCGTGACTGGATGACTATTTTTGCTTTCATCGACTCCCATCCGGACATGGCACAAGCTGCAGTTGTTAACCATTTCAAGTCCAAAGCGACTGGTGCTCTCGTTTTCACACAGTCAACCCTATCACGTAAACTCAAGCAGCGCGAGAAACTCGAGGAGCGGGTTCAATCAAATCCAAACGCGTTGTCCTCAAAACGTCCACGAGTGGTGACAAGGCCTGATATCGAGCGGGCCCTTGTTCTGTGGGTGCAATCAATGGAGCAAAAGCGGGAGACCATAAATGAACCCATGCTTGTGGAGAAGAGGAAGCAATTTGAGGAGGCGTTTAATGTGCCTGATGAGCAACGACTTGCGGGCATTGGCTGGGTTCCTTCATTCTGTAAAACGTAAGCAGTATTCTCTGGATTTCGGTGCATTATTTTCTCAACTCGAAGACAGATATAACATAATGGAATATCGGCGTCATCGAGAGGCCAGGTCTGTTGATCACAAGGCCGATCATGAGGCTGTTGTCGCAGAGCAAATTCGACTGCGGGAGATCCTTGCTCCATTTGCAAAAAAGGACAGGTGGAATTTTGACGAGTCCGCATTGTTTGCATTCGCCCCTCCGGATCGTGGACTTGCAACACAGCAATCAAGTGGGGAGAAGAAAAGTAAATTCCGGATAACGCTTGGATTTGCCTGCAACGCAGATGGCAGTGAAAAGTCCGAGATTATATTCATTGGGAAATGGAAGCAGCCTCAATGTTTTGGCAAGTTATCGCCAAATGCAAGGGGCTTTGATTATCATCATAATAAAGCGGCATGGATGACATCTGAAATATTTGAGCAGTGAGTGTGCCGCATATGATATGTTATGAATCTGACCGCCCGTAGATGGATTCGAAAGTTTGACATGAAGATGCATCGGGAAAATCGTCATGTCTGCTTGTTAATCGACAACTTCCAAGGGCACGATGTCGCATATAGACCAACAAATGTCCAGGTCGAATTCTTCAGACCCAACCTCACGTCGTGGGTACAACCTCTGGGTGTCGGAGTCATTCGTTGTTTCAAGGCCCACTATCGTCGTTCCTATTGTCAGCGAGCTCTAGACCTTGATGAAGTTGGCGAACAAGACATCTACAAACTCGATCTGCTCGAAGCCATGTTGATGGCAAGGGACGCTTGGAACTCTGTACCTGCTATGACTATCGAGCACTGCTGGGATCAAACAGGAATTCAACAAGCACCCATCATTCTTCAAAACCCTGCCAAATCAACACGACAACCGTCGCTTGATTCCCCCGTTGCTGATGCCTGGAACATTCTCGAGGAGTTCGCAACGACTGACATGACACTATCCCAAACAGAAGATCGGCTTCGGAGTGTGTTGGGGGATGGGTATGTTGATGAAGAATGGAGGCCGGCACTGTGTGCTGTCACGGCAGCTGAAAACGACGTTCAGGCTGCGCTCGATTCCATAAACAATTTGCGACTCGCAGCCAACCCCGGAATCGTTGTTTCCGATGAACCCACAGCACGGACTGCCCAGTGTCGTGAAGTAGAAGACGATTTGCTGAAATGTGTTGCCCAGCTGACCAAGCGGAATCGGATTCATGGGGCGCCATCCACATTGGAAGAATTGGTCAATCCGGCCGAAGAACAGGAGATTGGTGAACGTTTTCGAGAATTCAAGAGTGACGAGGACATTGTGGATACCGTTCGCAGAGAGGAAGCGATCAGCCGTGGAGAAATAGTTGAGGTCGAGTCCGAGTCGGACGATGAAGACGACCCAGGACATCAGGATGATGATGCAGACATGGGTATAACCGAGATGATAGCATTGTGCCAGCGGCTTGAGAAGGCGAGCCTCAAAGGTGGCACTTCGAATTCCTTGTCATACAACGTGTCTCAGGTTTTGCGCCGCTTTCGTGTCGAGCTTTCACGCGTTCAGATGCAGAACGCAAAACAGGTAACGCTAACAAGTATGTGGGGTGCTAAGACTTAGGTCATATCAGAATTTAAATGTTTTCCATGGTACTGTAATGCATAAATCTCATAATTAGCCCTCGAGAGAACCGACCATATGCGTTATGAGAAATTCAACTGTACAAATACCTCGAGAACTACTTGATTTGCTGACTGTATTCAGATCTACGGCGTCCTCCGTGTTGTAGTAACCCACGACTCGTGGATTACTACAACATGGAAACAACTGATTGGGGTTGGGATGGGTCGTCATCAGCTGTGATCACCGATCAAGTCCCCTTGCAGGTTGCAACCAGACGTACTGCTCGCCAAACTTGCGCTAGAGCGTGACCTCGTCATTACCTGGAGTGTCTTCGATCTGACCATAAGAGAGTACAAACATGACGGTTAGTGCCTATGGTCCGAAGCAAAAATCAAAAAAGCATACCGTCCAGATACCAGAGTTCTTGAACTCCTTGAGACACCAACAAGTTAGCTTTGTTCAAGTCCATAACACCTTGGAGGTAATCAACACTGCCGCCTATGACAATAAAAGGAGGGCACTTCGAGGAGTGGTGACGGCATGCACGTGATGCTTTGGCCGCGTTGAGCGCAACATGGAGTACCCTTCTTGGTCCCTACCTGATCACACAATGTTGGCGAACGTAAATGTGGATTCACGTCGAAGAAGACGTAAGTGAGTCAGCTTGGTGTTCATGGTTCGAATCTCACATAGGGTTCCTGGGATGAAGAGCAGCAAGTCAGTGGCAATTGGCAACGATATCGTAGAAAACCTATTTTGTAGGAAGAGTAATATAAAGTGCTTCGACAACAAGCACTCGGCATTGGGAAGGCGTCTGTCGGGTACCCGGTGTTTCTGGACACGTGAATATGGGGTCGACACGGAACTAGCGATACTTCGGTCGGATCTTGTCGTCTTGGCCGCCCATGAAACACTTCGCCCCTTGCTCCTTCTCTCCCTTAACGCTCTCATGCCTCTTCGCCGTGTCTCTGCTGCTCTGCCGCCGAGTCGGTTGACAGTTCGCTTTTACACATCTCAGACCAACCCAGTTACCATCGGGATTCGCCGTGAGGACCCACAACGTGTATGGGAGCGCAGGGCTCCCCTCACACCAGATGCCGTCGCGGCCCTAGTCAGCCGTGATAATGTACGCGTGCTCGTACAGGAGTGTGAGCGCAGGGTTTTTCCACTAGAGGAGTATATTCGTGTGCGTGCTATCTATGTTCGTGACTCAGAATTTATCATCGAGCGTCGACGTCACTCAGGCGGGTGCGGAGGTACACTCGACACTTGAGCCCGCCCACCTGGTTCTTGGTATCAAGGAAACACCCCTTCATTCTCTTCTTACGACCCCAATCCGCTCTGTCAATCGCGATGTTCTAGTCCCGCGAACGCACATGATGTTCTCCCACACCGCCAAAGGCCAAGAGTATAACACGCCTTTGCTCTCCAGGTTCCTTGTTGGAGGGGATCGCTATGCTGACGCGAAGCTTTCCGATGACAAATATCCTCCACAATTGGCGGCTCGTCTCGTAGATCATGAGCTTTTGACCGGGACAGACGGCAAGAGGACAGCCGCATTTGGGTGGCATGCTGGAGGTGTGTGAGCCTACGTACCATGCCGCCTGCGATTCATGGGCGAGTTCTTAGTTGCTGGGACACTTGAGGCCCTGTTGGCGATGGCACACAAACACTTGGAGCGCGGGGTTGCCTCGCCATTCCTTGTAAGCTCCCACCTAGAACTTCTGCGCCTAGGAACTGACGCACGGCGTTCTTCCCATAGTATACCCCCCGCCCACACACCTCACCACATCTCGAATCTCATCGTGCACAACTAAGGGATATTGGGAGACAGATTGCCGAACATGGTACCCCAAAGAGTCTTGGACCAATAGTATTCGGCATCACCGGGTAAACATTCCAGCGCTGTACGATCGCTCGTGTCTCACCATACCATCTTACTGTAAAGCAACGGAAACGTTACGCAAGGCATCCTGTCCATACTGTCGGAGCTTCCAATCATCGAAGTCAGCGCAGATGATCTGTCCGCACTTGTCAATAATACAGGTTACGTTGGTTTCTTTACCTCACGGACATCCTATCTAACAACTTTGTCCAGCCACTGACTTGCGAAAGATATACCTCGTCCATTCACTACCCAGCTCTTATATATCTCATGTTGATGGAGCGCCTTACGACCGCTCCGACTACTACGCAAATCCCCAGGCATATCGTTCCTCGTTTCACTCAAAGGTTGTGGATTGTTATGTCACCTCTAACCACTATTTAATTCATGTTCGCCGATTAGGTCGCACCTTACCTGACCCTGCTTGTCAATGGAGTTGGTTGGAACATTGGTTTCCCTCGACTACTTACAACATCGCAGTTGGCTCTCGCAAAGCGCTTGGCTGCTGTTGGAGACATTTCATGTGATATTGGCGGCGGTCTCGAGTTTGTCTCTCGCGCGACGACGATAGATTCACCCTCGTATGATGTGAATGGTGTCACTGTAGTCGCTGTGGATATTCTTCCTGCGGGCCTTCCGCGAGATGCGAGCATCCACTTTTCGGGGAAGCTGTTACGGTACGTGCGGTCCGTAGTAAACGACTACAAAGGCATCAAAGGGGAAGATGCGGAAGCTAGCGATTCGGTGAAGCGAGCAACCATTGCCAGCGAAGGACGGCTCCAGCAAAGACATGAATGGTTGACAGAGAAGGTCGAAGTGTGGCGTAAATCTCAAGGATCGCGGACAGAGGACAAGCGTCCTGCTTCTGATACCAGTTCTGAAAGTGATGGTGGGATGAGACGCACATTTGAGAGGCAGAAGCGTATTCTGGTCTTGGGCAGTGGTATGGTTGGGGGGCCTGCTGTGGATGAGTTAGCTTCCAGGCCGGATGTAGAGTTGATCGTTGGTGAGTGTCGCAACCAGCCTTTCTTGGTAATGCCGGGGTAATGAACACAGGCTCTAGCCAGTAATTCCCGTCAGGAAGCAGAGCGCCTGGTGGCGGCTCATCCCAACGCAAGCGCTGTCCTCGTTAGCATGGACGATCGAACCCGAGTTAGCCAGCTGGTAAATGAATCTGACATCGTCATCAGGTGAGTCTAAACTTCCCCGATGAGCACCACTTATCGGCGATTCTCACATCCCATTACAGTCTACTCCCAGTCCCACTGCACCCCGCTGTGGCGGATCTGTGCATTGAACACAAGAAACATATGGTGACCGCTTCTTACATATCGCCAGCCATGCGATCGTTACATTCACGGTTTGACGCTCTATGACCGCCCCAAATCACTCCTGGACTAATCCTCTAAACAGTGCACAATCAGCTGATGTTCTTCTCCTGAACGAAATTGGTCTTGATCCTGGTATCGACCACTGCTCTGCTCATGCGCTCTTGTCCCGCTTGCGGTCTGAAAACAAGCAAGTCGTGAGCTTTACATCGTTCTGCGGCGGCCTCCCAGCTCCCGAAGTCGCAGAGGGTGTTCCCCTCGGCTACAAGTTCAGCTGGAGTCCCCGTGGTGCTATACGAGCTGCGAGTGAAAATGCGAGTTTCCGCCTCGCCGGACAAGTACGTTTGTCAACTCTCCCGACATTCAACTACCTGGCCTGAATGTACATCTCTCTCAGGATTGGGAAATCCCAGGAGAGCGTTTACTTCTTCAAAACTTTCCCGACGTGCCGCTTTCGAATGTTTTGAGGCTTGAAGGTCTTGCCAATAGGAATAGTATGCACTACGCAGAGACATACTCTCTGAAGAACGAGGAACTCCGCACCATGCTGCGAGGGACCCTCAGGTGAATGACATGCCCACGCCGCTGCCGCAAGAGTCTGACGTTAACAACCCCTCTAGATATCCCGGCTTTGCATCCCTAATGCACTCTTTCAGCGCCATAGGCCTCTTAGAGTCTTCCAAGACCATCGTAATGGACAGCTGGCCGTCCCTCGTGCGTCTCTCTCTAGAACAGAAACTCGGCCTTTCGATACCCAAGGATGACCTCCCATCTCTCCAATCCGCGCTCGCCAGTGTCCTCCCAGTTCATCGCATCCAGACTCTCCTGGAAGCACTCGTCTGGCTCCATCTCATCCCCCCCGCCCGTTCGTCATCGTCATCACCATCCTCCCCACCCGCACCTGTATTTGGCTCCCTCCCAGAACCGAAACAAGCCGGACCCATCACCCCCGCGGACGCCCTCGCGCTGTACCTAGCACACGCCCTGCGCTATGCACCACATGAGCGCGACCTCGTCCTCTTACACCACGAGATCGTGGCACGCGACCAGCACAGCGGCGTAGAGCAGGTGCACACTTCAACGCTCACGGCGTACGGAGACTCGCGGGCGTCCGCCATGGCGCGCACCGTTGGCCTGCCCGTCGCATTTGCCGCGCAGCGCGTGCTAGACGGAGCTGTGCGCGCGACTGGCGTGTGTGGGCCGACAGCCGAGGAGACAGTGTGGAAAGGGGTCTTGGAGGGCTTGGAGAGTAGGGGCCTTGGCGTCAGGGAGAACGTCAAATCTGGGCCGTCCATGGAGAGCGTCCTGGCTACTGGGTTGCAGCAGCAGACACTTGCTGCTGGCTGCTAAATTGGCACTTTTTCTCAATAATGTACAGTGACGCTTGTCTACTGACGCACATCATTCCGACCAGAGGCCGAAAGGGCAATCGTGTTTTGAATCGTGTACGTCATTAGACAGTCGATATCCGCTTTCATAGCCACGATATCTATCCTATTGGATTTATTACAAGAATATATAGTTATCTGACATACTCTAGCAACAAGAGAATGGTATACAGAAAGGATGGCTTGTCCGAAGAGCGTACGCCTCTACAAATCAATGTTCTTGTGAGTAAACTGTGTCGTGGGTACCCGCCAGCTCAACATGTCGATCCCTGAGCAAGGGTTCATCAATACTGGTAGCCAGTAGCTCGAAACTCCCGTGATCCGTATCCACCCCACTCTCGCTAGACACCTCCGTGCGCCTCGCACTGTCCTGAGCGCGTCTGATGATTTCCCATTCAACGCGAATGAACACCCACACCCATCTTCGCACGAGCTCTGCCACTTCCACCCAGAAAATGAAGAGGGAGCCTTCACCCTGAGCTTTCGCGTGTAGGTGGCTCGATAGCTTGACGCTCCATGTGAGGCGGAGCACTAAGTTGATAAATAGAGCAAGGGGGTATACTGGAAGTGGGTAGAGGAGACGGGCACGAAGGCCGAATGGATGCGCGGCTATTGGATGTGGGTGTGGCGATACAAGAGGCAAGAAGGAAGCGGATGATGACGTTGTCGTGCTGCTTCGTGGTGAGGTGATAGATTCCCGGCGTTCCTGTGCCGCAGGAAGTACCAGTGGGCGAGGGAAAGAGGATTGACGGGGACGTTTCAACTTTGGCGTGAATTGCAAGAGATCAAAGCCCCAGTCATTCGTCACGTCCCACCAGAACGAATATAGAGAATTGAGGAGGGCGGAAGCAATCCTGACAATTCAACCAACACAGCATGAGTAAGAAGCGTATGAGGGGAGCAAAGGATAACGACGATCCATACGTACCAGAGACGGAAAAGTATGTGCTCATCATGCCACGCTTCTTCGCCGACCAGCTCTCCGTTTTGGGCTATAAGGTCGGACACCACGAGTCGCTGTGCGGCAGACAAATAAATCACAGGGAACGAGCTGGCGTATTTCAGAGCGTTCCAGAGTGGGCGACGACTGTCATTCGACGGGTTTGTGTATTCGATTACACACTGTCGAAAGCGCACGATGTACGGAAGGCTGGACTATCTTGAGCGGCGTAGTTCGAGCAAGAAGGCGCTGTTGCGTACCTCATCAGTGTTGGCAAGATCCATCTATACCAACCATACTGTGTTGGGGGGGTAAGGAGGCTACCGCCTGGGAGTAGCATGCAGAGCGACAGCCAGACATCGCCCAGTACTTTTGCGTACGAGGTGAAGATGTCGGCAAAAATCACGTCTGAGAAATATACTCGACAATTTGTGGGTGACGACATGCATCTTTTAATACTCCTATTTCGAAGAACAAAAAAGAGGGAGGGATTGCAGGTCAGACGTGGTGACGATCCGAAAATGAATTGAGGTCGTACAGGATGAAGGCGTCGCGTTCACGTTTGTGCATGACGTCGAACGGGGCAAACATGAATAAGAGGACAACAAGTGCGCACACAGCCGGAATATACTTGAAAAAGTCGACGAGGACGGCACTGCCATCCGAGGCGGAGCGGTACAGCGCCCACGCAGCAGAGCACCACAGGCCATACCAGAGCGCGAGGCGATAGACAGGCGAACAAAGGGAGACGATGGTCTCCGCCGCGGGCTGCTCGATCGCATGTCGACCGTCGACGATGAGAGGGAGTTGGGTAGTGGATTCGCGCTCGGTTGTGCGCAGGTCGAGTGCGCTGGCAGCATCTACGCCGAGGAGACGGAGGCCATGCAGGTTTGCTGCCCAGCCGAGGATGCCAGCGCCCGCGAGGAAGAGAACGCGGAAGGGTAGGGGAAACGCTATGACGAAGGATAGGTCGTCCAGTTCATTGTCCATGATCATTCAGCGTCGTTGGATCATCAGTTACAGTTAAACTGTGGGAGGTCGTCGACTCGTTATGCCGACGTGAGGAACTGAGCGCTGAGCGGACGTCGGCGCTAACGCGCCTCATCATCTCTCTACGTTACATTCTTCACGTCACACTCATGGCCGACAGCAAACAAGGCGCATACGCTACCAAAGCTGCAGACACGGACTTTCGAAGAAAATGGGACAAGGAGGAGTATGCAGAAAAAGCACGGAAAAAGGACGAAGATGAGAGGGAGCGCATGCAGGAAAACGAGGAGCGCATGAAGCAAGGCACGAGCCTGTCTCTCTCTCTCTCTACTACCCACATGTACCGTCAAACTAACCACCCAGGAACTATCGTTGACAGGCAAGAAACCTCTCAAAGGGAAGAAGAAAGATCTTCCGAGGCCTACCGAGCTCATGAAACGGCGAGATCAGGACCTCGAGCTCGAAAAGAACCTGGGCAAAACCATGGTCGTCCAGAACCCAGGCGGTAGGGGTCCGGGCCAGCCAGGCTTCTACTGCGAAGCCTGCAACAGGACGTACAAGGACAGTATAGGCTACCTGGACCACATCAATGGACGAGCGCGTCAGTGACCCTTTCCTTCGCCCTTTCCCCCCATTGTCCCCGAGGTATAAGCTGACTCATTGACGGGGGGCCCTACGTAAAAATGCAAATGATGGACAGATCTACGTGCCCTTGGACAGACCACGCGGTTAGAGCGGTCCACCCTCGAGCAGGTCCGGGCTAAAATCGCCTCCCTCCGCGCGCAGACCAAGGAGGCGTCTCAAGCAAAGGCATTCGACTTTGACAAGCGCCTTGCCGAGATCCGCGACAGGGAGCTCACTGTTCGCGCAGAGAAGAAGGCTGCGAAGAAGGCCGAGCGAGAAAAGGCGCGTCTCGAGCTTGCGCAAGACGCGGCGGCAATGCAGGTCGATGGCGATAACGACATGATGAACATGATGGGTTTCAGTGGGTTCGGCTCGACCAAGAAACCATAATGGCTGCTTTCCGCCCTTCCTCCCAGGGTGCCGTACGTTTTGATATCTGTACTCTAGTTACATGGTGTAATACACTTCTTTATTACTCTTGCGTCAGACAAAACAGTAAGTACACCTTCAGGGCCGCACCAGTGACAGCAAGAATTTCGTTTCCGCGACCTCCTGCTCCTCCTCGACAATGACGTTCGAGCCTGCTCTGCGCTCGCTTACATCAGTGGGGATGCTCCTAACCGTCCGCTCGATGACCTCCGCGTGTTCTCGGATCGCATCGCGAAGTTCCACCCCAACGCCCTCCTCGAATTGGTAGTACACCTCGACATCATCTGTCGCCTGCAGTCCAGCCTTTTTGCGAAGTTTCTGCACGCGACTGATGAACTCGCGCGCCAGCCATTCACGCGCAAGCTCCGGATGGACTTGGATGTCGAGGCGCACGACGACATCGTTGTCCGTTTGGGTCGCGTAGGAGCCTTCACCTTCAGGTAGTTCGATGTAGCGCTGTACGACAAGATCGCCCTCAACGAGGTCGATACCCGCAACTGTCACGCGACCCGTCTGTGTGTATGCTCTGACGTCATCGCTCGAAAGGCCAGGAAGTGCACTTTTGACTTTGCCCAAGTTGTTGCGTAGTTTCCGTCCTAGGACAGCCCAATCGGCCACAGCGCGGTATCGCACCCCAGCGGTTATTTCCTCCGAAGTGACAACGACATCACGGACGTTGAGTTCAGACTGGATGTATCTCTGCAGAGATCGAACGTCTTCTAGGTACTCCGCCTCAGGGTGGAACACAAGTAGTTCTTTCAATGGGGTCTGGGGTAAAGATCAGCAAACCCTTCCTTACCTGAGCTGTAATTGCAAACCTTAAGACTTATATTGTTCCGCTCGCGAATGTTTCGGGTGAGTTCGATGACAGTCTGCATCCGCTTTACTTGACGTTCAATAGTAGGGTCGAAGTATTCTTCCTTAACGTCTGGGAAGAGTAAGAAGTGCACCGATCGTGTGTCGCCTGCACTTGGGTCCTCGGGTATGTATGTCCGCAATGACTGGTAGATGTTCTCCGTGAGGAAAGGGGTATACGATGACTTGCTCGAGAATCAGAAGGATGGAAATAGGAAAACGATAATGCTCGCTCACCATTGTTCGACAGAGTGTGAATAAGGTCTCAAAGAGCGTATTCAGTGCCACCACAGTGTCCTCTAAACCATCTTCTCCTTTGAGCCGCCGACGATTGAAACGAATGTACCAGTTTGTGAGTTCGTCGATGAGGTCAAGCAGTCGTGGAATGATCGTGTATAGGCGGTAAGCAGCCATCTCCTCCTTGACAAGTTTGATGAGGGATTGGCACCGGGCCAAGATCCAGCGGTCCATGACATTGTTTGACACCGGCGCATGGGCATCATAACGGAACCCATGTCCCGCCGCCTTCTTGAGAAGTGCGACCTGGCCGAGGAAGAACCGGAAAGAATTGAGCCAAGGAAGGAGCACCCGCGAGATAACCTCTCGCACGCCCTCTTCTCGGAATCGCAGGTTGTCGCCACGGACAATGGGCGAATTGACGAGGAACATCCTGCCGACGCCAACATCGCCTCAGACATATGGCCCAAGCAAATGGGTAACAATGAAATGAACAAACCTTGTGGCATCAGCTCCGTATCGGTCAAGGATCAAGTTAGGGTCGGGATAATTTTTTAGGCTCTTGCTCATCTTCTTCCCATCACTAGACATAGTGAGCGAAAGAAATCGCACAAAGGGTGGAGCCGTACAAAAGAACTCACGCAGCAAGGACAAGTCCAGTAACAATGAGATTTTGCCACGGAGCTCTGCCGAACAGATGCGAAGACAGTACTAGTAGCGTGTAAAACCAGCCCCGCGTCTGATCAATACCTTCAGAGATGAAGTTTGCCGGGAAGGTATTCTCAAACAGCTCCTTGTTTTCGAACGGGTAATGAAGCTGAGCGTAGGGCATACTATGCGAACGGTTGAATGTTAATCCAGGAAGAGACTTGCAGCGACCATTGCTCACCTTCCGGATTCGAACCAACAGTCAAAGACCTCTGAAATCCTCTTTAATTTACCTTTGCCCTCTTGTGAGGGGATAGTGATGTGATCGATTTTGTCTGAGTGCAGGTCTGTGATACCCTTTACTCCTGATAACTCCTCGAGTTCACCGACGGAGCCAACAGCGATAACCTACACATGACGTTGATGCTCGATCTCACTTTTAAAATGGGTGGGAATCATACTTCTTCAAAGTCCTCGGAGACCCACAACGGGATCGGGGTGCCCCAATAGCGGTTGCGAGAAATAGACCAGTCGCGTGCATTGGCGAGCCAATTTCCGAATCGATTCTCACCGATGTTTGACGGCACCCTGCGAAAAGGGGAGGGTAGAGTTCAGGACTGTTTATGCATCAGTGACTAAGAACCACGAACCATCGAGTCTCGCTGTTGTTCTTCACAAGGTCATCGACAATATGTGACACTTTTACGTTCCACACCGGAAAAGCGCGGTAGATGATGGGAGTATTCGACCTGTCAGCAAACCAGTCAGGAAGTGAAATCATCATTATGCGAGTCATCATCCCAACCTCCAACAGAAGGGATATTGATGCCTTTCCTGATCCTGTCTCACGAGCCGGCCCTTCGCCTTGAGTACTTTCATAATTTCCTTGTCCGCATCCTGGTGAAATAGACAATTGTATAAGCCCGCGTACATCGTAGGATATGTTGCGCAATATACTGACCTTCACATACTGCCCAACAAAATCTGGCACTTCGCTTGTAAACCTACCAGCGTCATCAATGGGACACGGTGGCAACTCATCCGCATTGATGACTTCGTAGGCAAGTGCGATACGATGATCGTCTTCACCAAAGGCGGGTGCTTGATGAACGATACCCGTGCCATCCTTATCCGTCACATAAGTGTCCACGACTACGCGGAAGGCTCTGTCCTCGTACTAGGCAAGGATCAGCAGGTAAGAAGAGAATGGCCTGGGAAAAGACAAGTTGCACACCTTCTCCGTAAAGTACTCGAACATTGGAGTGTACCTCCAACCTCTCATGTCCTCACCGCTGAACAGACCGACCTTCTTGATCTTTGCCTTCTTCGGGTCCTTGTACACGGCCACCAAGCGAGATTCCAAAAGGATGAAATTCTGGTCACGCTCCTCGTCGTATATTTTGATATAGCTGAAGTCTGGATGCACGCAGAGTGCGAGATTGGAGGGAAGTGTCCACGGCGTCGTCGTCCAGGCCAGAAGAGACGTCTTTGGATCATCCACAAGCGGAAACGCGATCGTCACTGCGGAGAACGGCATAAGGATCAGCATTTACCACAAACACAAGCGAAGCAAGGCGCCTCGTCAGCAGGGACAGCAGCAGCACCCACCCGCCGGGTCGTTGACCTCCTTGTAATTCTGCCCAGCCTCAAAGTTGGACAGCGGCGTAAGCAACCCGGTCGAGTAAGGCATGACTTTAAGACCACGATAGACGAGGTCCTTTTCAAAAAGCTGCTTGAACGCCCACCAAACGCTCTCCATAAAACTAAGATTGAGCGTCTTGTAGTCATTGTCAAAGTCAATCCAGCGGCCCATGCGCTCGACGGTGGCGCGCCACTCGGATGAGTAGCGCATGACGATCGCGCGGCACTCTGCATTATACTTGTCGATGCCCATGGCGAGTACGTCCGCGCGAGACGTGATTCCAAGTTTCTTATCGATCTCATGCTCTACGGGTACGCCGTGCGTGTCCCAGCCAAAGCGGCGCGGCACATGGAAGCCTGAGACGTGTGCGTGGCGCGTGACGATGTCCTATCGTTATTGTTACGGCGCGCCCCAGCGCATCACACGATGAGTGAAAAGGACGTTCGGGAGAGCGCAGATGTTGCGTACCTTGATCGTTCCAGCAAGGAGGTGACCATAATGCGGCAGCCCGGTAGCAAACGGAGGCCCGTCGTAGAAGGAGTATACGGGACGTCCTTCAGAGATCTTAAGACTCGTTTGGAACGCGTCAATCTCACGCCAAAAATTCAATACTTTCGCTTCCTCCTCTGGGAAGTTAAACGCTGATGAAACTATTATGGAATTAGGAGATCGGAACACGTTTTTGTGATGAACACGGGTGACTTACTGTCGTGAGGCGGGAACATGGCGATGAGAGGTAGATGACCACCTTGCAACTCAATCAATCAATCAATGACTCCCAATCTCGGGCCGCTCAACCGTGTACATTGGCACAAACAAGTATAAATAACGCGTACATAGTCTATCGTCTACCTTATCTCTAAACGAGCCTGCTCGCCCCGACCACACCTTCCCGACCTCGTCAGGGGCCCGGCTAAACTTCCTCTTTCTCGAACACTCCAATACTCTCTGTGGCAGTCCAGTTGTTCTGGGCCTTGAGCACGAGTGAGTGCTTGATCTTACGAGCGTGCCGGTTTAGCGGTGCCATGCCGGGAAAGAGGCGTGTAGGCGGTGAATTGGTGCCCGATACGATACGCCGGGTGGGGAATGTGTAATATAAACCGGCGGAAGTAGCGGGCATCGAAGGACCCCTCCGGGTTGCACCGGAATAAAACGGTTACCGAACGTTCGCCAGGTCGGTTCAGCTAAATTTAGACGGTCGTAGAGTGTCCGATGGGTGTAGCTGTTCTTCCTGCTGGCGCGATCGCCTTTGCTGTTTTTGCTCTTCCCTCCATTGCAAAGCGTATGTGACCCACTCTCCGATGTCCACGTTACGTCGCGCGTCTTCCTGTAGGAAAGGATGGTTCTGCGTTACATGTGTTAGTAAAACCAAGTAAGGATGCTGAGCAAAATAACAAACCATTAGTTCAGCATATGACGCTCGCCCCTCCGGCCGCTTCACAAGGCATCTGTTCACCCAGTCGCGTGCATGTTCCGAATAGGTGTCCGGTAGTTCTGGCGGATCGCCATGAACGATCGCAGAGAGTTGGGCAAAGACGTTCAAGTACGTCTCAGGTGGATACGGATATTTCCCAAGGGCGATCTCGAGCGTTGCCAGCCCGACAGACCACACGTCAGATGAGACGGTATATGTGCTGAGTGCGTTCTGGGATTCGCCCTTGATGCGTTCGGGTGCCATGTAGCTTTGGCATCCAATATTCGTTTTAGCAAGCGATTTTTCAAGCTGTCCGGAAACGCCGAAATCACAGAGTTTAACATCGCCTTTCTTGTTGAGAAGAACATTCGTGGGTTTGACGTCTAGAGTAAGTACAGTTCAGTGAACAAGCCCTAACGACGGGGAAGTGACCCACATACCTCGGTGAATGATCTGCATTTCATCTTTGAGAAATTTAAGTCCTTTGACCATGAACGAAACAATGCGGCCCAAGACCGGCTCGGGAACGCCGGCCCCATACAGTTTATCCAGACTTCCGGCATCCATATACTCCATGCAATAGTAGACACAAGACTCTATGAAGAACGCGCCGTAAAACTCGACTATGGAGTCGTGGACGGCGCGATGTAGAATGTCAAGTTCCATGATGATCGCATTTAACTTGGTATCATCGAGTTCTAAACGAATTTCCTGCAAACCGAGGTCGCAAGTCAGCGAGACAATGGTCATGGAGGTTGAAAAACGGTCCAACCTTCATCGCCATCGTTGCTTTGGTGGGTCTGTGAATAACTCGCTTGACAGTACCGTAGGCACCGTTACCGAGCTCTTCGCCGAGCTGGAGTTGATCCATGTTGATAGCAAAAGAGGAGCCATTGGAAAAGTCAACACCCGAAGAGTGTAAGATTGCTTTGCCGCTGAAGTTGAGCGCGCCAGACGGATCACTGAGAAGAAGTGAGGGGAAAAGAGCTCGACCATGACTAGAAGAGCGTACACAATCTTCCCAAAGTTAGCAAAGGGAGTGCTTGTCACAGCCACGGAACGGCGAGGGGGCCACTCAGTTTCGTCCGGGACGCCCACGGCCGGACCAGCGCCTGCTGCGCCGCCACCAGATTCCTGCTCACCGGTGATGTCACTAAGTTTAAATAACGGCTTGTTACGGCGGGCGGCCATTCCAGGAGAGAATGCTGAACCAGAACGGAATGAGGGGCCGGCAGAGTGTGTTCGCAACTGAGTGGTGGGTGCACCGAGGCTGAAGCGCTTGAACGCAGCAGTAGCATCCTCGACGTCTGGTGATTGTGGTACCCGCTTTGCCATCTGAAAGACGTTATCAAATAGGAAGGAACAGAGTGAGGAAAGATGCATACAGCCGCCATTTTTGCCTGAAGGCTGGCAGGTAATGGGGTTGAGCCATTGCTTCTGGAGGCTAGGAGAGTGGCAGCGGGGCGGGACGAGGGTGGGCTGGGAGGATTTCGAGAAGGAGTGGGGAAAAGAGAAGGTCTATGTGAGGGAGAGAAAGACTCAGACATTGTGGAGGAGAGGAAAGTGGGGAGAGGTGAGAGAGAAAATAGCCGTGCTCGGGTTGTAAATGTAACAGAGGAGGATGACTTAGAGCTGTGCAGGGCATGGGCCCCCGGAACCGCTGGATGTCTTTCATTCTTCTCTTTCGCCAGCTCTCTCTCCCCCACTGGTACTATTCCCTCTCCTCCCTCGCCGCTCTCATCATTCTCTCTCTCGCCTACTCCCGCTTCCGCGGCCTTTTTGGCCCCGACGACAAAAATATGTCGCTAACCGTCAAGTGGGGACGCGAACGGTTCGTATATTCCCTTCTCGGCCCCTGACATGCCTCGCCCTTACCGTGCTCCTTTTCATCCTTCGCCGCACCTCCCCATTCTCCTTTCCACTTCCATCTCGCTGCCTCCTGATCTGTACACACCTAGGCTCCAGATTCCCCTTCCACCACTTGATACCAAACTCTCCGCTCTCCGACAGACTCTTTCGGAGCACACTCATCTTGCCCCTGATGCTTTCAAACTCATCTATGCGGGTGCCATTATGAAAGATGATGATGCCCCTTGTGAGTCTCCTCCACCAATAGCATGTCACTTCTCGTCTTCCCATCCGCTCCACTCCTGATTCCGTCATGGTTTCCCCATCCATCCATCCCCTCTTCTCGATCCGTGTCAACCAACTGCGATCTCTTGTCCAGCACCCCATCTGATATTGCATCATAGCCAACCTACACGTGCCGGCTAGATCCTAAATCAATACCCTATTTTACCCCATGAATTCCCGATTTGCTTAATTTTGTCCCCACAGTGTCAGCGTACAAGATACGACCAGGTGGTACCCTGCTACTTCTCGACTCAACACCCGCGGCTTCACCAAGCCCCATGGCGGCAGTGGCGCCAAAGCCTCCAAAGACCGAGGCTTCGACAATACAAGTTATTCAGTCGGAGCTTGCCACCGTTCGTGGTACCCTCGAGCCTGATGTCGACGCGTTCCTTCGAACTCCTACAGTCGATGCCGAGCACACGCGTCTCGGAGAGCTGTTGCTTCAGGCACTACTCCGCCTTGATGCAATAAATATCGACAGCACATGGACCGAAGCACGCCGGGAACGCAAGGGCGCAGTACGTGCTGTGCAAGGCGTTCTCGATCGCCTGGACAAGGGTTGGCGAGAGGCCAAGGCACAAGCACAGACACAGACAGGGTCAGGACCCCAACGATAGCTTCGCCGTGTCACGTTGTCGGGGTCAGCTTGGCATCCTGTCTCGGGCAAGCCTATTGGTTCAGATGCATCTTATTAAAAGTTTGATGCCTCGTGCATCTCTCAGTGCTTCTCCCGTACGCCAAATCGCTTCTACCAGATGGCATTTAGGGGAATGAGGTTGGTTGTTTAGGGATTCGATTGGGTTTGATTGCAGCAGCTTTCGAGCAACATCGGTGTATCCTACATCGAACCGACCCTTGTTCCAATCATAGAGATACCTCGATTCGGGTACCCCCGTTTACGGGAGATGTGAAAGGGCCTAAATGCAGTGGCCTGTTAGACTGGAAAGGCTATAAACGCATTCATTCTTTCGTACAGCTCTGGTTAGTTTCGCAGTGCTTCAGTAGACTGGGAAATCTGACCCAGATGTGAGTCTACGCTGTTCCCAATCAAGATCATATTATTGAATGGTCTTTTGACCTCCATCAGCTGGCCAGTTTGAGACGGGGCCCGGGTAGGCGGAGAATTGATGTGCTGACCTGACCGTGGGTGCGAACCACTCGTAAGTTGAGGCAGGCTTTTCGCTTTGTTGCTGTCGTGAATATACGACATAATGCCCAACTAAATGGATCGACGTTCTCATCCATGACGAACATGACCAAAATGTTCGAAAACACTGTACCCCAAATTTCCTTGGCTCGGCGCCAAGTTTTGCCCTCCTTATCATGGTAAACAGCCCTCGTATTTGACGGTATCTCTTCTTAGCAGCTGCCGGCTCGCATCGATTTCTAGAGTCACGCGTCAGATTTCAAGGATGATCCTGCTAGAAGACATGGTATGTTCTTATCCGTGATTCCCTACGCCCATGTAGTTTGATTTAGGAATTCGTGAAACTGACGTTTACCCCGACGATTCGGTATCGTCGCAAGAACCCCCGCTCAGAACACATTCGTCTCGGTGCGGCTGTGGATCCCAAGTATCCCAGTTGGTGAGCGCCCATGACGCAAGTGGCTCAATTTTTTTTTTGCTTTTGAGGCCCCATAAATTTATACACCGACTGCGGCCCCACCATTGAATCATCAAGGCTGTCCCTATCAGGAACGAGGTTCCCTGTTCACACCCTGTGCAAAGTTCACCCCCCTCTCATCTCGGATGTTGTACTACTGATCTGCATACGAAGGAGTCTGGCAAACGCGTGGCGGTGAAAGCCCCAATGTGACCTTGTATGGAGCGAGCGACAAGTGCTCCCGGCGGGTCACCCAAAGGGCTATTTTGATCTCGACTCGAGAATCACGAATCAGATTCTTCACGATGATCGTCAGCCGGCCAGGGGCTGGGGCTGGGTCGACAACATGCGTCCTTCCTTCCTTCCGGGAAACGAACGACTTCTACTACGCCCGCAATACCTCTCTCTGGTTGCCACCTTCTGACTAGGTTGGGAAAGCACCGAGATCAAACTTCGATATTGAGCAGAGGGGAGGGGGAGCTACTACTTCTTCCCCAAAACGAGAGGGCCTATCGGAAAAACAGCTCACTGCTACATAATATCATATCTGCACTCCAACCGAGGCGCATGATTGTTGAATGCCCTTCCTGCAGTGGGTGGTGTGGGTTCGCCGAAGGCGACGGCACAGCCCTCGCCAAACTACATCCAGCGCAAGCCGCAGGATTCTGCCGACATCGTGGGAGGAGCGAGATATGAGGTCAACCGGTCAAGGCCCGTCCAATTGTTATCCCTTAACCTAAGTCTAGAGCTCCGCGTCACGCGGACAACTAGCACAGAGTCTTTCCCGTCTCCTGACGCATACAGAACTGTCTTACGTGTATGAGTAGCAGTGTCGAATGTTTTCTTGGTGATTTCATACACGACCGGCTCTCCGTTTCGTTGATAAGAGGGGTGATACAAAATACATTGCATAAAAATACACGTGCGATTAGAACACATGAGCATGAGACGGCAATAATGCACATCAAACAGTGGCGTGCAACAATAGAAGCTCATAAGTCACGCAAACGAGCCAAGCTGTCCTTGAACGATTTTTCCAGTCGGTTCGCATGCTTGCACCATATCGAATCCTCGACGTTGTAGAACCGACAATTGTCGAAAATCAGTTGCGCGTCGTCTACGAATTGCTCCAAGTTTGCGTACTCGCCATTCTCTAGCTTCTCCCCCATGGTTCTCAAATCTGCACGACGGAAAAAAAAAGGGGTTCTCTCAGCTTCTGTGAAGTGAACGAGTTTCAGGACAAAAGTGAAAGAAGACGGACCCATGGGTTGTTCAATCACTTCACGGTAGTCCGCCGCGTCCTCGGGTTTTACAGGCTCACGGAATGGCCATGAGGACGCGTGGTTCTGCATCTCCGACAGGAGACGGTTCATTGTGCTCAGCTCCGTGCTCTTCGTCATGGGCTTACCATCCCTATTGTCATACAATCACTTGGCACATACGCTCGGCAATCGGATATATGGGTTACACGCACGCCGCTGACATATCCGGTGTCCATCCGCTTTCACCTGTCACAGAGACGGATGAGTGCATGCAACAGGGTTAGGGGAATACTAACACGCACGGAGCCCGGGCACATCTCGGAAATCGACGACCACACCTTCTCCTGCGCCCTCTTGGAATTGAGGCAAACCGGGGTATATTTCATGGCTTCTCGACATCTGGCGTATCTTGGTTAGGACGGCTTCACGCTGCTGCGCAATTATGTCCCGTGTAGCGGTGTAGTCGACACGACGCAACATTGTGCACTGCATGATTGTTCCACCTTCATAATCTTTGATGTAACCCGCCCATACGGATCGATCAAGTGTTATCTCCTTAGAGAAGCCTTGCTTCTTGAAGTACCCGACTGCAAAGTTGTCGGCGTAGGTTAAGAAATGCATCATGTCTGGATAAGTGCGCCTGATATGGGCTTTGAAATAATCCATCAGAAGGCCGCCGTAACCCTGTCAACGACTCATTCATGAACACCGAGACAAAACAGTCAGCTGGACCATAAACAGCACCTTTTCTTGGGAAATTGATGCGGTGGCGAAGAACACAATTTCTGCAAAGCCTCTGTGGGGAAACGGGCGATAGCAGATGCCTCCAACGACTTTATACCCCCGCTTACAAATCGCAAGGCACTTCGAGTTGGAATCAAAGACGAGCCTAGCAATATATTCTCGGGGCATCACGGGGAGCTGCTTCCGGAAGAGCGTCTTGAGGTTCGTGAGGATGACATGGGACTGGCGTTGACCGTCATTTTCTACGGGTATTATCTGGATAATCCCTTTACGCAGCTCGATGGCTGAGGGCTTCTCGGGCTTCATGCCTGGATACTGTGATTGAAAGGTCAAACAATGTCAGTTGTGCTAAGAGATTGACAATCGCACCGAGCTCGAGGACGACGAAACTGCCGTGTCGACGGTGACGCCGGTGGCAAGGCGATCCAGCTGGCTCTCATCCATCTGCTCCTCCATTTTCACTGCCACTTCGGATGCGCTCTGGAGAGTGAGCTCCCCATTCATTTCTGCCAAAATATCGCCTGATGGAGGTGGAATGGACACAGGAGCTGTTTTAGCAGTCGACATCGCACTGATGCCCTTGCCAGCGCGACGGGAGGGATGAGGCCTTGCGCCATTGTCGAATCGAGAGGATGAAGGGATGTTCATACGCGCGGCGATGGCAAGGGGCTGGTCTTCGTCCTCGTCGTCTTCTTCAGATAACCGGGGTCGTTTAGCCAGTGGCTGTAAATCTTCGTCAGTCGGGGAGGAACCCCGAGAGAGTGGCCTTTGTCTCGGAGATGATGGGGCTTTATACATGGCAAGTGGCAAAACGATTAGCGATGAGAAAGGAAATCGGCCTCGTGGTAATGGAACTTACCGGGAGACGCCGCGGGTTCGGTGAGAGGGCTAGCAAGCGATATGGCCATGTGCATTCCGTGACGGAGGGCGCTAAGCCCCTCATCTGAATAGGCAAAGTCGAGCAGCTTGCCTAATCCCTACACACCGACAAGTGGACGCATGTAAGTATCTATATGCGAGTGAAACCGTTGGCAAACTGTTGAAACTCCGCACCTAGCACGGGAAGGGGATATTACAAACAGCTAACGAGATGATCCGGAATGGCAAGCGTACCTCGAGATATTGGTCTATACGGAGTGCTAGGATAGCTCTCCGTGTGTACTCCTCCTCACCGAGCTCCCCCGCGTTTGCACCATGCTGTCGTGGGCTGTGACCACAGCCGCACAGACGGAGATACGCAACCCCACTGTCTTCTTCATCGGAGCCATACTGGACGAGGTCTGTTAGGGAGTTTTCTGGAGGTTGTCCGTCGCGAAGGACGTGGACGTGTAGGCCTGGGCGAAGACCGGGGCAGTCGTCACAAAGCTCGCAGGGAGTATGTCGTGCGATTTTAAGGACAATCAAGTGGTCAGAGAGAGCGTCAAAGGTGTTCGAGGCTGGATAGAGAGCTCTCATCATGGTTCCGACTTGTTTCCCTTTAATTAACCAGAGCATTTCTATTTCTATTTTATTTTATTTTACTGTAATTTCAAATCAATCAAATCTTATCATTTCTTCCGTTCATGTCACTTTGCATCCGGCCCATCATTTTCCTTTTCCTTCCCCTCTTCGTATGCGCAACGCAATGGCTACAATACCCAGCCTCCGGAATTGCCACCATGACACACTATACCTTGCCTGAAAATGATATCGCCTCGTGTGGTTGCACAGCCGAAAGTACCCATTATCCAACGGCTGCTTTAAACCAGATGGCATTCGGGAGCAGCACCGCATTTGGTCCTGCCTGCGGACGCTGCTTCAAACTTACCCTCCTCAATACGTTTCTTTCCAACCCCCCTTTCTATCCAACTGTAACCAAGAGCCTTGTCGTCAAGGTCACTGATCTATGTCCTCTCAGTAAAACCGGCTGGTGCAATGGGACGGTCAGTGGTCCGAACGCGTGAGTGTTAGTTTCCACGGCCTATGTTGTAACAATGCCAATACGTATGGCAAATCTCCAGGGCAGGAAACTATCTCAATTTTGACCTGGCCTTTCCGTCGTCATCGATACCGAGCAACTTTTTCCCTTCTAACGTAACGCTGTACGGTGAGTGTATTTACAACGTGAGCTGAAGGGTCCCTCTGAGCATATTACAGGCTATACTGTACGCCAATCCTTTTAATGTTTCTTTCTCGCGTAGATTCGATGTATCTATAGGACTTTGGTGTCTGGAACATCAGTTACCAGAGCGTCTCCTGTTCATCTTGGTCAGGCTTCAAGAATGCTGCGGCACTCGGAAGCGTCCCCAGTTTGGCGGATGGTGCCTGCTGTCCTGCCAATCCCACGGTAAATCGCAGTGTGGGTTCACGTGTCGCTTCTATTCCTGACATGACTGCAGGGAAGCTCCAACGACACATGTACTTCATTTTCTGATAAGAATGGTGTACCGTGCGTCTATCGTTCAGTCATTTAACGTTTCATTATGGTAACTCTCGAACCTAGCCCTAATACTGCAAGTAGTGCAGCGACTCGACAATTCGGGGTCTCGGTTGAGCTGGCATGGATTGCCACGCTATTAATACCGCTCATGTACTCACCACATTAGCTTATCACTAGCTGACATGTCCCAGCTCTGTATCACTTGTGCCGATTTATTTATTAATCTATGCTATCAAATACCTGAAGAAATGACGGGCACGCTCACTTCTCTGGATCCTCGCCATGAACTTTACGGTATCGTCCACGACTCCGCGTGGCAATCACGCGGCGAAGCCACCGTAGGCCACCCATCAAGACAAACACCATCGTGGCGATAGCGAAGAGGATCATGCCGACGATAATGTAATGCCCTGTGAGGATCGAGGGCTCGTCGAGCATTGTCTTTTGCGCTGAGGTTTCAGGAGGGTTACCAGCCTCCGATGGGACTTCCTCTGCAGAGTCCGCGGAGGAAAGAGATGCAGTGGGAGCGCTGTCGTCAAAGTCCTGAAGGTAGATATTTTTATTCGCATGACAGATTTTACACAAGAAAGCAGCCGGCTAGAGCTCAGCATGGAGGGGTACCTCTTTGCCATCTGAATCTACGTCAAGAGGGAGCTAAGGATCGAGGTATGAACGTATGAGCAATGACGCAACCAAAAGGATTGTGGACGTACTTCTCCACAGTCGACAATGGTGATGTCTTCAACGGGGCGATCACTCTTGCCTTTCACAACGTCCTCTGGAGCTTGTCTGAGCATCGCACGGAAAAGATATTAAATGAGCTAACCAATCTGGTGGACGATACCCATGCCCTCAAGGACTTTTCCGAACACAACCTGAAGAGAATGAGCACCCGCGAAGAGGATTTTGAAGGGTGAATGTATAACGTACGTGTTTCCCATCAAGCCAGCTAGTTATGGCCGTGGTTATGAACTGGAGTGGAGGTCACATTTCGTGGATAGTTGGCATGCATGCTATTAACTTACAAACTGAGAACCTACGATAAACGTTCTCAGCACCTGCAACAAAGTCGGGAAGTGAGATAGCTACCATTGGTATCCTTGCCAGAGTTTGCCATGGAAAGAAGACCAGTGGAGGAATGCTTGAGCTTGCTGTATAGTGCATGCCAACGTCAGGATGTAAAAGTATAGAGGGGCCCGGCACGCACAAACTCTCATCGGGGAAGCGGTCACCGTAGATAGACTATAGGTGATATGTAAACGTATGACGTAGACGCGAGGTTAATGCTAACCTTTCCTCCCGTGCCATCGCCACGTGCTAGGCGTAACGATCAGTTACGAATGATCAAAACTAAGCAGAGCCGAACAAAAGAACTCACTAAAATCACCACCTTGAATCCTATCACGAGTTCAACTATGAAACCTCATGGAGGCTTAGGTAGATTTACGTACATGAAGTTCTTGATGACGCGGTGGAACTTGGAGCCTTTGTAGCCATAGCCAAGCTCAGTACCATCCTTCTTGATGCCAGTTGTCAGAGCGCGGAAGTTCTCCGCTGTTTTGGGGACCGTCTACGGAACACCGCCTATTGTGAGTCTGGGCACACGAATTAACCCAATACAACGTACGCCACCGAACAGGCCCAACACGACTGTCAAAGTCATTAGCTGAAATAAAAAGGAGAATGAGGCGAACGCACTGCGACCCATGTCCTTGTCACCATGTTTGATATCAAAATATACTTTACTCGTGATCCTCGGGCCGCGAGCAGCCTCGACGGACTGCACGCAGAAAATAGCCGCGAGAGACACGACAACGAAAACGAGTGAAGCCTTAGCAAAGAACATATTAGGTTAGGAAAAAGAGAAGTAGTGATGGTGATGAGCGCGCTTTCAACGACAACGTGACCCGGGAGAGGCCGAAAAGACAACGTGTCATTGTTGCCACTGGGCCTTTTCCTGTCCCTCTGTTTGTCCATCACCGATGGAAGCGATGGCCACAAACCGCAATGACATAGGGGTTTACAGTAAGAATACCTAGTATTGTGCACTATATATGTAGCTGGACAAATATCATGGGTGGACACTGCACACCCTAACTTAACGCCTGCATTTCCCACGACCTGACCTCCCTGCCACCTGTATCTGAGGTGCCATGTGCTTATGATGGAAGGGGGGTCGTGGTAAGGGAGGCGTAGGGACGTGATGAGTTCGCAAGTTGTACGGAACGGCAGGACGAGCTTGCATGAGGTTGTGTGGTTGGGGAAGGGGCATCACGGGAGCATCCAGTCTCGGGAGCGGACGTTGTCCCAACCCCCCATAATATACTGGTGGACCTCGTCCGAAGAGGTGTCCGGGGTTGATTTGTAGCGGAGGCAATGCCGGGATAGGTTGTACCACAACAGGATGAGCAATCGGTACGTGCGCATTATGAGCGTGGTGGACCTGAACATAAGCGGGTGGAGGGGGAAACCGAGGGAGTCCGCCAAGGTGTAACATGCGCCTATCAGGCGGTGGCGGCGGCAATTCCACTCGGATGTCCTCGTCCTGGACGTCTGGGTGCAGTGTCTTATATTCATTAAGAGCCTTGTCAGCCGCAGTGGCGACCTTGATGAAAACCGTCAGGTTGTCAGCGTCATGGTTGCCATTTCATTGTACAGAACTCGCACTTCCTTGGCGTGTCTGTCCTCTGCGCTATCCCATAGAGGGCACTTCTTCGAACTACTGCCGGGTTGTTGAGCATCACCAGGTCGCTTTTGGTGCTTTTCGTCAGAAACCCATCAGAGGAAGGCGAAGGTGGACTTACAATCTGGCTCTGGTTAAAGTGATCATAGCCCTTAATAATTGAACGGCAGACATAACACGACATTGTATGACAGTATGTGCAGGTCATTTTATTGCACTGGTGAGCGCGTCAGCGGCAAGCACTCCACTGGCAATTTCATAGCCTACCCCATATTCCTTGACAAAGGCTTGACAACACTGATAAGCCTAGGCATGGCGGAGATTTCAAATGTTTACGGACCTTTCTGGCACTTAGGACAATTCCGCATCAAAGCTCGGGCTAGCGTATTCAGATGAGCCAGACACATTAGACAAACCCGAAAGCGCACATACTCATCGCCTCTTCGATAGCGTGCTTTCCATCTAGTTTCTTGTCTTCTTCCACCTCTAAATTACATTTGGCATGAAGACTGCATGTAAACAGCGGTAGCTGATTATACACATACCTTCACAAGACTTCGGCAGGTGGTCCTAAAGATCAAGAGTAAGCGATTCCAGACGGTTCTATAATGAACTTTGTGCAAATACCCACTTCCTTCTTACAGTTCCGGCAGCTGACCTTCCCACACTCTTCATTCTGACACCTTAACACTTTATCTGTCTGGAAGTCCACGTCCATGACGACCTTGTAATCGCAAAATGGACATTCTTCAAGGCCCTCAAGTTCTGCCAATTCTATTTCGCGGCGCTGTCGGATGTGCTCGTATAACTCGTATAACTTTTCCGGTAGGATACGGCGCAATTCGGAATCTGGGAAGGCCATCTTGCAACCAGATATGTCCATACAACGAAGATCTGCGTTCTGTTCTCCCAGTTTTGTGGATGTATAGGATGTCACACAGCTCCTACAGAAAAGGTGGGTATCCGTGCATTGAGCCATCTCGCTCTAAGAGAAAGTGTCAATGAGACGGGAAGCTCAGCATCTAGGAAAGCTTACGAAAGGATACGTCGAGAAACAACAACCACACTCGATACCTTCTTCCTCTCCCAAATGTTCCGATGTGGAGTCTGGGACTGGTGAGCCATGAAAATTTTCTGACTTCTGAACGAGCCAGATATGCTCCTTCAAGAACTCCTCCTCGTCAAGGAACGATTTACTGCCGGCCTTGCCTCTTCCTTTCCCTAGGTCAGGGGGAACCGGCACCACTGAAGTGGGAGTCACACCATGCTGCAAGAGGTAGAGATAGGTAGGGGCATAATGGCCCTCATGCAAGGACAGGGACTCAAGAATGAACGAATGATCGAGGTCGGGAAAGTTACCACGAAGGGATTTCTATTCCATGCGAGTCAGCAGTTTACGAAAAAAAGGGACGTTGATACGCACTACAGTTAAATTCCGATAGACCCGTCCTAGACGCCTGGACGCATCGAGACACGTATAGTCTACCTTCGTGTTAGTGTCCCCTGAAATTTCCGCAGATTTCTCCCCTGTTGCTCTTGCCTTGCCCTTCCCTTTAATATCCTTGGGATATGACCGATCTTCTAATAGAATATGAATTACAACGTTAAGGAGATCGTTGTGAGGGACAGTCTCGCGTGCAGCAAGAAGGTCGAAAACATGCGCAGGTAGGACATCAGGAACTACCTCGCGCACCCGTTCAACAAGCCTCTCGTGGGGTTCTGGCGTGACTTCTGAGGCGGGGGTGGGAACTGGCGGCAGAGATTCGTGGGGAAGTGGGCCATGTTCGAGCGGAGGGGTTGGCTGATGATTGGATAGCCCAGGCTCAGGAGCACCAGTGGTCGCGGGGGGTGTCAGGGGCCTAGCTTGTACCCCCAGCTCCTGCCCGAGAAGAGATACAGATACAGAATGGGCTTGGGGCTTCTGGACAGGGGGGGTATCCCTTTGTGGCACTGCGCTTGCATGCCGTGATGCAGGAGTCTGGCCTCTTAATTTGGGCGTACGCCCAATTACCCGGGGGCTATACCATGATGTCAACGCAAATGAAAAATGAAAGGCAGGCATGCGATCGCACCTCGAAGCTCGAGAGCGTACAGCCGAGACGTTCGACGAAGTACTTGGCCCGGCTCTTGACTCCGCAGCCTCCTTTCGTCTCTTAACCCTCTTAGATGGCGCACTGCTCTGACTGTCCGTGGAGTCGGAGAGCTCAATCACACTCTCATTGCTATCGAGGTCGCGTTTTCGGCGCAATGGGCGATAAATAGTTCGGGGCTCTAGCTCTGGGGAAGGTGAGATTTCAATCACGTCTCCCATTGTGTTAGGAGGTTATTGACAACGCCGTAAATACTGCGTCGGCTGCGGATCGAGTGATATGATAGAAGAATGAAAGGGGTTGTAGCTGGCGCACTATGCAAGGGCGGCCTGAGACATTATAAGGAACGCTACACGTTCAGATAGGGAACATGAAGAAGCCTTACTGTACTGCGCGTTGAAGGAAGTGTGCCAAACCGTATAGCCGGCCCAATTTGATATGTGCCACAATTCCCGTGACCGTGCCCCTGTGACCGCATTTACACCAGTGGTTATCACTGTGCGACTACAACAACAAAAAAGTGCCTGTGATCTTAAAATTGATCACAAATTACACAGCACGTCCCGAGTGAACAACGCGCTGAGAGAGCCTGATCACCTCTTTTAGATTCGTGGTGTGACTGTTCGCGTGACTAAGAAATCAACAAAACCATTACCCAACACTGTCACACGGGGTTCACTACCGTCACGGCTTTCCTAGTCATTTTCCCTCAAACTCGCTGAACGTTTATTCTTTCTACAAGTCACATTCAGGAGAACAAGTAGATGTCTCCTTCTGCACATGCGAAGGAGGAAGGATCACAGGACCCTGTCCCTGTCTCTGCCGGGGGAAGCTACACTATTCGGGTGAGCCACATTGTGCTTAGTCATACGACAACCCCTTCATCATGACTCCACGGTCCTCAGGACATCTCTGTTGGCTGCAAGATTTATGCCAGGCGCTGGAACACAGATGCTTCAGAGCCCGAAGAACGACTTGCAGAGATTCTCTCCATTCGTGACAAATTGAACAATCCATATTTACGCCGCAATGTCTCTTCTGCGTCCGCTTCGAGCAACGGCACATCCCATGCACCCTCCCCTGCCCCTGAGACATTTCCTGCAAACCCCGAACTCGACAAACTTGACTTTTTTGTCCACTGGGACCAATTCAACAAACGCTTGGATGAGTGGATCCCCGGTTCCCGGCTGGTCCTTTCCCGCGACCTTGAGTGGCCGCGTCAGAAGAAGGACAAGAAAGAGAAAGTTGTGAAGAAGCATGGCAGTCCCAAGCGCCAGGGAAAGATGCCTAGGTCTAGCAAGGAACATGCCCTACTTCGACGTGCCACTCTGAATAATGCGATGGGTGTGGGCAAAGGCTGGGGTACGCCACGGGGTGCCAGTGCATCGCCATCGCCTGCCGTATCGCCTTCACCCTCTCCTTACAGTTCTCTGAAACGCAAGGCACCCTATGAAGCAGCCCAGGAGGAGGAAGAGGAAGATGAGGACGCTATCGGGGAGCCTGACATCGAAATGGCCGATGTCGACGCAGATGCAGATGCCGATGCTGATGCTGATGCTGACGCCGATGCAGACGCGGACGCCGATGCCGATGCCGATGCAGACGCTGATGCAGACGCCGATGGGGAGGTTGACCCTGATGCCGATGCAGAGGGTGAGGTTGACCCCGATGTGGACGCCGATGCCGACTTGGATGCAGATGGGGATGTCGACGCGGAGGGCGAGCTTGATCTAAGCGCGAGCACGCCCGTCAAACCTCCCCCACCACTCAGCTCCTTCTCGAAGGAAGCAGAGATAGAGAAACTTCGAACGAGCGGTTCAATGACGCAGTCCGTCTCGGAGGTCGCCCGCGTGAAGAATCTCAATCGACTCTCCATTGGCCGACATGAAGTCGATGCTTGGTACTTCAGTCCGTACCCACAGGAGTATGCTCATCTCCCGGTGCTCTACATCTGCGAATTTTGCCTTGCCTACTTCCCAAGTCAATTCATGTTAACGCGGCACCGGAAACGTTGTACTTTGTCGTGCCCTCCTGGGAACGAAATTTACCGACACGAGGACCTCTCATTCTTCGAGATCGATGGGAAAAAACAATTAACGTATTGTAGGAACCTGAGCCTGTTAAGCAAATGCTTCCTTGATCAGTATGTTCTTCTCGTTTGTCTCTCCCTCTTATCTCATAAGTGTTTCTTCACAGCAAGACGTTGTACTACGACGTCACACCGTTCATGTACTACGTGATGGTACGTTCTACCCACTTCTCTCACCATCTGCATTAATTTACTTCTGTTTTCAGTGTCAACGAGATTCCACGGGGTGTCATCTAATAGCGTACTTCTCCAAGGAGAAAGAGTCGGCCGAAAACTACAACGTGGCGTGTATCCTGACGTTACCGCAGCATCAACGACACGGTTACGGGAGACTCGTAATTGAGTTTTCTTACCTGCTCAGCCAACGTGAAGGAAAGTTGGGCAGCCCAGAGAAACCCCTTAGCGACCTCGGCTTGCTTGGCTACCGTGCCTACTGGGCAGACAAGATTGTTGAAACAGTCCTTGCCGCTGGCGACGAAATAAGTGTTGACGAGATTGCCCAGGCAACCTCAATCACACATGCAGATGTCATGAATACGTGCGCTCCGTGCTATGTCAACTCGGACCTTTTTCTGTTGTACTGATCAACCGACAGATGTACGACCTTACAATTATTCAAGCATTACAAGGGACAACACATCATCTGTCTCTCAGATGCGGTGTTAGAGCGGTATGATAAGTCAAAAGCCAAGCGACGACGCCGCATATTTAAAGAATATCTGAACTGGCGACCTCCAAGCTTCACCCGTGATCAATTGAGGTTTGGGTGGTAGATCCCCTGGTGATACCGTCCATGGCGCTGGAGGGCAAGGGACATCTTAATCCATACCCCCGGCCCTGTGTGGTTATGAGAGGCAATGACGTGATAAAATAGATTCAAATAAATCCCAAAAAAATACAGAGAGTACATTTCTATGCAGCCTAAACCATGTACTGAATGTATTGTGGACTAATATAAATCATGTCCGTGAAAAAATCAGCCAAATCAGTCTTTCATAGACATGGTCTCATCAATGAAATGGCGGAAGTCTGAGATATGTCGAACTGACAGTAGTCTGACAGTACTCAACTTGGCATGTTCATTCACATCACTCCATCCTCAAATCATACTCAACATTTTGGCAAGTGTTACACGTTACACCCTTGTCATACTGTAGCGATTGACCCCTTGTTGGTCGACCGCTTTGAAGGATTACTCATTGATTAATGACTGTTTGATCGCATTCAGTTAAAGATCAAAAGAGCCATTAATCAATCTGTCCTATCAATAGCTGGATGCGTGCAGTAGAGCGGCGCAAGATTTGATGGCATCTTATATATGTAGCTCTGTATTAGTGCCATGTCCTGGCGACGACAAATGAACACCACACATCGAACGAACCCGAACTGAGCTTATCAGACCGTACGCCGTGTCGTAACACATGTCCCGAGTGGGACATTGGTGCCAACAATCGCGCCACCACCGCCACCGCCGGCGCCGCCAGGAGGAGACAAGCCTGACAAGGGGGAGAAGAAAGGCGGCGCACCTCCTCCGCCATGTATACAGTCAGTTACAAGCACAGCTACATCGCGATTTCTACGCATTTTTAGTCATTCATCAGCCGCCGCAACTCCCGGGACGCGTCGGCGGATGTGGACACCAGCATCTTCGAAGCTATCCTCGTGATCCAGCATCGCAAACGACGACTCCCCACTCGTGCTCCCGCCCCCATTCACTCCACCCCCATCCGACGCAGCGCGCTCGTGCCCGTACGCGTGTTCGTGTCCGTCATGACCTCCTTCTGTTTCTGTTTCTGCTTCGCGCCCGCCGTGGTGGTGGTTTTGATTTTGGTGTCGGTGTTGGTGTTGGTGTTGGTGTTGGAGCAGCACGCCCCGCGGGGCAACGGAGGAAGACCCACTCTCATCGCTACCACTCGCTATACCGCCGCCCCCATCGTCCTCACCCTCTTTCTCCAAGAGATTCCTCCGGCTCACAGTAGGCGACCCGGGCATGCTCGCAACGGGCGAGAAGACGCCAACACCAGCGAGGCGCGCCGCGCCATCATCCTCCGAGCCCTCACCATCCACGAAAAAGGCGCGTGGGGATGTGGCGCCGGTGCTGGGCGTAGGGGTCGGCGCAGGAGTAGGCTTGGTCGAGATGCCAGAGGGGGGCTCGCCCTGTGGTGGCGGGACGAGAACTGTGACTGGAACTGGGATGGCAAGGGTGGTTGGAGGGGCAGAAGTGTCGATGTTGGCGATTTTGGATTCGGACTTGGGAGATAACTGAGTCACGAATGAGGATTTGTGAGAGGTCGACGCAGTCGGGTCGCCGAGGGTACGTGCGATGACGTAGGAAGTCACGTCCTGTCAAAAGGGTGAGTATGAGCGCCGGGTGGGAGAAAGATACTAACCAAAAGGGCAAGGACGAGAGTAGGGAGAATGGCAAGGATGGCCCAAATACGGAAAGCATAGGCAATGGTTGCGACCCAAGAGTTGGAATCGTAGTTCCAGAGATAGTTGATGTAGGAGTTCCAGAGATAGGAAGGGGCGGCAAGGAATGAAGACATGACAATCTAATTCACTGATGGGAGAGTAGAGCAATACAAGCACAAAAACAAATGACGACAACTTCCTCCCATGTGGCAGGATTTACAGGGGTAATAAGTGGCGAGCCCGACAAACTACTCTGAAAATCAATGTCCGCGAGCACAAATCGCCAGCCCTCTTTCGGCTATAATATCCAACCCAAGCAAAAGCAAGACAGCAAATAGAGAAACAGACGCTAAACAAGCTGAACCCCTCAAACACACAAGAAAACTAAGGATACATCACAGACGATGGGAAGATCACCCCGTCCCCTCGCACGAGGATAATCGCTCGTCGTTTTGTCGTTTGGTGCTCTGGTGGGAGGCATCCTAAGACTTCCGAACACCGCACCTCTACAAACGGGGACGGTTCTGATCCAAAGAAAACTGATACCGGGTCGGACTTGGAAAATTTCTCGCCATAGAGTGTCAACAATCTAGAAGATTGTGCACCCGGTTTCGCAAGCATGTGGCGTGTCCCGTGGTGTTTAGGCGCTTCCGATGCACGGTCTGGGGGTAAATATTTCACCACAGAAGGGAAAGGCGTAACAGGCTTCGAAGGGATTGGAAATGAACCTGCTTGAGGAGGGGACTGGCTGTCGAAGAGGACTGGCGGCACGTAAAAGTTGTACCGGACTTGGTCTACATCCGGGTGGCATCGTTAGTCAGGTCTTGGAACCAGAAAGAAATTCGACCAACCTGTGCCAACTATCGTCCACACGCTCGTCTCGCCAATGTCTACCTGCCAGAGAGCACCAGAGGAGGCACCCGAGTCGCTGCCAGTTTGTCGGCTGCCAGCAGAACCAGCGGAAGTTGGACGTCTCCGTGGTTTGGTCGAAGCGCCACTCTTCAAGCCGCCTGTGCTCGAGGAGCCACGCTTCGGCTTCTTGACCCTTCCACCATCGCTTGACGGAAACTCCATGGGGTTCGGAACAGGGGATGCAGGTTCACTACGGGCTACTGACGATGGTCCCGATCCGAAATAGTCGTTGCCCGATCCGTTCGATGCAGGGGTCGAGATAATAGGTGAACCGGGTACAACCGGTGAATCTGGACTGCGCGAGCCATCAACGCCGCTTTGCCACTGGCGGCCTTCCACTGGTCGATATGTATTGACCTTTTCACCCATGCAGGAAAGGAATGCACCCGTCGGGCCTGGTGAGCCTGACTCGGCTGCACCTTTACCAGGCTCGAAGACTTCAAACGCAACTTTGTGCAATTGACTGACCGGGTCACCGCAGACCTCACCAGGGGCACAGTACTGCTCGCCGACACCCTTGGAGCCTTCTTGCGCGCCCCCTCCAACGACCGTGGTTTGACGATCAACCTTCCGAATGATCAGCACCGGTGATACAACCCCCGACGTTAGGCACTGCAGAACGACCGTCTGGTTGTAATAAATTGGAATTGGGGTTCCGTTGTTCATGAACGGAATTGCGTTTGGTGGCGGTGACGGATAATCCGGATGCGGTGGAGGCGGCGGGGGCACGTCCATGCCTCCAGCGGGCTTCTCGGCATCCACGATATACATGACGAATGGGTCTATAATGGGGTTTAGGGCACGGGTAAGAGTGGCCCCTGGCAGGCCATAAAAAGGAAAGCGTACCCCAACTAGAGGTTTTTGCAATGAACGACGGTGTTGATGCACGGCTGCGCTGATCGATACCCAATAATGGAGCGCCATCTGATCCCTTGAATGAGGAGCCCGATCCAGAGACACAGAGATATTTGGTCGATACAGTTTGAGATCGTAGTCGATGGAAGAGGGAGATCGTGGACCCGTGATTAATACAAACTGCGGCGATGCCGTTAATGACAAGGTCACGAGGTGAGGTGGAGCACATACGCTCGAGGTTCTTCGCACTCTGCCGCTTCTTGCTAGGCTTGCTGATGACTTTGATCGGCCTACTGGGAAAGACTGCAAGGACCCGCTCAGGCTCATTCTCCCCAGTCGAACCGACAACCTTGACAAGTGCTTCCACCTTTTTCTTCTTCTCGTCCACGTCGGAGATGAACAATTGTTTCCCAACACAACGGCCTATATAAGTGGTGCCAGTAGGCGGGTCGGAAACATCAAAGGGTTTGCCCATAGCTGCAGACCACTCGATGTTGCCCTCCTGGCCAGGAGCCTCGCCAGAGATGGACACTGTAACTCGTGGTGGAGAGAGTTTAGACTCGTCACCGCGACGCGCAACGTCCGACCACCACGAGTTTCCAATCAAAATTGCAGTCGGAGGAGGGCATAAAAACCTGGTATTTGATTGAAGAAGTTGGAGTCTACGAAATTCAACAGACCATGTGAGGACGTACCGCTTCTCTGTGCCGTAAGACTTCTGCGCCACTTTGCTTGACATGACAATGACAGTGCGTTCACCGAGGGCTAGGCGATTCGGTGTCCGGACATACTGCTCGATGTAGGGTCTGGTCGGTGTAATGGCGTCATCCAGCTATTATAAGAAATCCAGAATCGCCCCGTATTTACCTGATGAATGTGTGAAGATCGGTGGAAGCGCTCATCGGACCCATACGCATCCTCATCATGGTATCCTCAACACCAGGAACACGCAAACCCAAGTCATTTTGGGGATTCGGAATGAGGTAGTTGGACATCTCATCGTAAGGCGTGCCACCATCAAAGCGGTTGTGAGTGGCCTGAGGAGGGACGCCGCGAAGCGGCTCCGAAGGATGCCCCTGCAATTGAGGTTGATTGAGGAAAGCATCTGAGGGAAAGTGGGGCAGGCGATCTGAGAAGGAAGGGAGGGCTGTCGAGCCAAAGTTGGGTTGTGAGTTAACTCCCAGGGAATAGTCATCGTGCATGTCAGACTGGAAACTGGTTGAGAGGCGTCGATCCGACATCAAGTCGCTGAAGTCCTGCTTGATGCTGTTGGTAGGTCCGGCAGAGAATGGGCCGCCGATGGGATCACTGGGGGTAAGCGGAGTGGCTTTGCCACTGCTCAGGGACGACGATATGCTGCCCATCATATCATAGGGACCAGCGCTCTGAGACTGGAAGGAGGGCACCGAGTCATGTGCATGTGAGAACATGCTAGAGTAAATTGGTTCAGAGTTAGGGCCATACGAAGGTGCCGCAGGAGATGTGTTTGAACGGAAGCGTTGGTGGGGGTAAGAAGGCTGCGGCTGAGGCTGAGGGGGTGGGGGATGGGGGAAAATGTCGTAGGCAGGATGCTCAGCGACGTCCATTTTGTCATTGTCGAAGGGGTGCACGGGGAGGTGATTAGCAGAGTGAGGTTGGTGATCAATGGGTTGGTCGAAGTGGGAGGACAAGAAAGTACCGTGGTTTTGGTGAGAGAGGGAGGAAGAGGCGGAGTCGACGGACATGAGACGGTCTCTCGACACAGTACTTGTTTTGAGGATCTCGCCTAGTTCCCAGCGAGAGAGATCCGGTCTGGAAGGACGAGTAGGATCGGAAGAGGCCATGGAAAAGTCGGGTCGGGGTTCAGAGGGGAGGGGATGCCAGGTCGCAGCGCGTGCCATGGAGGGGAGGGAAGAGGAGTGGGTATAGGTAATGGGGAAGAGGAATTAGAAAGACATTGAGAGTCTTTTATTGAAATTGCCTTGTGGGGAGAGTCGAAGAGGGCGAGGAGCCGCCGCGCCCGGAGAGAAAGTCAAGGCAAGGAGCGTTGAGTTGGAGGTGAGGATCTCGACTATCTGAACCTTATTCGATCTCTCTCTTTCCGTCCGTTGCCTTCGCTCACACACACAGGGCACCTTGCCGTCGTGTCATTATCACAACCCACTTGCTGTTCACTGGCTGTATCTCCGCGGCCAGCGTCTCATCTTTCTTGTCAAATTCCCTTGTTTTGCTACAGCATACATTGACCAGGGTTACCCTGACGTAACCGCCAAACTGCTGGTTTAGGCACAACGACGGTCCGCTCTTTCGGTTCGCTCCTCAAACTGAACTGCTTGCTTCCCCTCAGTCTCGCCATCCAGAAACACTCTCTTTCATTCCCTCCTCCCTTCCGCTTAAATCCCTCCTTCCAAATCGTAATCGGTGAATCCTCTTCGCGGCACCCCCCGCAAAGAATTCGTTTTTCTATAACCAACACAATTTAGCGCCATAGCATAACGGCATCCTTCTCCACTGCGTATCACACCCACATGGTTACACCTTTCGGCCATCCGGATCTGTTCCTCTCTCTTTCCAAGGACGGCTGTACCTAATCTCCGTCTCTTGATGGTCACCAGTCTCCCTTTGTGTGGTCCTCCCGCCGGCAGAGGACCTCCCTCTTTGCCTGCGTTTATATCAACTTCCAGCCCCTATGCACTTCCTTATCGAGTCGACCATCCATTCCACCGAATACAGGTAAATCGCAAGCCAGACTACCATGCTAAGTTTCGATCACCGTGCTTACTTACTTTCGGTTTGACCGCTTCTCTATGACCGACTCTTGCCTTGTGTCACACCTCTTTCTCATAGATGTTTGGGTGTGCCAACGGTCCTGGCCACAGAAACCTCAGGTTTTCGGTGTCTTCATTACCCACATCCCCGGCTGACATTTCCTTTTGCGGACAGCACCTGACCGTGTTCACGCGGACCTTGCTCTACCCGTACCCTGTGTAGATAGACGCCAGACGGATACAACCCAGAATCGAATTCATGAGTGTTTGAGACGACAGTTTACGCTTCTCATGGAGTTACTTGATCACTTTTGGTAATACCCCATCATTGATAAGTCTACTGAGCTTGATCCCAGTGCCGCAGCAAAGTAGCTGTGCCCATTGGCTCTTGTTGTGCCTGTTCCCTGCGATGGCCAGCAATCAGATGGGACTTGTGGTAAATTTCATCAACCCGCGATACCAATGCTACAGCGGCATCAATTCTTTGCTACATACTGAGAACGACCGAAGTGGCCGAGGATAAAGCCTTATTAACATCCACAGGGCAGATCATCCAAGATCCCGGAATGTGCATTCGCCTTCTGGCCTCGAACTACCTGGTGCTGCCATCCTTCATCTCCTCTGAAATATTCGGGTTACCACCCAGGGGCAACTTGTAACAGCTCAATGGTATGTCATCCCCCTGGACGTTAACAGCGCCCAATTCCAATAACAGCACTGATGTGATACGGCTACCTTTCCGCTGCGGTCGGACCAAAGGTTGCTTGCGTATGTTCGGTTTGTTCAAGGTATTTGTGTCATTCGACATACCATCCACAACATCAGAGTCAGCCCGCGTAACGACTTTCGGTGTCCCTACGAAACACTTTTCACCACTGTAACTGACGGCAGGGCTTACGTGCATCCTGGTAAGTGCCATTAAATTAGATCCCGCGGTAATTGGAAAGTCGAAATGCCTTATCTGACACTTCCGCGTAGGCGTTAAAGGTGGCCAGCTTTCTACCGTACGTTCTTCTAGGCTTCACCGCACCGCACTCGTGCTCCACTACGGTATGATTTATGCCGCTGTCCGCGGACGAGTACCCTGCCGAGGTCGCTTGATATACACCCCACGCGGTCGAAATATCCTACCAGTCCCCTCGGGTTTCCTGCCTGGTCGTACTCGTGAAGTTAACTTGCCAAAACGCCAATAATGTAATGCACGCACTGTCTGTCCCTCTCAGGTTTTCCGTGACTCGGCGTTGTAGAGCTCCATCACAGGAACTGCATTCGAAATAATATACCGAGCCGTAGCCGGCCTGATCACGCTGACGTCGAAATTGTTCTCTTTAACGGAAGTCGAAGCCGGTGCTATATGGTACGATCGATAATGTCGTTAAGTATGGTTCGGACAACGTCGGGTGACCGATGATCGGTGAACCCCGCGCCACGATTTCGCTGCCCATCACGCTACATTCGGCCGCTGAGGCTCGTTCGCAGTGGTCGTTTCCCCCACTTCGCTCTCAAAGGTTATGACGTATATTGACTGTAGCCACAAAGGACGGGTTCTTGACCGCGATGTGCGATTCGCAATGCTTTGGATCTGGCTGGTGATGGACATCGCTTGCGGCGAATGCTTCTACTCGGCCACCAGTGCCCGTTCGACCAGCGTGCTCGTATCACGTGACTGAGAATGGCAATGAGGCGACTCATTACTGTAGCCTCGTCATCATATCACTCATTAGCATCGTCTGATTACGATGCAGGTGTTTTACAGTAAGGAAAAATACAGCAAGGAAAAATAAAGCATCCTTCAGGGTCAAGAGGGTTACAGTTGTTCATCGCAACCGCGGGCGCAACCAGGCGGCAACCCTGTCTCGCTGATTCCCGAAAAAAATAAGAACGGCGCCACAGACGCGAGAGATGACCGTGATGAGATGGGCTACCGAGGTCGAAAATAGCGACTTGCTTTCATCCTACATTAACAACGTGTACCCCACCCTCTTCTCCCCCTCCCACCCTTTCCCCCGCTTTATCTGGGAAACGTGCTTTCTCTCTTGCCTCCCCCGATACCGCCTATCGGATATTCGGCCCTCAGCCTATTTCACACAGCCTTCGTGTTGCCGGACGATCTATGTATGCGCTTTCGCATAGTTGAGTCCCTAAGGTTGAGTAATACGTTCCCTCGATGTCTGCTCCGGGATACTCGCTGGAGACCGCCCGTCGTCCACCACCACCTCTCCGGCTTCAGGTTGCCGCAAAGCGTACCTCTAACATCACAAGCGCCGCCGCGTCCTCAGAATACCAAACACTCCTTTACGACCTTCCATCGGCCACCCCTCTCTCCCCTTCGCCACTAAAGGGCGAGGTCATTTCTCCGACGTCGCCAAGTTTCCTCGGGCACTCTATGAACAGGAATCCGGCAAGTGGAAGGGCGAGCCCTCTCCCTTCCCAAAGAACACGTTCGGCTACGCCTAGTCGGGGTCAAGTCGACGTAGAAGCGTTCGCAGAACGATGCAGGAAGTGGTGAGTGCACACGATCCCTTGATGCCGAATAAATTATTGTTTTCGTCATTATTCATCTGTTTTTACTTCGATAGGTACTTCGAACAGGATGAGGAGGCCGGACGACAAATGACGCAAATGCTAACTACACTGCCTCCGGGGCAGCATGCCCCATTCTCAAGGTTACAAGCGTCAATACGTTCCGCTTATCACGCCAGCGTCAACGCACGACGGGCAGCGGAGTTCAAAGCCCACCTATCCACTACGCTTCCCGGCGGATCGCTTACACCTCTATCGCGGGCGGACCCGGCGGGGAGCGCTGCTCAGAAGGAGCGTTATGAAGCCTTCGAGCAATTTGTCCGAAGCTGGTGTACGGTTGGTATGCCAGGAACAAAGCCATTTTTCGAAGGACTGTGGGCTCTCATGAGGCTACAAGCTGTCCCCGAGCACCTTGGCGGTGCAGGAGGGCACCACATACACTGGGAAATCGACGATGCCGTCTTCAAGGAAGCAGGGTGAGTGGCTCGGCCTACTTAGCAAACGTAAAGTGATTGTTTTGGTTCGTGCAGCGGCAAAGATTTCATGCTGGAAGCTGTTGACGTTCTCAAAGGAGTCAGTCCGGCTGTTAGGCACTTCGTTTGAGCGTCTTCTGATTTTCCGTTTCCTAATCAGGTGCTGGGATTCGACGAAAGCCCCTCCGCACGTACATCAACATCAACGCTTAGTTCTATTCGCCCCTTGTCCGCCCCCGTTCATGCTAGATCTCAATCTCAACCCCTCGGTTCGAAGCCACCTATTCCTACGCGCAGGACCATGGCCGCACAGGACTCCCATCTCGCGAAGAGGCCCAGGGCGCCAAGCGACCCATTTCTCGATACCCCCGCATTCTCACGCTCGTACTCGCCGTCTCCTCGATCCAGTTCTATCCCCTTATCTACCTCTCTTTCGGACACAATAGAAGATTCATCAAGTCCAAGCACACCACCTCAAGAATTAGAAGATATATTTAACCCCCGACCGGCGGTGACGTATGGATCCCAAGATATCGATGAAGAATACATGAGAACTTGGACCTCCCCCGATCTCACGAACCCAGAGTTTCTACAACTTTTGAAGGTCTTTCCGACTTTCATCACACGTCGTGCTACCCCACGTTTCCCCGATAACGCGCCAGATTCGCGTCGAACGGATCTTGAAGCTGGTCAAGAGCCATTAGCTGCGGCCGAAATACGAATTGGTACTGGTAGGTTGTGGGTGAGCGAACAACTGCGCACCAGAGGCTGGGAAGGAAGCTGGTGGACCAAACTCAAGGACTGGTGGCATCAGGTGTTTTGTTAGCGGTCTCGAGTTCGCGCCACTAAAATTGTGGGTGTAATTTTCATCCCAGAGTCATTGCTGCATTGGCACTCCGTTTATATCATTTTTGTCTCGTAAACACACAAATCATCTACCGTGCAGAACTCATACCATGTCGTTCTTGCCTTTGTCTCATTCATAGCGCCGCCTCACATCCACTGATTGTTATTCTATGTGTACTGTCATTATTCGGACAGTGTCAGAACGTGTACGGAACATGTGAAATAGTTTGAGACTGAACAATGCATCTGGACCGAACATTGAATCTAAAACCCTGGATTTTGTGAACAGATTTTGCGTTCGCTAATCTGTCTGGACTGTCAGTATGCGCAGCAGCTCGCGGGAAGTTGGGAGAAAGATCATCCGCAATCCAGTGTGGTGATCTATGGTCTCACGCACGAACACGCTGACACTTTTCCTTTCTGCGCCCGGATGGTCTCAACTCAACCCCACGAATGAGAGAACAGACCGAGATCTGCCCTGGACACGATTGGAAAATAGTCCCGGTTGCCGTCACCGTTGTCCGGGCGTAGTAAGAAGAGTGGTTAATACATAACGCAAGCACGGTTCCTTCATGCCTGGTAGGGCTATTTGAACGACGGCGTTTGCGTAGAACGCACCCTCACGGATACATCCAGCTTTAATGAAAAATGAGAGACAATCGAGAAAAGAGTTAAATTAAACCTCAAGATGAACGACTGGGTGGGGGCGAGGCCACCTTTTCACACCGAAATGAAATGGCAGATGTGTACTTCTGAAGGCAACGTTAATCACCTAGTGTACTGTATTGCGGCGGCGTGAGTAAGGAAGACAGTTCCGCCAGGCTGGCAACGCGGTTTCATGTAGACATAGTTGTGCTGTACGTGCTTTTCATTTCTCGCTATCTCGCGGAACACGAGCAGGACACGCGACCTCAGGGTAGGCTAAGGGGAGGGTTTGTAAGATAAATGAGGGCCTGGAATGCACGGGATCCGAGGGGTGCTGCTGCCTGGTCAGGGCCCTGGAGTGGAGATGACCGTAGGCAAGCACGGAGGCACGGAAGAAGCCAAGGAAAAAAGGAAAAGAGAGAACAGAAAAACAAACAAACTGACGGAGAACCGTACAGGGCCACGAACCGGTTTTGGTTGGGCACGGACGATCGTGTCCACGGTCTCAAAAAGTAAAAGAAGAATAAACAGGGCAAGTTGGTTCTTAGTTTGGGTAAGTAGAAAAAAAACTCAGTTTATCGTGATCATGAAATTCCAACTTGTGGTGGTGTCATGGGGGATCGCAGCAAGTCCGACTCGGGGTGGAGTGTACGTACTTTTGTGTTTGGCCGCCAGGGCGATCAACAATGGATCCTTGTTGTGGCCTGTCTGGAACCATTGTCATCCTCATTCGATCAGGAGCGAAGGGCGGTGGCTCCAACGACAATGACATGATATGGCATCGTGACGTATTCTTACAAGTCGGTCGGCATATGATATTAAAATAGAACTGCGCTTTTGTGCGCGCACAGCAGCTGACATGCTTAGGTGCACCGCAATCAAAATAATGCGAACTAGCCCTGATGATCCTTGGTGATCGGGGCGCAGCAGCTGTCAAACGACCTCGGGGGTGGCGATACTGTAACCCCCCCATCCCAGAAGGAGCGCAACTTTGAAATTATCGGTGCACATGTTGCATACAATCACGTTAGCGGCCGATGCCGTGCTCGCCCTTTGCGGGCAACTTGTATGTAACGGTCGCTCGGCCCGTTCCGGTCAGCGCGATGATGGGGGTGCGCAATCATCAAACTAACACCATACAGTATACGCTAGGTCGGGTTTTGGCCACCTGTCGAGCGCCAACGAGCCAACCGCAGGGTCGATGGTACAGTAGGCTGAATATCGAATGATAAAGTTGTGATTGTGATCTCGTACGGGCGCCGCTCAGGGGATATCCCTTCACCGAGTTGCTCCCACCCAAACGAGGCCAAGCCAATCCACCCCCCTTAACTTTACGCGGCAGGCTTCTGGGGCTATTTTTCTTTGGCACCTGCACCGTTGCCTTCTGCTTGCGTGATGACATGGGAAGGCGTGGATACCGATCGCATAAGCCCATTTGTCACGCGCGCTCTCGTGCCAGAAAGAATCGTACCATATGGGTTTTAGAAGAAAGAACGGTGGAGTTCTCTGGTGTTCCTTGACGATGGATGGTACGTGACACGTGACTGGATTCGCGTTTCGACTTGGGCGTTCGCTCAATCCGGCCAGTCTTAGTTCGATTCCATCTGCATCGAGCCTTGCGTATCAACGCGGAGGTACAGATGGGGCACCTGATGACCGATGGGAGTAGGAGAGACGCGTACCAAGATGCCGCTATCCTAAACGGGCCAGTTGGATATGGAGGCAAAGGTAACGCTGGACCCACGGATCTCGTGTTTCGCGTAAGACATATGCGATAGTGGATTTGGCTATGAAGATCGGCCAAATGAGCATGATTCGGGAGGAATCGGTGGACGCCGCGCTTGCTCGGGTTCTCAAGCCCGCGGGCTGTGCGTACTGTATTGACAGGGCTCAGGGTCGAGCATGTGGCAGAATAGCCTCGATGAACGTTGCTGTATCTCGCAATAACAATGGAGAATTATATGGATTTTCGGGTGTACCTTGTGCTTATATTGGTGATTTCGCCAAGCAGATTGTTTCTCAAAAGGACTCGACTCACGAAACTCGTTTCTTGAACGGCTATGAATACCAACGCATAATACAGCACCGGAGTTCAGTTACTGAGCTATATGTACATGGAGAGGCACCCATGCGATCAAAGCGACTCAATATACAATACAGTAACTTACTGTAGACCAAATGCAGCAAGAGATGCAACGAAGACGATTTGATTATTGATCACGTCGAGTATAGATTCCTCGTAGTTGTCGAGACGACAACGCTAACGAGTCGCAAGACGGGCGATCAAATGAACCCTTACTGCTCCTCGATTCCCCGCGGCTTGAGCTGTCAGAGAACTTGTAAGTAAAGCGAAGAGGATGAAAGTATGGGCCCATTTACCATTTAGAAATGAATGAGGATGTGGGTTCGACATCAGTGGCCTTTGCTTTGTTCTCGTCAGGCGGCTAGATGATTCCGTGTTGTTCTTCGATTGAGGAGTGGACTAGGACTTCCATAATCTCGTGAAGGAAAATCTGGTCCAATGCAAGCTCTTTTCCGAGAATTCTGAGGGGCCTGTCAACATCGTGTAGATGACATAGCGGGGCGCTTTTCCACAAAGGGGGGAAACCAAAAACGAAAAATAGGTATCAACCATTGACTCTGGATTAGGGGCCTCATCTTTGAGGGAAGGAAAGACGTAAAGGCATCTTGAATTGACCGGGAGACGCTAATGCGATTGTTCATTGACGATGTGGGGTAGACATGGGTTCCAATGATCGAGAATAGGGTGCGGTAATCTGGCACGAGGGCTTGCGCTCAAGATTCATCGTAGGGCGGACTGAGGAGATACTAGCCTGATGTTTCAATGAGCGCGGTTCAATGGTCAACGTGGCCACTTACTGAAGAAGCGGTGATGGTTTGGTCGAGAAGGATCCATTATTGGGTCAAGGACACCGACTCGAGCACGGACCTCCCATTTACTGTAAAGTGCGGCTTGCAACTAATGCGGACAACAGGGTCCCGTGATGGCATAAGACAACCCCGCGCTTGACCCACTTATGATTTTCTTCATATCCCCCAAACGAGATAAAAAGTAGATTGATTCATAAGAATAGGAGACGAGCTGAGTTGAGCGTGACTCGACGCGCCAAGGAAGAACGGACGGGCCGCCATCGCTCTTTTCGTTCGGCAGGGCATCTCCCCCCTTTCTTGAGTGTCGCAACCGTCAACGGTGGCCATGACAGGTATCAGTGTCGAGACAAAGTACTTTCCATCTTCGGGAGCCTCATCCCCTGCGCTGGCACTGCAAGTGACGTGTCTGGTAGACTCATATATGCTCTGGATTGGAGTGACGGAGGGACTCGAGGAGAATGCCAGTGGTGCCATCTTGCAAGGGCATCTTGGCAAAGATTGGGCGGTGTCCATGCCCCCATGGAAAGTGCGTAATTCACGGAATGAGGGAATAGGATGGCTTCGACAGGGGAAATTTCATTTCTGCATTGCATCATCAGACACTGCCAGCAACGGGAAGTCAGCTGTTGCGGTCGTCGAGCTCGGATTTGGCCCTTTCGATAGCGAAGAGACTGGGTGAGCAATTAATTGCAGGAGATGGACAATATTTGACGAGAGAGATGATTTGCGGGCAGCGCGACGCTTTGGGAAGCAGATATTTTTATCTGTGGACATACCGGTCTTAATGGGAGATGATTCTGGGATTCTTGTACGAGTAGAAAAGGCACTGATGGATACATTGAGGGAGATGGAGAAGAAATAGATGTAGATCAGTCGGTTGTTTTTGGGACAATATCGACCAACTGCGACCACCGACATAACCACGATCATGTCCGTTTAACCTTGGGCCTCATTCTCCCGCCCGCTCGCTTTTTCCCCCCTTTCTGCGGCGGCATTTTCTTCTCCCAACCCTTTAATACCTACTGATCGTTATCCTTTCGGTGTCCGGTTGCCAGTCCTCGCCGAATCGCCCAAGTAAGGTAGGACATGTCGGAACCTGAACTGGCCTACATGACCGGTGTCAACGACGAGTTTGATCTTCCTCGCTGGCAGACACAATCTGCACACATACCTGGTGACATTCTCCCATCCGCCCAGTCGTCTCATTCTGCAACAAATCCTTCATATTTCTATCCAGCTCCACCACCGCCCGCTCAAACGTCGTCTTCTGCCCCATCCAGAAACAGGGCACCGCCTCCTCCAGGACACCATTCTCCTTCCTCTTCCATCACAAGACAACCAAGGATTACCCAGCTACTCGAAGACGACCCCCCTCTCTCGACCACCACCCTTCCATATCTTTCCCCTTCGCAGAACCAACTTTCTCGAAGTACATCCCTCGGCGCTAGTGCTGCTACAGGCTCTGCACGGGCCCGTCGACATCACATGCCGGATGACTTAGAGGGTGCTTATAGCACCGCTAGCCCCTCTAGCCATCAGCGACAACAATCCAACTCCTTCTACAACCCCAGCGTTGCCTACCAGACGGCATCGTTCGGCGTGAATGCCAGTGACTCGAATCAGAACCCTCAGCAGGGCACAGCCGACGCCACATATCAGGACATGTACTTCAGTAATTCTGGTGGTCAACCTCCCAAGCGCTCACACACTCAGCACGACCCCAGCACTACAACTCGCAACGCCCGCTCTCCACACAGGGCCAATGCCAACCCATCTCTCCTCGACCCCTACGCCCAGCAGTCACAATATTCACCTACCTCTACCTCCTATGCATACCAGTCCCCCACTTATCACGGACGTTCCCACTCTCGAACAAAGACAGAGGCTATTACGCCGCCCATCTCGTCGCCGTATTCCCAGCCGAATGCACCACCGGCACCACCTCCACCAGTGTACTCCCCATCATACGCAATGGACACGGGTAGTCCTCATCTTCTTCCTTCAGCGCTTCTGACTCAACCACTGAAACAAAATCTTTCTCTTTCCACCCCGAGTACACCGATCGGGTTCCCTGCTCCCCAGCACAGTCCCGCACCTGCTGGCCCTTACTATCCTCAATCCCAGGATCAACCCATGATGGTGGACCCCCCCACGAAGCGACGTGCGTCTGGCCTCAGACGGGTGCGCGATCAACGCGATCTTCGCCCTCAAGTCCAGACTCGTCCTGCGTCTCGGCGCATGGACGCGTCTGGCATATTTTTATCGGTATAATCTGACTTTTTTTTGGTATTGTATCTGTATTTTAGTGACCACTGCTTCTCGTTTTGCAGCCCTTGCGTCAGTTGACCACCCACATCACCGATACCTACCGCATATGCAACCCCCAATTCAAGTATGAATCGGCGCATAACCCAAGGCGGGTACTCACAAAACCGAGCAAGCCGGCGCACAACGAAGGATATGACAACGAGGACTACGACTATATCCTCTATGTCAATGATTGGTTGGGGACTGAGGAAGGACACAAGTCCGTCAATGTCCTGCTCGGTCTTAACATCACCCTGAACAGTTTTACCGTCTTAGATATCTGATTCTTGATGTTCTTGGGCAAGGGACCTTCGGACAGGTTGTCAAATGTCAAGACATGAAGACGCATGAGATAGTGGCGGTGAAGGTTGTTAAGAACAAGCCCGCTTATTTCAACCAGAGTATGATGGAGGTTACCATCCTGGAATTAGTTTGTTCTTTATTCAGGTGCTTTTGCTTTTCATTGACTGAAGTTTTCCAGCTCAATAACCAGTGCGACCCTCAAGACGAACACCACATCCTTCGTTTGCGGGACTCCTTTATCCACCGCAATCACTTATGCCTTGTCTTTGAGTTGTTGTCATCAAATCTGTATGAATTGATCAAGCAGAATCAGTTCCAGGGCCTCAGCACGCAGCTCGTGAAGGTCTTTACGGCCCAGCTCCTAGATGCTATGACGGTCTTGAAAGAAGCCAGGCTCATCCACTGCGACCTGAAACCCGAAAACATTCTGCTAAAGTCGTATGTCATCTCACTTTACAACTCCGGATATGTCGCTAGAACTGCCGTAGGTTACAGACTCCGCAGATAAAGGTCATTGACTTTGGTTCAGCGTGTCATGAGCGACAAACGGTCTACACCTACATCCAGTCTCGGTTCTACCGCTCGCCTGAGGTATTATTGGGCCTGCCTTACACTGCGGCAATAGATATGTGGTCCCTGGGCTGCATTGCAGTTGAACTTTTCCTTGGTCTTCCCCTTTTCCCTGGTACCAGCGAGTACAACCAGATCACCCGGATCGTCGAGATGCTCGGGTACGAACATCCGCGCTGCCGACTTTTGTGGGATTTACTGACATATATGCAGGCAGCCACCAGTATATATGATGGAAATGGGCAAACAGACTAACCAATTCTTCGATTCTTTCGTGGACGTTTATGGTCGTAAGAAGTGGCGCCTGAAGAGCCTTGAACAATACTCTCGCGAGCACAGCACCAACGAACAACCTGGGAAACAGTACTTCAAGGCGACCACACTACCAGATATCGTGAATACGGCTCCAATGCCACAGTTCAAGTCTGGGCGGCAGAGTGTTGAAACGGAAAAAGGTCCTTCTATTCCCTGTACCCCAGAACCTTTCGTCGAACTGATATGTTGATCTCTCTTCGGGATGTGGTTTTTAAGAACTGAATAATCGTGCTTCTTTTATCGACTTCTGCCAGGGTTTATTGAATTTGAACCCTATCGAGCGCTGGTCACCCCAGCAAGCCAGGCTTCACCCATTTATCACTGGGGAAAAGTTCACCAAGCCTTTTGTGGTGAGTTACGACGTTCTTAACTACCAATGGCCTTTTTTCATGCACCATATCAGCCCTCTGGTCACGTTTCACAACAGCAAGTTCCTACTTCGGCTGTTTCGCCAACCACGACCACGTCAGATCCCAAACGTCCATTTGGCGGGCTTGTTCCATCTCAACCCAAGGGTACACGGGCATACCAGGATGCTGCCTCCTACAACCAGCACCTTGCCCAGCACCAGGCTTACACTGCCCAAGCCCAGGCCGCGACCCAGGCCGCAAATAATGTGTTCCGTAACCCTTATATCACAACACAATTACAGTCGCAGTCGTCATCCTCTACATATCCCGCCCCCGCTGCCGACTCTGGGAACACATATTCGCAACCACCGCAGCCACAACACTCGCAATATGCGACAAGTACACAGAGTCAGCGTGGCTTATTTGGTACCGGGTTCATATATGCTCACATGCCATTTTACAGGACCAAACAATGCCAGCGGGCCGCCACAGCAGTCCTTTAACTCACCTGGGAGTAACGTTGCGGTTTCATCCCACCTGAATCCGAACCCGCCCTCGAACGCGTACTATCCTAACTCCCGCGCGCGTGCAAACACAATTAACCACATGGATAGGATCCCACCTGCGCTTGCGCGTCTCCAACATATGTCACAGGATGTGATTAGTGGGCGGAATGCCCTCACGCCTGTTCTCAACCGAGACGATGCTATCAAAGAGTGGGAGCGGCGACAGTCCGGCAAGGCTGCCGTGACGCAGCCATATCCGCAGCTCGAGTATCTACAACAACAGGCAGAGCTCGCAGCGGCATCTGGCATTACCAACTGGCAGCAGCCCGCGACACGCTACCAACCAGCACAAAGCTCGGGGCTTGCACACCAGTATCACCCAGCGACAGCGATTGTTGTGGACGACGAACGAAGGGACGCAATAATGTCAAATGTACGGGCGACTGCGCAGGGTCAAGGCTTCATCTCGAACCCAATCTCAAATCCGCCAGCGGCTTACACTGGTGCCGCGGCCACGGCTGGTAGTCGATTTACTGTGGCGTACCCCCAACAGCCCGCAGCTGGTTCGCAGTCCCAATCCCAGCAGCACCCGTCACAACCGCCACCAGCAGCAGCACAACAACAACAGCAGCAGCAGCAGCAGCAGTCCCCAGCGTCCCCATTCGACTCTTTGGACCGCCGGCCCGACCTGGGTGGGCTGTTCGTGCCCTTGCAACCGGATCATTACCCGACGTACACTGGAAACTCGGTCGCGGGCGGCCGAAGCGTTGTGGGACCGCCCGCGCAAGCAGTTCCGCCTTCTTTCTATGACACTGCAGTTGCCCAGCAGACGAACGCTGCGCAGCAGCGTAATCCATTCTCTGGAGATACGTCATCTGCTGGGAATGGCGCACCCGCAAGTGGTAGTACGAACGTGGCGAAAGACAGAAGAGGCAGCGGAATCGAGTTTTGGCCGCGGTGAACACTATTCGTACTGCAACTGGCCAGTGCCAACAAACATCTCTTTCATCTCCCCGTGCAAATTTCACTTTCCCACTCCAGCTTTTTTGTCCCAGTTTCCGAACACATGCACTTAAGACCGTCCTCAATCCGCTCCATACAATGGCCCATCCTGCGGTTCACGAATTCATATTGAAGGCCTTTTCTTCGAGGTCCAAACTCTTGCCGAATGAATGTCGGACACCATTTGCATTGCATGCATGTATGGTGTAGCTACCACGCGAATGTATATGTTTCGGCAGTGCAACGTGAACGCTAAATGGATAAGGTCGACTCCCGTCGCTATTTCTTGACGGCCGTGCCGCTTAGCTCGTCTCAACCACATTGGGGAGTTGTCGGAAATTTTCTTCAGCTTCCCACGCACCCGCCCAATATCGGACTTGGCATACGAGGCCTGCCTTCTTGCCTTCCTGCGTGATACGATGTTCCAATGATCTGTACTTGCGGCAAAGTACCATATCCTGACTGAAAAGCAATGTTATCATGGCGTCAGCTTACAGGCGTGATGCTCGATACCTTCTAAGTTTCACAGCGGGACAGAAATCATTCGAGCCATCTCCGACGTAAATGATGCGATCATAGTCAGTACCGTGGCGTTTGAGGAATGCCTCGAGTTCTTGACCTGCAGTGTGTGTCTTAGTACCACATGCGCATCGAACGGCGGGTGACCCTGAAGTCACCTTTGCAAATGTTTGGGTTGCAGCCTACCGGGCAGTTGTGTTGTGGCCCGTTGGGATCGAGGTGTCGTCGAACTTTGAGCAGACCAGACGGGTCCCACTCGGCGCGGTTGGTCACTATCTCCGTGAAGAGATCCTGGAGCCCTTTTGACTTTGTATATGTCGTTCAGTTTTGTTGTTAAACCAGGTGAAGAACCTGTACGTACCTCCAGGATAGTAGAGATGTAAACATTGTTCGCGCTGGAGAGACACAGAAATGTGGTCTGTGGCTTTGCTGCCGTCTTCATTGCTTTGACGGCACGAATCATGGCGGGATGCTGACGTAGGGTAAGGACATGGGGAAGACGGAAAAATACGCCGGTGAACTCGCAAAGGGCATGATTCGGAGCGCTCCTTCGATGTCTTCTCTGGTGATACCTCGCTCGTGCAGCTCTCGCAGACCTTGAGCTCTGTAAAAGCATAGTCGATCAAGAAAAGGTCACCGATAGGGAATCTCAAATGCGTTACACCAAGTCAGTCCATTCGTATTCTTCCTTGGTATTCTTCATCTTTCGACGAATATCTGGTGCCAAAACCTCAAAGACCCATCTATCCGAGTCCTGATCTGCCAGAGACCTACGTATAACAGAGGGAACACGATCGCTCTAAATAATCGCGTAAAATAACACATAGAATACTCACCAGTCAAAATCAAAAACTATGAGCTGTCGCTCTACTTGCTTGGCCATGGGTTGAAGAAAGATCGATCGAGGAAGAGTAGGCGGAGATGGAGATAGATATAGATCCTGATCACGTGTATTCCACTTAGCGTCATGTGATGTAGACGCCTCACTTGGGGCAACGCTGGCCTCCACCTCTCTGTCGTCCTCAATGGCCCTCCCAGAACACAACTTCTCTGGTGCCTTAGCAACATGGAAGAGTACGTGGATTTACCCCTGTCTGGGTCTCGTGTGCTCACGCATTGCCCCAGATATCAACCTTTTCGAGCTGCAGAAGACCCTTGACGCACAGGGTATTGAGGTTGTCGAGAATCAGAAGGAGGGTGTGGTTGGAAGAAAGGCTTTGGCGGACAAAACCAAAGGTAGATATATACACTTCCGTTCCACAGATGCTTGTTTCTTATTCTAAGTCAGACTTCAAAAAGATACCCGATGAAGAGAAGGTCAATGCTTTCAAGGGCTTGTTAAAGTGTGCGTCTCAGCCGTTAGCTGCCAGTATATTCATGTTCGCTTATCCTCCTCTTTCGAGATGCAGCGTATCAAACTGAGATTGACAACCTTACCAAACGCTCCAAATCCGCAGAGAGCGCGTTCCTCAACTTGTATAAGGTCCTGGCGGATGCACCCGATCCCTATCCGCTCCTCGAGGCCGCCGTTGTTCGTATTTCCTTTCAGGCCTGGGTTATTTCATCCTTCATTTATTGGTTTATCCAGGACCAGACCGTGAAGATCGCGGAGGCCCGAGATTTAGAAGATGAGCTCCAGCGCGTCAAAGCCGAGAATGCTGAGTTGCAAATGCGCGTTTCCGAGCTTGCGAATATAGATGCTGCAAAGAGAAAGGCCGAGAGCAGAGCGGAACAGTTGGAAGAGAAGGCACGTCTGTTTGTCCATGTTCCGAACGCGGGCTGACCTCTGAGTTAGATGGACGTGGCAATCCAGGAGCGAGTTGCTCAGAAAGAGAATGAGCTCAACGCCACATATGACGAGAGGATGCGCAACTATGAAGCAAGGTGTGTTACAGGCCCTTTACTTTCTGAGTCGTTATTAAATCTCTTCCAGAGAGCAGGACTTGCATCGTCAAGTCTCACTCTTGAAGGAACAACTTCGCGATCTTCGGGTGTCAAACGAATCAACGGAGGCAAGACTTCTTGACCAGAGTCAACGAATCGGTAAGGTCTCCTACCGTTTCAACCTTCTCTCACCTAACTGCTACCAGACCAGGAGGTGGTCGCAAAGCTAGCCGAAATGGATATGGTCGTCGCGGATCTCGAGCGCGCAAATACTCGGGCTGCCACTGTCGAGCGTCGCAATGTGAACAATTATCTTTTATTGTCATGTTGTCTCAATTTCATGCATCCCTTAGGAACTCCTGCGTGCCGAGATCGAGTCTCTAAAGACCGGCAATGATAAGTCTGATCGGTAATTACACGTCCTCCAACTTACTACGCGTTCTCTCACCTGTCCTTCATCTCATAGTGTCAAAGACCTTGAGTCCCATGTGACATCCCTGGAATCCGAGGTCGATCGTCTATCGCAATCTCTTAATGCACAAAGAGCTGTAGTCACTGCGGCTGATACTAGTGCCCGCAAGGTTGCGGAAGAGCACGCAAGAGAAGCTTCAAGCCAGGTGTGCCCTCCGAGCTTGCAAAATACAGAAGCTGACGTCATATCTAAAAGGCACGAGAGATAGAACAACTGAGGCAGTTGCTCAAGGGCTATGCTGACTACGACGAAATAAAGAGGGAACTGGAGATTATGAAGGTAGGGGTAGATTGTGTGTCGGGTTTGACATGGGCTCATAGCTTCTGTAGTACGTCGAGTTTGCTGGCCTGGAAGGTGACCTGGACGAAGAGGATGGAATTGCTTCGGATAACCACCTGGGTCTACAGCTTCCGAATCCAAACGCATCCAAGGCGAATGCTCACCCAGCCAACTCGCTCGAGGCCCTTTTAGCAACCAAAAATAAGCGCATCCTCGAAGAATTGACCAAATTCCGGGTGGGTGTACTTTCTCTTTTAGTGGGAGAGCTTCAAGTGCCAATCTACCGCAGATCCTGCACGGTGAACTCGAAGCGTCGCTCCAGTGCGCCAACGACGACCTTGCCTCGACTACCTCCGAGTTAGAGAAACACCGACAGCTCAACGAGCGACTCGAGTCGGACCTACTGAAGATTGAACATCACGAACAAGGTCGAAACGGCCAGGAAAATGGTGACGCAAATCCAGTAGACGCTGCGGAGGACGACGTCCTTGCCGGATTGGGGCTCGAACTCGGTCTGACAACCAAGGATGTGCGTTATCCCAACCATTGCCCAATGGAAATCTTAACCCTCCCGGTTTGTAGAAGGATCCTGCGGTACAAACAAAACCTATACCTTTCACATCCTCCGCCAATACATCCATTCTTCCCATTGTCACTAGCCAACGCGATCGTTTCCGTCAACGTAATGCCGAACTTGAAGAGGTAGGTATTATTCTTGCAGTCTACTACCGGCTCGTCTGGTGTTCACCTCACTTCGCGTAGGAACTTCGCAAGCAATTCCAAATAATCTCCGAATTGCGCGCTGAGATCCGAAGTTTGCAATCAGATAATCTGAAGCTTTACGAGAAAGTCCGCTACATGCAGAGTTATCGTGAAAATGCGCACTCGACGCTTGACCCCTTACCAACGTCTTCTACAATCGCGCCGAGCGCGAGCGAGCTCAACAAATATAGTGCGCGCTATGAAGAGGCAATGAACCCATTCGAAGCATTCCGCGGCCGGGTACGCCTCTCCTCTCAACTCTTTTGTTCAACTGCAGCCGAACTGAACCTGTTTTTCTTTCTCTTTTTTTCCTTCCCCCTTTGGGTGGTTCGATTATAGGAAGCAGCGCGTGCTTATTCAAATTTAAACCCGCTCGAGCGCGGTGTTTTCATGTTGACTCGTGTGGTGCTGGGTAACCGCCGTGCGCGCAACGTGTTCATCGGCTATGCTATCTGCCTGCACGTACTCGTCATGTTCACATTATACGAGTGCACCATGTCGTCAGGCTCGAGCATGCCGGTACGGAACACGCCAGTACGGATACAGCCAGTTCCGGCTCCGCTGTGAGGCACGTTTGTCTCGCTTGTATAATATGTGGGCGAGCCTAGGCAGAGCTTCTCGATCGTGGCTTATTTCGCATACATTACACTGATCACATGGATCACAATGCGCGCACACACAAGTATTCCCTGTTGCGTCCCAGTGACGAGCAAGGAAACGATCAGATATTTTTTCATTTTATTAAATACTGATATGGTGCACGCCAAGAGGCAACATGACGATGTCTTCTAGAAATATCTCATGCTAGATCCATGTGATATACCAGACAAGTGGACTGACTGTAACTGTAGTCGGTACTAATTAAAGCATATAATACTATAAGCCAGTGGTTTATGGAGTTGACTGTTTGCTCGGCTGTCTATCATAGTGCATAGTACAGTACCTGACCAGACACACAACGCCATCGAGCACCGATGTCCCGAAATGGAGTTCAGTGTCAGGTCTGGCGGCGAGTAGCGCCGTGTCCTTCCTGGGGCACAACGTCGAATCCGCTTGTGCCAAGATCGGCGGGCAGGCGCGCCGTCTCGTCCAAGGCGTCGTCGGACAAGAGTGGCGCACCCTCCACCTCAGCATCTGCTATGAGCACCGGCGCAATCGCGGGGTGTAGGAATGACGGGGGTTGTACGAGGTTGTTGAACAAGAACTAAAATAAGGGGATCAAGGTAAGAACAAGGCTAGGAAAGCACGAAACAGAAGCCACGCACGGTGCCATAGACCAGCAGGCCAAACCCGGCCACCTGCAGGAGCGAGATGGGCCACATTAGGATCTCCCAACCGAGGAACAAGCTGACGATCCAGATCGCGAGCGTCCTGCACGTATCCGTCAAGCTCCGCGCGGTCGCGCTTACATACTTGGTCACGCTCAAGCCAAAGTAGTTGAACAGGGCGATCGAGACTGCGATGATGATACCAGAGTAGAGCACGCTGGGCGTGTTGATGAGCTGGTGCCAGCCGCGTACGAGGTCGAACCACCCGGCGGCAGGTGAGGACGGGGGGAGCTTGATGAGGGGAAGGAGGGGCAGGAGAATGAGAATGGAGATCGTGCCGAAGAGGCCCTCGTAGCCGACTGCGAGAAGGGGAGGAACACTATATTGTCCTAATATCCTTTCTTCAATGACGAATTGGCTGGCCGTACTGAGAAGCGAGACATGTTAGATATACGTAAGAGCACGATTAGGTATCGTCGCTCACAAGATTTGAGCAAACAGTATGAAAAATATGCCTGTAGGGACACGGCAAGTTAACAGGAGACGTTCATATAGACACTTGAGCAAATACCGATAACGACTTTGGTGGCCTCGGGCACATCGATGGGCTCGTTCGCAGGTGGTCCAGTGGCAGGAGTTGGGTCCAAGAAGTTCACAACAATCGGGTGGAGTGTGTCCTTAATAAGAGAACCACTGAACCCGACCAAGGACACTCCCGCCATAACAGTCAACAATGAGAGCCATCTGAAGTACATGTTGATGAACTGGAGCAGCGCATAGGAGGACATAGCTTACTGGTAGAGATACAGCTTGCGGTGCAGGAACAGCACGGAAAGGATCCCAACGAAAAGCACTAGTGCACCACGCGTCATTTGATAAATTGACACAGGGGTATACAACAGGCCAACGTTCATGAGCTGTAGAGCCCGGTCACACGTACGCATATGTGAGTAGCTCGGGGCGCGTAGGGGAGAGGTAAGCACGGACCGTGGTTCCGGTTAGATCGCACAAAGCAGGCAGCCAGAGCAGCAAGATTCGCCATCCCTCCAGCTTCTCTTGTGGAAACTTTTGGGATTCAGAGAGGCCGTCGAGTCCATCGTCAGAAGAATCGTCGGGGAGACGAATGGACGGAGTACGCCAGCGCGCCGATAGAGTGGTGAATAGAACTGGGAGAAAGCCTGGGCAAACACCAATCAGTCCGGGGCAGGGGCAAGCAAGAAGGCAAGAAGAGAACATACAAAGCATTTCTCCAACTACGGCGAAAGTCATATGTGTAAGCCGGATAGGGGGATGGGGAGAGGAGATGCGGGGCACGTACGAAACATCTGGAGGGTTTGCCACACTGGTTGTTCGTACAATAAATGGCGTTTTGGGTTAGGGTCATCACAATTCTCTACGCATTGCATGTCCTGGGCACATTGCAGCATAAGAACGAGTATACAAGGTGGGGAGCAAAGCTGTTACCTGGTACTTGGACCAAAGGGAGTTGCAAGCACCCTACCGGCCCAAATTCTAGCGAACATAGTTTCAAATGACGTGGTGAATACGCACAGTAAGGATCATCCCCGTGATAAGGGCGGGGACGAGTAAACGGTTAGGCATTGTGTCAGTGAGTGTAGTGGTACAAGACGGAGTAGCTGCGGCTGCCGAAGATAGCCGACGTTCGCGTGGGTGCCGTAATCAAAAGTGGGGTCACACGCACACGAATGCTTATTGTACATTTCAACTATGGACGTGACGATAAAGTATGTGAATGTCCCATGGGGTGTATAATAATATCGCGCATCGCTGGAGAACCCTCTGCCCCTCTATCATGGCCGACGCACACCAGGCGCACCTGGCCCCGACGCTGCTTTCCTCGTCTCCCAGAATTCGAGTGCTTTGCTCACTGTATCCAACGTCGGCTGCATACCCTGAAAACATTATCATCAACTCGATACCGTCAAGCAAAAGAAAGGACAGATAAACACACGATTTGCACTCGTCCTCGATCAGCTCCTGCCATCTCCGCAGCCCGGATAATTGCTGCGACCTTCTCGGGGGTCTTGGACAGATAACCTGCCATGCGCGTCGCTTTTGCCGTTTTTTGTGCGAGTGTGGTAGGTCCGCCTAGAGTTTCTCCAGCGGGAGGATAGATTGCGAACCAGAACTGTCGCAGAAACTCGTTCGCAGCCGTCTGGCAAGTCCGCATCTGCCTAAAAATCTCTTCCGGGATATCAGCTTTGCGTTTGTGGGCATCGAGTCGCGTCGCGACATTTTCTGTCATGGACCCAAGTGCTGCTTCTGCTGCTTTGCGTTCAATTTTAGACTGGGAGAGGTGTGCCTCCCATCCTTCGAGATCGCGCTTCATCTGTTGCACCGCGGGGGCTAGGTCCACGGTCTATTGTGGCACGGTTATACCGTGACTACAAGAGTAAATGGCACGGTCTTACAGGGCGTGGAACCTGTTCAGCTGAAACAGCAGCACCGGGACGTGCTTCAAAGTAGCGTTGGCGGTCTTGCATCTCCAGCAAGACACCAGTCGACGATTCTGGACGGTGTAGATCCTCGAGATCAATCTGCGAGTAGTGGTCATGAGACTAAAAAATTGCTCTGAATGAGAGCCGGTCAACGTAGATATCAGGAAGTCCACGCACATCATTAGCATCGCCCGTATCAACTCTTCGCCGTTTGCCACCGCCGTCTTCCGACCTATGGAAACGTCTTCAGAACCCTAATGGAACGATAACGTAGGCCAGACGCACATAGCGGACTTGAGCAGGCGTTCAGAGTGTTCATTAAACTTACGGATGAGCGGTAGTGCTCCACGCTGCTTCCCTGCCTGCATTGTCACATCCTTCTCGTTCCCAGTCTACAGAATTATTGTGAAATTAACACACGCGTGGAAAAGGCCGTGGAAGGTCAAGTTTCGAACCTCTTCATGGTCCCCACGGGTTGCTTCAAGGTCTATGAACATGTCTACTTCATCATCCCGCAGTTTTCTAGGTTCCAGCTCTAATGTGATATTATGTTGACAGGATCCGCGGCGACCAAACAAGGGAAGCTCACCATCGTCCGGTTTTTCCAGATACTTGTCGAAGATCGCGTCGTCTTTGACAACATGTTGGGTTGCCGTGGAGCGGATGGAAGCCCGATGCGAATGGAAAAGTTTTGATTGAAAATATCGTTTCCAAAATTCCCCTTCAGTTAGCTGTGGTATGGGAGGTCAGACAGAAACGAGGGTACGGGTGACTGAAAAGACGGTACCTTGCTCGGCACATTCTCATCGTATGCCTTGGCGACGACGGGATATTCATCAAAGATATCATGTACGAGTTGTGGCGTAATGACAATTTTGACTTCACCGCCTTCCACGGCCTGTGGTCTCGGGTCAACCAGCTGACCTGGTCTGCCCTTCTTCTGCGAGTCGGAAGCGGCTTGGGCGAGCAGGAGATGCTAGGACACGGTCTTACATCAGACATGACACGTCCCAGACGAATACATCTGTCAAGCGTGCACCTCTCGACCCTCCCAAAACTCCGTCTCGGTGATTTGACCGCTCACGACCAATTCGCGATGGAGTGCCGCGAGCTCCGGCGTCTTGACCAGAACTTTTTTGCGGATGCGGAAATCGTGAACGGGGTCGTTAACGGGCGTGCCACGGGTACTCGAGACGGACTCGGCACGAGAGGTCGATGGGCGCGACGGCGTGGGCGCAGGCGCACCACCACGGTGGTGTGTGGCGCCATTGGCAGACGATGCAGGAGCAGCGGGGACGCTGCTCGTCTGCTGCGGAGATGGCAGCACGCCTCCCTCACGCGCGGCGCGGTTGTTGCTGATGATAGTCGTAAGCTGTGCCTTGAATGTCTCGCGTTCCGTAAGAGCTTGAGGAGAAGTAAAAGTGAAATTATGGCCATTGCTGTCGTTCTCGAGGCCTATTTTGAGACGCACTTGGGCGGCGCCTTCTTTTGAAGAGAAGAGTGCTGAAGGGGCGGAACTGTCAAAGGGTGGCCCAGGGTGTTAGGGGAGGGTTTCAACGAGGGTAGACGCACAGGAGACCTCAGCGTGGGCCACGCGCACGACAGAAGCCTTCTTTCCATCCTGAGTCCATTGAAGATGAGTTGAGGTAAGCTCTAGAAGCCCAGGGATTTTCTTATACGAGGCTCGAGCGGCGCAGACCGTCGACATTCAGAACGAGCTCGCCTCTCCGCCGAGCGCCTCTTGCTCCCTTTTCATTAGATAAGCCACTCCCTCACTCTCTCCTCCGGACCCCTTCATGCTCCTGGCACTCGCCACGCGGCGACCTCTACGCCCTGGCATATCCCTCAGGGCGCTAGCGACATACGTCCCCCCAGCCTCCCTCCAAAATGTAGCAGATACACCTCCACCCTTCTTCCGCAGGCCAAGTAAAAAGACCAAGCCGGAGTCACCCTCGTTCTACACCTCCCGTGCGTCCTACTACGACCACCTCTACCAGCTCGAAACTGCCCTCCAGCGCTGCCGCCGCGCCCTTTCCACCCTCGAGCTGCTCCCCCTACCCGCCTTCGCGCGCGCCTCCCTTCCACCAGCTCATCGTCTCTGGCGCAACCGCCAAAGCCTAGCACCCATGTTCCCCGGCGCTCTCACGACGGCGCGCTACCGCCGCATGATTGCCGTCCTTGCCGACCTCGAGGAGTGCGCGCGCATTGCGTCGGCTGCAGGACACGTTCCGCTCGCAGAGAGCATCTTGCCCGTACTCGCGCTCTTCGAACGCAGCGACAAAAGTAACGTGCTCTCGCGCACCGTGCGCAAACACGTCCCGCTCGACCGCTATGGCCGCTCGTACACCGTCGGCAAGCGCAAGGAAAGTGCCGCGCGCGTCTGGATGATCCCGGTTCGCGAAGCCACCACCGTCACCACAACCACAACCACAACCACCGCAGCCCCGTCTGCCCCGACGCCAAACTCAGATGTAGATATCCTCGCGCCAATGGTGAGAGAGGCTTTTGCGCCATCGCCTACTGCGGCTCCGCGCGTACCAGTGACTCCGACAACAATCCTGGTCAACAACGTGCCGCTAAACACGTTCTTTGCTACGCCCTCTGACCGCGAAAATGTCGTGCGCCCGCTCAAGCTCGCTGGTGTGCTCGGTGCATTCAACGTTTTCGTTATTGTTCGTGGTGGTGGTACGACTGGCCAAGCAGGCGCCATTGCACATGGTATCGCTAAAGGCATCGTTGCGCACGTACCCGACGTCGATCCTATCCTTCGAAGAGGTGAGCTCGTTCAATGTCCTCGCCCGTATCCACGCTCACGTCCCTTTTCAGCCAAACTTATGAAACGAGATCCCCGCATGGTGGAGAGGAAAAAGACTGGCCTTGCCAAAGCACGCAAACGGGTAAGTCACCTTTTCTCTGCTCTTCTCATTCCTCACAACCTTGTTTCAGTACGCCTGGGTTAAGCGCTGACCTTGGACTGCTTGTTACCTTTTCACCTTGGTGTATGCCTTTTTCCAATATCAGTGCTTATTGTGGCAAAAGCCAATTCATGCAAACGCGTTCATAGCGGGAAAAAAAGGGAGTATAATGTAGAAACTAGGCAATATCAAAACATAAAAATGCAACACGCGATGTCCACAAGCATGACTCGGGCCACGGACGCAACGTTCATTGGAAATACAGCTGCTGTGCCTCTGACTGGGCAAACTGGAGGTTGCATGCAGGACACTTGCGCTGCCGTGTCGAAATGCGCATGTCAATACATGATTTGCAGAACGCTGTCCGAGAAAAACCTTAATCGCGGATATAATAGTTGTGAATGCAATGAAAACACACTGTGCAGGCACTTCGTGAGTATTGTCGAGCGCATGTTCTGCCTACACGTTGAACACTTGAGGATGCTCTGTAGACGTTAGATCAGGACGCGCTCGGCCTCCTACCGGGATCTAGAATCGCGTTTGGCACGCACCATGCACTTGTCTACCTCTTTCTGTAGTTGGGCTTCCTTCTGTGATGATGGTATGGGTTTGCTATCCCCTGTCTTCCTCTGCCGCTCGACAGTGAGATTTGCGATTGAAAGGGCCTCTTGGGTCTTCCTGAGTTCGGTCGAGATCTCGGCAAACGTCTTCTTCCCGTCATCAATTACCTTTCGATACTATAGGGAGAAGTCAGCTATTGACAGAATACATAGCTTCCGGCGCACGTGTGAAACATCCGTCTCAAGTCCCGCGCGTGATACGCGAGCTCGAAAGAGCTCCGTTTCCAGAGCCATGATGCGGTTCTTACAGGCCTCCGCCTTCGCATTGGTTGTTGATACAGATTGCTCCATCACGGTCTACCAATTACATGAGACCTGACTCAGAATAGAACGGCATTTGTGCATACCAGCCGATTTGCGTTCGCCTTCTCAACATCCGTTAAGTTAGAGACGTGTTTGAGGAGTTTTTCATTGGTCCGCGCGAGATGCTTGTGCTCGTTCTCGACAGCTTCCTTTTCGCGCATAGCCGCGAAGAATTTGTTGTCCGCCTTCGCTTTCTGCATCCCAAGAATGTGATAGATATCGAGCGCAACGTTATGAAACAGTTGGACTCACGTCAAGATTTGTCTTCATGATTCTCTCTTCGGCGGCTGCCAGATCGAATACCTTACTGGCCACCTGTCCTTGCAGAGTTTCCCATGCTGTCGACAGCTTTCCGATCTCGTCGTACAACGTGGTCTCTGCGTCTGCATGCTGTGCATCTTGTAACCGAAGGACCTTCACCTCCTCCTCTTTCAACTTCAATTGTTCTGCCAGTTGTCGTGCATCTGGTCGTAGTTGTGAAGATTCACCAAACGTTGAACGAAATTGAGTGAGGAGTTCATTTGCTGCAACTAGTTGTCGCTGAGCTTCTGCTTCAGCCCGAATATACTGGGAAATGTCGGAGTGCTGCTCGGAAAACGTGGCGAGGAGCTTCTCGAGATCGTAAACACGATTTTCGGACGCCCTGAAAAGTTGACGTTCGATATACGTCCGAACCTTGAAGAACAAGACTTACACGAAACGTTTCCTCAATTCTGCCACATCCCCAGATTTTTCCTTTCGGAGAAAGCTGACGAGGTCCTTGTCTCCTGCTTTCGCAGCGAGCAAAAGCTTCAGTCGAGATACTTCCGATTGATAAACTTCCAATCGATTCTATGCAAACTATCAGCACATCAACCGCAAACCAGTAGGGGCACAATTACATTGTAAGACGCGACGAGTGCTTTCATCTCTTCCAGAGACTGCCGCTTGACGAGCTGCGCCTTCACTTCGTTCAGTTCGGCTGTCAGCTGCTCGCGTTGTTTGCGTAGCCTGCTTCCTTCCTGGATGCGTTTCTCTTCTGCAGCTCGACGGTCCTTCTCCCTCTGCAATATAATTGTGAGTTGAGGGACACACGATGAGAAGTCCTAACGCACAAGTTCCTCGTCATTAGATTCAGATGGTGATGGTGTCTTCGGTTCCTCAGGAACAGATGGATTGACCAGAGATTCCTTCTCCTTCAAGACGTATTCGAGTTGTGCAATCCTATCAATGAGCGCCTTGTAAATTTCTGTTCCTGAGAACGCATCGCTCGAGGGAACACTTTGCTATTAGAAGAGTCAGCCTAATTTTCCCAAATTTAAAATAAAATATACAACAGTCAGTATACGGTTGTCATGTCGCAAGTTCTCATTGAGCGACTCGAGTTCACGGATCTTTTCTTCGCGAACTTTGGCAATATCCTGCCACTCCTGTAATTCACCAAAAGTAGGGGCTACAGGAACGAGCGCAGATGTTGGCTGGTTTCAAATTAGATGAAAGGGCAAGGTGAAATTAGAAACGCTCCCACCGATAAATTGGCCACTCACTGCGGGAGAGGACGACATTCGCTGTTCTTCCTTCGGATCCCCTTCCTTCTCCTCCACACCTTCTTCTTCCTTTACCGTCGCCTCCTTCGGCGGAGATTGTGCTCGAGCATGTACAGCTTGAACAGTACGACTTTGTAGTCGATCCAGTCGCATCTCAGCAGTGGCGAGGTCGGAATGATATCGATCACGTTGTACCAGACAGTCCTTCAGGTTTGCTCTCGTCAATTCGAGTTCTGAACGCAGCGCTGTGCACTTGAGGCACCAGTTAGTCGATTCGTGTCGAGTTAGAGAGGAACAAGAGGCACACCTCGGTCTGAGAACGCTGATACCGCCTGTATATCTCGTCCTCCAAAGTGTTGACCCCATTCAATTGCACAAAGGCTGCGACAAGTTTGTGGGTGGATCGCGCCTTTTCCTCAAACGCTGTGGCAAGGGTGGGGCTATCTTTGGATGATATGCACTTGGAAAGACAGAACAGATCTTCAGGCAATAAACATAAGTGGCACCTTCGAAGCCGTACGCACAACATACCTTCAGCATCATCGTCCGAAGGCGGTAAGAGGTCAGGTTTCACATGTGCTCTTATTGTATCAATAAGCTTGGAGGGTGTCAGAGCAGCCCAGCGGATGAATGATCGGTATGCTTAACGAACCTGAGTCCAACAGGCCCCCATGACCGCGAGACTCGCCTCGTAAGTACTTTTAAGATGCTCCAGCTCGGATATTCGAGCTTGGCTCCGCTCGTTTTCTCGTGAGTAGTGCCTCATGCGGCGGAAAATGGCCTCTTTGCGGAATTGCTGAAATGGAGTAACAAACCGTGTCAGAACGAGTGACGCAAAAGAAGGAGGGATAGAATCAACCTCTAAGTTATCCTGATCTCTAGGCTCTTCTTCTGCCGCCGCTGTGGGGAGTACACTACCATTGACGAGCACAGTAGTACTGTTGACAGAGACGGCGCGTTTCTTAGATGGAAGAGGCTCAGAGTCATCTAAGTGAGGACGTTTTCTCGAATCAACTTCCTGCATGGGTGACTGTATGATGTTAGAAGGGAGTGCGGCAGGAGAGAAGTACGAGTGCGAGTTGGTGACGCTTAAGCCTTGGTCTCCCGATTTCGCACTCCGACGCATTCATTCCCGCTACAGTACCAAGTTAGATATATGGTGTTGTCGTCTCACAGAGCTCACAAACCTCTCACTTCAAACACTTCTCGCCTCGCTACCGCCCTCTGCAAATCCTAACGGGCTTCGCATCAGCGAGATATTCTCCCAGTTCCAAATTTCCAAATTGTGCTATTTATTCACGTGATTTATGTTTATATAATCTGGATGATCACGCGTTGTCCAAGTTTGATCACTTCGCAATCTGCCGCTTCACCGTTACCTATCTGTGTCTCCACACAAGCGAGGTCCATCGGCTGTCAATACATCAGTCACCACTCCGATAATCCCAGCGAGCAACGTACCCGATCTAGTACCGTCATTGGCTGGTCTGCATGACTGTTCAGCACTGCTTGTGATATGTAAATGGGACGCTGCGTACGCCAAATACCCGTATTGTATGCAATCCCCTGATTTCCTCGTGCGACGAAAGCACGCAGGGTGCCAATATCTGGTCGATCATCTAGCCCATTCTTGGTAACTACCACCAGATATGCGCTATCATTGTCTTGGCCCATTGGAAGGAACGCCTGGTTGGTGAATGGATGCCTCTCCAAAGCGTTCAGCACGACCTCTTTCCTTGTGCCGCTCTTCGCTACTTCCACCGGCTGGCACCTATACACAGATATTCCTGTGGTCGCACTTACTTCGCCCGGGTAACTGCTTTCGAGCAACGAAAGCTTATGGTACTTGGTCGCGGTGCCAAAGTTCGCCAGTGTTATCTTCACGGAGGGCGGAGCGCTGGTGATGTCTGGATAAGATTGTATGACTTGGCCATACGGGGCAAACGCCTCGGGGGTGAGGAGGAGGGCCGGGATCTTTCGTAGACTTATGTGACCTTCGACCGCCACGTTGTCGCGGATTAGGTCACCTGTATCTGCGTGTTCAAAGCCCTTTAGGGCCACTTCTTCTCCCAGGACCTGCTCTTTGCTGCCGAAGACGCGCACACGCTTGACCCCACCATCAGGAAAGATGGTCAGTCGTACGTGCGTAAATGCACTCTTTCCAGCACTTTCTAGTTGGAAGTAGTGCTCGCGATGTGGACCAAGCTGTACTCGTGGAAGCACCAAGGCCCACTCGTCTTCCTTGGTAGTTAGCGCTCCATCCTCCGAAGGGTAACAGGTCGACGGAGGAGAGTACGACAGTGGGTGCGGAGGTATGTCGGAATCACTAGTGATGGCGTGAAGTTCACAATGCTGAGGGAAATTGCCCTTGAAATTCGCTGTGTCGATAACGACGTGAGAGAGATGACCGGCTGCTCCTCTGATGGAGTCATGAAGCGTGAGATGATGCCGATAACCGGGGCACGTACAGCTTGATAATTGCCCAGTCCTTGTGACCAGGCTGCCTACTTCGTTTGGTCTCCCACCCGTCACTCATATCCTTACCTGTTGAGTGTGAGCTACAGCCACGATTATATGCCACCATGAACAGACCTCGACCAGGGAGTATGAGGTTTGAGCCCACACCAAAGTGCTGGTCCGAGGTGAAAACTACCCTCCCTCCGGCAAACACGTGAGCGATGTCAAACAAGTCGCCTGGATATTTGGGATGAACGGGAATAACGTTACCGTACACGCGGAATCGAGCCTGTTAAAAATCAATAAATGTCTGCAAAGAATATGTTGTCATCCCATGGCTCACAATACCGCCATCTGGATGCATGTTCAACTTTACGCAGTTAACGGCCTGTGTTTCGGGCACTGTGAAGAAGTGTCTTGCTGAGGGTCCCAGGGGTACCCGTGGAAGAACCAGTGCCCACTAGGAAGGCAATTAGTGGCGTCTCATCAGCATATTGCTGGCATAGTCGCACGCGCGCGTCATTTGCTTCTGGCGGTTCCTCTCCTTCTCCGATATATAGAACCTGCACTGACGCGGCAGGGGCTTCGTTGCCTTTGAAGAGGTGTAAAAGATTCGCCTTCTAATCGCAAGTGACCTTACCATTGAAGTGACTTGTGTCGATATCGAAGCCATTTATTGTCCCAGTCGTCCCCAATTTGATGATTGCCCTGTGACAACGGAGATGAGATCCCTGGATATCGGCTCTCAAACCCTCACCAGTCATTGTCAGGGTTATGTCGACGGGTTTCCCATCCGTCATAAAGAGCGCCGTTGGGACCAAATTGCCCTTTGAGGCTCTGTGCAGGCTGCGTGAGAGGAAGCGAGATCTGTGATGAGAAGTGGGCAGAATAGGAATAATTCGTGGCGGCTACCTTTGGAAGCAAGAGGTGAAAGGCCTGTGCGAAAAATTCATCGGATATGGAGAGGATTGACGCGCCGAGGGAGGCGCTAGACAGCTCTGAAAGGAATGGAAGACTTTTTGAGTGAGAGATGACTCGATGACATAGGGCGCTTACCAGTCAGAGCGGTGAATGGAGGATGGTCAGAGGAGGACATGGTGGGTGGAAAGATCAGCTCAGATCAGATTGCATCGAATGCGGCCACGTGGATGGAGACAATCACATGCGAGTGTCCGGGTGTAGTACATTACATCTGACCCATGATGGACACTGCACCGCTACCTTATGATTGACCATCTCGTCGGCACCCCTAGTCCTTCTTGGAAGCGCACACAAGTACCCTCCCTTATACTCTCATCCATAAATCGCTCATCCATTCTTCCCCTAGGTTTTTCTTGTCATTTTCTTTTGGCTGTGGAAGATCACGTGGGGTGATGCACACGGACCCCGCATTCTCTGGATACGAGCCTTGAATAGGCGTCTCCGTGCGTCCTCAACCCCCACCATAACATCAGCCGATTCTCATTTCCCCCAGGCAATTTCACACCATGGCAAATCATCGTCAGCACTTTGACCGCAGTATATGCTATGCGTAACGCAGACAAACTAGTCGGGCTTGGCGGTAAGTCAAGATCCGATTTGAAATACCCATGAGGGCTCACATTTCCCCTGAACAGCACCGGAGCCCCTAGCTCGTCTCGTAAGTCCCTCCATTCGGCTCCCTTTTCCATTCGGTTGTAATCACCCGGTTTAGTATGCTCCCCCGTACTATCGCGCGACTTGGATCGTCACTGGGCTAGATGCAGGCTTCGCTACCGCCATGAATATTCGCCAGAAATGGCTTCGAGACACCTGTTCCATCATATTTTCTCTGTATTATATCATTTTTGCTAATGAAGCCGACGAGAAGGTGCGTTCCCAAGTACACAACAGCCTGGTCTCTAACTGCTACAACCACAGCTGCGTAAATTTCGAGCGGCCCCAACTGTTGAAATGCTCCGCGCGACCTGGGAGAAAACAAGCAACCCCTTCGTATGAACGTCTCGCGCTACTCTGCTAGCTACGTCTAACAACTTGTTCATTAGCTTCAATTCATCATTCATAAGAAGCCCGTCACACTCCACCGTAAGATCTTGTTGCCCCGACCGGACTCATCTCCGCATACACGGCCCATCACCATACATCTCTTCTACTCGCCGCATCCGGGGCATGGCCTATCCAAGGATCCCATGGCCACCCTTTCTGCAGAACACAATCTCATCCTGGATGTTCCCGGCGGTGGGTTCATCTCAATGGGTCCCGAGCACCACGAAGAGCGCCTTCGATCTTGGGCAGTGCGAACCTGCAAGCCTGTGGTCTCTATCGAGTACGGAAAAGCTCCCGAGTGTAAGTTATTATCCCACTCTGGTCTATCTTTAATGCTGCTAAACATACGTTCCTCAGATCCGTATCCATTTGCAGTCGAAGAGGTCTTCGACGCTTATCGTATCATCGTTGAGTCGAAGGGTAAAGCTATTGGAGTTGCAGGTGAAGACCTCAACATTGTTCTATCTGGAGATTCTGCGTATGTACAGATGCTTTCTGCTGGAGAACCATGCCTGACCCACTTAGTGGAGGTTGCTTGGCCGTTGGATGCATTGTGAAGATACTTGAGCACAATCTCCTCCTGTCAGACCCAACTTTGCCATACCCCGCACCGTCATCTCGTCCACTTGCGCCTCTTCCCCTCCCTGTTGCGGTTATGCTTAGCTACCCCGCCCTGGACTTCAACTTCACATCTTGGATGACCCCTTCTCACCTGAAGGTTCTACGTGAGGAAACCGAGGCCGATGAAAATCGGCAGCATTCAAAGTCCCCGACATTACTACGAAGGCAGTCTTCCAGCTTTTTTTATTCATCGGATGATGGTGGCTGTAGCGAGGGTTGGGCAAAGGAACTTCGTGGGGCTAAAGATCACCTTTCCCATGTTAATCCGCTGGCTATGGTGAACGAAGAACGAAAAACCAGTTCCCCGGTTCGCAGGAGGAAAAGCTGGCGAGACGCTTTTGGTATGGGCATGACGTCGATTACACCTTCAACGAACCCGCCAATCACGAAGCGATCGAAGTCGCGGCGGTCGTACTCCCAGCCGCATGCTCAGACAACTCGGATCAATACAGGCAACCTTGAATCCACCGATTCATCGAGTGAGGAAGGTGACGATGAGGAAGATCATGAAGAACATCGCCCTATTGAGGCCCGCATCCGATGGCAAAACTCTCTGGTTTCCAGTACCCCGTCTCTAGTCCACGCCTCGAGTTTTAATACCCTCTGCCCTGGAGGAAGCGGTGTCCGAGAAAATTTGAATATGGAAGCGCAAAGACGACTTGCGGCGGAGGTGCTCAGAGCGAACGTGGAGGTTGCCAAGCGACGTAAACGCGCGGCATCCGACCGCAAAAATGCACCCATCGGTATGCGTCTGACTATGACCTCTCGGTCGGGTTACTTCCAAGACCGCGTCATTTCACCCACTATGGTGAGTCACATTACCCCCGTATGGCGAACAATCTAGAAGCTCGCTGTTCTAGATGCGTGCCATGGCTATCCTATACATTGGTCCTCACCTCAACCCCGACTTTGCATCAGACTATCACATCTCGCCCATCCTCACGCCTGCACAACTTCTCGCAAAGTTTCCACCTCTTCTTCTCCAATGTGGTGAGAAGGATCCATTTGTGGATGACACAATCATTTTTGCGGGACGTGTTCGGGAAGCCAAGCGACAACGCCGTGAGGAGATTCGGAAGGTGTTAGCGATGGGACGTGGCAAGATGAACGATGCCGAATTCCAAGGGCTGGAGTATGAGCTTGGCCATCTCGAAGTTGAGAGCGATGAAGACTGGTTACAAATGCAGATTTTCTCCGGTTGGAGTCATGGGTATCTCCAAATGCCGGCTTTGATGCCTGAGGCGCAAGTCGCTATTGATGACATTGCGACCTGGATCGAGGGCGTGTTTGCCGCAGTTTCGCCCGCTGACAGCCGCGTACCATCCAACTTGTCCGTCCAAACGTCGGCGAGTGAGATTGAGCCTCGCTCACCTTACCTCTCGCACATCCTCCCATGGGCATTTAACAAGAGCGCTGCTGGACCTACCAGTAGTAACACTGTCCACGTGCGTCTGGATGGTGATACAGTTTCTCGGGTACGCATCTCGACCCTCGACGTGGATGGCATAGCATCCTCCGGATTTCCACCGGAAGCCGATTTCGAAGATTGCGTCACGGCGATTCCCAAGGTACGGAAAGAATTCACGATGGGAGGCGATTTACGGCGGGAGAAGAACTGGAAGGGGGTTGCAGCGCATAATGGGACAGCTGAATCTGATAAATCGGCGACGGAAGGGATTCTCGGAGCGAAGACGGACGAGAAAGGAGCGCCGGGGGAGACGAGTCGGACTGTGCGGTCGCCGCCTCGGACACCGAAGGGATTCGAGAAGAGCGGGGTTGTCGGAGTTGGTGGGCAGATCATATCTGAGAGCGAGTTGATGCGGCGACGGCGGTTAATGGATTCGCACATGTTTGTGAGTGAGATGTCGTGAGAGAATTGAATGATGGCTGTGTACTGTTCACGGTGGCGATCTCCTACACAGCCACCACCTCTGGTGCCGAAACCGGCCTTTCCTCTCGTCTAGCGAGTGCAAGAATCCCTGCCTCACCCAAATCTCCTGTAAAACTCGCGGCCTGGTACATGTCCTTTTTAATTTCCCGTGGCATAGCCTCCCACTCCTGTCCTCCATGCACACTCCTCCTCAACCCTTCCGGGCGCACTCCCCCCACGCCTTATGGGATACACCAGGCGCAAGCACCAGCGCCTCGCCACAGCTTACTCCTTCCCCTGGTTCTTCTCTTCCCTCTGACAACTCTTCCTCTCCTTCCTCTCTCTCCTCTACCATCCCCACTCCTCTCCCCCAGCTGCCCGGCGCAAGCTCTCCCTCAGCCTCCTCGCCGTTCACCCCTCCACCTTCCACCACCTCCCCCATCGTGTCTCAGCAGGAAGGGAACACGAATAACGCTCGCGTCTTGGCCCACGGTCTGAAACTAGACATGTCGCCGACTGCTCATGTCCCACCTCGTACATATCCAACCTTTGGAGGGCTGGGCCCCGCGTCTCACTATCCATTCAATGCCCCGCCTCTCCACATACCACCCATAAACTCGCACCTATCCCAGTCTTCCCAGCTACCGCCTCTCCCTCCATTGCGATCACCACACCATCACGCGGCCAACCCGCCCTATCCCGCCTCCCGACGCGACGGCAAGCGGAGTCCCACCGACCCGGAGGCATACTATACTCCATCCCCAGCCTCGTACTTCAGTCACTCTCAGACTATACCTTCCTCTTCGCCTCCTCTTTCCGCAGTGAGCACTGTTTCCAGCCCTACCACCTCCCCGGCAACACCGGGAGGGGTGTGCCGGCTCCCACCTATTTTTCAGGTCGAACGACAGCAGGTCACAACTTCCGCTACGCAAGCCGCCAGCGCCAGCCGGCGCCGGAACGAGGCGAATTTCCTGTGTCCTGTTCCAGGTTGTGGCAGTACATTTACCAGACGGTTCAATCTGAGAGGTGCTCAGGAACCACGCTTTGTGCCCAACGAACTGTGAACTAACGCCTGGTCCGCATCAGGTCACCTGAGGTCGCACACGGAAGAGCGTCCGTACAAGTGCGAGTGGCCCGGGTGCAATAAAGGCTTTGCTCGGCAACATGATTGCAAGTACGTGATACCAGCTTCTCTCCTACCCAAGCTTGGTAATCCTTACGAGAAATTAACCAGGCGACACCAAGCGTTACACTCGGCGAAGTCCCAGATTAATGCTTGTCAAGGCTGTGGGAAGACCTTCAGCCGTCTCGATGCTTTGAACGTGAGTCACCGTTTGTAACTCCTTTTGTCTTGGCGTGCAATGCTTAATCCTGGCTGTCTGACTCGCGTTTTCCAAAGCGGCACCGTGAGTTCCCTTGTTCGTTTTAGTGCATCACGGATAGTATTGACACGCCTCGCCCTCGCGCAGTCCGTTCCGAAGGTGGTTCCGAATGCCGACAGGCATCCGCGTCCCCCAATAGCGCGCTGGAATCGGCTGTCGGTCCTGAAGGGAGAGCAAGCAGCCTGGAGGCAAAGATCGAGCGCTCGCCCACACCGACCCTGTCCGTTACGCCAACGGACGAGACCAGATCGACGGATGGAGGTGCTGACTCTACTGATTGATTATTCTGCCGTAGTTATTACATTCTATCAGTCCATCTATTGCTTTCTTATCTGTGGTTTCTCCTGTTTAATTCTCTGCTGGGGGCAGCAGAACCGTCGGCTACCGCCGCCGCCGCATTCGCGGCCTCTGTAAGTATTGTATGTATGTACGCTTTGCTCTCGCTGGGACGCCATCTCGTACTTTCATGTTTATTTAATTACCCAGAGAACCACGCCTTCTTGTAACTAAAAGCCTAACCTGATCTTAACCTTCCCCTATCTGTCAAGCGCCCCTCTTGCGCTCTCAACTTTGTTTTGGTCCCGCTCAGCTCAAGCGTGAGACTTTCCCAGTTGCCAGAATGTCCTACTCCAGTGCTTTTTTGATTAGCGTTGCAGTGTGCAGTTTCTGTGGAGACTAGAAATGGTCTTCTCGGACGGTGACTGGACAAATAGCTACCACTTGACTCGTGTGCTCAACGTGGCGCAACCGCAGCTGATGCAGACAGTGCCCATCACTGCCTGCCTGGCACAAACCACTAACGACGGATCCACCTGTTGGTGAATTGTGATTTCGTGAAAAAAAGTGGAGTCCGGCCACGCGTCAAGATATATAGTGTTGGTCGCTTGTACAGTCGAGAGTGCCTGCCGTAAGTGACATGACAACAAGAACTACAATAGGCTGATGAATAAATCTCACATCGTCTCGAGGCACTTTCCCTCGCTCGTCCTTGATCGGGAATTCCCAACGCCTCCGCAGCACCCACCTCTCCTACCACGCCACACCACGCCCCGATGACTTAAAGATCAATCAATTGTATTGATCATGATAAGCACCATGCGGTACTACCATGCCATGGGCCAATTGAAGATGGATCCGTGAATGGCAAATATATTAAAGCTGATGTGCCAACACCCCACGCGTAGGCCACGCACCCCCTTTTACCTACCCCCCTTCCAAATGCACGCACGCACGCGTTTTTTTGGCTTCTCCTTTTCTGCTATGCTGTCAGTATCCGATAGTCCGACTCGGATAAACAGGCGTGCCCAAACTGTCACTGCAATGTGCCCTGCCCCCCCCACCTTTCCCCGCTCTTCACCCGCTGGATCCGCTCCGCTCCGCCTGGCCTCGAGTTTTTCCCCATGATTCTTCTTCTTTTTTATTTTCTGGAAATATTACAGTAAAACCTGTGCTGAGGGCCTGAGGCTCGCCGCCGACTGTAGTGGTTAGGTACGTCAGGGTCGGTAACTGCCGTCGCCGCCGCCGCTTCGAGTAAGTTGGTCCGCCACTGGCGGTGGCGGGTCGTATTCTGGATGTGGCACCGTGGCACGGACGGTCAGACGACCCTATTTGGCTCGTGTCTTGTATTTGGAGGTAGGGCCTCGGAATTTTTTTTTTTACAATACCCGGGTCGCGAACCATGGACAGGAGAGGTGTGTGTGTGCGCAAGTTTGGACATGGATCCGGTGAACGTTGCGGAACTGTTGCGGATAGCGAGGCTCCAGGGAGGTATGTTTTGAAATTGTCCTCCTCTACTGGATGCTCTGGATCCTATGGGCCTTGCAACCCTACACCCATACCCCAAGCTCCAAAGTTGCGTATGTCTAAACGTGACTGATATTTGGATGCTTGTGGGTGGTGCGTTGTCACCTCCTTCTTGCTCGGACCGCTCGGCTTACTGGACGCGCTGGACAATGGCTGAATTCGATTTCGTACTGCATTGAACATCCACTCCACCTCCGTATTCGCTTAGACCGGACACCCACCTTCCGCACGAAGTCACGGGCTTTCTTCACGAGTATTGCTCTTGCTCTTCATGCTCACACAACTTCGTCACTTCTGTTGCCAATGCCTTTTACTCACCTGTGCTACGACCTATCTGGATAAACCCAGGTTGTCGAACGAAGACCCAGAAGGCCTTCTACTAGCTGACCCGAGGTGTTTCTTCCGAAACCCTTTGGCTTCCGTTTATGGATCGGAGCTAAACCGCGTTTTCCTCGATGCATGCAGAAACCCCCGTCTTGGTTCAGGCACTGTTGCTTGGGTTTTGTACCTAGAGTAAGCCTATAGTCGGCGATCCTTTGTGAAACCAAGACGTTTCCCAAGTCCCCCTCACTTGCCTGCATTGACAAACAATGGTCCCTTCACGAATTCCTACGAGTTTCTTGCTTACCTGCAAGGTTTGCGATGGAGGTGGATACGTGACTAAAGGTGTAAAGATCGATCATTACTTCCGTCCCCCATTTCTCTGAGCCACAGGGCCGCCTTCAGGAGTCAGAATCAGGACAATACCACCGTCCCTGGGCTGATGAACCCCCCTGTTTCACCTACGAAAAGGATAGTTGCTGATCGACATTTGTACCCCAAAATTGCGGAGTGTGTAGTTACAGGAACTTACAAAAGATGTTGGTACTGTATTGGCAGAAAAAAAGATTGAGTGTCAACAGTATTTCAATAAGACCACGTGCAGTGAGTTGGGCTAGTATTCCAAGTCAGACAAACGCCAAGCACATAAAAAAAAACTCAGGTATTGCTACGTGATGCCTCGTAGTTCTAATCTTCACTGCACGTCAAAACAAGGAAACAAAACCTTTCCTGTCAAGTACCACTTTGCCTAAAGTTTCTCCTTCCGTTCGGGGTCTCGCCGCGCCCCACCTGTCTCATCTTTCAGTCCTGTGATCATCATCCAAGTCGCTACAAATTTTAATCATTACTGTAAAGGGCATAACCTGGCTCGAGAGAAACATGGTCGAACATATATATGTGTAGCAGGGTGTTGCAAATGACCTGGTTGAAGCTGGTTCACCAAAACCGACTTCTTTGTCCGAGTCTGAACTTAGAGATCTAAGGATGCTCGCTCTCCGTGACTCTCCTGGGACCGTAAACGAATACGGTGCGAACACCACTTCAGTCTAGCTCTGGAGCTTGGAAAACCCACTGAGTGTGTCTTCTGACAGTGGCGCTCGTGACGTTCTGGCTCACCGTGGGTGGTATTTACATGTGGGTCGGCTACCGACTCAGGCTAGTGCAATCAGGTGACTCAAACCATCTCCCCAAGTGGCAGCTGGGAGTTCGTCTCCACTCTCCCCTACGAGTGGAAAGTCATCCGAGGAAGTCTCTATCGATGGGCGATATGGGTACGTGACAATAGGCCATTACTTTGAGTTTCCACAGCGGTTCCTGGTCTGAATTTATCCGTTCAATAGGTTTACTCCACTGCGCGCTTGGCCACCCTCATGACTGTGATCCTTAACATGATCTCTTTCTTCGGTGCGTCCCCAATTAACTGCCAGGTGAGTGCAGCGTTCCGCATCTACTTTTCTTACTCGCACTGACCGGCCGAAAGGCTTGGGTCACTTCCACTTGGGTGAGCATCCCTCTCACTCCCCTGACCCCCTACTATGACAGAGCGTTTTGTCCTGGTGTTCTTATCCATAGGGTTTTGCCTTCCTGGGCCTTGGGCCGGGTTCGCTATTGATTGTACTTCGCATGTCAGTTTTCTGCGCTTCCGTGCGACGGACATGTTCCCGAAGCAAGTGCTCATGGAATTTTCCGGCTTCGCCATTTGGGACGGGAATAAAGTAATCATGGCTATCTCGACTAGCGCGCAAACCTCAGAAAACCTGCGAAGGAGTTCCCAGCTGCTGTCGAATACCAAACATTCCTCCGTCGTACACATGCCTTCCGACCAATCGGAGGTGACCGTGCACACAGCCCATGAGGAGTATTTAATGTCACAGACGAACCACTGTGCCTCATACCCCAGCTCAGATGCACAGCCAACCGACAAACCGTACGAACTTGTCATCGGTGACAATGTAGAGGGCCGCGAGGGAAAATAATCACATGGGACTATCATCGACATTGTTGTACGCGGTGAATACACAGACAGAGTACGAAGGAGAGACTGTTGAGATAACGTGCATGTGTCTGGACCCATCGGATCAGTCGCCACGCGCGTGGCGCCCAGGAAAAACGCCCCAGTGCTACATTACTGTAGGGCTTTGGCCTATTTTATGTCCGCCATTGAATTCACCATTTCTACTGCTCGCAAACACCATCGCAGGCTTTTCCAGGCAAGAAGTTCAGCAGTCGAGCCAGTCAAGGGTCGAACGGATTACATCGCGCACTAATCGATGGGCCGGCGCTACGGTGATGGATCTACTAATCAGAGGCGCCTTGAGCGCGCCTTCTGATTCTGACACTCTACTCTACCACCATCTTATCCAGGAGCATGTCCTTCTTCTCGAAGAAGAAGAAAATCTCCCCTTCTAACTCGGCCCCTGACAATGGACTTACCTCACAACAGCTGCCATTTCCCTCCGAATCGCAATCACACTCCCCTCAGCCACCGTCTGATCACCCATGGTCAGTACTCCGCCTGAACCCGGCTTTTCTCAGTAAGAATGCTCCCCCATCCGGACCGTCGTCATCACCATTTCCCCGATTTGGTCATGCATCTCCCGCAACTGCCACTGCCGCCGGCGAATTGTTCGTCTTTGGAGGTCTTGCACACAACTCTATACGTGACGAGTTATATATGTTCTCAACGCGGGATTTCTCCACAACACTCCTGCAAACCAGCGGAGAGGTTCCTGGCCCACGTTTCAGACCAGCCGCCGCGCTCGTCAGCAGCGTACTTTTGATTTGGGGCGGGGTTACGAAATTTGATGACCAGGGCGAGCCAAAAGGACCCTATGATGATTCGCTTTATCTGCTCAGCCTCGGCACGTTGGATCCTTTTGATGTCAAGATTGACTCTAGCTGATTAGACTTTCTTGCCCTCTAGCATCGCGAGTGTGGACTCGCGTCGTGAGAAACGGTCCCGGGCCCGTCGGTCGTTGCCGCCATGGCGTAACGATGGTCGGCTCTAAGCTCTTCGTCTTTGGTGGTCAGGTCGACGGGAAGCTTTTGAACGATATGTGGGCACTCGATTTGAACTCTCGTACGATTTCCCATCGCCGCTTTTGAGACCTTTGACGTGATATTTCCGCAGTACAATCAAATCCCGTTTGGGAGTCATATGAACCTGCACCCGGAGACAAGATGCCCCCTCCGAGGATTGGACATGTTTTAGTATCCACCGGCGACCGTATCATCCTGTTCGTTCCCCTCTCACCCTCGTCCTCTCCCTCGTTATAATACTTTGTAGATTCGGTGGTTCTGATGGCCGGTATCACTATGACGACACTTGGTTATTTGACATCTCGGCACGAAAGTGGACTGAGCTAGAATGTACTGGACACATTCCGTCTCCACGTCGTGGTCATGCTGCTGCCCTTGTCGATGATGTTATGTATGTCTTTGGTGGGCGTGGTGTCGACGGAGCCAATCTGGGTGATCTGACTGCCTTCAAGCTGTCGAGTAAGTGATTTGGTCTGTTGAACCGCACGCGCTCCTCGTTCACATGCGACATCTAGCTCAGCGATGGTTCACGTTTCAAAATATAGGACCAAGTCCAAGTAGTGGGTCGGGTCATGCCATGGTTTCTGACGGGACACGGGTCTTTGTACTTGGAGGATCATCGGCGGGTGTACTGGCGGATGGAACTATACTTATCCACGCTCTCGACACTAGTATGTGCTTCTTTTGTCGTTTTATTTGGACAGTCTACGAGTTTGAAACGCAGAGCGCATCAAATACCCGAATACCGACCCAAAAGCTGTCAAGCCCCGTGAGAAGACCGCCCAACTCGCGAGGGAGATCTCCGTGGGTCCCCCGACCCAGGGGCAGCCACAACACTCAATATCGTCTCCATCGTATGCGTACGCAGCACACGGTGCTTCTCCTTTTACCCCCGAAGATTTGGGTCGCCTCGCCTCCCCGCAGATTACTCGCGAGCGAAACCCCAGTCCGAATGGTCTGCCATCTCAACCTACGGGTGTGAGTGGTATGCCAAGACGTGTCCCGGAGGAAAACGATGATGGCGAAGGTTCGGCCACGTATCGTGCGAAATTCGCGGTGCCTGGTGCTTCTTCTGAGGGAGAATTTACACAGTTGGAACGTGAGCTCGTGGAACTCGAGGGGCAGCTCGTGGAGCTTGAGGGGCATCTGTCGGCACCGCTTGCTGCCCAAAAGGAGCGGGACCAGCGACTGGCACAGCTGACCGAAGAGTTCGCATGGAAGAGTGCTCTACTCGAACAGGCCGAGGCGAATGGTGCTGAGGCAGCGAAGCGTGTGGGACTGAAGCCACGCGAACACGCGAGTCGACTGCCCGTGCAGACATCACTGGTGGTGCAGAAGGACGCAGAGCTTGTGAACATGCAGCCGAAGCTCGACGAGTTGCTGCTGTCTCGCGACCAGCACGTGCGCGCGCTCGAGCAGCAGATTGGGCATTATGAAACTGAACTTGCTGGGGTACGTGCTGAGCTGGAGGCGAAGAAGTCCGAATTGGAGGCTGTCCGTTTACGACTCACGGACGCGGAGATTGGTTGGGCCAAGAGCAAAGCAGAGGCGGACACATTGCGCGCTCTGACTACTGCGGGGCTGGTCAGTACGGACGAGGACCGAATGACGCGTGGGCTTTTGGAACGCATCCGAGCTATGGAAAGTGAAATGACGTCCATGCGGTGGAGCGAGAAGAGCTTGGAAGCGATGGAGACTCGCAACGAGGGATGAACCGGGTGTTTTTATTGGACATTCACCCTACTTGGTAACTGATTATCTCCCTCGAGTGGATGGCCAGCTTTTCTGACCAACGTCCTGCACTCCCTTTCCCATCCTCCGGACAGCGCCCTCGCATAGACCGTTACATTAAATCCCACTGAATCTACAGCGTTTCCGGCTTTCCGGGCCTTCTTGGTCGGGAGGAGGTTCGCGGCCGTTGAAACAGAACAGCAATGTTAGCTCCTCAAACCAACCTCAAACACCTACGAATGGTTATTTCTTCGAAATGGTTTCGCCACAATATCCTCGCCTTTTATGGGACCGCCCAGGCAGTCTCGGTCGTTTCCACGAGTTACCATACCAGTTTACATCGATGCGTTTGCTCTGCCGTCTCGTCTTCCATAAGTGCTTCACCTCCTCCCACGACGCTCACATCGCTTTCCAGTCCTTCTGGTTTTTATCTCTGTCTCAGAGGTGGCGTGGCGCCTTCAAATTTGGGGCGCAGGATCCTTTGGGTACAGCTTATGGTATTCAAGTAACCTTGACAGTAGCTCCGAACCGCGCCGCGCCAAAGGCCGAAGTGCTCACAGCGCTCACCAGCCGGAACCGGAAGAGGACAAACAAGTAAACATCAGAACAAACAGCTTGCTGGTAACTTGTGTACTGTATCATTTCGATCCGTACTGTATCTCTATTGTAAAAAATACTGTATAGTAAACATTATGTTTGCCTCGATTTCACATTCCACTATTCATAAAAATCGTGGCGAGCCACGAACGGATTGCACGCCCACCCATCTACAGTAGTTGGCCTGACACTGCCTCTTGGGCCAGAGATAATGGATTTGCAAATCCGAGGCGCATTGAGCGCGCCTTTTAGCTCTCTATCTTACCACCATCTTCATGTCCTTCTTTTCGAGGAGGAAGAAATCCTCCCCTTCTAACTCGGCCCCTGCCAGTGCCAATGAACTCGTATCACAATTTACCCAAGAGCTGCCACCGCGACGGCCATCGCTCCCTCCCGAATTGCTGATTCAACTGCTGTCACTCTCCCCTCAGCAGCAACAACAGCCGCCTGTACATCCTTGGTCGGAGTACCGCCTGAACCTTCTACCCCCGATTTTGTTCAATGAGAATGCCCCTCCATTCGGACCGTCTCCATCCCCATTTCCCCGATGTGGACACACGTTTCCCGCAATTGCCAGTGCTGCTGGCGAATTGTTCCTCTTTGGAGGACTTGTACACAAGTCTGCACGCAACGACTTATATGTGTTCTCGACGCAGGATTTTTCCGCAACTCTTTTGCAAACCAGGGGGGATATTCCCACCCCACGTTTCGGACATGCCAGCGCACATATCAGCACTCTTCTCTTGATTTGGGGCGGGGCCACGAATACTGGTGACCAGGGCATGCCAAATGGGCCCTACGATGATTCGCTTTATCTGCTCAACCTCGGCATGTTGGATTTTTTGATGTCAAGGCCGATTCTAGCTGATTAGAGTTTCTTGCAGTATCGCGAGAGTGGACCCGCGTAGTGGTCAATGGTCCCAGGCCCGTCGGTCGTTATGGCCATGCCATGACGCTGGTCGGTTCAAAGCTTTTCGTCTTCGGTGGTCACGTCGACGGGAAGTTTTTGAACGATATGTGGGCACTCGATTTGAACTCCCGTACGATTGCCCCTCGCTGCTCTGAGCCATTTTGACTTGATATTCACACAGTAAACTCAAAACCTGTTTGGGACTCATATGAGCCTACACCCGGAGACGAGGAGCCCTCTCCGAGGACCGGCCATGTTTTAGTAACCACCGGGGACCGTATCATCATGTTCGTCCTCCTCTCACTCGTCTTTCTCCCCTTGTTATAATACTCTGTAGGTTTGGTGGTAGTGACACCCGATCTCGCCGTAACGACACTTGGTCATTTGACGTTTCGACACAAAAGTGGACTGAGCTACAATGTACTGGATCCATTCCGCCTCCCCGTCACAGTCATGCTGCTGCCCTCGTCGATGATGTTATGTATGTCTTTGGTGGGCGTGGTGTCGACAAGGCCGATCTGGGTGATCTGGCTGCCTTCAAGCTATCAAGTAAGTGATTTTGCATATTTAACCCCGTGAGCTCGTCGTTTACATACGACATCCAGCCCAGCAATGGTTCATTTTTCAAGATATGGGTCCAAGTCCAAGCGGAAGGTGGGGTCATGCCATGGCTTGTGACGGGCAACGCGTCTTTGTGCTTGGAGGAATATCGTCGACACTAGCTTGGGGGAATGAAGCGTCACTTGTTCACGTTCTCGATACAAGTACGTAATTTCCTTTGTCATTCCATTTAGACAGCGCCCAAGTTTGAGATTGCAGAGCACATCGAATACTCGAATCTCGACCTCAACGTTGTCGAGCCTAATGAAACGACCACCCAACTCACGCAGAACTCGTCCGCGGGTCCATCGACCCAGGAACGACCACAACACCCGACGTCCTCTTCGTCAGATGCTTCTCTTCAAAAATCTACCCCCGAAGAATTGGGTCGTCCCACTTCCCCGCAGATTGCTTGTGAGCGAAACCCTAGTCCGAGTGGTCTGCCATCGCGACCCGCGGGTGTGAATGGTAATCCGAGACGTGTCCTAGAGGAAGACGATGATGGCGAAGGTTCGGCCGAGTTCCCTGGGAAGATCGCGGTGCCTGATGCTTCTTCTGAGAGAGAAGTCGCACGGTTGGACCGCGAACGTCTCGTGGAGCTTGGGCGGCAAGTGACGGCAATGCTTGCTGCGCAAAAGGAGCGCGACCAGCGACTGTCACAGCTGACCGATGAGCTCGCATTGAAGAGTACTCGACTTGAACAAGCCGAAGCGAATGCTGCGGAGGCAACGAAGCGTGCGGAACTGGAGCTACACGAACACGCGAATCGACTACTGGCGCAGACATCACTGGTGGAACAGAAGGACGCAGAGCTTGTGAACATGCAAGCAAAGCTTGACGAGTTGCTGCTATCTCGCGACCAGGCTCTACATACACATACAGCAACACCCCGGGATGCCGACGCCGATGAGCGGAGTCAACGTGCAAGCGTTCAGATCCGGCAATATGAAAGTGAACTTGCAGAGGCGCGTGCCGAGCTGAAGGCGGGGAGGTCAGAGTTAGAGGCTGTTCGCTTACGACTCACGGAGGCGGAGATTGGTTGGGCCAAGAGCAAAGCAGAGGCAGACACATTGCGTGCTCTGACTACGGCGGGTCTGGTCAGTATGGACGAGGAACGAATGACGCGCGGGCTTTTGGAACGCATCCGAACTATGGAGGTCGAAATAGCGTCACTGCGGTGGAGCGAGAAAAGCTTCGAAGCGATGGAGACTCGCAACGAAGGATGAACCGGGTGTTTTAATTGGACTGTTTACTGGTATTTAACTTTCTCCCTCAAAGGGATGGACAACTTTTCTGACCGACATCCTGCACTCCTTTTCTCATACTGCGGACAGCGAGCGCACTCGTGAAGACCCGTTACATTAAATTCCAGACTGGGGTCTTCAGAGTTTCTTGCTTTCTAGCTCTTGATCGGGAGGATATGGTTCGCGGTCAAACAGCAATATTAGTTCCTCAACCACCTTCGAATCGTTATTAGACTCGCCACAGTACCTTCGCCTTTTATGCGACCGCCCGGGTCGCCTTGTTGGTTTCTCACTACGTTCTCGTCCTCCTTCCATTAGAGCACCGCCTCCTCCCACGACGCTTCCATCGCGTTATTTTTATTTCAAAATTGATTATAGTGCGCCTTTGGTCCAGAGCCACATGCAGCACTTTAACTAATCACTTTTAACGTTCGTGCTGCTTTCTCACCTCCGCTTTCTCTGCTTTAGAGAAGACCGCTCTCCTCACATCTGCCAGTGTCGTGTTGTGCCCGAGTTGGTACGTAGGTGAAAGATTTGTTAGCGTTTGTAGGATGGTGTGCTGGAGTGTTTGGTTTGTTGGGGATGTAGTTATGACTTATGAGCGCAGGCGTATGGGCTGGGGTTTCTGGGTGCGTACACCTCTACTCCTGCCTACTTTCTCCCGCCTCGCTCGTCCCCTCAGTTCCCGCTCCACCTTTCAATAATTTCAATACTTGCTTCTTTCATCGCCTCGTTTACTGTAATCTGCACAACGCTACTTTAAGCCCTTACTATGGAATAGACTGCTCTGCCCTTTTGATCCAATATTTCTGTCTGGATGATGGCGTGGCGCCGTCGAATTCCGGCCGCACGCAGTGCCTGGCACCCTGCACCATCAAATAACGAACACTGCTCTCTCTTCTCTCACAGCATAAGTAATAGCCATTTGACAAGAAATACCAATTGCTTGGCGAGCCGAGAAAGGCTGATATGCTTCCCGATCCATTGATACCTTCTGCCATTTCAGAAAATGACTGGTTCATCCTATCGACCAATACGGTATGACTACCAAATAATGGGGTTGGACAGACCAGAACCAATATATACGCAAGGCTTTGGCTATCGAACTTCACGTAATAACAGGCTCCTCCGGGCAAGAAGTTCAGCAGTCGAACGATGGCCAGAGACGCAGAGGTTGGGGATGGATTTGCAAATCACATTATCACCTTTAGCGCACCGTTTGGTGCTGTACCATCACCCTATCCAGAAGCATGTTTTCCAACTCTCGAAAGAAAATCTCCCCTTCTAAGTTGGCCCCTGCCACCTCACAACAGCTGCCACCATGGCTGCCACGGCATCAGCTACCGTCCCCCCCTGAATCGCAATCACACCCCCCTCAGCAACAACGACAGTCGCGGCCTGTCCACCCATGGTCGATACTCCGTCCGACTTTTCGCAGTAAGGATGTTCCCCCATCCACGTCGCCACCACCATTTCCCCGATATGGTCATACCCTTTCCACAACTGCCGCCGACGAATTGCTTTTCTTTGGTGGTTTCGCTCACGGCTCTCTACGCAACGATTTATATGTGTTCTCAACGCGGGATTGCTCTGCAACCTTCCTGAAAACCAGCGGAGAGGTTCCCAGCCCACGTTTCTCACCAGTTGGCGTGCTCGTCAACAACTTTCTTTTAATATTCAGCGGGGCCACGAAACTCCGTGACCGTGGCTTCCCAACTGGACATGATGATTCGCTTTATCTGCTTAGCCTCGGCACGTTGGATCTTTTGATGTTAAGACTGACACTAACTAATTAGAGTTTCTTGCTCTCCAGCATCGCGAGAGTGGACCCGCCTCGTGGTCAACGGTCCCAGGCCCGTCGGTCGTCACGGCATGGCCGTGACGATGGTCGGTTCCAAGCTCTTCATCTTTGGTGGTAGGACCGACAGGGGGTGCTTGAATGATATGTGGGCATTCGATTTGAACTCTCGTACGATTGCCCATCGCTGCATTGAGCCATTTTGACTCGATATTTCCGCAGTAAACTCGAATCCTGTTTGGAACTTATATGAGCCCACACCCGGAGACGAGAAGCCCCCTCCGAGGACCAGTCATGTTTTAGTATCCACCAGTGACTGTATCATCCTGTTCGTCCGCCTCTCACCCTCGCCCTCTCCCCTCATTATACTACTCTGTAGATTCGGTGGTACTGACGGCCGAAAACGCCATAACGACACTTGGTTATTTGATATTTCAACACGAAAGTGGACCGAGCTACGATGTACTGGATCCATTCCTTCTCCCCGTTATTGTCATGCTGCTGCGCTCGTCGATGATGTTATGTATGTCTTTGGTGGGCTTGATGTCGACGGCCGCGATCTGGGTGACCTGATTGGTCTCAACCTGTCGAGTACGTGATTTGGCATGTTTAACTCCCGCGTTCCTCGTTCATATACGACAATCAGCTCAACAATGGTTCATGTTGCAAAAAATGGGACCAAGTCCAGGCAGACGGTCGGATCATGCCATGGTTTCTAACGGGACACGGATCTTTATGGTTGGAGGAAAATTAGCAGCGGGCGCAGAGGATGAATCTGCACTTTTTCACGTTCTCGAGACAAGTACGTACTTCTTTTTGTCATTTCATTTGGACAGCCTCCAAGTTTGAAAACAGAACACATCGAGAACCTGAAACCCGACCCCAATGCGCCTAATGACAAGACAACCAAACCCGCGCTGAAGTCATCCGCAGGTCTCTCAGCCCGGGAGCAACCACAATACCCGACGTCCTCTTCATCTTCATCCGATGCCTACGTGGCACACAACACTTCTATTTTTCAAAATTCTACCCCCGAAGAATTGGGTCGCCCCACCTCCCTACAAATTACTCTTGAGCGAAACCCCAGTCCTGATGGTCTGCCATCGCAACCCACGAGTGTGAATGGTAAGATAAGACGTGTTCCAGAGAAAGACGATGACGGCGAAGGTTCAGCCGAGTACCGGCTTGATGCTTCTTCTGAAGGAGAAGTTGCACGGTTGGAGTGTGAGCGCGTTGTGGAGCTTGAGCAGCAAATGTCGGCAATGCTTGCTGAGCGGGACCAGCGCCTGGCACAGCTGACTGAGGAGCTCGCTCTGAAGAGTTCTCTACTTGAGCGGGCCGAGGCGAATGCCGCGGAGGCAACGAAACGTGCGGGACCGGAGCCACGTGAACACGCGGATCGACTACTCGGGCAGACATCACTGGTGGAACACAAAGACGCAGAGCTTGTGAAGATGCGAGGGAAGCTTGACGAGTTGATCCTTTCTCGTGACCGGGCTCAAAGCGCTCTGCAGATTGCAACATCTCGCGCCGCTGTCGCCGACGAGCGGAGCCAACGAGCATCCGAGCAATATGAAACTGAACTCGCAGAGGTGCGTGCCGAGCTGAAGGCGGGGAGGTCAGAATTAGAGGCAGTCCGTTTACGACTCACGGAGGCGGAGATTGGTTGGGCCAAGAGCAAAGCAGAGGCGGACACATTGCGTACTCTGACTACGGCGGGCCTGGTCGGTGCGGATGAGGACAGAATGACGCGCGGGATTTTGGAACGCATCCGAGCTATGGAGGACGAAATGGCATCGCAGCGGTGGAGCGAGAAAAGCTTCGAAGCGTTGGAAACTCGCAACGAAGGATGAACCGGGTGTTTTACAGTAGTTGGACGTCACCGGTATTTATTTTTCTCGAAAGGATAGCGAAGTTTTCTGACCGATCTCCTGCGCTTCTTTCCCCATACTCTGGACAGCGCACTTGTACCGCATAGATTGTTACATTAAATTCTACTGGGGTCCACATTGCTTTCCGGATCTCCTTGGGAGGATAAGGTTCACGGCCGTTGAAACAGAACAGCAACATTGGTTCCTCGAATACCTACGAATCGTTGTTGGTCTCGCCGCGGTAGCTTCGCCTTTATGCGACCACCCCGCGATGGTTCCCCATACCTGTTGATATCGATGCGTCGATCTGCCTTCTCTTCCCCCTTCCATTGGTGCACCGCCTCCTCCCACGGCGCTTCCGTGGCGATCCAGGCCCTCTGCTTTTTATTTTTCAGAATCGATTATAGTGCACCGTCGGTCTTGAACCATATGCAGCACTTTATCTAACGACTTAGAATGTCTGTGCCACTTTCTCACCTCCGCTTCCTTTGCTTTAGAGAAGACCTCTTTCCTGACATCTACCAGTGTCGTGTTGTGCATGAGTTGGTATGTAGGTGAATGATTTATTAGCGTTTGTAGGGTGGAGTGCTGCAGTGTTTGGTTTGTTAGGGATGTGGTTATGAACGCAGGCGTATGGGCTTGATTTGGGCGTTGCTGAGGTTTCTTGGTGCGTGCACCTCTACTACCGCCCACTTTTTCCATGCCTCGCTCGTCCCCTCCGCTCCCGCTCTATCTTTGAATAATTTCAATGCGTACTTCTTCTATCTCGTTTGATCTGCACAACGCGAACTTAGCCCGTATTATGGAATAGACTACTCTACCCTTTTGAAGGGCCCGTTCGGGGAACAAATTGCCGCGCGCGACACCAGCCAAAAAGAAAAACAGTGTTTGGCGCGACAAGATGAGACTTGGGAGCTGTTCGGGGTCAGTCTCAAAATGTGATGGATGTGAAAAAACGTGGTCGCCCTGCCAAAAAATAAAAACGTCTTTTTGTCGTTTTTTTTTTGAAACCATGCCTCAACCATGCCTCAAAGTGGCTACTGTGACCGTCATGTGCACCATAAATGCATGTGATTCACGTGATAACTATCAAATCTTGATCGTTGATGCGCGGCAGCATGCGTGAAAACGCTCTTAGCAGCAAGACTTGAGCTACTGTACAGTACAGTATTTGTTGTAGCATACCGTATATATTACGTTTCACGTTTCAACTTAGAGTACGACTTGGAGTACGAAGTACGAAAGCACGCGGCGGAGTGGCGGCCCGGGAGGCCGGTGGCGTGACACGTGAGCCTCGCACTCAACCACACCCTCCTACGACTACGCGCGCCCCCTCCGACCGCACAACACACCGCCAAACTCCACAAGAATATCGAACAAGAGTCGTACGAGCCACCACCCGCGAATTAAGAGTGCTGCCGCCGTGCTTACCCCTCAATAAGCCCCCAAAACGCTTAGGACGACGCGGGCTCACTCAACACGACCGGGCATCTCAGACAATGAACAAAGCACTCCCCCAAAGGGGTTTAATGCTGCCATATCTACCCCACAACGCAGGACGACGCCGGACATCAAGCAGCAAGATACCAGGCCCACGAGCGAGCGCGTTAGGGCGCGCGCGAAGACTGGATAACGCGGACCCCATCGGCCGACGCAGAGCCACACCAAAAGCACAGGGACTTAGGATAGGATACGTAGTATGCGCAGACCACAGGGATTATTTTATTAGTTTGTATGTAGATAGTGTTACACAGAATTCGAGCGAGGGCCGTGTCCCTCAGAATGGCTCAGATTCTCCCCGTTTCCGCGTGTGTTTCCTTCTCTATCCCCTTAGTTTCTTTTTCATTTCGTCTGCTCGTCACGCCTAGTCCTAAGCCAAACCATTGGCTTCATCAGGAGCTCCCGTGTGAGCTCACAACATTCGATTCTCGCCCCCTAAACGTTGCTAGCCCCGTGTGGCTGAACGCGTCCCGATTAGGAAGGAGCTCCCGGACCGGAGGTACCAGACTCACGTGCCATGTGCCATCATGTGCCGTCACGCTTTGTCAGACAATGTAACACCTCACGGAAATCAATTATTTTTTCGAGATCTTGAAGTTGTGTTCGGTAAAAGGAATTTATTTTTCGGGGTCACGACTGCGACCGAGGTCTCGCCGGCGCGACCGTGGTCTTACAAGACGATTCTTTTTTTGAGAAAAGTTCCCGAACGGGCCCTAAGCTTTTGACCCAAATTTTCCTTGAAATTTTCTGTCTGGGAGTCAGTGGGAGATGGCGAGGTGCTTTCAAATTTCGGGCGCACCCACCCTGCATCATCAAACAACGAACACCGCTTTCTCATCTTGGGACCGCAATATGTATAGTGGTAATCCAGGATGTCGATTGATCTCCCACTTCATAGGTACATATCGAATTTTTGTGGTGGTTTGTTTGTCTCCACGCCATCTTAGGATTTTCTGCGTTACTCGCTCTTCTCATTTCTGCTCGAGACGTCCTTCCATCCCTTTGGAAACGCCCTTTATGTCAAGTGGCCCCCCTACCTGTCCATCAGTCAGTCTTCCAGTCCATCAGACCCTCTCCGTGCTCGTTTTACAACAAATGTCACATAACCACACTGCTATGAACATGTATCGATACTGTAATAAATTTCCTGTTCTCTTTCTTTCTCCCATTTCCAACCTTCAATTTCACGCGACTTTCCCAAACGCCGGAGCGAAGGGGTGGCGCATGTCTTCTCCAATTTCAGAAAATGACTTGTTCATCCTTATGTCCGCTATCACATAATGGGGTTGACCAGAACCAACATGTACAAGAGATATCATTTCGACCTGTATAAATTAAATAAACAAGGCTTTGGCTATCGAATTTCACGTAGCAGGCTCTGTCAAGCAAGAAGTTCAGCAGTCGAGCCAGTCAAGCTAGTCAAGGGTCAAATGAAATTGCATCGCCCACTCATCGACATGGCCAGCCCGGCGCTACTGTAGGTCAAGGATTGGATTTGCAAATCAGATTATCATCAAAGGCACAGTTAGCGTGCCTTTTGCTCTCCACCTTACCACCACCCTATCCAGAAGTATGTCCTCCAACCCTCGGAAAAAGTCCTCCCCTTCTAAATCGGCCCCTGCCACCTCACAATCTACCCAACAACTGCCGCCGCGACAGCTACCGTCCACCTCCGAATCGCAATCACACTCCCACCAGCAACAACAACAGCCACAGCTTGACCACCCATGGTCGGTACTCCGCCCGACTTTTCGCAGTAAGGGTGTCCCCCCATCCACGTCGCCATCACCATTTTCCCGACATAGTCATATCCTTTCCACAACTGCCGCCGGCGAATTGCTTTTCTTTGGAGGTCGTGCTCACCACTCTCTAAACAACGATTTATATGTGGTTTCAACGCGGGATTGCTCCGTAACTTTCCTGAAAACCAGCGGAGAGGTTCCCAGCCCACGTTTCTTATCAGCTGGCGTGCTCGTAAACAACGTCCTTTTAATATTCGGCGGGGCCACGGAACTTGATAGCGACGGGTACCCAAATGGGCACGATAATTCACTTTATCTGCTCAGCCTCGGCGCGTTGGATCTTTGATATTAAGACCGACTCTAGCTTATTAGAGTTTCTTTCTCTTCAGCATCGCGAGAGTGGACCCGTGTCGTGGTCAATGGACCCGTCGCCCGTTGCGGTCATGCCATGACGATGATTGGTTCCAAGCTCTTCGTCTTCGGCGGTGAGACCGACAGGGAGGGCTTGAATGATCTGTGGGCATTCGATTTGAACTCTTGTACGATTGTCCATCGCTGCTTTGAGCCATTTTGACCCGATATTTCCGCAGTAAATTCAAATCCTGTTTGGAACTTATATGAGCCCGCACCCGGAGACAAGAAGCCCCCTCCGAGGACCAATCATGTCATAGTAACCACTGGTGACCGTATAATTCTGTTCGTTCGCCTCTCACCCTCGCCCTCTCCCCTCATCATAATACTCTGTAGATTCGGTGGTGCTGACAACGGAAAACACTATAACGACACTTGGACATTTGACGTTTCAACACGAAAGTGGACTGAGCTGCAATGTACTGGATTCATTCCGTCTCCCCGAAATAGTCATGCTGCTGCGCTCGTCAATGATGTTATGTATGTCTTTGGTGGGCGTGATGCCGACAGACGCCTCATGGGTGATCTAATTGGTCTCAAGCTGTCGAGTAAGTAAATTGGTATTTTTAACCCGCGGGCTCTCGTTCACATACGACAACCAGCTCTGCAATGGTTCATGTTTCAAAAAGAGGGTCCAAGTCCAAGCGGAAGGTCGAGTCATGCCATGGCTTCGAGTGGGACACTGGTCTTTATGCTCGGAGGAAGATTAGCAGCGGGCGCACAGGCGGATGAAACTGCACTTATTCACGTTCTCGAGACAAGTACGTACTTCTTTTTGTCATTTCATCTGGACAACCTCCAAGTTTCAAAAACAGAACACATTAAGAACACGAAACCCGACCCCAATGCCGTCAAGCCTAATGGGGAGACAACCCAACCCGCGCTGAAGTCATTCGCGGGTCCCTCGACCCAGCAGCAACCACAATACCCGACGTTCTCTTCAATCGATGCCTACGCAACACACAGCACTTCTCCTTTTCAAAATTCTACGCTCGAAGAATTTGGTCGCCCCGCCTACCCACAGATTACTCGTGAGCGAAACCCCAGTCCGAATGGTCTTCCATCGCAACCCACGGGTGTGAATGGTAAGACAAGACGTGTCCCGGAGAATGACGAAAATCGTGTCGTGGCGCTTGAGCGGCAACTGTCGGCGACGCTTGCTGCGCAAACCGAGCGGGACCAGCGCCTGGCACAGCTGACTGACGAGCTCGCACTGAAGAGCGCTCTACTTGAACAGGCTGAGGCGAATGCTGCGGAGGCAACGAAGCGAGCGGGACCGGAGCCACGCGAACTCGCGGATAGGCTACTTGCGCAGACATCACTGGTGGGACAGAAGGACGCAGAGCTTGTGAGGATGCAAGCGAAGCTTGAGAAGCTTGACGAGTTGGTGCTGTCTCGCGACCAGGCTCTGCAGACAGCAACATCCCGCGCCGCTGTCGCCGACGAGCGGAGCCGACGAGCATCTGAGCAGATTCGGCAATATGAAACTGAATTGGAGGCAGTCCGTTTACGACTCACGGACGCGGAGATTGGTTGGGCCAAGAGCAAGGCAGAGGCAGACACATTGCGTGCTCTGACTAGTGCGGGTCTGGTGAGCGCAGATGAGGACCGAATGACGCGCGGGCTTTTGGAACGCATCCGAGCTATGGAGGACGAAATGGCATCGCAGCGGTGGAGCGAGAAAAGCTTCGAAGCGATGGAAACTCGCAACGAAGGATGAACCGAGTGTTTTACAGCAGTTGGACGTCACCGGTATTTATTTTTCTCGAAAGGATGGCGAAGTTTTCTGACTGACCTCCTGCGCTTCTTTCCCCGTACTCCGGACAGTGCATTTGCACTGCATAGACCATTACATTAAATTCTACTGGGGTCTACATTACTTTTCGGGTCTCTTTGGGAAGATAAGGTTCACGGCCATTAACAGCAACATTGGTTCCTCGAACACCTAGGAATCGTTATTGGTCTCGCTGCGGTAGCTTCGACTTCATGCGACCCCGCGATGGTTCCCCATACATGCTGACATAGATGCCTCGATCTGCTTTCTCTTCTTCCTTCCAATTGGTGCACCTTCTCCTCCCACGACGCAGGCTTCCGTGGCGTTCCAGTCCCTCTGATTTTTATTTTTCAGAATCGATTATAGTGCGCTGTTGGTCCTGAACCATATGTAGCACTTTATCTTACGACATTTAATGTTCTTGCCGCTTTCTCACCTCCGCTTCCTTTGCTTTAGAGAAGACCGCTCTCCTGACATCTACCAATGTCGTGTTGTACTGTTGTACATGGGTCAGTATGTAGGTGAATAATTAATTTATTAGCGTTTGTAGAATGGAGTGCTGCAGTGTTTGGTTTGTTTGGGATGTGGTTATGAACGCAGGCGTATGGGCTTGATTTGGGCGTTGCTGAGGTTTCTTGGTGCGTGCACCTCTACTACCGCCCACTTTCTCCCCTCCGCTCCCGCTCTATCTTTGAATAATTTCAATGCGTACTTCTTCTATCTCGTTTGATCTGCACAACGCGAACTTAGCCCTTGAAATAGACTACTCTACCCTTTTGACCCAAATTTTCTGTCCGGGAGATGGCGAAGTGCTTTCAAATTTCGGGCGCACGCACCCTGCACCATCAAACAACGAACACCACTTTCTCATCTTGGGACTGCGATATGTATAGTGGTAATCCAGGATGATCGATCGATGATCTCCCACTTCGAGTCCCAACGTACGGCACCCGATCGAACTTTTGTGGTGGTTTATTTGTCTCGACGCCATCTTAGGATTTTCCGCGTTACTCGCTCTTCTCATATCTGCTCGAGACGTCCTTCCATCCCTTTGGAAACGCCCTTTATGTCAAGTGGTCCCACATAACCACTGTTATGAACACATCGATACTGTACTAATAAACTTCCTGTGCTCTTTCTTTCTCCCATTTCCAATTTCAGAAAATGACTTGTTCATTTATATGCCGCTATCACTAAGGCTATCACTACAGTAATGGGGTTGACCAACATGTACAAGAGATGTCATTTCGACCTGTATAAATTAAATAAACAAGGCTTTGGCTATCGAATTTCACGTAGCTGGCTCTGCCAGGCAAGAAGTTCAGCAGTCGAGCCAGTCAAGCTAGTCAAGGGTCAAATGAAATCGCATCGCCCACTCGACATGACCAGCCCGGGCTACAGTAGGCAGAAGGACGGATTTGCAAATCAGATTCATCAGAGGCACATTTACGTAACGTGCCTTTTGCTCTCCACCTACCACCCTATCCAGAAGTATGTTCTCCAACCCTTGGAAAAAGTCCTCCCCTTCTAAATCGGCCCCTGCCACCTCACAATCTACCCAACAACAGCCGCAGCCTGACCACCTATGGTCGGTACTCCGCCCGACATTTCGTAGTAAGGGTTTCCCCCCATCCACGTCGCCATCGCCATTTTCCCGACATAGTCATATCCTTTCCACAACTGCCGCCGGCGAATTGCTTTTCTTTGGAGGTCGTGCTCACGGCTCTCTACGCAACGATTTATATGTGGTCTCCACGCGGGATTACTCCGTAACCTTCCTGAAAACCACCGGAGAGGTTCCCAGCCCACGTTTCTTATCAGCTGGCGTGCTCGTCAACAACGTCCTTTTAATATTCGGCGGGGCCACGGAAGTTGATAACGACGGGTACCCAACTGGGAATGATGATTCGCTTTATTTGCTCAGCCTCGGCGCGTTGGATCTTTGATATTAAGACCGACTCTAGCTTATTAGAGTTTCTTTCTCTTCAGCATCGCGAGAGTGGACCCGTGTCGTGGTCAATGGACTCGGGCCCGTCGGCCGTTGTGGCCATGCCATGACGATGGTTGGTTCCAAGCTCTTTGTCTTCGGCGGTGTGGCCGACAGGGGGCACTTGAATGATGTGTGGGCATTCGATTTGAACTCTTGTACGATTGTCCATCGCTGCTTTGAGCCGTTTTGACCCGATATTTCCGCAGTAAATTCAAATCCTGTTTGGAACTTATATGAGCCCGCACCCGGAGACGAAAAGCCCCCTCCGAGGAACAATCATGTTTTAGTAGCCACTGGTGACCGTATCATTCTGTTCGTTCGCCTCTTGCCCTCGTCCTCTTCCCTCCTTATACTACGTTGTAGATTCAGTGGTACTGGCAACGGAAAGCGCTATAACGACACTTGGACATTTGACGTTTCGACACGAAAGTGGACTGAGCTAGAATGTACTGGATGCGTTCCGTCTCCCCGTGGTAGCCATGCTGCTGCGCTCGTCGATGATGTTATGTATGTCTTTGGTGGGCGTGATGTCGACAGACGCCTCATGGGCGGTCTGATTGGTCTCAAGCTGTCAAGTAAGTGAATTGGTATGTTTAACCCACGCACTCCTCGTTCACATACGACAACCAGCTCGGCAATGGCTCATGTTTCAAAAAGGGGGTCCAAGTCCAAGCGAAAGGTCGGGTCATGCCATGGCTTCGAGTGGGACACGGGTCTTTATGTTTGGAGGAAGACTCGCAACGGGCGCACTGGCGGATGAATCTGCACTTATTCACGTTCTCGAGACAAGTATGTACTTCTTTTTGTCATTTTGGACAACCTCTAAGTTTGAAACAGAACCCATTAAGAACTCGAAACCCCACCCCATTACTGTAGAGACTAGTGAGAAGACAACCCAACCCCCGCTGAAGTCATCCGTGGGTCCCTCGACCCAGGAGCAACAACAACACTTTACGTCCTCTTCATCGGATGCCTACGTGGCACACGGTACTTCTTCTCAAAAACCTATCTCCGAAGAATTGGGTCGTCCCGCCACCCCGCAGATTACTCGTGAGCGAAACCCCAGTCCGAATGGTCTTCCATCGCAACCCACGGGTGTGAATGGTAAGACAAGACGTGTCCCGGAGAATGATGAAAGTCGTGTCGTGGAGCTTGAGCGGCAACTGTCGGCAACGCTTGCTGCGCAAACGGAGCGAGACCAGCGCCTGGCACAGCTGACTGAGGAGCTCGCACTGAAGAGTGCTCTACTTGAACAGGCCGAGGGGAATGCCGCGGAGGCAACGAAACGTGCGGGACTGGAGCCACGCGAACTCGCGGATTGGCTACTCCCGCAGACATTAGTGGTGGAACACAAGGATGCAGAGCTTGTGAAGTTGCAAGCGAAGCTTGACGAGTTGGTGCTGTCTCGCGACCAGGCTCTGCAGACAGCAACATCCCGCGCCGCTGTCGCGGACGAGCGGAGCCGACGAGCATCCGAGCAGATTCGGCAATATGAAACTGAATTGGAGGCAGTCCGTTTACGACTCACGGACGCGGAGATTGGTTGGGCTAAGAGCAAGGCAGAGGCAGACACATTGCGTGCTCTGACTAGTGCGGGTCTGGTGAGCGCAGATGAGGACCGAATGACGCGCGGGCTTTTGGAACGCATCCGAGCTATGGAGGACGAAATGGCATCGCAGCGGTGGAGCGAGAAAAGCTTCGAAGCGATGGAAACTCGCAACGAAGGATGAACCGAGTGTTTTACAGCAGTTGGACGTCACCGGTATTTATTTTCTCGAAAGGATGGCGAAGTTTTCTGACCGACCTCCTGCGCTTCTTTCCCCATACTCCGGACAGCGCACTTGTACCGCATAGACCGTTACATTAAATTCCACTGGGGTCTACATTGCTTTCCGGATCTCCTTGGGATGTTAAGGTTTACGGCCATTGAAACAGAACAGCAATATTGGTTCCTCGAATACCTACGAATCGTTGTTGGTCTCGCCGCGGTAGCTTCGCCTTTATGCGACCACCCCGCGATGGTTCCCCATACATGCTGACTTCGATGCGTCGATCTGCCTTCTCTTCCTCCTTCCATTGGTGCACTGCCTCTTCCCACGACGCTTCCGTGGCATTCCAGTCCCTCTGATCTTTACTTTTCAGAATCGATTATAGTGCGCCGTTGGTCCTGAAACATATGTAGCACCTATCTAACGACTTTAAATGTTCGTGCCGCTTTCTCACCGCATCCTTTGTTTTAGAGAAGACCGCTATCCTGACATCTGCCAGCGTCGTGAGGTGCCCGAGTTGGTATGTAGGTGAATAATTTGTTAGCTTTTGTAGGATGGAGAACTGCATTATGCAGCAGTGTTTGGTTTGTTGGGGATGTGATTATGGGCGCAGGCGTATACGGGCGCTGCTGGGTGCGCGCGCCTCTACTCCCGCCTACTTTCTCGGAGTTTCCCGGAGTTTCCCCACACCGCTTGTCCCCCTCCATTCCGTTCCCGCTCCACCTTTCAATAATTTCAATGCGTGCTTCTTTTATCGATCTGCACAACGCGAACCTGGCAATCAAACAACAGACACCGCTTTCTCTTGGGGATTTGAGATTGCGACGTGTATAGGATGACCGATTATTTATCGAAGGAAGATTATATAATTTCCTCATTTTACTGTGATTAAGCTTTTGATCGTACCTGCATCTGGCGGGTCGCTCGCACGCTCGATACTCCAGCTTGTTGGGGGCGAAAAAAGGGACCATAGTTTTGGACGCTGCTGTAACTAATATCCAGATAAGTTCAAGTCTACTTCACCATGAACCCCGCTGTCAAACCTTAGATGCCTGTTGGGCGGGGGCGTGGGACCATGGTTTCGGAAGTCGTATGACGCTGTATCATCAGAGGCACCTTTACAGTAGCGCGCCTTTTGGCTCTCTACCTTATCACCACCTTATCCAGAAGCATGTCCTACATCCCTCGGAAGAAGAAGATCTCCCCTTCTAAATCCGCGCTTGCCACCTCACAATCTACCCAACAGCTGCCACCGCGACAGGTACCGTCTACCCCTGAATCGCAATCATACTCCCCTCAGCAACAACACCAGTTGCAGCCTGACCACCCATGGTCGGTACTCCGCCCGACTTTTCGCAGAAGGGGTGTTCTCCCATTCACGTCGCCATCGCCATTTCCCCGATATAGTTATATCCTTTCCACAACTGCCGCCGGCGAATTGCTTTTCTTTGGAGGCTATGCTCACCGTTCTCTCCACACCGATTTATATGTGTTCTCAACCCGGGATCTCTCCGCAGCTCTCCTGCAAACGAGTGGAGAGGTTCCCGGCCCACGTTTCAGACCAGCCGCCGTGCTCATGAACAGCGTCCTTTTGATTTGGGGTGGGGTCACGAAATTTGATGACCAGGGCGAGCCAAAAGGACCGTATGATGATTCGCTTTATCTGCTCAGCCTCGGCACGTTGGATCTTTTGATATTGAGACCGACTCTAGCTGATTAGAGTTTCTTGCTTTCAAGTATCGCAAGTGTGGACCCGCGTCGTGGTCAATGGTCCCAGGCCCGTCGGCCGTTGCGGCCATGCCATGACAATGATCGGTTCTAAGCTTTTCATCTTCGGTGGTGAAACCGGCAGGGGGTGCTCGAATGATATGTGGGCATTCGATTTGAACTCTCGTACGGTTGCCCATCGCTGCTTTGAACCAATTTGACTTTGATGTTTCCCCAGTAAAATCAATTCCTGTTTGGAACTCTTATGATCCCACACCCGGTGACAAGAAGCCCCCTCCGAGGATCGGTCATGTATTAGTATCCACTGGTGACCGTATCATCCTGTTCGTTCGTCTCCTACCCTCGTCCTCTCCCCTCGTAACAATACTTTATAGTTTCGGTGGTACCAACGGCCAGTGTGACTATAATGACACTTGGTCATTTGACATTTCGACACGAAAGTGGACTGAGCTACAGTGTACTGGATCCATTCCGCCTCCCCGACATAGTCATGCTGCTGCGCTCATCGACGATGTTATGTATGTCTTTGGTGGGCGTGATGACAGACGCGTCCTGGGTGATCTGATTGCCTTCAAGCTGTCGAGTAAGTAATTTAACCCCCGCGCTCCTCGTTCACACGTTCACATATGACATCCAGCTCAGCAATGGTTCACTTTTCAAAAAAAGGGATCAAGTCCAAGCGGCAGGTCGGGTCATGCCATGGTTTCTAACGGGACACGGCTCTTTGTGCTTGGAGGAAAATTAGCAGCGGGCGCACAGGCAGATGAAACTCCGCGTATTCACGTTCTTGAGACAAGTACGTACTTCTTTTGTCATTTCATCTGGACAACCTCCAAGTTTGAAAACAGAACTCATCGAGAACCCGAATCCCGATGCTGTCAAGCCCAGTGAGAAGACAACCCAACCTGCGCTGCAGTCATCCGCGGGTCACTCGACCCAGCAGCAACCACAATACCCGACGTCCTCTTCATCCGATGCTTACACGGTGCACAACGCTCCTCCTTTTCAAAATTCCACCCCCGAGGAATTGGGTCACCCTGCCTCCCCGCAGATTACTTGTGAACGAAACCCAAGTCTGAATGATCTGCCATTGCATCCCACGAGTATGAATGGTAAGACAAGACGTGTCCCAGAGAAAGACGATAATGGCGAAGGTTCGGCCGAGTACCTGCTTGGTGCTTCTTCTGAAGGAGAAGTTGCACGGTTGGAGTGTGAGCGTGTCGTGGAGCTTGAGCGGCAAATGTCGGCAATGCTTGCTGCGCGAACGGAGCAGGATCAGCGCCTGGCACAGCTGATAGAGGAGCTCGCGCTGAAGAGTGCTCTACTCGAACGGGCCGAAGCGAATGCTGCGGAGGCAACGAAGAGTGCGGGACTGGAGCCACGCGAACTCGCAGATCGGTTACTCGCGCAGACATCACTGGTGGAACACAAGGACGCAGACCTTATGAAGATGCAAGTGAAGCTTGACGAGTTGGTGGCGTCTCGCGACCAGCACGTACGCGCGCTCGAGCAGGCTCAAAGCGCTCTGCAGAAAGCCACATCACGCGCTGCTGACGCCGACGGGTATGAAACTGAACTTGTAGAGGTTCGCGCTGAGCTGGAGGCGAGGAAGTCCGAACTGGAGGCGAGGGAGCCTGAACTGGAGGCAATCCGTTTACGACTCACGAACGCGGAGATCGGTTGGGCAAAGAGCAAAACAGAGGCAGACACATTGCGTGCCTCGAATACGGCAGGTCTCGTCAGCACGGATGAAGAGCGAATCACGCGCAGGCTTTTGGAACGCATGGAAGCCGAAATGGTGTCACTTCGGTGGAGCGAGAAGAGCTTAGAAGCGATGGAGACTCGCAACGAGGGATGAACTGGGTGTTTTAATTGGAACGTTCACCATACTCGGTATCTAACTATCACCCTCAAAAGGATGCCCAACTTTTCTGACAGACCTCCTGCACTCCGGACAGCGCACTCGCATAGACCGTGACATTAAATTTTACTGGAGTCTACAAGTTTAACACTTTCCGAGCCTTCTTGGTCGGGAGGATAATGTTTGCGGCCATTGAAACAGAAAGGCTCTCCTCGAACGCCTACGAATCGTTATTTCTTCAAAAATTTCCTGCCATAATGCCCTCGCCTTTTATGCGACCGCCCGGGTCGTCTCAATGGTTCCCAGGTTCTCATATCTGTTTTGACGTCGATGCGTTCGCTCTGTCTTCTCGTCCTCCTCCATGAGTGCTCTGCCTCCTCCCAGGAAGTCTCCGTCGCGTTCCAGTCCTTTTGATTATTTTCCGCCCTCCTCGTTCGATGATTCGATCTGCACAACCCGATACTTATCCCTTAAGTATATTAAGACTGCTTAGCCCTTTTGACCCAAATTTTCGGTCTCGATGATGCCGCGACGCCTCGAATTTTGGGGTGCACCCTGGATGATGGATCCAGCTTCTGATATTCGAGAGTAGCTCCAAATCTTGAAAGTGACCTGAGATCTTCTAGCTCACTGGCTCACGCCGTACCTGATGTATTCATTCATCGTTACCTACAGGATTACGCTAAAATATGTGATGAATAAGCCTGGATGACGTCCCCGTGAAGTGTGTTGAGCAGGATTTGTGCTAAATCGCAGAAATGTGTGAATGTGATGCTCTACGTACGCAACTTGAGCTTATGAACTGATAGTGATAATCGCACGGCCATTTTGCGGCCATTGGAATAGCAATTGCTTGGCAAGCCCCTCGAAAAGCCGATATGATGCCCCGTCATTTTGATAACTTCCGCAATTTCAGAAAATGGCTTGTTCATCCATGTCTCTCACGATGTTGGACTGACCAGGACCAACATATACAGGAGATATCATCTCAACCTGTAGATAAATAAATAAGGCTTTGGCTACCGAACTTCATGTAGCAGGCTCTGCCAGGCAAGAAGTTCAACGCTCAGCGCGCTCGGCAGTCGAGCCAGTCAAGCCTGTCAAGGGTCGGCATCGCCCACTCATACTCTCCTCGGGTAGGTGTTTGAAAATCCGTCTCGGACTTGTGTTTGCCCGTGAATTTGGGCCTCCGGATTTCTGTCAGAGGTCTATGTGATCCTATTACTTCTGTCTATGTAAAAAAATTGTTAGATATACAGTGCAGAAACTTCCAGAAAGTGTTGTCGGCGTCGAAAGGTCGAATAGGTAGGTGTAATGCATTCCTTGATGCATTCTGGACACAAAAATCCTTATAGAGTTTATCTTATACATAAGTTATAGATATTTAAAAATTTCCAGAGATCGTGGTTTGCAGAAAGAATTCTGATACATTTTCCTCCCGTCAGTGGAATTTTCACTTTGTATACCTGTAATTTCACCACAACTTGGCCGATTTCCTTCAAATAAAATCGAGGCGCATACTAATTGATGCTGTGAGCACTTATTCCGAGAATTTTGAGGCCCCGATCTGAGGGAACGAGTCGCGATAATGAGTTTTCAAACACCTACCCATTTTCAAACCGAGCGCCAAGGATAGTACTCATCGCCGTCCCAGCGCTCGGCTGTGGGATGGATTTGCAAATCAGATTATCATCATAGGCACACTTAGCGCGGCTGTTGGCTCCCTACCTTACCACCACCCTATCCAGAGGCATGTCCTCCAACCCTCGGAAGAAGTCCTCCCCTTCTAAATCGGCCCCTGCCACCGTGACCTCAGTCACCTCACGATCTACCCAACAGCCGCCACCCACCCCCGAATCGCAATCACACCCTCCTCAGCAACAACAACAGCCGCAGCCTGACCGGCCTGACCACCTATGGTCGGTACTCCGCCCGACATTTCGCAGTAAGGACGTTCCCCCATCCACGTCGCCATCACCATTTCCCCGATATGGTCATACCCTTTCCACAACTGCCGCCGGCGAATTGCTTTTCTTTGGAGGTTTCGCTCACCACTCTCTAAGTAACGATTTATATGTGTTCTCACCGCGGGATTGCTCCGTAACTTTCCTTAAAACCACTGGAGAGGTTCCCAGCCCACGGTTCTTATCAGCTGGCGTGTTCGTCAACAACGTCCTTTTAATATTCGGCGGGGCCACGGAACTCGATAGCGACGGGTACCCAAATGGGTATGATAATTCGCTTTATCTGCTCAGCCTCGGCGCGTTGGATCTTTGATATTAAGACCGACTCTAGCTTATTAGAGTTTCTTTCTCTTCAGCATCGCGAGAGTGGACCCGTATCGTGGTCAATGGACTCGGGCCTGTCGATCGTTGCGGTCATTCTATGACGATGGTCGGTTCCAAACTCTTCGTCTTCGGCGGTGGGACCAACAGGGGGAGCTTGAATGATCTGTGGGCATTCGATCTGAACTCTTGTACGATTGTCCAACGCTGCTTTGAGCCATTTTGACCCGATATTTCCGCAGTAAACTCAAATCCTGTTTGGAACTTATCATATGAGCCCGCACCCGGAGACAAGCCTCCTCCAAGGTCCAATCATGTTTTAGTAACCACTGGTGACCGTATCATTCTGTTCGTTCGCCTCTCACTATCGCCGTCTCCCCTCCTTATAATACATTGTAGATTCGGTGGTATTGACATGCAAAAACGCTATAACGACATTTGGACATTTGACGTTTCGACACGAAAGTGGACTGAGCTGCGATGTACTGGCGTTCCGTCTCCCCGTTATGGTCATGCTGCTGTGCTCATCGATGATGTTATGTATGTCTTTGGTGGGCGTGATGTCGACAGACGCGACCTGGGTGATCTGACTGCCTTCAAGCTGTCGAGTAAGTGATTTGTCATGCTTAACTCCCGCGCTCGTCGTTCACATACGACAACCAGCTCGGCAATGGCTCACGTTTCAAAAAGAGGGCCCAAGTCCAAGCGGAAGGACGGGTCATGCCATGGCTTCGAGTGGGACACGGATCTTTATGCTTGGAGGAAGATCAGCAGCGGGCGCACAGGCGGACGAAACTGCATTTATTCATGTTCTCGAGACAAGTACGTATTTTTGTTTGTCATTTTATTCGGACAGCCTCCAAGTTTGAACATAGAACACATTGAGAACCCGAAACCCGACCTCAATGCTGTCATGCCTAATGAGAGGACAGCCCAACCCGCGCTCAAGTCATCTGCAGGTCCCTCGACTCAGCAGCAACCACAATACCCGACGTCCCCTTCATCCGATACTTTCGCGGCACGGAGTACTTCTCCTTTCCAAAATTCTGCCTCCGAAGAAGTGGGTCGCACCGCCTCCCCGCCGATTACTTGTGAGCGAAATCCCAGTCCAAATGGTCTGCCATCGCAACCTACGAGTGTGAATGGTAAGACAAGACGTGTCCCGGAGAATGACGAAAATCGTGTCGTGGAGCTTGAGCGGCAACTGTCGGCAACGCTTGCTGCGAAAACGGAACGGGACGAGCGCCTGGCACAGCTGATCGAAGAACTCGCACTGAAGAGTGCTCTACTTGAACAGGCTGAGGCGAATGCCGCGGAAGCAACGAAACGTGCGGGACTGGAGCCACGCGAACTCGCGGATCGTCTACTCGCGCAGACATCACTGGTGGAACGGCTTGTAAATATGCAAGCGAAGCTTGACGAGTCGGTGCTGTCTCGTGACCAGGCTCAAAGCGCTCTACAGAAAGCAATATCCCGCGCCGCTGTTGCCGACGAGCGGAGCCAACGAGCATGCGAGCAGAATCGGCAATATGAAACTGAACTTGCAGAGGTGCGGGCGGAGCTGAAGGCTGGGAAGTCCTAATTGGAGGCAATCCGTTTACGACTCACGGACGCGGAGATTGGTTGGGCCAAGAGCAAGGCAGAGGCAGACACACTGCGTGCCATGACTGCGGCAGGTCTGGTCAGTATGGATGAGGACCGAATGACGCGCGGACTTTTGGAACGCATCCGAGCTATGGAGGTCGAAATGGCATCGCAGCGATGGAGCGAGAAAAGCTTTGAAGCTATGGAAACTCGCAATGAAGGATAAACTGGAGTTTTATAGTAATTGGACGTCACCGGTATTTAACTTTCTCAAAAGTATGGCCAACTTTCTGACCGACCTCCTGCGCTTCTTACCCCGTACTCTGGTTGGCGCACTCGCATACACTGATGGTTTGCTCTGCCTTCTCGTCTTCCTTCCATGAGTGACCCTCCCATTGTGCCTCCATGGACTGCTCAGCCCCTTTGACCTTTTCTGTCTCGAAGATGGCGTGGCACCTTCAATCTTCGGGCGTCCCTGGATCCTGGGGCGGACCAGTTTATGATATTCGAGAGTAGTTCCAAATCGTTACTGCTGAGTAATTGAGGTCTTCTACCAGACTTCTAGCTTACTAGCCCATGCCGTATCGATGTATTCATTTGTCGTTACCTACGGGATGACGCCGAAGTAGGGAATGAATAACCCTGGATCGCGTCCCCGAACAGGGACACTGATCTTCCTCACCCATGCTCCCCTCCCCTTTTGAGTTCTTGTAATTGCCCCTGCTCCCGTCGAGCCATTCCAAACACAATCTCCAGAGACTCCTGCGATCCGTTTTTGCCTTTGGCACAGCCCGCATGGGTATAGTTCTCCCGCTCACGCTCACAGCTTGCAGGCGTCCCTCCTACTTCCCGGCCTTGCCAGAAAGCCCTTCGCGCTTTGCCCAAACTTGTATATATTCCGGCGTCGTTTTCGAACACACGTACACGGTTTCGAACCCCACGATGACGTCCAACACTTGATGCGATCGCCTTTCTCCTCCCCGTGCGATAGCCAAAACCGTTAAAAAAGGCTGATAAATGTTCAGCTCTTCAAAATTGGCTTCAATGTCATGGGGAAAGATCCTTCTGGGTTAGATGCACGGCAATGTTTTACTCGTTATTTTCCTCGAGAAGGTGAAGAAACTCAGATCTAAAAACATGCTCTACTGTAAATCCCCAAAACAGGTATTCAACTCTTTACATCTTGCTTCAAGCTAACGTTTACAAGACATGCCTTCACTTTGCTCCGGCGTAAAATGGCATGGTGTGTAAGAAATCAGATTAAAGCAATAAAGAGTAGATAACACATTCATTACGGAGGGGAAGTACCGCATGGTATTACAAAAGCGGTCCAGGCACCAGCCGATGCAACCAGCTTCTGAACAGAGATCACTCGAAGGTATGCACCTTTTTCATCACTCAACTTCTCGAGGAAGCCATTAGATTCACGATTCCAGCCACACCACACATGTCCCCAGCCTAGCTGATTGAGCGTGAAGCCCACAGCGCGCACAAAAAGCATGCCATTGAACGCTCGCGATTCCCCAGAGCTCCAATCCGCGCACGTCACAAGGTATGCCTTAAGAAGTATGAGGCAGCTTGCAAGGGACAAGAGGATTGGAACACGTTCAGAGCGAAGGACAACGGTAAGCAAGATTTGCCAATGATACGAGTTGTTGAGGGTTAATATAGGAATAACAGGACGTACATGAAAACGTCTGCGTCGAATGGACGGCCACTGTCACTACGACGAAAACCAACTGAAATTGCCCCATACAATTTCTTCCCGTCTGCCCGTTCGCAGTCCGATTCAGTGAGTGTTCCCCTCGTTTGTCGCACAATAGCAGAGTATGGGCTTTCTTCTAACGAATGACCAAGTGCCAGCCGAATTTCGGGTGGTCACGAATTCGACAAATAGGCGTGAATGTTGGCATGTCGAGAAGAGATGAGGTAGTGGATGCACACCGAATGACACACGTACAGTCTTGACGTCTGTCTTAACCGGGCATTCGTCCACTCCCTCGTGTATGAGTACGAGTTGACGATGCCTGTGTTTATAGGCGGTCAGGCACTGCCCCACTTCGTCTGCGCTGCATGTAACTGCACTGCGCGGTGTATGTAGATTCATCCGCTCGTCGGTCTGCCGAGGAAAAAAGTGGGATCACGAGTAGTTCACGATGACTGTTATGTTGTTGTGTAGGCGGACCCTTGCAAGCTCTCGAATCGGTTCATGATGTCCTGACTGGGAAGAGTCTAGGAGTGTGGGACGGCATTGATGCCGTCAAGAGAACCGCCGAGACCAAGCAAGCGCAGTGCCGCAACGCCGCCCAGTTGAAGATTCTTAGCAAGAGAGCGTTCTAGGAGGGCAACGTGGAGGGGTGCGACACGAGATGCAAACCGCAGCGGTTGGACAAATGAACGTCCCAGAAAAAATCTGCCGACGAAAATAAGGTGGGTGGAAAGGGAAGAAAGGTCCAAACAAACCATCACAAAAGTATACCCCGCTTATGCTTATCATACAAGTGCTTGTACGAGTACGAGAGATATCATTTCAACCTGAATAAAATTACAGTAAATAACAAGGCATGTATCGACTTCATAGCAGGCTCTCAGGAAAGAAGTTCGGCAGTCGAGCCAGTCAAGGATAACAAATTGCATCGCCCACTCATCAACCTATGGCCAGCCCGGCGCTGGGCTGAGGGTTAGATTTGTAACCTTGAGCGCGCCTTTTGGTTCTCTACCTTACCACCCTATCACAGAAGCATGTCCTCCAACCTTCGGAAGAAGTTCTTTTCTTCTAAATCGGCCCCGGAGCCACCGCCAGTGCATAGTGGGCATACACCCTCCCCTCCGACCTCTCGACGAGCCGCCGAGTGTCTAGCCGAGTCGCCGCCTAACAACCCATGGTCGGTACTCCGCCCGACTTTTCGCAGTAAGGATGTTCCCCCATCCACGTCGCCATCACCGTTTCCCCGAGATGGTCATACCCTTTCCACAACTGCCGCCGGCGAATTGCTTTTCTTTGGAGGTTATGCCCACCACTCTCTACGCAATGATTTATATGTGTTCTCAACGCGAGATTGCTCTGTAACTTTCCTGAAAACCAGCGGAGAGGTTCCCAGCCCACGGTTCATATCAGCCGGCATGCTCGTCGGCAACGTCCTTTTAATATGGGGCGGGGCCACGAATCTTGATGACAGGGGCGGGCCAATAGGACCCTATGATGATTCGCTTTATCTTCTCAGCCTCGGCACGTTAGATCTTTTGATCTCAAGATCGACCCTAGCTGATAAGAGTTCTAGTATCGCGAGTGTGGACCCGCGCTGTGGTCAATTGTCCCGGACCCGTCGGCCGTTGTGGCCATGCCATGACGATGGTCGGTTCCAAGCTCTTTGTCTTCGGTGGTAACACCGACGAGGAAGTTGTGAATGATATGTGGGCACTCGATTTGAACTCTAGTACGATTGCTCATTACTTCTTTAAGCCATTTTGACCCGATATTTCCACAGTAAACTCAAATCCTGTTTGGGAGTCATATGAGCCCACACCCGAAGACAAGAAGCCCTCCCCCAGGACCAACCATGTTTTAGTATCCACCGGTGACCGTATCATTCTGTTCGTTCACCTCTCACTCTCGTCCTCTCCCCTCCTTATAATACGTTTTAGATTCGGTGGTGCTGGCTCTCGAAAACGCTATAACGACACTTGGTTATTTGACGTTTCGTCACGAAAGTGGACTGAGCTACAATGTACTGGATCCATTCCGTCTCCCCGTCATAGTCATGCTGCTTCCCTCGTCGATGATGTTATGCATGTCTTTGGTGGGCGTGATATCGACAGACGCCACCTGGATGATCTGATTAGTCTCAACCTGTCGAGTAAGTGATTTGGCATGTTTAACGCCACGCGCTCCTTGTTCACATATGTCATCCAGCTCAGCAGTGGTTCACGTTTCAAGAAGTGGGACCAAGTCCAAGCGGAAGGTCGGGTCATGCCATGGTTTATGATGGGACACAGGTCTTTATGCTTGGAGGGGCAGGCGTAGGGGCGGGTGAAACTGCGCATATTCACGTTCTCAAGACAGGTATGTACTTCTTTTTGTCATTTCATCCGGACAACCTCCAAGTTTGAAAACAGAACACATCGAAACCCTGAAACCCGATTCCAATGCTGTCAAGCCTAGTGAGAAGACAACTCAACCCGCGCTGAAGTCATCCGCAGGTCTCTCGGCCCAGCAAGAACCACAATACACGAGGCTCTCTTCATCCAACACTTCTCCTTTTCAAAATTCAACCCCCGGAGAATTGGGTCGCCCCACCTCCCTGCAGATTACTCGCGAGCGAAACCCCAGTCCGAATGGTCTACCATCGCAACCCACGAGAGTGAATGGTAAGACAAGACGTGTCCCAGAGAAAGACGATGATGACGAAGGTTCGGCCGAGTACCTGCCTGATTCTTCTTCTGAAGGAGAAGTTGGGCGGTTGGAGAGTGAGCGCATTGTGGAGCTTGAGAGGCAAATGTCGGCAATCCTTGTTGCGCAAATGGAGCGGGACCAGCGCCTGGCACAGCTGACTAAGGAGCTCGCTCTGAAGAGTGCTCTACTTGAACGGGCCAAGGCGAATGCCGCAGAGGCAACGAAGCGTGCGGGACTGGAGCCACGCGAACCTGCGCAGACATCACTGGTGGAACACAACGACGCAGAGCTTGTGAAGATGCAAGCGAAGCTTGACGAGTTGGTCGTGTCTCGCGACCAGCTCGTGCGCGCGCTCAGGAAGACTCAAAGCGCTCTGCAGAAAGCCACATCCCGCGCTGCTGACGCTGATGAGTATGAAACCGAACTTGTAGTGGTGCGTGCGGAGTTGGAGGCGAGGAATTCCGAACTGGAGGCAAGGAAGTCTGAGCTGGAGGCGAGGAAGTCTGAACTGGAGGCAGTCCGTTTACGACTCACGGACGCGGAGAATGGTTGGGCCAAGAGCAAAACAGAGGCGGACACATTCCGTGCTCTGACTACGGCGGATCTCGTCTGTACGGACGAGGAGCGAAAGACGCGCGGGCTTTTGGAACGCATCCGAGCTATGGAGGACGAAATGGCATCGCTGCGGTGGAGCGAGAAAAGCTTCGAAGCGATGGAAACTCGCAACGAAGGATGAACCAGGGGTTTTACAGTAATTGGACGTCACTGGTATTATAACTTCCTCAAAAGTATGGCCAACTTTTCTGACCGACCTCCTGCACATCTTTCCCCATACTCCGGACAGCGCACTCGCATAGACTGTTACATTCAATTTTACTGGGGTCTACAGTGTTCCTTTCTTTCCAGGTCTTCTTGGGAGGATAAGGTTCACGGCCATTGAAACAGGACAGCATGTTACTTCCTCAAACACCTACGAATCGTTATTGGTCTCGCCGCGGTACCTTCGCCTTTCATGCGACCACCCCTCGGTGATTCCCCATAGTTGATATCGAAGCTTTCGCGCTGCCTTCTCCTTCCATTAGTGCACCGCTTCCTCCCGCGACGCTTCCACGGTGTTGGCGGTGATGGAATAAATAATTACAGGTCATAAGTTGTCGCTGTCAAGGCGGCATTGAGAAAGTGTGTGATACATAATTCTGTACGGCGAAAAATAATGAGACTTACGACAGCCAGCCAAAACCGGTGAGAACAAAAAGATCCCACTGCGGAGTAAGGTCAATTAAGTAGCGCACGAAGACTGGAGTCCAAAGTAAGCAGGACCTCACCTGGTGCTTGCCCATCCAGATTTCACAAAACATCGTTAGGAATCTTTGCATTGGCAACATAGGTAGGATCCAGAGAGTCATATGCATAGATGCTTTCGGTTTCTCCATGAATCGTGATTTCCAGATCGTTTTGTCCGACAACCCCGGGTATTTGTACCGTGGACGAAGAAGCTCCGGTCTGGGAGCACACAGTTTAGACCAGGAAATGCTCGATTGGGACGATCAGAGGTACCGTACAAGAAGGTTCAGCGCTCAGCCGCTGTCTACTTGCTCAAATCCACGTGGCGGCGCTGCGTCCCAAGGTCCGCGAATCTCACTGACAAAAATTTCTTCAGTAATCTGTCGCCAAGAAGAGAATGTTAGACTCACTATTTGTACTACTGTGCCTACATCAAAAACAGCGGGTGTTCCGAATGTCACACTCATCAAGACGGCCGCGCAAAGCATGGGTAATGGTACCGCCAGAGTTGCCAACCCCAGTAGTAGCTTAGCAAGGGATTGAAACGGAGCGGGCATCGACTGCGGTCCACGTTTGAGTAAACATAGAAATGGCACCACGGGACTCACCTGGATGCGACGCCGAAATATTGGGAAGAGCGCAAAGGCTTCCACAGAGAACAGCATCAACGCAAAGACGGCCAGATCGTTGTGCAGGCGCGAGGCTAGCACAACTACGGCCGAAATCCCAGCGTTAATCGAGAGCACTGAGGTCAGCCTTTTCCAACCAGGTGGGTCGTACTTATTAGCGTCAAAAAGGAAGGAAGGTATACGCACCGCTCGGGTCGGACCGGAGACGCGGCGTACGAGTAATCTGCGAGCGCAGCGTGTACGAGGAAGAGTGCCGTCGTGAGGGCCAAGATCGAGTTGGTGGATATTGGCGCCATGAGAGCCCGGAGGATATGCGCAAGGGCTATGAGTGCGAGGAAGATGAGCAGGGACGCCTTGACCGTGCGTGCACCCTGGGCCCCAAGCCATCATCAGACACTGGCAGTTTATCCAACCAAACTGGCAACACAAGCCTAGCGCAACGTACGACGATCGGATGGTGCGCTCCCTGCCGCGTCTCTCCTAAAGTGTTCTCTGGTTTCCCACTGGCAGATAATACCTCCAAGCACAAATATCGCGCTAAAGAGGACAACTAACGGACGCGGGTCAAGCGTGTGGTCGAGTAAGCGAGTAAAGACGGCCAGAAAGACGAAGATGACGGAAAGGTGGTGGGAGATAGTGCATGCACCCAGCACATCAGGGAAACTACATGCACTTTAGCTTTGGGGTTAAGGACTTTGACTTGGGGTTTAGGTACTTTCCGCACTTTTCAGTACTTCTGCTTTCGATTCCAAGGACTTTGGCTTTTTTATATCTGACTTTGGCTTATGCATGAGGACTTTAAATGATCGCAGGAGTCTTTAGAGAGTTCCGGCAGTTTTGGGACTTATAGTACTTCATGGGCTCTCCTGCTCGGGTTCTGAATGCTCAAACAGGGTTTTATCTGTGCGGGACTCCGGGTATTGACCGGTTGGGGTTCCCTCACAGGTACTGCTCAAGGTTTAAATCTATAGTATTAGGTATTGTAACTAACTACGACAACTAATTCTAAAGTCTGTACATTCATTCTACAACCATAAGCACACACTGTGTGTCGAACCATCGAATGCGTGCGTGCATTGAATGTCAAACGTCGAACCCTCGAACATGGCCTGTGGGTGTGCACTAAACTCGAATGTGCAGGCATTGAACGTTGAACCCTCGACTCTGTGGGTGTTGAACATTGAACCCTCAAACACGTGGGTGTTGAGCCTCGAATGCATGGGTGTGAAACCTCGACATGCATGTCTTGAAGCTTGAAGCTTGATAGCTTGATCCCTCGAATGCACATGTTGAACCCTCGACACACACATATTGAACCCCCGAATACACATGTTGAACCCTCAAAGGTGTGCGTCGAGGATGCACGAGGCGTCCGGTGCGCGGTGTGCATCAATGTGTGAGGCGTCTTGCGTGTGTGTGCATGTGTCGAGGGGGTGCATTGACACGTCAAATGCGACTTGTCCTTTGTACAGCCTGTGCAGGTAAGTGTCCTGCGTGCACATACACATAGAGGGTGCACGAGGCATCCTGCATGCACATGTGCATCAGCTGCACGTTGTCGAGGATTCTCAAGGTGTTCAAATTACTGGGAAAAGGAGAAATGTCTACATCAATATGCCACTGACTGCCACAGAGGTGGAACGACATGGAGAACCTATTATACGCTATGCGAGGAACAAGGTGAACATGACCAGTGAGTGGCGACAAGAATTTTGTATTGCATTGGGCGTGAGCATCGTGGGCATGGAGGGCATGGGTGTGGGCGTGGAGGGCGGGGACACGCATGTGAGTCATGAGAGCGGCGTCGAGGGCATAAACCGTCAGCAAAGATGAAATGTTCATCGGTGGAGATTACATACCTGAGGTGCATTCACAGCTGTGCGGGCAAGGGCGTAAACGAAGGCACGGGCGAACCCAGCAAAGACATTGGCGTGGGCAACAAAAGTCCCTCCGACCTGTGTTTGAGACGAGGGATGGGGTGGCGATGAGGCATCCTTCGTGGGTGTCAAGGGCGTCAGTTGTTTGGGGCGAGGAAGAGGGAGAGGGAGACTCACTCTGGCATGTGCTGTCTTATCAGTGAACCACATAGCTGGCAGCAAGTGCAGTAACTGTGCGGTATTGTCCGTATTGTCACTGGAAACGTGAAACATGATATATATGGCCAACTACGCGGAAAATTTGGATGTGGTTTTCAATGGTCATGTGACATAAATGTTGATGCGATGCCAACTCGAACGTGCCAACTGTTTAGTTACCTTTCCAACCTTTTGCAACTGGGATGTATGTGTTCACATCCTAGCAGATGCCTCACTACCCACTACCCGAGCTGGATTATGATTAGATATGAGTTAGTCTTTCCTTGCTTTATCTCTTGAGCTGACATCGCTCATTAGAATGGATAACAGAGGATTCAGCAAAAAAAAATTGACCCGACTTGGTATCTCCAGTGAGGTGCTAATTCGGTTTTCCCATTGACTTTGTGCTCGATGCTGACAGTCCTATCCACAGCCCAGTACACACAGTGGCCAAGCGACTCGGTGTCAAACCCAATCCAACATCCCTCATTCACAATCACAGCGGAGTGACATGCCAGTGACATTGAAGCTAGCTCGGAAAGGCCTACACAGAATGGTTTGATTAATTCTACAGAGTCATGTGCTGTGGCCTGCCATCTGCTTTCCCACTGACCCCACTGCCTCCGTAGCACGAAATCTGGCCCGCATCAAGAGGTCAGGGCATGACCCCACGCCCTCTCCACAATGGTGAGGACCCGGGAGGATGGTGGGAAGGCGATGGGAAGCCCGTGCAACAGGGCACAAGGTACGTGGCTGCCACCTACCTTCCTACTAACCCCACTGCCCTGCTAGCATGAAATCTGGCTTCCAACACGAATGAGAATCCAGGACCCGATCCAACACCCTCTCCACAATGAAAAGAACTTTGGAGAATGTCGGGGAGGTGACGGGAGGGCCGTGTAGCGGGGCACAAGGTATGCAGCTTCCACCACCCGCTCTCTTACCAACCCTCTGCCTCCCTAGCACAAAATCTGGCCCTCAATGTGAACAAGAAGCCAGGACCTTGGAGGACAATGGGGAGGATGTCATCAGAATGTCAGCCGGGAATGCATCAATCTTAGCGAGGAGAAAGGTGAGCATAAATTGTGCTGCTTTGTCAGAGACTCAGAAGGCGACAAAATAGCGTCGGCCACGTTGAGTGGCCACTGGGACTGGCCCCCACACATCAGTATGAACCTCATCACCAAAACACTTGGGTTCACTGATCTAGAGCTCAGGGACAGGTTGCCGAGTGACACGATTGTATGTGCCTTGCAATGCTCATCCCACGAGTTTGGGTCGAGAACGATTCTGGTGACAAGACCACCCTCAACAAGCTTGTGCATGCTCGCAGGTGTGATATGTGCCATGGACCAATGCAACTCTGTGACACTGACCACCCAGCCCCCTTCCCCCCTTGTGTGACATGCGGTACAGCCCATGCACCATCCACAGTCCGCACAATGAGCGTGAGACATTTGCTGCTATGTGACTTGATCTCAAAGTCACCGCTGCCAATTGCAATGTGGTGGCCGAGGGTGTCAAGTGCCCTGAGCAACGTGTACCCAACCAACGGCACATGCAGAATGTTCTCAAGGGTAAGATCTGACTGGTCACCTCTGTTCAGCATACTGACAACCATGCTCCCAGAGCCCACAAGTGGGAATTGCTCACATGCAAGAAGAGCAGTGGCTCAAGCGTGTGACTGGTGAAGAAGTTGTCACAATAGCCTGAGGAGGACATGGGGTTGGGGTGTGTGTGTATGCACGGGAGATACGGAGGCAACTTGCACTTTATAATAAGGTAGTTAGTGTTAGTTACAGCTGTATGTCGCCACCCCGGGCCCCCCAGCCCCCAAAAATAAAATTTGTGAACGCTAATTCATCGCTAAACATGGCTTTTTGTGAGAGCTTATAGTACTTTATCAGAACACTTGAAGGACTTTATAAAAGACATTAGTGACTTGATAAAGGATATACACTTGGAAAAGCCCCGAAGTACTTTTTTAAGAAAACCGACCCAGCATAAAAAAGTCCCGAGGACTTTTTGGCTTTTAAGACTTTTTTGTGCTTTTAAGCCTTTTCATACTTTTTAAAGTCATTTAAGTCCTCCAAAAAGTGCGTGTAGTTTTCCTGATGCATTAGTGGCCAGCATCGATCCGGGGGCACATTGGCTGCGAGAGAAGTAAGGACCCAGCAATTCGTGAAAGGAATTTGAAGGAGCATAGATTACGGTTCTTGGGTAATCTCCACAGAACATGTTCCTATCCATCCTCACCAGTCCTATCGGGTTCTGTCGTCATCGTGCAAGACTCCAGCCTGATCTGGCCTGGGAACTATTTCAAATTCACTCCAACCGGGAAGCCGAGTCTGGTTCTCCTGGGTCTATGAAAATTTCACGTCGAGCCCTCTATCCAAGTGGTTACTGGACAGACACCAGACATGTATATTTCAAGATAGTATAGAGACAGTACGTTGCGAAACTCCAAAAACAGCTAGACAAGGTGCTATACAAGACAGAGAAATGAGGTATGCAAGGGCGATACAAAAATACAGGCGTGATTAGGTTCGCCAGAAAGGAAGAACGCGGTCCGCGCTCAGCCAGAGCACATCACACATGCTTCCTTGTTCTCGAGTGAACATGCTAGCTTCGCCTCTTCTAATTCACGGGCCTTTTTGCGCAGTACAGCCGCTGCAAACTCAGGATCTTTCTCAGCGGCGCGTCGCTGTACTTCGTCAAGCCCCGCCAAAGCATCATCATGCGAGTCGGCGGGAGTCAGTGGGTACTGTGGCGACGCGGGAGCCGAACCACTGGAGGTTGCCGTCGCGGGTGTGGAAGTTGATGTATACGGCAATGGACCGGCCGGGGTGGAGGGGGCAGGGGACTTCGTGATAGGCTGAGCTTCATGCTGCTCCTTCTCTTGCTTGACTTGCGCAACAAGCGAGTGGTCGAGCGTGAATTGAATCGCTTGTGCGGCGGGGCGCGTGCGGAGGTAGTACATGCCAGTCTTGAGGCCGCGCTTCCAACCATAGAAATGCATACTTGTCAGCTGACCGGCTGTCGGTGCCTGCAGATGTACGTTGAGGCTTTGACTTTGGCAGACGAATGCGCCGCGGTCTGCCGCCAGGTCGAGCACCTTCTTCTGCGAGATCTCCCATACGGTCTTGTAGATCGCCTTAACGTCCGTAGGAATCTCTGGAATTGCCTGAACCGAGCCATTGTTGGCTATTATTCTGTTCTTCATGTCATCATTCCAAAGCTTGAGGTCGACGAGCTCGCGTAGAAGCCATGGGCATACGACCTGGAACTCGCCAGCAAGGACACGGCGCGTGTAGATGTTGCTGCAATCGACATTAGATCGTAGCTAAGGCACCAGGAGAGAGAAGCTCACCTTGTGTACGGCTCAAAGCACTCGTTGAAACCTAAAATCTGGCTTGTCGATGCAGTCGGCATTGGAGCGACGAGAAGGGAATTGCGTAAGCCATGTTGGGCAACCTTCTCCTTCACTGCAGCCCAGTCCCACAACTCGGTGGGCGTAACATTCCACAGGTCATACTGCAACTGTCCTTGCGATGCAGGGCTACCCTCATATGTTTCATACGTGCCCTGCGCTTGTGCCATCTCACAGCTGGCCTCCACCGCAGCATGGTAGATAGTCTCGAATATCTGCTGATTGAGTAAACGTGCTTCAGGGGACTCGAAAGGAATTCGCAGGACCATAAAGGTGTCGGCGAGACCCTGAACGCCCAAACCAATCGGGCGATGACGCATATTCGATCGGCGCGCTTCTGGAACAGGGTAGTAGTTGGCGTCGATGACGCGGTTCAGGTTGAATGCGACAACCTTGGCGACATCATGCAACTTCTGAAAATCGTACCTTTTCCCTCGGATGAAGGAAGGGAGAGCGATAGAGGCAAGATTGCACACGGCAGTCTCATCTGGGGAGGAGTACTCCATTATCTCTGTGCAGAGATTGGACGACCTGATGGTGCCGAGGTTCTTCTGGTTAGATTTTCCTAGAACCAGATAAGTCATGAACAATAAATATTTTTCCAGAACTTACGGTTGGCGTGGTCTTTGTAACACATGAATGGGCCACCAGTTTCAATTTGCGCATCCAAAATGGCATACCACAGCTTCTGAGCAGGTATAGTCTTGCGAGCGCGTCCCTCGGACTCATAACGCTCATACAACTCCTCGAATTCCGTGCCGTAGGTTTCATGCAAACCAGGTGCCTCGTCGGGAGAGAAGAGCGACCATTCTCCATTGGCCTCAACACGATTCATGCTATGAAACCCATCAGCAAGGTCAGAAAAATGCAGTGATGGGCAGGTACTCACAAAAGGTCGGGTATCCATAACGCATAGAAGAGGTCACGAGCCCTAACCTCCTCTTTGCCATGATTTTTACGAAGGTCAATGAATTCGAATATATCGGAGTGCCACGGCTCGAGATATATAGCAAAAGCACCAGGGCGTTTATTGCCACCCTGATCAACGTAGCGCGCAGTAGCATCAAATGCGCGAAGCATGGGTACGATGCCATTCGAGTATCCATTTGTACCTGCAATGTAAGAACTAGAGATAATCTATTAGCACAACACGGCTCTGGATCAGGTGGAAAAAGAAGAGCCACCAACCCGGTAGAACGGATATTGTGAATACTCAGACCAATACCTCCAGCTGACTTGCTAATCATCGCACATTGCTTCAAAGTGTCATAGATGCCTTCAATCGAATCATCCTTCATAGCAATCAAGAAGCATGATGACATTTGAGCATTTGGAGTGCCGGCACTAAAGAGTGTTGGCGAAGCATGAGTGAAATAACGTTCAGACATGAGGTTGTATGTCTGGAGAACCCTTTCAATGTCAGAGCCGTGTATGCCAACTGCGACGCGCATAATGAGATGCTGAGGGCGCTCTGCTACACGTCCATTGATGCGTAATAGGTAGGAACGCTCGAGGGTTTTAAAGCCAAAACTAACAACTTGATGTCAGAAGGTGCCCTTATGCATGCAGCAAAGACTTACAAGTTGTACTGGAAGTCACGTTCATAGATGACTGCAGAGTCTAAAGTCTCAGCATTAGACATCACCACATCATACGTCTCCTTCGAGATCATGCAGGCAGATCGTCCGGTCTTCGGGTTAACTAGAAATGCCGATCAGGCATTACAAAAAAGCCCTTCCAAAGAGCACAAACCATAGCTATACAGATCTCTGATGACATGAGAAAAGTTCTTCTTCGTCTCTTTGTGGAGGTTGGACACAGCAATACGAGCCGCGAGGATAGCATAATCAGGATGTTTTGTTGTCAAATATGCGGCTGTCTCGGCGGCAAGGTTCTGTGTAGCATCAGTCAAAATGTAAAACAGTATTAAAAAAGACTTACATCAAGTTCAGTCGTAGTGACACCATGATAAACGCCTTGGATGACTTTCTGTGCAACTCTATGTGGCAGTGAGTAATTCTTCAAGGTAGCACAGCAAGGGGCATACTCGATAGGATTGACATGATTCATGTCTAAGCCATAGCAAAGCTTGTTGATACGAGCAGTGATCTACGCGTCGTAAATAGGGATGTAAGTGAGACGCGTCGCGCCATGCACGCACCTTATCAAATTGAACGCGTTCCTTCCGCCTAAAATGAGAATATGTAAACTTGGTTATGCTTGGTCGTGGACGCGGTACACAGGCACCACGTACCCATCTACGCGACGGGGACGTCAGTGAGGAGATGGTGGATGCATGACGCGTCTGGAAACTCACCTCGCTTGTATACAAAAGAAGCCATGGAGTTGACGCGTGACAATGGGGTATGAAATGCACAGAGTAAAGAAAAACCCAGTAAGCGATGAAGGTTTAGGACAAAGAGAGGTTGTGATGTGAGAAAACGCGAAACGCGAGGGTACAGTTTAAATTAGTGGTCGTGACTAAGCGCTGCGTGTTTTCGCATGTTTACAAACGCTCAACGGTCAAATGCAACCATATTATAGCAGCTGTGAGTGTTCACAATGAAGCGCATTAAGTTCAGGACTATGCTTTCACCGATATTAAATGTGTAAATCCCAGACAAAGATTGAAAAGAGGATGACGATACAGGGATCTCACTTGAGAGCCTGTGGTTAAGGTTATACGCGGTCGCGTTCTTTGTGGATATTTGTTGACGTTGACGTGTCCCGATGCTGACTCCACTTGTCAGCACCATGACTGCAATTTATTTACTTTGAATCCGAACAACTCGGCGCAGAGGCAGTCACGTGTGTTACTACTGGTATACGGTACGGTAGAGGCGTGAGCCAGTGTTAGCTGGCTGTGGGCAGCGTTGTGATCGTAAGGTGGGGTGGTCGTGTGTTTTACGACCTTTGGATCCTACTTTTAGCCGGCTTCCATCTCGCCTGCAGGCAGCTGTCTCCAAAAATCGGAGCGTCTCTAGGACGCGCTCCGGCTTGTCGAAGAGCTGATCAGGGAGCGTTCGGGTTCGGCGGTTAGCATTACTGTAATTGAAGATCCGGGATCCGGGAGTTGGACAGAGTGAGGTTTGGAAAATGCCATGCATGCCGAAGGATCGATCACCGCCCTCATGTCTTCCAACCCTCGGAAGAAGTTCTCCCCTTCTAAATCGACCCCCGCTACCTCACAATCTACCGAACAGCCGCCACCGCGACAGCTACCGTCCACCCCAGAATCACAATCACGCTCCCCTCAGCAACAACAACAGCCGCAGCCTGACCATCCATGGTCGGTACTCCGCCCGACATTCTGCAGTGAGGATGTTCCCCCATCCACGTCGCCATCACCATTTTCTCGAGGTAGTCATACCCTTTCCACAACGGCTGCCGGCGAATTGCTTTCCTTCGGAGGTCATGCTCACCACTCTCTACTCAACGATTTATATGTGGTCTCAACACAGGATTGCTCCGTAACTTTTCTGAAAACCAGCGGAGAGGTTCCCAGCCCACGTTCCAAACCAGCTGGCGTGCTCGTCAACAACGTCCTTTTGATCTGGGGCGGGTCCACGAAACTTGATGACCGAGGGATACCATGTGGGCTTGATGATTCGCTTTATCTGCTCAGCCTCGGCACGTTGAATCTTCTGGTTTTAAGACCGACTCTAACTGATTAGACTTTCTTGCTCTCCAGTATCGCGAGTGTGGACCCGCGTCGTATTCAATGGTCCCAAGCCCGTCGGTCGTCACTGCACGGCCGTGACGATGGTCGGTTCCAAGTTCTTCGTCTTCGGCGGTAAAACCGACAAGGGGTATTTGAATGATATGTGGGCACTCGATTTGAACTCCCGTACGATGGCCCATCGGTGCTTCGAGCCATTTTGACTTGATATCTCCGCAGTAAACTCAAATCCTGTTTGGTCCTCTTATGAGCCCACACCTGGTAGCGAGAACCCCCCTCCGAGGTCCCTTCATGTTTTAGCAACCACTGGTGACCGTATCATCCTGTTCGTTCCCCTCTCACCCCCGTCCCGTCCCCTCCTTATAATACGTTGTAGATTCGGTGGTACTGACTCCGGAAAACGCTTTAACGACACTTGGTCGTTTGATATTTCAACACGAGCTACGATGTACTGGATCCATTCCTTCTCCCCGTTGTAACCATGCTGCTGCTGTCGTCGATGATGTCATGTATGTCTTTGGTGGGTGTGATGTCGACAGACGCCACCTGGATGATCTGATTGGTCTCAACCTATCGAGTAAGTAATCTGGCATGTTTATCCCGCGATTCTCGTTCACATATGACATCCAGCTCAGCAATGGTTCATGTTGCCAAAAGTTGGACCAAGTCCAAGCAGAAGGTGGGGTCATGCCATGGCTTCGAGTGGGACACAGGTTTTTGTGGTTGGAGAAAAATTAGCAGCGAGTGCACAGGCGGATGAAACTGCAGTTATTCACGTTTTCGAGACAAGTACGTACTTCTGTTTGTCATTCATTTGGACAGCCTCCGAGTTTGAAACAGAACACATTAAGAACCCGAAACCCGACCCCACCCCGCAGATTACTCGCGAGCGAAACCCCAGTCCGAATGGTAAGACAAAACGTGTCCCAGAGAGGGACGATAATCGTGTCGTGGAGCTTGAGCGACAACTGTCGGCAACACTTGCTGCGAAAACGGAGCGGGACGAGCGCCTGGCACAGCTGACTGAGGAGCTCGCACTGAAGGGTGCTCTACTTAAACAGGCTGAGGCGAATGCTGCGGAGGCAACGAAACGTGCGGGACTGGAGCCACGCGAACTCGCGGATCGGCCACTCGCGCAGACGTCACTGGTGGGACAGAAAGACGCAGAGCTTGTGAAGATGCAAGCCAAGCTTGACGAGTTGGTGCTGTCTCGCGACCAGGCTCTGCAGACAGCAACATCCCGCGCCGCTGTCGCCGACGAGCGGAGCCAACGAGCATCCGAGCAGAATCGGCAATACGAAACTGAACTCGCAGAGGTGCGTGCCGAGCTGAAGGCGAGGAAATCCGAATTAGAGTCAGTCCGTTTACGACTCACGGATGCGGAGATTGGTTGGGCCAAGAGCAAAACAGAGGCGGACACATTACGTGCTCTGACTACGGCAGGTCAGGTCAGTGCGGATGAGGACCGAAAGACGCGTGGGCTTTTGGAACGCATCCGAGCTATGGAGGTCGAAATGGCATCGCAGCGGTGGAGCGAGAAAAGCTTTGAAGCGATGGAAACTCGCAACGAAGGATGAACCAGGTGTTTTACAGTAATTGAACGTCACCGATATTTAACTTTCTCAAAAGGATGATGAACTTTTCTGACCAACCTCAGCTCCTGTGCCTCTTTCGCCATACTCTGGACAGCGCACTCGCATAGACCGTTACATTAAATTCTAATGGGGTCTATAGTGCTTCTTGTTTTCCTGATCTTCTTGGGAAGATAAGGTTCACGGCCATCGAATTGAAACAGAACAGCAATGTTAGTGCCTCAAGCACCTACGAATCGTTATCGACATTGCCACGGTAGCTTCGCCTTTATGCGACCACCCCGCGATGGTTCCCCACACCTGTTGACATCGATGCGTTCGCTCTGCCTTCTCTTCCTCCTTTCATTAGTACACCGCCTCCTCCCACGACGCTTGCATGGCATTCCAGTCCCTCTGATTTTGTATTTTTCAGAATTGATTACTATAGTGTGCAGTTGGTCCGGAACCATATGTACCACTTTAAAAGTCGTTAGATAACGTTCGTGCCGCTTTCTCACCTCAGCATTGTTTTAGAGAAAACCGCTATCCTGACATCTGCCAACGTTGTGTTTTTCCCGAGTTGGTATGTCGGTGAATGAGTTTGTAGGATGGAGTGCTGCATTATACAGCAGTGTTTGGTTTGCTGGGGATGTGGTTATGAGCGCAGGCGTACTGTATGTGCTAGATTTGGGTGTTGCTAGGGTTTCTTGGTGCTGGTGCGTGCGAATCGCTCTTCGCCTCTGTTCCCCCTCCACCTATCAATGTGTGCTTCTTTTACCATTCGTCTAATCTGCACAACACGAACTTAGCGTACTTAGCCATTATTATGGAATAGACTGCTCTGCCCTTTTGATCCAACATTTCTGTCTGGGATATGGCGTGGCGCCTTCGGATTCCCGCGCACGCACCCTGCACCATCAAACAACGAATACCGCTCTCTCTTCTTGGGAATTTTGAGGCCGCGACATGTATATTCTACAGCAGTAATGCAGGATGACGATTGATCGAATACTGATCGATACTGGTCTCCCACTGCATTCGTAATGGCCAGTACTCATCGTACTCATCGCCAACCCGGCGCTAGACCGAGGGATGGATTTGCAAATCAGATTAGCATAGGCACATTTAGCGCGCCTGTTGGCTCCCTACCCTACCACCACCCTATCCAGAAGCATGTCCTCCAACCGTCGGAAGAAGACCTCCCCTTCTAGATCTGCCCCTACCACCTCACAATCTACCCAACAGCCGCCACGGCGACAGCTACTGTCCACCCCCAAATCGCAATCACATCCCCCTCAGCAAAAACAACAGCTGCAGCCTGACCACCCATGGTCGGTACTCCGCCCGACATTTTGCAGTGAGGATGTTCCCCCATCCACGTTGCCATCACTATTTTCCCGTGATGGTCATGCCCTTTTCACAACTGCCGCCGGCGAATTGCTTTTGTTTGGAGGTCATGATCACCACTCTCTACTCAACGATTTATATGTGGTCTCAACGCGGGACTGCTCCGTAACTTTTCTGAAAACCAGCGGAGACGTTCCCAGCCCACGTTTCAAACCAGCTGGCGTGCTCGTCAGCAACGTCCTTTTGATCTGGGGCGGGTCCACGAAACTTGATGACCAGGGGATACCACATGGGGCTGATGATTCGCTCTATATGCTCAGCCTCGGCACGTTGGATCTTTTGATTCCAAGACCGACTAACTGATTAGACTTTCTTGCTCTTCAGTATCGCGAGTGTGGGCCCGCGTCGTGGTCAATGGTCCCAGGCCCGTCGGTCGTCACTGCACGGCCGTGACGATGGTCGGTTCCAAGCTCTTCGTCTTCGGTGGTAAGAATAACAAGTACTTGAATGATATGTGGGCACTCGATTTGGACTCCCGTATGATGGCCCATCATCGCTGCTTTGAGCCATTTTGACTTGATATTTCCGCAGTAAACTCAAATCCTGTTTGGTCCTCTTATGAGCCCACACCCGGCGACGAGAAGCCCCCTTCGAGGTCCCATCATGTTTTAGTAACCACTGGTGACCGTATCATCCTGTTCGTTCCCCTCTCACCCCCGTCCCCTCCCCTCCTTATAATACGTTGTAGATTCGGTGGTACTAACTCCGGAAAACGCTTTAACGACACATGGGCATTTGATATTTCGACAGGAAAGTGGACTGAGCTACGATGTACTGGGTCTATTCCTTCTCCCCGTTGTAACCATACTGCTGCCGTCGTCGATGATGTTATGTATGTCTTTGGTGGGCGTGATGTCGACAGACGCTACCTGGACGATCTGATTGGTCTCAACCTGTCGAGTAAGTGATTTGGCATGTTTACCCCCGCGATTCATGTTCACATACGACATCTAGCTCAGCAATGGTTCATGTTGCCAAAAATTGGACCAAGTCCAAGCGGAAGGTGGGGTCATGCCATGGCTTCAAATGGGACACGGGCCTTTGTGGTTGGAGGGAAATTAGCAGCGGGCGCACAAGCGGATGAAACAGGACTTATTCACGTTCTCGAGACGAGTACGTACTTCAGTTTGTCATTTCATTTGGACAGCCTCCGACTTTGAAACAGAACACATTAAGAACCCGAAACCCAACCCCAATGCTGTCAAGCCTAATGAGAAGACGACCCAACCTGCGCTGAAGTCAGTTCCGCAGCAACCACAATACCCGATGCCCTCTTCATCCGATGCCTACGTAGCACGCAGTACTTCTTTTCAAAATTCTACGCCCGAAAACTCGGAATTGGGTCGTCCCGCCTCCCCGCAGATTACTCGGGAGCGAAACCCCAGTCCGAATGGCAAGACAAGACGTGTCCCGGAGAAAGATGATAATAGTGTCGTGGAACTTGAGCGACAACTGTCGGCAACGCTTGCTGCGAAAACGGAACGGGACCAGCACCTGGCACAGCTGACTGAGGAACTCGCACTGAAGAGTGCTCTACTTGAACGGGCCGAGGCGAATGCCACGAAGCGTGCGGGACCGGAGCCACGCGAACTCGCGGATCGGCCACTCGCACAGACATCACTGGTAGAACACAAAGATGCAGAGCTTGTGAAGATGCAAGCGAAGCTTGACGAGTTGGTGGTGTCTCGCGACCAGCACGTGCGCGCGCTCGAGCAGGCTCAAAGCGCTCTGCAGAAAGCCACATCCCGCGCTGCTGACGCCGACGAGTATGAAACTGAACTTGTAAAGGTGCGTGCTGAGCTGGAGGCGAGGAAGTCCGAGCTGGAGGCAATCCGTTTACGACTCACGGACGCGGAGATCGGTTGGGCCAAGAGCAAAACAGAGGCAGAGACATTGCATGCCTTGAATATGGCAGGTCTCGCCAGTAGTACGGATGAGGATCGAATCACGCGCCGGCTTTTGGAACGCATGCGAACTATGGAAGCTGAAATGGCGTCACTTCGGTGGAGCGAGAAGAGTTTCGAAGCGATGGAGACTCGCAACGAGGGATGAACTAGGTGTTTCAATTGGAACGTTCACCATAGTACTCGGTATTTAACTATCACCCTCAAAAGGATGGCCAACCTTTCTGACCGACCTCCGGCTCTCCTTTTCCCCTGCTCGGACAGCGCACTTGCATAGAACGCTACATTAGATTCCACTGGGGTCTACAAGTTTAATACTTTCCAGGCCTTCAAGTTCTTGGTCGGGAGGATAATTTTTGCGGCCCTTGAAACAGAAATACTCTCCTCAAACGCCCACGAATCGTTATTTCTTCAAAAGGGCCCTGCCACAGTACCCTCGCCTTTTTTGGGACCGCCCGGGTCGTCTCAATGGTTCCCAGGTTCCCATACCTGTCGACATTGATGCGTTCGCTCTGCCCTCTCCCCCATCCATGAGTGCTCCGCCTCCTCCCACGATGCCTCCACCGCGTTGTTCCAGTCATTTTTATTATTTGCCGCCCTCGTCTGGTCTACACAATAGCCCTTAAGTACGGAATGGACTGCTTAGCCCTTTTGACCACAATTTTCTGTTTCGACGATAGCGGCGCCTCCGATTTCGGGTGCACCGATCCTTGAGGTCCAGCTTACTGTATGATATTCGAGAGTAGCTCCAAATCGTCATAGTGACCTCACTAGCTCATGCCGTATCTGATGTATTCTATTCATTGTTACCCATAGGATTACGCCAAAGTATGGAAAGAATAAGCCTGGACGACGTCCCCGAATAGGGATTCTGATCGCTGTACAGAGAAAAGAAGGAATCCAATGTCAGGACATCAAAGGAAGAGCTCGAGATTCACGCGTGTGTTAGCAGTATTTGTAAGAAATGTGTGAATGTGATGATCTGCGCGTATTGATATCACATGTAAACCCGGCCCGTCTTTGAACCGCGCCTTGCTTGGCTCTAAACCGCAATTTGGCTCAACAACACCTTACAATGTCTCTTGCAACTCTTGTGAACGGAGCAGATTGCGGTCCGCTAAATCCCCTTCAGGGTCTTACCAAGAACTTGCACAATGACCGTGGAGTACAGCAGGTGCGCCCAACGCGAACGTATATCCGTCATTGCCTGAGTGTTGACGAACACTTTCACAGGACTACTTTGGTGTCAATGGGGCTGGTCCCTCGCAAGGGGTACGCTAGTACTTGCTCGTCTTCTCGCTCTCTCTAACTTTGCGTTTGTCATGGACAGGCATTCCGTACGACGCAGGCAGTACCTTCGAGCTTTGGAGAGGATGCTGCGCGTTTCTTCTCTGCCAGTCAAAGCGTGTCTCCAACTCCTCCCATAACACAATCAACATTTGACTTGACCGCGCTTCGCTCTTCACTCCCTGCGCCATCAACCGCTTCCCCGGGGACATTCTCTCCTTCCTCTGTGCTCCCTGACCAAGTGCCAACGTCTTCGTGGGCTACGGAGTTCCTCACGCGTACCTCTACGCCCCCGGTAGCCACGTCGCTTCAGTCAGCCACACCTCCGCAACACCCAGGATATTCAACGCGGGAGCAGTCGTTCCAGCCACCGTTCTTTCATGGTGCGTCACACCCTGTTGTCCTCGTAAGCGTCGTGCGAATGCTCCGTCTCGCAGCTCTCCAGCCTCAGGTACCCATGCGCGCGATGTCACATATACCCGATTTTGCACACCTCCCTCAAACAATAACTTCCAATTTTCATTCGGGCTCTCAAATTGACAGTGCGCTATGAGGTCTTCTCTGGCCCCAATATATCCTGACCTTGTGTAGATAAGAAACTGCAAAATGCGTTTCCGTCTCTTGAACAAGGGCAGACCTCTATTGGATTGACGTCGGGACCTGAGTCCCTGGCTGAGGCTGCTCCACTACCTCCTGCTGAAGCCGATCTGTTGGCTCGGACAGCTGGATCACTTGTACAGTCTGTTGACCAAGAAAGGAACCCCAAGTTTGTGAACAGCCAATTTCTCGGGCTTATGAAGCAGCTTCGGGATCGGAAAGCCATCGTTGAAGGGAACGATATCGTCGCCGCTCCTCTTGATGGGCTGATGGGGCAGGCATATACGATCTCTGCCGATCTTAAAGGCAAAGGAAGGGTCGTTCCCTCTTCTCCCACGGCCATCCAGGAGTTGGGAGTCTCCCAAACACACGCCCCTTCACCAGTCCTTCGCACAACCGAGCAGACTACACTTGCAGAATCTGAAGATGAGAACGATGCGTACTTTCGACAAGACAACGAGGACTATGTCGATTATTGGAGGGCGCATCATGCCCCTGTCTCCCCCCTGGTTGCCCCAACTCAGGACTGGCAACAGCTACATCATGATTGGGAGAAGTTTGAAGCGACAACTACCGGTGTAAGGCGAGTCGCCGAATATCAGTTCCAGCAGGGAAACCCATATCTACTTGGGGAACAATCTCACAACCACGTCATGCACGGCGGGTCAATGCAAGGTTCATTCTCAGAGGTTAGTAGCTTCTTCCAAGCCCTCTCTTTAAGTTTCTGACTCCATTTTTATCTACAGAACATTTTAGAGATGGAAGCAATCGTGCAACGAGATCCGAGCAACGCGCGAGCGTGGTACGAGCTTGGTGTCAAACAGCAAGAGAATGAGCGTGAACAGCAGGCGATCTGGGCATTGCAACGCTCACTAGAGCTCGACCCCACTCATTTACCCTCCTGGCTCGCTCTTGCCATCTCATACACCAACGAGGGCGATCGTCAAGGAACTTATGAGGCCATTAAGAATTGGATCAGACACAACGAGGCATATCGGGATATTGTAACCGCATATGAGGCTGGTGATGGCGCTGAGTTGAGCGGAACCAACGATTTTCAGAAGCTCATCGCTTGCCTTATCGTCATGGCACGGCGGGTTTCCCGGCCAGGCACGGGTGGCGATGGCGAGGTTGACGCAGACGTACAAATCGCTCTTGCTGTTTTGCTCAATACCAACGAGGTGCTGTAATAAAAATAAACCGTACGCGGCCGACGGCCGCTGCCGTTGATCATAATCACTGATGACAATTTAGGACTACAGCCGGGCTCAAGACTGTTTCCGAACAGCATTAGCCATTAGACCTGACGTACGTGGTGTTTCTGGACGTATTGCACAATCGTCGAATGCTAACACTTCCCAGGATTGGTTGCTATATAATCGAGTGGGTGCGACCCTCGCCAACGGCGGTCGCGCAGACGAAGCCCTCTCTTATTACCATCGGGCACTAGAAATCAACCCTGCCTACATAAGAGCCAGGTGACATACTCCTCCTATATAAAGTCAGGATTCTAACCTCCCTGACATCCCCGTATATCCCAGGTTTAATCTAGGGATCTCGTGCATCAGCTTGAAGGTGAGAAGGGAGAGTGCCGTGCATTCTCACGTTCGCTTACCTTCACCAACTCACAGCGGTATGAGGAAGCGGCACAATATATACTAGATGCCCTTGTCCTGCAAGACTGCGATGGCATCCGAGATAATCGCGGCGTTACTTCCAACACACTGTGGCAAAGCCTGAAAACGTGTTGTCTCCATATGGAACGGTCAGATCTCGCGGTGATGTGCGATAAACAGAACCTCGAAGGTCCGTTCGGTTAATCCGCCTGCTCACTCTTCGAGGGGCTAAGCGAAGTAACGAATACAGGCATAAAAAATGAGCTCTTTTGAGGATTCGGATGGGGTTGGTGTTACAGTATGTGTGAGGTACAAGAAGGTAGTCCAACACTTTGGCGCCATTTGCATGGTCAATACAGTAACATGATGCTTCTGCCCGTTGTTCACCGGAAAAAAACATGTGAGACTGAAACGAGCCAGGTGAACTTGGCCTTCTTATTCATCTGACCTTCGGAGGTCGGTCATCGGTCCAAAACTAAAATTGTGATGCCGAGGCTTACAGTGAGTCACGTCAAGTCAATGAGTCATCCCCAGTCTTTCTTCTCTAGCCTCGCGCCTCCGCTTCGCCTCGTCTGTGACATGGACCGCCGCAGCTGGTGGTTGAGGTGGGGGACCCTGCCTGCCCTTGACACTAGCGTTCGAGTTGGGGCTTATGACACCTTCAGCCTGCTTCTTGGCGAGCATGTTGCGCACGTCTTGTACGTCTGCATCGCTCATGGCGATGAGAGTAGGATTTCTGCGGATCATAAGGTGTAGGAGAAACAAACAGCGGCAACAGCGTAGAGCACAGGAAAGGCTGGCCGTGCCAAAGCACCGGCCTGCGCCACTCCTGCGCCGCAGGCCGCAGTTCCCAAATAAGATAACGTAAGCACCAACAAAAAGTTGCTTGCACACGCACACAACAACAACCGCTAGACCTCAAGGCACTCCACTCCCTCCCAAGACCTCGCCTCCAACATGGAAGCCGCCATGCGTGCCGTTGATACCATCAAATCATTTCGAGTAAGTTTATTCCCTCTGAATCAGAAGCAGGATGAATGCTGACGTAGCTGACGTACCAACTGAAAAACCTAATGGTAGGAGACTCGCCTTAGCGCATTGCGATCCCCGTCCGAATTCTTCGACCATAACCGCATCTCGCGACCGACGGACCTCAACCAGGCCGTTTCGGTATGACGCTTTTTTGGCCCCCCTTTGATTGTGGCTGCATTGACTGATTTAAATTTACGGAACAGCGCATATCGTACAATACCCGCTACTTCTCTGGTATTTCATTTTTCCGCCTCTCGCCTTCTTTTGTGCTGCGAATTTAGGACGATTTGTTAATTATTGTCTTTCCTCCTACAGGAAACTATGGGCTTGTTATCGCCGTGTTGGCTGTCTACGCATTGTGAGTGTTTGAACCCTCTAACGCCGTTTCCGGAGTTGTTCACCATGCGTTTACGCGCCCCACTCCACACGTGGTCTTTGATATTTAGACTTACGAACCCGCTGCTACTCATCTCTCTTGGATTCCTCATCGGCGGATTCACGGCAATCAACAAGTGGGGTATGTAAATCTTTCTTCTGACCCCTCTGCCCTTGCTTCTGCATCGACCTCCCCTTCTGATCGCTTGTTGTCACACAACACAGCCCCGGAGCCGATGCAAGTGGGTGATCACGTCGTGACACAAAAGTCTCTCTACACGGGCCTTTTTGTCATTGGTCTGCCCCTTCTCTGGTGGTCCTCGCCGCTTGGCACGTTCTTCTGGCTCGTCGGAGCCTCGGGCGTCCTCATCTTTGCCCACGCCAGCGTGATTGAGCCTGGGGTAGAAAGCGAGTATGCGGCCGTTCAGGATGGCGTGTGAGGTTATTGGCCGCGGTTTGTTTTCTGACATAGGGTGATGATGACGGAGGAATGATTATGCTATCGCAGATGATTATGGACCTGCTCGCCTAATTTACGGTTCTGTTCCTTCCCCTTCTGTCTTCCTGGATTCCTACACCCGCTTGTATCGCACATCCACAATGGTGAAGGCAGTAATCAAGATTGTGTCACGATTATCATGGTCAGGGAACAGGCCCGTTGTAGCGAACGTTTTTGTGGAGCGCTCCATGTTGGATGAGCCCCAAGCGGTCTTGAAAAGGTCAACTGATCAAGGTTGGCTTCATTGTCATACCATGTAAAGAACGAACACATGCGTTCAACAGGTGCAAGTCTATAAAGTGGGGGGCACGGACTCTATAGTGGGTCGTATTACCGCTAGAGCTCATAGCTCACAGAAGCCAGAAAAATGCCATCAACAACCAGGTGTTATTCATCTCCATTCCTCATATTTCCTTCATTTCGCATTTAAAAATTATGACGGGATTCATTCGTGCTGCCCTCCCGCCTCGGATTGAACAATGATTGAAGACCTCAGGCCTCAGGCCTCGTGGACCATGCACCAACCAAGTTAACTTTGTATCAAACTTGCCTATTGTATCCCCTCTTGGCGGTTTGCAACCAACACCGCAAAGAAGCCCGCACAACGCCGTGCCCACCCCAGCCTGTCACACAGCGTGTCACTGCCTTTCACCTTTTACATGTACTGCGTTTGTCACGCCCTATCAGATCAGATTGAAACAAAACTCAGTTGCGCTGCGTGCTCAGCTGCTCGCCCCCCGTGGCATCGGGGGCGCTTTTCTCTTCTTCCTTTTTTGGCCCGTGTAACGTTTGCGTTGGGATTCTTTGTTTCATTCCATACCAGGGTATGCGGGCGTGGCCCCGTTGGGAAGGACGGACGTATCCCACCCTGCATGCAACAAAACGCAACTGTACAGTTCGGCGTTCGACGGCGGCGGTGAAGTCGAGTTGACCGTTTTGTTTCGTTTACATAAATTTAGCCTTCCCCATGACTTTCGCTTATCGGTCATTATTATCGCGATGCAACGAGTTGAATACGTAGCCACCTGGTTTCTACGGCAATCTCATCCCCTTGTATTCTTGTCCGCTTGCCTGTCGTCGACATGTTGACACTTTTACATGGTACATGCGGGATGACACGTTTGGAAATGATGACATGGCTCATACTTTTGCCAACAAACAACAGTAATACAACCGTAAGGAAAAACCCTTCCCACACCCGCTTCCTAAAATGGAATGCAGAACAAAAAAAAAGAAACATGCGAGAGCATTGGGGGTGGATCGTGACTCGAAATGTGGGAAAGTATAAAGATATCCAAAAGATAAGAGGAAGCTAAAGCAGTGGAAGCCACTGGCCTGTTTACGGAACGAGATGGCATCGTCAGCGTCATGTTCATGCGCGGCAGAATTAACAGACCGAAACACCCACCTATAACAAGACTCGGCAAATCGAATAAATCACGCCGTATGTGGAAGCAGAACGTTGTAGGAACGGGCGTTCCGTCAGGTTTCAACAATACGCAATGCGAGTAAACGGACTGCGCCGCGCTCTCAAATGCATGTGTCGCAAAATTCTCCCAGTACTCAACAACCGATTGATTTTCAAATAGCTAGGGGGAACGAGTTAGAGGCGAGAGGCTCGGCCAGACGCCCAAAGTGCTCACCTCCCAGATATACTTCCTAGTACCCAGCAGTTCCTCCTTGCTCCATCCTGTGAGCATACAGAACTCGGGCCCAACGAGGCATATCTCGCCCGTCCTCCGCCAAACAACGGTGGGAGTGCCGCTGTATGATATGAGCTTGTTCAGTTCCTGCAGGGGGAAGGACCTCGTGGTCAACCGAGGCACGACCTCAACTAATTGTGGTTACCGCTTACGATCACAGATCGTTGTACACACTTTTCAACAAAGATTTCGTCCACCTCGGTAAGTGGCATTTGAAGGGCTATTAGGGATGGCCGAAATATGGCGAGAGCCCGCACTATCCGGAGGATGTCGTTCTTCTCAAACCTTAGAACGCAATCAATCATAGGTCCGACCACTTTACGATCTCCGAAACATACCTGAAAGGGAGAACCTTCATCAAAAAGTGATAACCTTCGGTATAGTCGTATGGTTTCGTGATGCTCTCATACACTTCCTCGGCAGTGCTAGGGCCAGAAATTTCAAGCCCGCTGTCGATGGTTACGAGGTATTGTTGGGCAATGAAGTATAAATGATGACAAAGCCACGTACACAGAATCAGCGGAGGAGAGTGGCCAACGGAGCGCAAGTGGATGCAATGCTGTTTGTGAGGGAGACATAAGCGAACCCGCTTGTGTGGTCGTAGTGAACGAGTCCTGGGGGGTATGAGTAGACGACGTGGTGTCGCTACTGCCGGGGTCGATCGACGCAAAAGACTGGCTGAGAAAGTCGGCGGAGGAAGACGATGTCTGTGAGCGATCGGTAAAAGGAAGAGTTAATCAGTCGGTTTCAAAGACGGTTTTGAGCGCTGCGTACTGTAACAAAAGGTGACGCGAGGAAGCCATTAGGCTCAGAATGCAGTAATGAGTGGCCGGGGCCACCAGCCAAGGTCGTGGGGTATTCTGATGAAGGGGTAGAGAAGGAATGGACGGAGGGGGGCGGTGTGGCAGACGAGTGAGGATCCAAAGGCGGGGTACCTTCGGGATGATTGCCCAGGATTGCAGAGAGGATGGAGTACTCGAGGTTGGCACCTTCAGAACCAAAGGAGAAAGATGGTGCATTGAGGGGCGTATCGAATAAGGGGTCCTTTGGGGCGAAGCCGTCTACGATAAACTGGTGAGACGAGGAAGGGGGCTCTAGTGGTGACATTACGCATGCCTGAAGGGGCCTTTGGGGTGGGCGCTGAAAGTTGAGGAGGCGGGGATGAGCTGTTACCGGTGCCGGCTTTCTGCTTCTTGAGAATCTCTGTTTGAAAGGTCAGATGTCACATAGCCATGTCCTCTCAGAGGCGAGTGACCCACCGAGTTCGGCTTCACCCAACAGATATTTCGCGCGTTTCCGATGACCCTCTACGCAAGAGCCGGCCATTCCACGCTTGGTACAGCGCTGGCAAGGACGGGCTAGGCATGCGCATACGGTCGGCGAAGATAAGCCAAATTGACACGAGAGGACACGCACAATCATCGCAGGTCAAATGGGCCCTCTGGCAATGGATGCAGGCCCTCGCAGCTTTTTTCTTCCTGGGGCCGTTATCCTTCCGCGCGGTTCTAATTGGACCTGTTCCGGTCGAGGGGGACGGATCCGTGTCCGTAGCAGAGTCCTTGTCCATGCGTCGACGCTTGGCAGACGCAGCTGGAGGGCTAGGCGGCGAAGAAGTTCGAGTGAGCCTGATGTGATTTGAGGAAGGACCAGGGAGAGTGATGGAGGGAGGAGTGCGGACAGCGGGCATTGCAGAGAGGGAAGTCGGGTTGACGGTGAGGAGAGGGGAGGGAGATGACATGAAATGGAGGGAGAAATGAGAAGCAGGACGGGCCGGAAGTGATGAACGAGGACTTATATAGAGGGAGCAGGTTGTGCTGCACCTCGCGAGGTGAGCTCGTCTCGCTATTCGAGAAACAGAAGATCTTCAGCCTATCTCCGCATCGGTATCGGGCTCCCTCCGACCCGATTGGCGCCGTCCCCTTTTTCGGCCCGCGGCTGATCCCAATATAGCTGAGTTTATCATCACATCATTAATGCCCATGTAAGCAATGACAAACCACACCCATCTATGTTTCCTGTTTCCCATGCGTTTATTGCTCAACTATGGAGGATGGAAAACCAAAAGTGTGAATGTCATAATCTCTGGTCAGGTGGATTTTAAGCGGCGGCAACTCCCAATGACTCCGAGCCCGACTTTCCAGACAACGCCGTCCGTCCCCGCCGCACCTTGTGCTTCTTCGACGCCTCCATAAACCTATTTTAATGATCCCTGAATGCCGTTACCCCCCTTCGATGCAGGGACAATCACTCTCAGATTAGAAAGCCGGGGTTCACGGTGTCGAACAGGCCTCAACAACTGCTACTACCAGGTGCATGGCAACTAACTATAGTTTTTTTTTTCTTGAGGGTACGGGTACCTCGTTTTTTGTATATATATATTTTCGGCTGCACTGCAACCTGCCAACAGTACTAGTATCGTTGGGGATCAGAATTCAGAAACGAGGCAGGTGAAAGACTCGGTAACGGCGCCGCATGGCAAGGGATTAATATAGGTGGGCGCACTATAACGGTCAGGGGCGGGGAAACATGAGATGATGCACATGAATGGTTTCAGTGAACGAGCACAGATCGATTCGTTATCGTGGGCCCATGGGTCACACTAGTATCGACTAGTATAACAATCCGGTAATTGGCTGAGTAGACGTTCGGTTCAGTTGCCGCCGGGGCCGATCATCTATTTGCAACCCAACCCCCCCCTCGCAGTACAGTTCATGTGTTCCACCGGCGCCTGTTCCCTCTTATCACGATAAACGCAAACTCAGCTGTACGCTCCGCTCCACAAGGTCCAGGCACCTGTTTTGCCTTTGAGGTAATCTCGCGGGAAGAAGGGAAGGTCCCGTGGAACAGTCGTGGAACCCAGAGTAAATAAATGCCAGGTACACAATCTCTTCGATGATGAGTCGGTTTTTGCGTGCCAAAACCATGGAAAAATAGCAACTTGAACCTTTTACTGTAAAGTTTTTTTCACGATCCATACCCAAGGTGTCCTGCGATTGGAGTTAATTAAATTTAAAGTTTTTTCTACACAAATATGGATGTCACGTGCCGCATCGGCTGAGCTCTAATCATGGGATTTCCCGCGTATGACCGTGCCAGCAGTTAGCCTCTCTGGCCGAGTCGCACCTAAGATTTCATCGGGTCCCTCGAGGTTTTTTAGCTCATCTACGGTAAATTGTTACATCGCTTACAGTCATCAAGTCGTCAAACATGGCTTCAGGCGTGGTTGGTTGCGTACTAAGCGACACTTGATGCGACGATGTATAAAATGAAATTGATTCCATCCAAATATGCAGTGACTACCATGCTACCGTGCACACGGGGCTACAAGCATAAGATCAAGCGGAGATCGTTGGGTAAGGAAAAAGAACCTGCCTCGCAGACAAGGCGTAAAGTACCCCATTGGCTGATAATAGCTTGGATAGTAGGTGACAAGAGCACAACATTTCCGATCCGATGCAACAAAACAAGTGCGAAAGCAAAACGATGTGCGAGGTGATTGTACACAAGTAAAAATGGGCGACGACCCGAGTAGTGGGGGGGAGTAATATGTGAAGGAGCGTTGTTGAGCGGTGTAAGGTGCGTAATCGGGACAGGTGGCGAGTTTGACGTCGCGCACACGTGACTTAGACGTGACTTACGCGACGAGGCACCTCACGTGCTCTCTAGGTACAACAGGCAGGGCGGCGGGAGGAGGGGAGCGCGTGAAAGGAGAATGGAGGGAGACCTAAGCCAAGGATTCAGGAACGGATCTCACACGCCCACATAAGGAAACAGACTCACGGGACAGGGAATAGTACAGGGACAGTCCACAATACATCGAGATATACAAAATGTCAATGCCCTGGGGGCCACGGGCGCCCAGAGCACATGCAAAGTCAGGACTTGCGCGATTTTCGAGATCGCGATGATGTCACCCCTGAGCGGTTTCTCACTCTTCGAGGGGGGGCCTCTGCGCTCGCAAGCTTATCGATTTCCGCGGGGTTTCGCAATCCAGTCGTCGTGCCCCCTTGCTTCCTCGACGGTTTCGACCCTGTTGCTGCTGCTGCTGCTGCTGCCTCTTTGGCAGTAGAGCGTCTGGTCCGTTGCGATCGCCTTCCTCCTCGTCCCGCCACCACCTCATCGTCATCTTCGCCGCCGCCATCTTCCTCCTCCTCTTCGGTTTCCTCTTCCGCAGCCACGTCGGCCTTTGCCTTGCCTTTGCCCTTGGCACTACCACTACCACTGGCACCGGTTTCGGCAACCACGGTCGTGTTGGTGGAGGAGGCAGAGGAAGATGAACGGGCACGCTTGGAGTTGCCCCCGGCGGCGGAAACTGCAGTTGATGAGCCGGAGGAGAACGAGGGCGACCTCTCGCGGGTACGTCGCGCGGAGGAGCGAGAAGGCGCTGGGTTGGCCTGCACCTTCTTGCCCCCTGCATCCTTGCCGCGTCCGCGTGACGTACTTGCCTGATGGATGTCGTCCTTCGCGGGAGATTGTGATTCGGGTGGTAGGGAAGAAGAGATGGTAAGCGGACTGGGAGTGGCATCCGCGTTCCCTTGCGTCTCGTGTGATGTTTTTATGGGTTTGTGTGGTGGCACTGATGGTCCCGCCTTGCTGTCTGTTGATATGTCCGATTGATCGAGTGCAACGGACGCAATTGCCTCCGATCCCTTTTCATTTTCATCGGACTTGGTTATCTTGTGCTTCTTGCGTGGTGGCTCAGGTACCTCTGAAGGTTCCCTAGTACAGAGCTCTTGGAGAAGTGCCTGTACAGGTTTGCGCTTTCTGAGTGAACGGCGCGTACGGACAAGGGGCGGAACAATCGGGGTCTTTCCACCTTGCGATTTGAAGTACTCCTTCTGAATGCCAGTGAGCTGCCACAGCATATCGTGAACACCTAGCCAGGTCATCGGGGCTGTTGAGATGGGGGAGGGCTTCATGGCTGAGAGGTGAAAGAAGAAGGGCAAATAAAACTCAAAGAAGGTTTGAAAAGGGAGAAATCAGTGCACGTACTGACGACTTGATGCACGAACATTGCAGTGCTCTCTTTGATGTCGGGACGCCAAAAGGCATCATACCCAGGGTGACTAGGGCTGTAGAATACGTGGAGGGCGGCGAGGGTGTATATGGCAGCAGCAGTTCTAAATGAGAGAGAAGGGCGAGAATAAGGGGACTCGAGGAACGCTTGGACGCTAGGATGTGCGGTGGTCCAGGTGCCATCGCTGAGGACGCCGCGCGCGACGAGGCTAGGAAAGAAGCGGGGTTTGAAAGACGAACAGAGGGCTTTCCCGGCCATGGCAGGCTCGTCCAGCGCGAGGCTGCCAAGGGGATCGTACCGGACAGGGAAGTCAAAACGGGGCTCTGGGGCGAAACTCGCGGGCCACCCCAAGCGATCCGACGAAGTGGGAAAGCGGGAGCACTGCTGCTGCCCGTCAAGGGCGGCGGCGGCCTGATCGACGCTGGCTGGGTGGGCGAGACGGCGCGGGAGGGGATGGAGAAACTCCATGCTTTGAGGCGGGGATGTCTAATGAAAGGCAGGAAGTAGTAAGTAGCGTAGCGAGATGGTTGTGTGTGTGTAGTGTGGCGGGGAAGGCAGCCCAGAGGGCGGAGTTTAGGATGGTATAAGCGCAGGGGGGAGTGGTGTGTGTTGAGTGGGTGGACAGAATAGCGGAGAGGGTGGGGAGTGGAGAGCGAGGGGAGGGAGAGGAGAGAGGACAGGACGAGATGAAAGCCGACAAAGGATAGGCTTTGGCTTGTTTGCCCCTTGGCCCGCTGCACTGCACACCGTCTCTCGACATGAGGCCATAGGACAAGCGCGCATCACTGAGATTCATGGACCACTCTTTTTTTCAACATTCACTATCAAAAGCTGTCTCCAGGCGTTGCCTGCACTTGTCCTCCCTTTGTTCGCTTGCCCCTCCGAAAAGCAAGTCTCTGTCAGTCTCTCGCGTGGTCGAGATATTGAGCAGCGATATCGCCGGATTACAATCTGTAACTGACTGACGCCAGACATCGCCAATCTGTCGGGCCCATCTATATACATCCGAGGCTATGGACAAACACACTCGCTCTCCCTCCCGCAGTATTGTCAGCCTCGATCGTCCTCATAGGTGTGGCCAGTGTGAGTGAAATCGAACATCGAGAAGAAAAAAAAGTTGGATGTGGCGTCTGTGGCCCCTTAACGAATCCGCACGTAAACCACCTGCTGCAGGCATCACGCGGACTTCCGTTTTGCACGCATAAGTCCCAAAAGGGAAGCCGACGTGAACGTGGCAATTTATCGATTCTACCACGATCGACTCGTAAGCCAACATAATTCTACCATTTGACCGTCCTTTTTGTCCCCATAACACAACCGCTATAACATACCATTGTAGAACTGTACCCATGACAACACCGTCTATGCATAAAGGGCGTTAGCTATCTTCATATCGATCGAATACTATGGCAGCACATCGGAGTGATTAAAGCACCAGTATCACCCCTCGCGAGCATCACCACCCTGGGGCCGATAATCATCCGAGGGAGGGCCCGGCCAGCCCTGAGCGCCTCTCGAGACGCGACACGCAGGATCCACGCTCATGCTGGCAGGGGGCCGCACTGTGGCAGTTCCATCACACATTCCTGCGACCGGAGCCCGAAGTTCGACGTTCACATTCCTCCGAGCACGCCTAGACGTGAAATTGTACAGTAGCTCGTCAGCCGGGCCTGGGCATCCGCACTGTACGGGAAAAGCTATCGGGCAGTGCGGAGCGCACTTCCGAACTTACCTGACGCCTCCATCTCCGCAACCGTCGCATTCCAAAGCCTAATATCCACATCCGGGGAATCAAGCACCAGGATCGCCTGCAACGATACATGCGGAATCAAAACCACGTCTTCACGGGGCAGCTGCACTGGCAGGAGGTTTGGGAAGGGCATTCCGGCCTGCCTGGCACACACCTCGTCAGTCTTCAGCGAGGATGCACTTGGCGGGCATAGAACGTCACCTGGGATTGTTCCAGATAACCAAACAGGGTTACAGTGCTCCCGGCATCTCTCAGCCACGGCACGCTGCCTCTTGTGGGTAGACAGAGCGAGATATCGGCAAGGACGATGTGGCAATCGTTCCACAGCAGGATGGTGGAAGATCTGACGTCATGGCTCAGTACCCTGGAATAAAGGGATGTGAGCTACCAGAAGGGATATATTGGCCTGAATTAGGAACATACTTGCCCACAACTCGCAACTTTTTTCCGATGAGCTCGTTTCGTATAGATGATAGCCGAGTGGGGATAGCAGAGTCCACTCGTGAGGACATCCACACCTTTCTGGAAGCGGACTTGCCTGATTCTACGCCACCGACAGCGCACAGGGCGGTTACGAGGAAACCGTGTTGCTCCCACTCGAGGAAGGGGGGAAGCGGGGAAGTTGAAGGGAAATGAAGGGCAACGGCCGAGGCAGGTCCCCTAAATAATGCTTACGTGATACAAATCATCAAAGCGGTTGATTATACAGACAGTTACACCTCTCGGCATGTCTACATCGTGAACAGATCAGACGTCGAAATCTCGCACCATCACGTCTCCCGCTGCACCCGCGGTGATAATCCTGCGTTCGTCAAAGGCAATCGTACCTCGTAAGGTCGACAGATGATCTTCACCCGATTCGGAGGAACCCGTCGAAGATCCCACCTCTGTCCCCCATCCATTCTCTAAATCCCACACCCACACCTTCCCATCAACGCCAAGGCTTACGCATCGGCCGTCCGCGAGCGCCAACGCACTCACCGGGCCCTTCTGCCCGAGCAGACTTCGCACAAAGGTGAGCTTCGGTGCCGCCCCTGCGCCGGCGCGGAGTGGCGGCGAGGAGAGACGATACAGCTGCAGTGGGAGACTAGCAGGTGTAAATCCACCCGGTGGGTGCGCCTCCCCTTGCACCGCCGGCGCGAGGACGACCCATCTTCCATCTGTCTGCGTGCCGGCTACGCTCCCGACTTTACGGCCCCATTGCTCTCGCACGACGCGTAACTTTGCCTCGTCGATCCAACCTGCAGGAATATCGAATGCACGCGTGCTGCGCGTGGAAAGGAGTAATGATGGTGGCCGCGTAGGCGATGTGAAAGGTGAAGTCGGCGAGTGCAAGGCAGCGTTTGAGAGAATGACCTCCGTCACGCCCACGCTCCAGTGTGCTGGGTAGACGGGACTCGCGTAAGTTAATACCAACTTGTAGGTTTGGAATTCAGGCATGGTCAACACAAGAGAAGATGGAGGGAATGACGTGAATGAGGTGAGAACGTGGACAACTTGTATGGCCTCATGAGTGACATCGTACACGGAGAGAGTGAAGCTCTCCGAGAGCGTAACGAGCACAGGGTGGCAGTAGGCGACTAGAATGATCGGCGCTGTTCGCGGCGACCTGAATGGCGGCGCGTAGTAGTGCTTGCGAGGGTGTGAATGTAGTTCATGCACATAGATATCTCCGTTTGAGACGCACGCCGCGATGTGTAGACCCGCACTCGTCCGAGATGATTGGTCAACAGCAAGAGCTGTGACTCGAACTGGGTGTTGTGTATGGATAGGTGCGACGTGAATGACGTGCTTTGAACCGGAGGTAGAAAGAACGAGGATGGATGGGGAATGTGATAATTCAGGGGAGAATATGACCGTGTATTTGCCGGCCAAGGTGATCCGCGGTACCTTGTGCCCTTGCTCCTGTCCGGACGTGCCAACTTGCCGCGCGGGGCTTTGACAAATGCTACTGTGCAGAAATGTCGACATGTCATCTAGGGTAGATGCGTGACAGCGACCTTGAAAAAGGGAATCGGTCAACTCTTCGTATATCATGCCGGACACAACATACCGCTGCGCCAGTTCGTGCTGATGCGAAACATTCGTTTCCAATCCTGGGTCTCTCCCGCAGCCACGCGACTAGGGAGATTCTTGGTCTCGCGCCCATCTCTACGGCCGACGAAGCCCCTAGAACCTCTCAAGCGTAGCCTGCCAAACTCGCGCAAGTAGAGGATCTTCCACAGCTACAAGAAGACATCCCGAATGTTCAACGCGATTACGCACAAAAGGAACACATTCTCGATATGAATGTACTATGTACCTGGTTGTCGAGGGACAGTCGTGCCCAGTTGCGGTTGATGGACTGAGCCACGCAGAGATCTGTATAGGACAGGAATATGAATATGTGGAGGATGAGCTCGTCGTACAAGCTTTCGAAGCAGCTAGGCCGTGCGGGAGGAATGGAAATCGACGCCGGGGGTGTGGACAGGTGTGAACGCTTTGCAGGTGGGAGATGAGCTGGCGAGAGCGATCTCTTGGCCATTGCGGATTGCGGACAAGTATCTTCGGGCCGAACTAAGCCGGGCGACGACCTCGAGGAGGGGTGTGCAACCCAAAGGCGATCGAACGGGGATTTGATGGCACCGTCTCGAGGTGCTGAGCCTCTCGCGCGTGCACTACACACCTCTCTCGAGAATCACAAAGGCCCCGTGCACGTCGCACGCTATGCCAAGGGAAGCGCGAAATATGTCCTTACTGCTGGTCAAGACCGCGTCGTCCGTCTCTGGAACCCCAACTTAGGCACAGAGATCAAGTCCTATTCGGCCCACGGCTACGAGGTGCTCTCAATCTCGGTGTAAGTCTCGCTTCCGAATACATTATTCCATGGCCGCATGCGTTTCATACACTACACACGCTCTCTAGCGCACACGACAATACCAAGTTCGTCTCCTCTGGCGGAGACCGATCTGTCTTTCTTTGGGATGTGACCACCGGAAACACGATCCGCAGGATATCCGCCCACCTGGCAAAAATTAATGTGGTGGAGTTTAATAATGACGCCTCCGTCGTGGCAAGCGGTAAGTAACATTTCATTCGTGCATGCTCTCTCTTTGCCGATGGTCACACCTATTGCTAACCCGCAATCGGCACAGGTTCCTATGACTCTACCGTCAAACTGTGGGATCTTCGGTGCGTATACCGTAGTCCAATCATGCTTGGCTCGCGTTTTCACACCAGGAGTCGATCTCTCAGGTCTCAGAATCGTCAACCGATACAAGCTCTAGAGGAAGCCCGGGACTCCGTTCAGGCGCTCTATGTGGGGTCTTCGAGGATCATGTCCGGCTCCGTTGATGGCCACGTCCGAACATACGACTTGCGCAAGGGTGAGCTTCGTGCTGACTATATCGGTCGTACGTCTGCCACCAACATTCCTTCTTTTTCGCAACGCGGCAATTTTTAATTTTTTTCGTGCAGATCCCGTCACATCCGTCGTCCCAACCCAAGACGAATCTACCTATCTCGTGATGACACTAGACGGGCACATCCGCCTCATGGATGCTATCACCGGGAAGCTGCTTAATGACTTTTCCGGCCACGTCCACACTTCATACCGATGTCGCACCTGCTTTGGACACGGCGAAGCCAGCGTCATTGCAGGAGATGAAAACGGTGCCATTTGGGCCTGGGACCTTCTTGATGTGAGTTCTCTGGCCTTCATGCACACCGGTGACAACTATCTGAGCCCCTCCTGATGCAGGCCAAACCACTAAAACCCAATCCTCCCCCGAAGGTACACCATAAAGTCGTGACATGGACAGAACATCACCCCACGGAGGCTGGGGAACTGATTACTGCCAGCGCTGATGGCACGGTCAAAGTTTGGCGTTATCCAGCCTCTGACACATAATACTTGTTTTGATTGTGAATGTATATTGTGACAATACGAAAATACAGCCTTTGGGCAGATCGGTGGGACACACGGAATGATGAAAGGACATGGCAAATCGATATAGCTGCGGGTCAAACGAGTCACCGCTTGGCTTGACTCGCAGCCTCTATTGGCGATAGGGCAGCAATCAGACATGTGGTCCTATCGCGTAAGATGTAACGGAGCCTACCTCTTCGAGTTGCGTCTTCTAATAGTTGGGTGTCGACGTGCTCGGCGGGTAGTTGGACGTACCGCACGACAGATCCGCGTATAAAGCAGTTCTTTACTGCCATCTAGGACAGAGCGTATGTCAACGTCATAAGCCTGGAGGTAATAAAAAGTCGAGTGCACCATGTGAGGATGCCTCGCCTGGTCTGCCACTTCAATCGCATCCAAACGAATATTAAGAAACCTTTACAAAACACCGTCAAAACCCGAGAAATCTATAGAGGGCAAGAGGTAGGTGGCATAAGGGCTTACTTACTGGTCGACGGATTTCAACGTTCCTGTGATAGACAGGTCATTCTTGAGTTCGACCGTGACGCGCTGATCGGTGAGCGTTTTGAAAACTGAGAATATGAGCTGGCGAGGTACGATCAATATCTTTGCGCAAAATTCTGGGCAGGACGTACCATGGCGGCGCCTCCACTCCCGAGTCCCGAGTCGAGTCGGGTAATAAGGAACTTGTCTTATGTAATCAGACCGAATTACGCTCTCCTGTGGCATCCTCCTACGAGACAAACCTCTATTGTTTGTGTTGTACTCTAACGCAGACCAGTGAAGGTAAAATAAAATAAAAGTACGCCAAGATCCAGTGCAGTGCAGTGGGCTATTGGTCCCTACGAGTACCGCATGCACTGCCTAGTTTCTCTCGTAGTCTCCGCGATCTTCGAGGCCCCAACTCAAAGTCACTTGCCTCAGAAAAATATCCTGTTACAGGCGACGCAGCAGCCACTTCGCGACAAGAGACGACAACGCCAGCTTCATCCATGTTCGCAGCAGGGAGCCTACTACTTATTAGGTCTTCGACTCGCTGAATGGTAGTAGAGACACCACTACTACATCGCCGACGCTTCGATTCGTTGTTCTTGCCAATGTACGCCGTGCCGCCTGAAGATTTTACAGTACAGTAACAAGCGTTAGTCGTGTCGTGTCATCGCTGGAAGTAGAAGTGCGCAAACCATTTCTTTTTCTGGAACGCGGAGGATCTCGGACTCGGATTTGTGTTCCCGCCAGCACCATCATCCTGCTGTCATGCTGCTGCGCGCACTTCTCCGTCATCCTCAGTGTCATCAGGTGTCGCTTTCGGAGCCATCGTATGCGCGGTGGGTATTCGCCAATCTGGCCTGCTCCTGCAGGCTGCTGTGCCTCATCTTCATCACTATGGTCGGAATGTATCCAGTCGGACACTGCACCGCCAAGTATAGACGTCATTCCTCCAGACGTCTTGCAGCTCGTCCGAGTCGTCCTGTCTGTTGTACTTGTCGGTCAGCCTCTGTGCGAATCCCATCAAAGGACTACAAGCCATACCGTCGTGACGCGTTAGCTTTCTTCTGAGGTGCGGTGGCACGCCGCCGATATCTACTGTGTCTTGGTTCGTTTGAGTGGCGACACCAAACTGTTGTTGGAGACATGGTGTTTTCTCGAGTAACCCCGACTCCATTTGATGGGCATCGTGGTGTAGCCACTGCATCTCCAGGGAGTCGCCGATTGGCAGGCCCGTGATGCAGTCATCAACGAATTGCTTGTCAAATATCAAAATGACCATGGTTGCTGCGTGCGCTAAACTGACGGTGTACGAGCAATGAGGTCGTAATTAATCTTGCCACAGGCATATCCCTGGCAATTATATAGGCACATAACAGTCTGTGGCGGTGGTGGCCACTTGGTGGCCTTTGTCCATTGTGACGGATACAATGGCGCCCTGGTCCTAGCCTCTTAGAGGGATTGTGTACCTTGTCCAGTGGCGGAATGTCTCTCCGTCAAACAGCGTCACCTCACAGATAACCCGGCGTGCTATTATTGCACACACATCCACCAGTTGATCAAGTGGGATTCAACACGTATATTGTGGCCATATTCCGTGACGTCGATGGCTGAATTAGCTGAGCCCCGGGTATTGCATAGAACAAATATCAATAAAGAACTATTATCGATCTGAATGTTCCCTTTGGGCGACGCCAGGACGTTTACGATAAATCGAATCTAGCAGCGTGGAGGAGCGTTGCGAACTGTAGGCAAATTAGCCGACACATGTCTGCCAACAGACGACTTGTCGTACCTGAACTCTTGCGATGTTCACAAGTTGCTCAAAATCGTAGCCGATACGATCGCTGATGTCGCCTTTCAAGTTACTTTTGGTAAGAAGTGGTTGTATCACGTCAGAATACAGTACAAGGCTTCGCACCGCTGTTATGGTACATCGGATCGGCGATCCGCCCTGCACGTTCGAATAGATGAGTAGCAGGGAACCCCTGGAAATGGAAGGACTGAGATGAGATAATCCGTCAGTCTTGATCAGAGGAAGAAGCAAAGGAGCGAGACTTTCCTGGTGGTCACTGCAGCATACCTATGACAAACGTGTTAACTCGCCTCCTGCATAATGATAAATCGAAAACGAACTGGGGTGAATCCAACGACAAGCTCAGGGACATAAATAGTCGAAATGTTGGCAACGAGCTGTGTTACTTCTTGTGTGCCAATGCTGTTTATTATCGTCTTGAGTTTTGGGAACGCAAGTCACATGCTCGGCGAAACGTACATCTCAGGGAGACCGAGCTGCTGCGGCTCCCCTGGCTCATGATATGCGGTCATGTCAGCTTGTATCATCAAGGTTAAGTTTTTGTCCGAATCGCGCATTTCCTCTGCGGAGAAACTATAAGTTTCAAAATACGCGCAACTCAACAGACGTACGAGCGTAGTGCTTCGAACCGAGCAATCCTTGTTCCTCGCCAGCGAATACGACAAGCTCGACGTTCGAGCGGAACCTGACACCGAGGCGTTTGATTGTACGCGCGATGGCCAAAAGGCCCGTCGTTCCAGACCCGTCATCGTTACCACCTGGTGCTCGTACGCTGCCAAACGAACCTCGGCTGTCGTAGTGCGCACTGATGAGGACCGTCTCGGTGGTCTTCTCTATCGAGGGGTATCGGCTACAAACATGTCGTGACACGCGATGGGTTCATGCGGACAAGGTGCAAGTGAACTACGACATACCAGATAACGTTTGGCGCAAACCCAGGCAGGAAAGGTCGCAGCTCACAGTTCGCGCCCGTCTCCTCGAAACGGACTCTCAGCCACTCCGCCGCGATAAGTGCACCCGAGGAGAACGAATGCCGACTCAGGATCCCAGACCTGCCGTCCTCACCCGTGAGGAAGCGGATGTCGTTCCGGATCTGGGGGAGAGAGATGTTGGATACAATCCTCGCAACTTCCGGGTTGAATCTGAGAGTGGAGAGTATGTCGCGCACGCGTGCTATGGCCGGCTCTGGAACGGGAAGGAAGGAGAATGGCTTCGAAGGGAGCACATATATGCGCCAAGTGGGCGGGAGTATGAGGGTCAACTGTCTGGTGTATGCTGGAGAAAGGGCAAGAAGGGCAGAAGTGGAAGTATGATGGAGTGGGCGCGTGTCAATAGGGCCTGAGAGAAGCTGCTGATCGTCTGCATGGAGACCATAGGTGGTGACGTCGGTGTCGGGAAGGGTAGCCAGATACCTCTGAAGAGATAGTAATGAGAAGGGATAGTCCGTTAGGTGTTGCTCGAGCGATGCTTGTTCTATCCATACGAGTTGGGCCCCAGGGTGAAGGTGTATCGAGGGGGCATCGGTGGTTGAAGCAAATGAGTTGACACATGATTCGGAAGGGGTGAACACGTCCTGAGAGCCGTAGGTTCCGATGTAGCTTTGAGCCAGACAATCATTGGAGGTGATGTGAGGATGGTTATGTGGGTAAACGACGAGGAAGGCGAGCGTCTCTATCAGCTTGCCTATGATCATGTTGAAATTCGGGAAGAGCGTGCGAGTGAAGTACAGTGTATGCTAAACGTCAAATCTAACAATCTGCTCCCCTCCTCCACGATCAATTCTCACAAGCCTTTTGGCAACACACCCATAAAGAACGCGTATGGAGGCACCGCTGCCAATCACCGCTACCCCTCTCTCGCCCCTGGCGCTGAGTAATTCTTTGACTTTAGCTAGTGGAAGCGAATACTGTGGCGTGGCTTCCAGCAGTGCGACTAGCAAGTGCGCGGTCAGCACTTGTTGGCTGGTTGGTGATTGAGCTGCAGCAGTTGTTATACTCGAGAGAGAAGATGCGGTGGGTGAAGCAGGAAGAGGGTCCTGTGCAGCTAGGGCATGGAGGTAGGTACTGGGCGAAAAAGCAATTAGTGGGCATAATTTGGGTGATGACCGACTACTGTACATCGTTTCTTTTGCGCGCAGGGGTCTGGTCCCACCACTTCCAGAGGTGCCGAAGGAGTTCCCTGGCATGATCAAATCGCCCACAGTAGTCCATATCTTCGACTGTGATTTGAGGTTAGATGAGATAACGCTCAAACTTTTTGTTGTCACATACGATAATACGTTCTACGTCGTTCGTTATACGGATCTTCTTTGCGGAGGGTGTAAGACCGGTGTTCTCCGGTGTTGAGGATGAAGTGAGTTGCTCTATATTTACGATAGGAGTACTTGGCTCGCTGGTCCGCGGGGGCGCAGATCGAGGCAAACGCTGAACGGGTTGTTGTCTTATTGTACGATCGTCCACTTGTCTAGTGTCCTCAAGGGCGCTAACGTGTGCCCCAAGCGTGCGATCGAATGTATCTTCTAAGGCACTAAATTCTTCTGGTATCGCATCTTCGGGAACTTCCCCTTGGATAGGCGGACCCGCCGATGCACTGTGAGATGCTGAAGACTTGAAGGGCGCAGCCGGAGTCAAGAACGATGAGGTCACGTTCCCAAGGTCAACTTCCTCCTCGACTAGAAGCTCATTCTTGAACTCCTTGAACTGTAGAGTCTTTCTTGCCCCAGGAGTTGTCCAGAACGAGTCCTCTTGTGGATCTGGCACCGCGGTGTTCGGGGGTTCGGGGGAATTTGCAGGGTTGTCCTCGACAGGTAGGACGGAGATGGAACGTTTGTTTTGCAGGTCCAATTTCTGGACATTGGTCACCTACGAACAAACGTAGAACAGAGTAGAGAGCGCACCCGCTTCCTAAGTTGAGTAATCCTTGTCTGGAGGTCTTGAATCCTCTTCTCTTCCTTGGCCACCAGAGATTTAGGTGATTGGGAGTCTGATATATGTTCAGATGCTTCCATCTTGGCTGAGTAGTCAATTCGATTCGTTTACGGAGACGACACAAAATCTTACATTTTTGAGGCTGTTAGTAAGTGAATGGATCTCCTCACGTAGTTCGCGTAGGTGCTCCAGCATGGCAACCACCTGTGAGCGGACGCGCGGCATAGGACGTATCCCCGAACTGGTTGCAAATGGTATTCGAATTCGGAAGCGGGTAGGCGGAAGGTACCCTCACTAGCGATCAATGTATTTCAGTGCGGCTTCCGCAAAAACCTCCGGTTCTGGCTCCTTTGGAACGAGCACATCTCTTCGTTGAGCCGAGGGGTGCTTCCGTAGAGGAGTCGCACTGACAACCTCGACTCTTGTGATTTCTTGAGGGGGCCCAGGTTGTGTGCTGACGCGTGATGGAGGCAGTAATGTAAAGAGACCGAGCTCGGAGGGATCGATGTCGCGAATAAGATCACCAAGGGGGGTGGTGAGAACTGCACGGGTGAAAGGGCCAGAGTGATCGTGTTGGGTCATGGCCGATGCTGATGCCTTGACTGATTTCATTGTCCTTGTTAAACGGTCGACGTGATCTGTTATGGACGGCATGGTGGACGTCGTCTCGGTCGATCCTCGTGAGAAACGAGAATCTAAATTGTGGCGTCTGGGGATCCAACGAACGTGACGTATACGTCGTATAGACACCCAACCCTGCTGGCCCTCGCGAGGGTCAACCTTTCATCTCATTCGCCTACCTCCGCGCTTAGTCCTCGCTTCCGCAAATGCCCATGCCAACCAACGCGCCAAGTCGTCCCGCAACCCCTGGACGCAGCGGGGTTTGGGAACCACTTCCGTCAATTATTTATGGATACGCCGTACATCCACTCTCCCCTTCGCACCGCGATACCCGCATATCCAATCGACCCCGGCTATCTACTGTCACAGAGGCGTCTACTGCAGAGTCTTTGATCCATCGCGACGTAGTTGCGTTGGAGGTCGGTGACGAGGTCTACGCCTTTGAGAAATACACCCCAAAGGGAAAGGAGACAGAGGGCGTTTGGTACAGGGGGTGTGTTACCTCGTTCATTCATGTAAATTGGTCTGGTCTGACCTATCATTAGCTATGTTGTCTGTACTACTCGACGCCCTCCCGTGTCTTGGAATGTGTCCTCTGACCCGTCGTCATCCCGCGGACCAAGGCTCGAAGAACCTCAGCAAGTTTTTATCGGCATATTCCCGGATTCACACATCTTCATTCGGGAGGTATTACCAGATGCTGAGGGGAGCCTTGCCGACATCGCAGCAGCCTTCCAGAATGGCACACGTCTCACCACCGCAAATGGACCAGGTCCCAGAACTCCTGGTCCCAGAAGAGATGATGAAGAGGAAGACCCTTCGACTATTCGTAAATCCTTCAAGCTTGGCCCTCCTCCGGATCAGGCCAATTCGTCCAGGGCCGGTCTTACCGTGTACCCCGCAAGCGTTCGTTCCCCGTCGCCGACAGAATCACACAATATGAAACCGTTACCTCCTCGACCATCTCTGAAGTCCAACGATGAAACTATGTCAGGGGCGGCCCAGCCCATCATTGACGAGATAGCTTCAGCACTACGCGAATGGCACATGTTAATGTTCCAGTATCTCGCCCGTAGGGATTACCAGCTTTTCCAGACAGTGCGCGAGCACATCGAGGCTTTGCACCTGGGCCGCCGCCAGCTACTTACTCAGAGTCTGAGCGAGGAGGAGACGACAAACCTTAGGCGCGATTGCGTCGCCCGTCTAGTTAGTGGAAATATTGTACAAAACCTAGATGTCATCGTCCGTCATCCCACCGGGGGTGGACTAGTGACCGTGGACGTCGAGGGAGAGATCGACACTCGCAATTGGATGAGTGCCGTACGCATGTATGCCCTACAGGCGTCGCTCGCCTACGCAGATGCCTCCGGCGAAGGCTCAAGACCACTGAGGTCTCGTCAAAGTCTTGAGCTGTTCTCTACTTCACCTCTCCCTACTCCCGCCCATTCGGCATTTCCGGAATACAATCGCTCGAAGACTTTCTCTCTTACTCAACCCCCAGGGTCTCAAAAACCCGCAGGAGTACCAACGCCCAAGTTCTTTCATGTTTTCCTCGAGCAACGTGCCTTTGTGGCCTCACCCTGTGCTCCAGGCGAAACGGCCGAACTCTACTTCTCGCTGTACAATAAAAGCGATGCTAGATTCGTGACAGAGGAGTTTTGTGTCATTTTGAACCACAATGGTGTACTTGCACGCGACCCGACGGCGCGTATACGTGCACTTTTCACCGACCTGGCACCGCCCGATATTCAGGGTACGATATTCCTCGTGTGCAGAATCGTCCGCAATGGTTCGGTCAAGATTGGCCCCAACCCCAGTAGTGGCATTCCTCTGGACAATGGCCATCGTGGGTCTCACTCCCCGGGATGGAATTCTTCCCCAACCGAAGCCTCCCCTGGTGGGAATCCCTCCATGTTGGATGGCTGCGGCGCAATCCGCAGACCCTTCGGGTGTGCTGTTTTGGAGTTGACCCAGTTGACAAGAGTGGTTACTGATCCGGCTGAAGTCTCCTCTACGAAGGAGCATACTATGCATATCCTCACCCCGGTCAACGAAGCCACCTTCTCGATGCTGCATCAAGACATAATCAACAACAATAGTAAAGAGTTCGAGAAGTCAACGAGGTATGTCTTTACCATTGGAGTGACTGCCTGTTCTAAACTCGTCATATCTTGCAGAGCCGAAATGATAGCCATATCCGTCAAGATATTTCATGGCAATTCACGCACTATAGTAAAAGAAAATACGTCTTTACTTCTTGGTGCTCCCCTCATCTCGCGCCTTGGATTCCCCGACGTGGTGTTTCCTGGTGAGGATCGTAACGAGCTCTATATCAAGTTGTGGAGTGGCGATTTCCCATCTGTCCATAATAACACTGCACGGCGTAGTGTGAGCCCATTCGTGCGCGGCCCCGGGACCTTCACTACAAGCAACATTCAAGTCACTGTCGAAGTAAGGGACGCTCTCGGGAAGACTGTGGAGAATGTCATCTCTCAAGGTACTGGCGAACCAAACATTTCCCAATTTCACTCCCTGGTTTTCCTCCGGAATCACCAGCCAACGTTCGGCGAGCTGATCAAGCTCGCGTTGCCTTGGAAGGAACTACCACGTTGGCACCTCTTCTTCACCTTCCGGTATCGCAGTTCAAGAGACAAGGCGGCCAAGGTCATCAGTGGTGGCGAAGCAGGGGACAAGCCGTTCGCATTCGCATTCCTACCATTATTCCCCGATGGGCGTGCCTTCATCGAGGACGGAAGTCACACGCTGGTATTGTATCGAGCGGACCGACTAAGTCAGATCGTCCCAGATGTATATCTTGAAGCGACGCCATGGTTACTGAACGGCCAACGTCACGAACAACTCAATGTTTCTGCCGAGCTCCAACGAACAGCCCCTATGATACGCGACGTTTTGGTAATCCGGTCATCTTTATGCTCGACACGGCACACACAGAATCCGGTCCTCTCAGATTTGCTTAACTGGTCCCAAATCCACGAAAAGGAAGCGCTTTTAGCTGTACTCGTCAAGTTCACATTTGTAGGAGAACTTGAGATTGTGAAGTTCTTGCGCGACATTTTTGACTCCTTATTTGCTATACTCGCGTCTCCGATGAATCAAGCTCGCGACATGGATCATCTTGTATTCAATGCGCTGGTAACGGTCCTCGGCATTGTGCAAGATAGGCGGTTCCGCAACTTCCAGCCTGTGTTGGATATCTATATTCAGCAACACTTCAACTATGCCTCGGCATCTTCGCATATCATTCATCCCATGAATCGGATGTTTGCAGATCCAATAGGAAGCGATAACGCTTCGCCACTACGCGCTGCGCTCAAGGTTTGGCATTACATCTTCAAGTTCATTGTGAGATCCCGGGAGTTACAAAGAGCAAAGGAGGCTGGCGTGGGGGGTGGTGCGACGGCTGAACATCTGGAATCGACGTTTAGGCGCGATCTACGGTCTCACCTGTCCGAAGTCAACAAGATGATGACGACTACGTCTCCACCATCCATCATCGGCACTCAAACCATCGCACTTCAGCGTTTCACTTCCATCCTACCGGAGCTAGCGCAGATATTTCCAACGGTCGAGGTCGTTTCGCTTGCGACGGCATTTGCAAATAGCGTCTCCTCGGCTAAGGGGAAGCTTGCTGTGTGGAAGCTTGTCATGTTCCTCCAGCTCGTGAAGGGCTTTTTATTCGACAACGCACAATCGCGCGCTCTATTGGTGGAGTCCGTTGTCATGTGGATCAAGCCTCACTTTGGGCGCTTCGATGAGTATACTCAGACCCAACCAGGAGACGACTCAAGTGCAGTTGATACTGCTCGAGTGTCGTGGCTGGAAAGCATACGAGTTTGCACCACTATCGTCGCTCTCATGCTGGATAAGCTTCAGCAGAAGCTGGTCGATCCTGACGTCCTCGCAGACCGTAATGCGCTGCGTCAGGAGCAGGACAATGTTGACTACTTACTTTCCTTATTGCCGAGGCAAGCCCGCCCCCCCTTTTTTTTGTAGATTTCACACATTTCTCATATATTTGCATAGGCTTTTGGAGTCCTATCGCGAGCTCCAAAATACTGCCAATGCACACGCTGTCGAGCGGAAAAGAACGCCTGCCACTTCTCTTTCAACAACGCTTGTGACGTTTCCAGAATCGTATCCGTTCTCCTTGATTGCACAATTGCCCCGAGCACCAAAGGGCTTCAATGGCGTTTACCAAGCCGAAGGCCAGGTCCTATTTAGCCCGGCACAAGGAGAAACCGCGATCGTACTACTGGTCATCTTGCTGTCTTCCCCAAAAAAGTATCTCTTAAACTTCTTCGAGGGGGTCTTCGAGATCGAGGGCCGTGACAACTTTGCCACGTTGCTCTTGCAACTTTTCAGGGTTGTAACTTCTATTTTGGACAACGATGCCTGGCCCGGGAATTGGCTGAACGTGAACATCATGGCGCATAAAGTTTTAATCAAGATGATGGACGCCGTTGCGGTCCTGCTTGAGAAGCATTTCATACCCAGTGACGATGACAGCTTCCAGTTTAACACAGAATTATGGAGGGAGGCATTTCAAGTGCTGCTGAAGCTCCTTTCCTCAGATCAACTGGTCATCGAGGAATTTAGTCCACAGGTAGTATTATTTACATCTTGACTTTGTCGCTTGTTGTTGACTGCCCACTCAGCGGCGTCGAGCAGTGTGGAGAATGGCCGGTGATATTCGGGGAGAAGGAGCTGCCATTCTTCAGCAACTCTGGGATGCTCTTGGGTGGCCCGATGACGTGTCTGAACGAGCCGGGGCTATCACAAGATATGGGGTAAAGTTTGATTGATTGTCTTTCCTGCACCCCCACTCACCTTCCTCAAGGGATATCAGACGTCTTTGAGCCCCCTCGTCAGCCATGTTGTCAATCTCTGCGTCAGCCATCATGATTTGCTTCGAAACACTGCCGTGCAGATCCTTTACAGCATGGTCGTTTCACAACACCAAGAACACCGACACTTCGATGATATTGAACATGAACTGATCAGCAAATTGGACTCGTTGTTCATGTCTGATAGCAAAGCGGACGACCTTTCGAGAGCCTTTTTCATCAGTCATTTGCGCCATCTATTCGAATCATCAAACGTGGAAGAGCAGCTGCGCGAAAGGGTTTCAACCTTCTTAGATTCTGTTGACCTTTTCCTCGAGATGCTCCTGAGTGTCCGTGCACTTCCCGAAGGAGAGGAGTTTTCAGATGACCGCGTCATTGCAACGGTTCGTTGGCTCCCCATTTTCCGTTTGATCATCCTCATGCCTTTCAGCTTCGCCTCATGAATTTCATTCGCCGGATTGGCCGCGACGAGATCTACATCAAATATGTGCATCAACTCGTCAATGTAGGTGTCATCCTTCCTTTCTCCGTTTATTGCTCTTTATCTCAATCTGCTGATAGATGCATTTGCAATCTCAAAACTACGTCGAGGCGGCCCTCACCTTGAAATTGCACGCAGATCTTTACGATTGGAATTTGAACTCGTTTGTAGAACCTATGGAAGACCTCCTGCTGCCACAACAGTCCCAATTCCACCGAAAGGAGACTCTGCATCTGCTTATATTGGATTACTTTGGCAAGGGGAAGGCGTGGGAGAGTGCAATCGAGATATGCAAAGAACTGGCTTATCAGCACTCGGAAGTTACCTTCAACTAGTAGGGAACATATATCTTTAATCTCTCCCGCAACTGATGCATATGTTCGAATAGCGGGCGTTTGGCAGAGATTATGCGACACCAGGCTGCATTACTGGAACATATTATCAGTGCTCGGCGCTATTACCCTGACTACTTCCGCGTGGCGTTTTATGGCAACTTCCCTGTGGCCATTCGCAACAAGCAGTTCATTGTATGTTTAGATATACATCATACCCACGGTGTTAATACTGACGACACTTGTTAGTATCGCGGTTATGAGTGGGAAAAGTTTGGAGCATTCTGTGAACGCATGCTTGGTAAGCATACAGGCGCGCAACTACTAAGGACTCTCGGAGACCCGCCAGTCGATATACGCTTTGGAAATGATCAGTATATTCAGTGTAGCACTGTCACTCCGGAACCCAACCGGGATTTACCAATATTCACCAATCCTGACGTCCCTGGGGCCGTTCGAACGTACTATGAACATTGGTCAGTGTGGCAGATTCACAGAGCCTACTTCCATGCTGACGGGACTTTTCAGCGCCATCAACTACTTCAGCTCACCTCGACACATAATAAAGGTCGACCAGGATGGGAATGAAGAAACTTGGGTCGAGAAAACGTACTTCACTACCGAAGAGTCCTTCCCCGCCGTGCTGAGGCGATCAGAAGTCGTAGCAGTTGAGGTCATCGAGCTATCTCCAGTTGAGAATGCTCTTGTCGAGGTGGAGCAGAAGAACAAGGAGTTAAACGCGCTCAACATGAGGTACTCTACGCTGGCCAAAACAGCTCAGGTTGTCTCGACGAACCCTCTGTCGATGGCTCTAAACGGTGTAGTTGATACCCCCGCAGGCGGAGGCATAGCAAGCTACCGCGCATTGTTTTTGACGCATGACTATATCACAAGACATCCCGAGCGAAAAGAACTCGTCGACAACCTACGTGCTGCAGTCGACGAACAGGTTCGTGTTTGATGCCATATTGCTGAATTGATAATCTCAGGCTTGGGTGAACACCAGGTCCGCATTATCGACAGCTGTCTGCGACTCCACAGCCAATTGTGTCCACCAGAAATGCTGGCATTCCATGAGACGCTCGAGTCATTTTTCCATAAAAATTTCGATGAAGAGATCCGGCGCTTGTCTTTTGACGCCCCCACAGAACGTGGGATCCCCTCGTCCTCCCCACAGGGCCCTGATGCTCCCCTGTATGCTTCATCTCTGGCGGACGCCATCTCAATCTCTCAGTCAAGCTCCTCTGCTACCCGCACACCTTTCGGCGTTCACTCTCCTCCGGTACCGCCACTAAACATAACACCTCCCCAATCACCCGCCACCTCATTTGTGGGCTCGTTGATACAACCCACGCGGTTGCAGAAGCACATTGCTCACCTCACACGGCATGGCATGAACGCAGTGGCATCTGGCCCAGGTGAAGGCATTGACGGCTACATCCATCGGACCGATTCACTCTCCATAGGTTCACCTCAGGGCTCCTTTGTGAACGTCACAGGGACCGCCGGACCTTCAGTTACGAATAACGGATCCCTTGCGGGAAGTAAGAGCGCGGGGTCTCTCAAGGGTCGTTTCTCACGGTTGGGGAGCCTCAGCTTTGGGCGCCGAGATGGCAACGCTCCATGATGACGATCCGGCCGGGACCCAATGTGGGTGCTGATCTTGTGGGTCTTCTGAGTTCTATTATCTTCGCATTAGGAGAGGAAATTTATATGCGCCGATCGGCCGGGTGGCTAGAATTTCCCCGAATCTTTGTCTCTATCTCGTTACATTTTGGTTTAACAATACCCTCTTACTGCTTGGTACCTGCGTGACACCGCATTGGATATTTGGCATCGACACAGAACAAGGGAGAAGGGTTACAGGTGTACAACCCCTAAGCTTGTGAGTAGGGGGCTAGTCATACAGGTTTATCAAGGGACAGTAACGACCGGATAAGCTATGCTCTGCCTGGAAGGACCCGACGGACATCCATCAATGGTATCGCCACACTGGGGATGCAGAACGGAATCACATGATGGGTACCAGAGAGTCAATACCGCAAACGAGGTGCCTCGGCGATGCCATGAACTCGAGATCAGGGATGAATTGATTTGTAGTTTGGTCGTCGTTGCCGACTTCTGCTGGAGTTAGGTGACTTCGGGGACCTGGAGACGGCACAGCCCCTCTGCTTTCATAAGGACTGGCCACTACGAACCCGATTCTATCGCCGTGGGCTTGTAGCCAACGTGGGTCGATAAGCATGTTTGGCCCGAGGTCGGAAGGCTGCCCCAAGTTGTTTGGTGTATGGGTACCGTCGGGTGAGGCAGGAGTGGGGAGGGGGTGCGGTGCAGGATGTTGCGAAGTGTCAGGGAATTCATTCGCGGGTAACCCAAGTTCAGGAAGTGGAGGACTAGAATCTGTGGGGTTCTCCAGTTCATCCGAGTCGGTCCAGGTCTATGATAATATTGGGCAGACGCTAAGTTCAGGCTGAACCGTACAAGGACGAAGCAGAAACGACAAACGTATTTCTCCAAGACTTTCTTGAGGCCGGCTTCGAGAGAATTCCACTGGAAGACCTTGATGTCCTTCTCGATGACGCGTGGCTTGGGTATAGGGAAATCCATGAGGATCTGGAAAAATTGAGGCATTCCTGTTCTCGTGACGGTGGTGGGATGTAGGAACTCGAGGTTGCGTCTGATGCGACTCTTCTCCTCGGAACTGAATTGCGACTGGGCGATGTACTCGACAAGTCTGATCATGTCCACCGAGGTGTACCATGTTTCGCGAGTGTCCTTGCGGTAGATGCACGAAATGGCGACAGTCTCGCCGTCGTCAACGTACGCCTCCCGCGGAATACGACAAAAGGACAGGTATACCGTGTCTCCGACCTTCGTGCGTTGAAATTTGACTAGCCTTCGACTAAGACACAACTCCTCCTCGGATAGACCTTTTCCAAGATCTGCCAGTGTCGTTTTTGCCGCAAAGACGAGCGAGACCGGTTCAAAGTTCTGGCTTTGGTCAGGTTCGTGTCTACGCAGGACTCGCTTATACTTTGGGGGAGTCGACGTGCTCGTTTGACATCCCGGGGGAGCTGGGGATGTCCTGCTCCGCGCCCCTTGATGAAGCAGAGCAGAGTGAGCAGCATGCGATTGAGTGGCGGACAAGTGTATATGGTCCCTGCGGGGGACATCGAAGACGCCAGGCTCTAACAAAGAAGGACCTGCCAAAATACCTCAGGACAAAGGGGCTCAAACAGAAATTCTCTGCTTGCCATGTTCCTGGTATGTGAAACTGCCAAAAGTGATGGTGTCGAGGATGGTGTTGCGCTTGTCAACGGCCTGAATGGTGATGTTGACGGTGTGCATCGAGGAGTTTTTGTGCACGTCAAATTCCGGAACGAAGCCCGTGCATCTCCACAAATTTGGGACGTTGCCCCCTATGCTTTTAATTTCTGTGTGGATGGGCTTGTGACCGATGACAATGCGAATGTGCACATCATGACGCCAACTAAAGTTGTTGAACAGAGTGTCGATAGTGACCGTAGTGCCGCTCTGGCCAGTTTGGGGGGAATAGCTGATGACGTTGAACATTTTTGATTGAGGGAACGCATTGCATGAGTTTGCATATGGTATTTGCGAGATGGAAGAAGCGGTATCCATTTCGATCCGTTTCGCGAGAACTACAGGGGATGGCTGATAATCCTGAAAAAAATATTCGTGACTTGAAGAAAAGTAGGCGACGCCAAATACTCAAACGAGAAGCAGAGTGATTCCTATTTGTCACCAATAGGGCAGCGTGTATGGTGCACAGGAACAGCGACAGGACCACCTGTAAGCAATGGGAATGGTGGAAGGGTGGGACCTCCAGTGTCTCGCTCGATAGGAACAAAGATGTGGGAGAGGGAAAAAAAGGTGTGAAATGTCTGGGGGGAAATGGCTTTAATGAATAGGGCGGGAGCAAAGGCAGAAGGATCAAGGTCTGGAATCTCGTCGTGTGGATCTCGAGGTGCATATTGTAGGGCTGGCTGGACTCGAGTGGCGACGACCTCAAACCCCGCTGTTCCGAGAGATCATGTGCCCTCCTGTTCACACCATCCCCACTCGTCGGTCGGGTTGTGCATGTCTACCCTGAGGGACACCATTCTTCTGTTAGTTTATCGGACCTTGGTTTTGTGGGGGGTGAACGTACAAGACCGAGGCCAACACAGTCGAGACAGGAGCCAAATGCGTGGGTCTCTTAGACTAAATTTGGGTTAGCCTATCTCAGCAAGATCCACACCTCAGATCACAGACAGACAAAAAGTCTATCTCGATTCAATCCTTGCTCAGCCGGCCCATGACAGATCGGACTGGGGCCCACTTCTAACCATGCTAATCCCAGGGAGACAAAATTATAATAATGAAGTTTTGAAGGCCCGTTGCTGGCCTTTTTTTCCGAGAAGAATATTCCCTGCCGCAACAATTTTGACCTGTTCGGTTGATCAGCCTCCCTGCCCCCCCAGAGGGAACCCCAAGGTGTTAACCACGTACACAACAAGCTCCGGCCAGACGATCAACACAAAGAGAATGCACAGCAGCTTTCTCAGTGACTATCGGCCCTCGCCTAATTTTGTACACAAGTGCCATGCTGTGGTTCCCAAGTTCCATCATCTTGCCTTACACGTGCGACGGGGGGCAGATAACCCTCGGCCGAAAGGAAGCGTTTGCAAAGCGGGCACGTGTCCAGGAAAAGGTTCTCATATGCTACCAACATGTCCTATTCCGATGGCCCATTCGTGCGGATCAGAAGGTCCATCCAGAAAGTCAGCGGCGAGCGGTCGATCGAGATGGTATCGTGATGCTCACCATGAAGCTTTGCATGGGTACGCGCGGCGACGACTGTAAAGCGCGCACAACCCATTGAGATAGCTTCTGGAAGATGATAAACTCGGACTGCGAATGTGGAGGTTTCTGGTGCACGGTAAACGAATGAATGGACAGCCTAGTCATCCGGGGGAGGGAACTCGCCTTTTCCCTCGATCCAAACACAGTAAAGCTTTCCACTATTAAACCCGGCATCTCAGGCACAGCTCCAACGATCCCCTCTTCATGCCCGAGGGTAATGAACGCCCTCAGCACGTTAGGGATAAGAAACCGGAGTATCACAGGAACGGTGATACTGCGTGACTCGTGCCCGGGTGCCAAGTAAACGTGCAGCAGCACCTTCTTCGCATGTGTCGCGTTGAACTCCCGGACGTACGTCGGCAAGTCTTTGAGTGTGAGTGGCAGTGTACCAGTTGGAAGCGGGGGAAACGGGTTCGCGACCTTCTGCAGTAGGGGCAAATATGGTCTCGGGGATTCGGGGGTGGGAGAGCGGCTGCAACAAGGAGTACACCATATCAGCTCAGCTCCGCGTACGACCCACAGAACAAACGCTCAGCAGAAAGGGAGGGACGGGGACGGTAGTAGGAACAACACCTCAAAGGAAAAATGGGCCAGAACCTAATAGACGCACCGTTTTTTCTGGTCCTCTCTTTCGCAAAAGTCTTTGATGTCAGTGCCATCCCGTCGTTCGCTATCCTCCGCCGCCCGCAGCGCGTCTTGCACCTTCCCCTCGATTGCCGCCGCATGAAGTGTCCGAAGGTCCTCTGCGGACTTGCCGAAGATATCTTTCAGCGTCAGCGTCTGGAGAACTTGGTTTGGGCCCGAGACAAGCTCTGAGCGCAGGACGCCGCCAGGTAACTGCCGCAGCGTCTGCAGACGCTTGCAGAGGTCCGCCAGTTGATCTATTTGCGATTGGACATTCGAGACGGCCGATTGTTGATCCTCGACGGAAGATTCTGAATTAACGGCTTCTGTCGCATTGCCTACGGTGGTAGCCATGGGGAAGTGTGAGACCCGTGTTGTCTAACTGGCACGCTTGGGGTACGGCGGCCACGGCGGTTCGGACGCCTCCGCTTAAAAGGCGCCCGCCCGTAGGTCACTACTCGTCGACGCAGACTGGTCGGAGTACTACCATATATCTGCGATGAACAATCGCGCATGAGGTTCTGTCTTCGTCACAACCTGTCTGAGATGGAGATAGGAATTCTATGCGTGATATACTAGTGAACAGGTGCAATGATAACTACGAATGATAGGGCTGCAAAGGAGGGAGGACAGGCGAGCAGCATAAGGCAAAAAGTCATCAAGATGTGAGAGAGCAAGGTCAAGTTTGTTAAATATAAAGTACGGATGATGTGCGTATTATGACCTGCGGATGGCGTACGCGGGAGATGCAAGTGCAGATAATAAGAGGTCAGAGGGTATAACTGTTCGGTGCAAGAATAATGTGACGAAACTTCCCACTAAAATCACATTTACAAGCTGACCCTGCCAGCTTGTCCCTAAAACTTCGCCTCAGGATCTAACGGACCTAAGGGCCCGTAATCATTTCGCTGTCCACCACTCCGCCGTTTTACGTGTGTCTTCCAATCTTGCCCATGTCCAACCGCAGAGCTGGCCCCCTGTGATGGTCGATCAGGTGAGACTGGAGACTTGGTGTGAGAGGGAGGATGATGCACCACTGGAGAGTAACTTGGGCCACCCATATGTCGTACAGTGGGTAGTGGTAATCGCGGCTGCGCGGGGTGTAGATTGTCAGATGATCCACTCGGCGATGGATCCCAACCGGATTCAAGCATGGCTTCAAGGTCCCGTTCGTCAATGGTTTTGGCACTCTCTAGCCTGTGTTGAGGAATAGGGTGTAGAGCTGGTGGTGGTAATGGATATTGTGTATTATTCTCATTGTATTCGCCGATTTGTAGGCCCCAGTGGTCTTCTGAGGATGTCACAGAAACGGTATCTGAACCATCATAGGTGCTGTGAACCTCGGAGCGAACGCCCAGATATTCCTGATCGCCAATGATGTATCCAGACGGGTGCACACGTTCGAATTCACGGCGTCGTCGCTCTTCCCGTTTCAGCTTGCGAAGACGCGACCGTTCCCAGTCCTCCCACCGCCGTAGCGGAATGGAATTTCCAGAAAAGTGGCCCTTACCCTCACCGTGTCCTTCTCCTTTTCTCTCGCCCTCAACCTTTCTGTTCATAACATCAGCGCGTGTGACATATTTGCACATTTTGGTGGACATACCTCGTCTCTCCCCAGGAGAAGTCGTCAAAGTGCCAGAAAGCATATACCGGGAGAATAAAATTCCATATGGGTAACGCGGCGAGGTAGATGAACATCCAGAAGATATATACAACTTTGCCAGTCGTGATGAGGATAAGCACAGCCGGAAGACCGAGAACACCGCCGAGCAATACGATCGGAATAGCTTCCGGGAACGTCTTTGGTGGTGACAAGGCAACGGTAGCGATGAGAAGATATGTGAGAGCGATAGCGACGGGCAAGACAACTGTGCCAAGGAGGTCCATGAATACGACGAACTGCATGCTGAAACAGAAGGTCCCGCAAAGATTGCGCACGAGTACGAGTTCCATGAGATTGTGAATCGTAGAGTTGATCCATCGGCGGCGCTGAGAGAGGAGTACTGAGAATGTATCTGGGACAACAGTACGACATTTAGCCTGGGGAAGAAACATCATCTTGCGGTTGGGGAAGGTACGAATAAGGCAGGTCGTTAGGAAGCGATCTTCGCCAAGGAGTAACAGATTTTTCTGATGTAGAGTTGTGACTTCGCTTTGGCTATATTCCTTTACGATCTCTGGCTTTATGATCAACGGAACCCAGTCATCTCCGGAAGACTTGCGTGCTTTGAGACGGAACATGGAGAAACACCCAGGTAGACATGAGACGCCACCAAAGACGGACTCGAATGCCTTGGCCATATGATGGGATATAAAATATTCGAACACCTGTATGGCAGTGACCCACGACTGTCGTTTGTTGGCAATACGAGTCTCTCCGCACACCCCCATAATCATTGGATCGTGTTGCATGCAGTTAACAAGTGCCCTGAGAGAATCTGGGAAAACTTTCGTGTCCGCATCGACCTTGACGACAAATGAGGTCAGATGATTCCCGTCAGCAAGGAATTACTAAGTTGCTTACCATGAGGCATACTTCAAAGAAATCGGGTGTGACACCCATCAATACGTGGATTTTACGGAAGAGGTCGAAATCCAGAGGGGTCATCCTGTCATTATACGTAACACGAGAAAAAAAATTCATGAGAATCAGTTGACTGTCTCGCTTTCCACGATTCCCGGGCTTTTTGTCCGTTGCAGCTTCTTGCTCCGTGCCGCACTTGACAATAATGACGGTCGGTGTCCTGCGACCGGCGATAGCTGCATAGAATACGTCAGTTGAGTCAGGAAGCAAGGTGCGATAGAAAATGCACGCACTATAATGACCAGCATAGACCATCGCTCTATTCTCCTGCTTCGATCCAGATCCAACCGCAATGTAGCTCATTGGTGTGGGGTTTCCGAACCTTGGATCGGCATCTAGCAACCCAACGCAGATATCTGGTGTGCTCCTCTTCTCACCAGCACCAGTGATCATGCCATCCGCCACAATGAACAACAGCTTCCGTTGATCGCTGTAGGTCGTCGATGAGATGGAGTCCAATGTGGTCCGAAGCGACTCTTCTCCTTCCGAGTAGCAAGTAACCAAACACACGGCAAATAATTCGGCACCAATCTGAGCCAAGCTCATGATAGGTGCGACATAGTCCTTTGCAGTGGAGCTTGTCAGTGTTGCGGAGGAAGCCGATTGGAATGATCGCAAGGATTTCGATGGCTTGGCGAGCTTCTTCGTTCCATCAAGTGCCCAAGGGGCAGTTCCATCCCTGTTGTCAATCGAAACATTGGCGCCCTCCGGTAAAACAGAAGGGCTGATTGCTGAGCGGTTGAGAGACGAGACATCAGGATTGCCGGCAAGGCGAGCGGAAAGGAACCAATTGAATACGCAGGCCATTACAAATCGAACTAGAATCAAGGACATGACGACGATCAATCCAGCGTAAAGCAGAAGCTGGGAAACAAAGCATCCTGGGGTGATCTTGTCGATGCTTCCCGCCCTATAACGTTGGAGTAAACAGGGAACAGCTGTACGGACGTCATTCCTGTTCATGAAGAGACGGGTTCCGTCACGACCGCTGGTGCCCGGTGTTGCGAACAGCGTACGAAGCACGAGGTCGACATCATCGCCCGGAATGGGATTAGGGTGCAACTTGATGTACGGGTTCAGATTGAGAACTTGTCCGTCAAGAACGATGTAGTTGGAGAGAGCGGACACCTGATCCCAGTCATAACCAACTGGTCGAGTAATGTTCACTAGCTGGGCATCCTTGAAGGTGGCAGTGTTGTTAAGCGCGCCGAGGGGACAAGGGGTGGCGGTATTACAGGGAGGGTCTACGGCGATACGGTAAGAGAGGCCGCTGCAGTGGGGGAAGTCCGCGGCGTCACGGGTGAACAATGTTGTAATGTCTTGACCAGGGAGCTGTTTTGCTAGGGTAAAGAAGTCGATGCTGGGATCCGGGGATTTGGACTGGGAGATGTTGAACATGGAGCCTTGGATGCCGAGAGTGCCCGATGTGGTGCCAAGACTGATAAATTGTTCAGTCCCTAGTGTTTGTTGAGGGCAAAGGACTCTCTGTAGGCCCACTGTTGCGAAGCCCACGCTGGCACATAGAATGGAAATAATAAAACATAAAGCCATCTTCTCTCTCCACGCTTGCCGCACCGCCTTGTCCTTGAGGCCTCCTATTGAGCTTAAGAGGACCGAGGGTGCCCAAAACGTAACTAAGCGGGAGAAGATGACCCATGGATCACTGGAAGATGGTGTTGACTCGGTGGGGGTAAAAGGGGATAGTTGTGACTGCGGATTAATGAGGGGTGGGGGGGCAACGCCACGCTCTGGACGAGTGAGGGTCTTCGCTCTGCGCATTGTAGGGCCATGTCTTGGAGTGGTGGTAGGGATGGGGATGTCATCTTGGTTGTAGTGCACGGCCATAATGAAGAAAAGAGGGGCGGATAATGAGAGGAAAAACTCGGCCAATCAAGGCAAAGCTAAAGAAAGAAGGGACCGACTGCGATCGTAGCGAACGAAACGGAGGGAGAGAAGGCGACAACAGCGACCACACGGGGAAAGCAATAATTGAATAATATTTATCGCACAACCTGAAACATCGCGCTTCTACACTCATATTATGTAATAGGTATGTAACGTATATGGGCATATCATCACCTGTTGCCGCGGAGATAATCAACGTATCCAACGAGAAATTTCACTTGTTCGTAAGTTTCAATCGCCTTGAGGCTGCGCCGTCGCCGAACAATCCCGATTGCCCTTTCCACCTGCTCAAGCGTGTCTCGGCGCACCCGCCCTTCGTCTGTGGGCTCCGTATGGTCACTCGCCGACGCCCACCCGCACAGCCCGAGTTTGAGCATCCAACAGCAAGCCACCAATCCAGCACGCCCAACACCCCCGCGGCAGTGAGCCAGAACATTGATACCGGCAAGCGTATAGACGGATATTAGTCGCGTAAGATGGGCGTCAAATAAGCTTAGCGAAGCTGGAGCTAGCCCTTCCGGAATCGGAATCCTACAAGATGCGATGATTTAGAAAAATAGATAAACCATTATTCCTGTCCAGCTCACCGGAGAATATCGAGCCCCAATTCCCGCGCGGCTCGAGAGTAATCTGGCCACGATGCACCCAATAATTCTAGCTCTTCATCATCAAGGCAACTGTATGTCGATGAGGTGCAAACCCTATGAAGTAGGTCAAAATTTAGCGCACCAGACGATGCATCCAACGCCTAGTGCTTTGACTCTCCGTAAGTCCTGCTTGAGGTCACGACAAATTGCACCCCGCCCCCGCACAGGTCCCGTGAGGCGTACTTTTACAATAACATCGTTAGTGAATCCAGATCCAAATGCAGCAATCACGTGAGCCCCACCTTTTTTACCGGGACAAGATGATAGATATAGATTACCGAGGGCGGGACATGGATGTTGTGATGAATCATTGGCGTAAGTACGGTGCGACATCAGCGATGAGCCTGAATGCCCGAGCTTCGGACGACGCGCGATCCCTTGAAGAGAAGGCAAGGGTGAACTGAAACAGGAACGATGTGTATATTTAGCGATGAGACAAACGGCCCATAAACCAACTCACATCGGATATGAGCGCTTGTTCTGGAGGTACTTGACATGCGTCGAATCTGGAAATGCGCCTTGCGTGGGTGTAAACGGAACAGAACATGTGCGCTCATGTCGCGATTGCAGGCCAGCGCCGGAAGGCCTATCTACATCGAACTCAAAATGAGAAGTGCTGAATATTTCGCCTATGAGATCTATATTGCCAATTGCCAAGGGTGGTAACCGTGGCACAGCAGAATCTTTCGGAGCCGGAGCAAGTGGTTGAACGGGTTGATGAATGTCAGTAGCGAGAGCAGATTGGAGCGCACTCTTCATGGAGACACGGCTCCATATTTGCAGGTGCGTTATGGACGGTGCAGCAGCGCGGGGCAAGAGAGCATTGTTGACGGAACGCATAGAAGGTGTTGGTACAACAGATGGTGGGGTAAGCATTGGATCCGGTAGAGAAGCTAGTCGATGCAAAGAGAAGGCAGGATGGATATTGAAGATGGTTGGCGACGAGGAGTCAGCTAGAGAGATGTGCAAAGATATTGAAGACAAAAGTTCTTCTGGTATTATAGCAGAAACACTGAACTGGATTGAGAAAGGATGGTCAGAAGGAGAGAAGGCGAACACACCTGATTGGATGGGTATCAGACGTCTTGGGGAGAGGAAATTCCCTACTCAACCACGCAGACGGGATCAGGGGGGTATCTATGGCGAAGCGCAGTTCATGTTGTAGATTAGGCGATGCTTGAGAGAAAAGAACAGAGTGTGACGAATGTGGTTTTGGTACGAGTTCGTGGGGCGTCGTATCAGAATCCGTCCTTTGGAATTCTGGCTCGCATAACCACCAGGCCTCAGTGCTTGCATACGATGCTTGGCGTTCCTTGAGTAGCTGGAAGTGATCTGGCAGGTTAATAGACAGTGGTATGTAGATGAGGGAAGACCCTATCCCAGGCATTTAGCGTTCTTAACGTACAGACAATTAGATATAGCTCACCTCCAGCACCGAATTTAGCGCAGGCATAATCACTGGCTTGAAATTGGGAGGCTAGGTGCACCAGCTAAAATGTAATGACTTAGCAAGGAGAAGACGACGACAGCACGGAATTAATAGATTACCTGCACAGCCAGTTTCTTTTCGAGATCCAGCTCGGAAACGGGAGAAGACCAGGCGCCAACTGTTCCCCCGGGTTTGACGACAACGTCCACGGTGGGGAGTGTTGATAACATTATTGTTCCCTCTGTGCGCCAGGGTAGGACGGGTATCAATGCTAATCCGGTGTTGAAAGAGGGAGGTGGAAACAAGCCACGCAAAGCGCGCTGTGTTGTTCTGCAACTGAACCTGTGTTCGTCCTCGGCAACTGACGACACCTCCGGCCCGGCTGCCTTCACTGACCTCGGTGCCGTCATGTCCTCAAAAAACCCCAAGCTCAAGAAGCTCAAGGCGGTGAGAGAGGCGTTTGACAAAAAGGACTTCCAGTCGGCGCACGATACCAGTCTGCAAATTCTCGAGGATGAACCGGAGAACTATCTAGCGTACGTTCCACGGTGTGTTGCGATCTCACGCTTTGACGGTCTGCAGTCAGGTATTCTTTGGGCGGTCTTTGCTGGAGCTTGGTAGGATCGATCAAAGCGAGCAAGTAACTGTACTCCCCCCTGTATTTCTTTGATCTGAAGCCAATGTATCGCTCTACCTTTCAAGGCATTTCGATCCGCTATTGGACTAAACCCAAAGCAGCACCTCGGATGGCAGGTACTACCGCGTACCTCCTCCGGGTCTATATGTTTATTGTCTTCATTAGGGTTTGTGGAAGGCATGTGAACAAGGCAAGAAGTGGGATGATTGTGCGGACACGCTTTTAGAGCTTGCCATCCTTTTCGGAAATTCGTACGCATTCCTTGAGCATCGAACGCACTCCATGATGACTTGGCGCTAGCGACGATGCCACTAAGTGTGCCGATGCAGTCCAGAAGTTGATAGACCTGCGTAGAGAACACGGATCTCGGCATCAGGCATGTCTCCCAGATGCCCTGAATCATGGGCGACGCTCACTATCTATTATAGTTGGCCGATGCACTGTCACTGTATCTTCCAGACTCCGCGATTTACCCCACACTATCTACCCTTCCTGTCCCTGACTTGACAAACCCAACTTTGACTACAATAGCCTCAAGTCAGGCAGCAGTATATAATTCTCTACCTATCTTGGAAGAGATTGTATCTCTCAACGAATTAGACGAAATGGAGACGCTGGAGAAGGAAGTAGACAATCGTCGCAAACGGCTGCATGCTGGCAGTCCACAAAGTGTCAGAAATGAAGTCATACGAGAAGTCTACGGACGTTCGAAGGTATGGTACCCTATTCAAGTTTGCATCCTTACATTCAGCCATCATTATAAGCTGCCTTCTCTATACGATGAAATTCTCAACCACCCTAATACTCCGGATGAGCTTCGTCGTCAGACAGAATCGAAGCAACTTCGCCACAAGCGAGATCACCTTCTTTCTCTACCTCTCGATGACCCCATGAAACGACAACTTGCGATAGAAGTTGAGAAGTTGATCAGCGGTGTAGTTTTGCTGCGTATCGCAGACGAGTTGGCATGGTCGGTTTTCATAGATGGACAAGACTGCGAAGTCATCGGTACTGCAATTTTTCCACTTGACTGTGCATATCCCGATTGACCACCCAGAGGAATATGATTTTGATATTCTGCGTCAATATCTGAAGTTGTTTCCTGAACAAGCGCTCGCAAGACTCATCTCCGTTTATCTGGCCTATTTGGGTGTCCCTCTCTCGGACGAAAAGGAAATTGCGACACCTTCCGCCTCAATTGACGATGTGTTCAGCGCCATCTCGGTTCGTTTCGTCCTATTGTATCCCGCTGCGTACCTCTAGACCTTGCAAAACAGAAATCCGAATCCGACTTACAACCGTCAATCTTTGCACGGAGGGTAATGGCAGAAGTGTATCTACAAGACCAAGACTATCAAACCACCATCACTGTATCCGAAGCAGGTTTAGAACTAGTTAAAGTCCATCGGGTTGACACTGGTTCTGACTTGATCTTGTGTGTAAATTTCACAGCTCAAAAGCCTAATTGATGACTCTGTTCAGTGTCAAAAAAGCGTTCAATGTTGCTTTAGCAACATCGCTCGTTCACCTGTATCCTCCCAAATATCACACCAGAGCCCTCCGTATATTAGACGAAGTACTGTCCGAGGACCCGAACAACGTGAATTGCCTTATGGGTCGTGGCTACGTCTTACAGCGCGCTGGGAAGTGGTCTGAAGCAGCATCCTGCTTTTCTCAAGTGTCAGATGGTCACCCGGAAGAAACCCGCGACAGTATACGTGCACAGGAGGAGCATGCCTGGTGTGAAATACAGCTGAACCACACTGATAGGGCAATTGCCGAGCTCAAAGCTGTCATCGAATTATTGGAGAATGAAGAAGACAGCGATGATGATAGGTCGCGGTGCTGGTGGCGATTGGGTAGAGCTTATTGGGAGGTGGGAGGTGAATGGCTCCCAATTTATCACGCCATATTTCTAAACGATTCATAGCTGACCACCGGGAGGAGGCATTTAAGAACTTTATCACGGCTCTCAAACACTCCTCATCCTTCGCCCCCGCTTTTACTTCCCTTGGGATCTATTATTCGGAAGCAGCAAACCCACTAGATCCAATTCGAGCATCAAAATGTTTTCAGAAAGCCTTCGAGCTAGACGCGAGGGAGGGCGATGCTGCCAGACGGCTTGCCGAAGGCTTTGCAGAGGAGCGAGAGTGGGATCTCGTTGAAGTCATAACGAACCGGACCATTGAAGGTGAAGGAGGATTCGAAGGCTCCCAGGAAATCATAGCCGGTCGTTATTTACCGGTTAATGCATGGGCGTGGAAAGCTTCTGGGGTGGTCCATCTGGTAAGTTTCTTACCTTTTATAAAACACCGGTGCTGGACTAACCCAGAGGAGAATCGAGGGAATTTACCTTCCGCAATCCAGGCTTTCCAGGTAGCCCTTCGTGCTGATCCCGAGGACCAACCATCGTGGGTTCGTCTGGGGGAATCGTACTCTAAAGCCGGCCGGCACGCCGCTGCCTTCAAAGCTCTTCATCATGCCGAAGAGTTACGGCCAGACGACTGGATGTGCACTTTCCTGATAGGGGATGTTCACCGACAGACAGGGCGGTTTCAGGACGCGATCGACTCTTTCCATTCTGTATTACAGGTTCAACCAAACGAGCCTGGTGTTCTGACATCCCTCGCACGGACATATATCGATCTCGGTCTCTCGGAGCTTGCTACTGGATTTATATCTCGTGCGCAAGATTCGTTCATGGCTGCCCTGCGGATCTCGTTTCAGTTCTTGGACACCAACACGTCATTCCATAGTTTCGTGTGGAAGATCGTCGCAGATGCTATCTACTACCTCTCGCGTGTATCTTCTTTCACGGATGAAGCTGCCGTCCGATCTGTTCTTTCACAGGCATGCGGCTATCTAACGTCAGATTCTGGGGATAGACTTGCAGGAAGCGTGACGATACCAGTTAAACTTCCCGACGATCGCCTCACGGCAACGGATGCCTTGAAGGTTGCTGTAGCAGCTTACAGCCACCGCATTTCACTTGGTCTTCTTGGGGCTGCCGCTACGGGCAGCGCCTGGTTTGACTTTGGCCTCTCACTCTTCAATCTCGCAGGGAAGGTTTTTCCGGAGGACGAACAACGGGATAAGGCGTTGAAGCAGGCACTCGCGTCTATCAAGGAAGCTATCCGCGCGCAGCCAGGCGAAGACAATTACTGGCGTGCGTTGGGCGATATGAATCTCGTGTCTCGGCCAAAAGAAGCCCAGCACGCCTACATTCGGGCGCTAGAAATCGACTCCAAGGTGACTGCTCGTGCTCCTTGCCTGATTGCCCGATTTCGCTGATCCCTGGTAATCAGAATGTTGACGTTTGGACGAGCCTCGGCTTCCTCTGCTCCTACCACGACGATCTTGAGCTGGCCAGCGAAGCGTTCCTGAAGGCACAAACTTTAGATCCGGATCACACTATGACATGGGTCGGCCAAGCCCTAATCGCCACGCGGAACGGGAATCACGCAGAATCGTGCATGCTGTTTGAGCATGCTGTGAGTTTGTCAGCTGACGTCGTGAGTCAATAACACCATGCGCACCTGCGTGATCGCTGATTCAGTACTTTTCAAGCCCGAAGCTGATATCGAATTCTCCAGACGTGAACTCGACCAGTACCTCAGCGCCGGTCACAACCACCGCGCATCTCCAAATGATCTTTTCCCAGCATTCTTCGCGCTCGATAGATACCTCAAGCAGCGCCCAGATGACGCATCCGCTCTACATATGTTTGGTCTTGTCTGTGAGCGCATCGGCCACATCGAGCTCGCCATCGATCGCACCGATCATGCAATTACCGTGCTCGAGGCGGCGTACGAGGAAACCGAGGACCCGATCATCGAGCGGCAGTATATCATCGCTAACACGACTGTGGCTCGGCTGCGCCTCGCCGTGCGGGATTACGAAATTGCCCTTAGCTCATTCCAAACCGCGCTCGGACTTTTGCCAGAAGAAGGGGAGGAGAAGGTGCTGAGGTCACAATGTCTCTTCGGGTCCGGTCTCGCGAATTTCAAGCTCGGCGCGCTGGACGAAGCACTCGAGAGTTTCGAGGCGGCGCTCGTCACGGCGGGGGACGATTTGCATATGCGCGGGCATGTCACCGTGCTGCTAGCGCAGACGCTGTGGGCAATGGGCACAGAGGAGGGACGAGAGGCTGCAAAGACCCAGCTCTTAGATTGGTACGCGCGCTTCCACAAAGACTTTTTTCTTTTTCATTCGTAGTCGGAAAAGCATCTACTGATCACGGCCCCGGACGGGGTGGTAAAGCATCACGCAGGACCCAGAGAACCTGACTGCGATCAACGCGCTGGCTGGCATGGGCATTCTGACCGACGACGATGGCTTAATCGACGCCGCCTTATCCGAGCTCAAATCGCTTCCCCTCGACCTCCGCCACAGACGGGATCCGCGACGCGACTTTTCGTACATCCTGAAACAGCACCATCTTGGCCAGGTAAGCAAACGACCACCGTCCCACATCGTCGCACCCTCGCACCCCTTCTCCCCGCCTCGCCCTAACCACGAGGCCAACCATGCCAATATTGAAATTGAATTGATGGTGATACTCCTCCACAGGGAAAACTCACAGCGGCGTTGAGCGAGGCACAAAAAGCCGTACACGTCGAGCCCGCCCGCGAAGACGCCCGGCATATGTTGGCCACCTTGCTGCTACAGTGCGGCGAGCCCGCCGCCGCGCGAGCTGTCATTTCCCAAGGGGGTGCAAACGGCGACATTGCCGATTTGCGCGCGTCGATCGGGCTGCGCGCGGTAGCCAGGGCGCTTTCCGATGATGAGGAAGGCCTGAAGGAGGCGTGGAGTATGGCGCAAAAGGGTGTTATGTTGGCGCCTTGGGACCGTAGGAGTTGGAACGTCTTGGCATACTTAAGGAACCGTCGTTAGCTCTTTGGGATGTTTACGGTTTCGTGTGCCGTCTTTTGGCTCACCAACGCTCGTTCCGCAAGGTCTCAGCCAGAGAAGTTCAGGTGATGTATCAAGTATTCAATGATAAGTCTGCAATGTAGTTCTATACCACCGTTACTCGTCAGCGAGCCAGTTGTGCACATGCTCGGTTGATGGTGACCCAGTCCGAAATCTATTGGCCTCTATTCTACATAACGATATCATACAAATGAGTCCGATCATCGTGATGTTATAATAAGAGAATACTGTGACGGATGTCTCAGGAGCCAAGCAATGAGTATTGTGAAGAATGGCGGCTGGTAAGTAGATGACGCCTAAATACAAATGGGATAGAAACCGAAACACATGTCATTCTTCAAACTACTAATCGTTCCCAGCGAGAAACGGCAATGGGGTGACCGGCAAGGTATCGTGCGGAAACAAACTGCCCAATGCTTTCCTGGACAGGTCTCGAGTCTTCCGAAGGGTCTGGCTCCTCCAGAAAAAGACTGTGCAGGGCGGGTAACACTTCTGTTACTCTTTCCCTGGAAAGCTCTTGCAAGGCGTGTGCGATATGTGGTGCGAATTCCTGAGATAAGTAGAGATACATGACAGCAGTAAATGGTTGTAAAAGTTCCAGCCATTGGCTGTTCTCGATGTCGTCATTCCAAAGCACATCCAAATATCCATACTGGATGTAGAGATGTTCCACCATGGGAATGAGAGCCTGAGGGAAGGAGGAGCTGCACACCTGTGCCAGAGACGAAAGCTGCCAATCTGACTTTCTGCATGAGATTCCCAACTCGAGCGCTCCGTCAAATGTCCGTGGAAGTGTGACCCAAACGCTCCTATTGCGAAAGAACACATGTGCTTCATCATGGGCCTTGAAGTTTGGTGTGCGGCAGATGATCTGGGCAAGCTGTGGAGTGTCGAATATCAGTTGATGGAAGAAGATTATATACAACTTGTCGAGTAGAGGATCATTGATCCGGACGACGAGGTCCTCTAAATATTCGCTGAGAGGCAAGTGACCATGGCCTCGGGTGAAATGTACCCAGAATGAGGAGTTCTCTGAAGATAAAGATCGACAAGGTGAGTGGCAGATAAAAGTAGTTTAGTCCCGGAAATAGAATGCGATCCAGGAAGAATGTTTGCAACTGTGGTGCAGACCCACCCAAGAACGAGGCGGGAACAGGAATGACGGGCGCTGACAGCGCTGACAGACTCCGCGCTGTTCCATCTTTGAGCCCAAGCTCCAAATATGACAATGCCGGGAATGGCTGCTGCGTTGCTGCCAAGACTTTTTCGAATTGCAAACTTGGAATAGAGAGGAGTTCCAATTTGTATATGCGATCGTTGTGCTCAAGTGCCGCAATGACGTTATCCACGTCCCACATTTCGTGGACTCTTATGACGATGGGCAAGACTGGCCAGAGTACAGCGTCTCCCTCACTGGAGTTCTGACTGTGCAGTGAAGTCGCAAATTCAGGCGACATGGAGATCCAAAAGCAACGTCTCCCCATTTTTGGCACACGTGCACCAGCGTGTGCCACGCCTCTATCCATAGTTCTTCATGCTCATAGAAATCAAATATTTCCAGGAGGGCAACATCGGGGAGCTTGGCGATTGTCACCCGGGCTACATCGCACCAGTCAACAGTCGGTGCAGGTTGTCATTCAAAAGATGTACGTACATCGGCGTCCTTTGGTAAACCCTCTCCCAGTCCCATGATGTGCTTGCTTTTCAGTCAATAAACCTTCAAGATGGCCATCTATCAGAATCGACATCAATGACCCAGGGCGGCAAGGAAATAATGGTGGGGCGATGGCGAGGTATGATGGCGAGACTGAATATTCGAGACGCTCATGATCAAACCACTTCATCAATCGAGTGAGTGAATTTCTCTTGACATACCGTAGTGAACTCATCGAGGAGAAGTCCACTGCTGCAGTTTACTAAGCACAAATCCTATTACACAGCCCTCCACATGACATTACCCACCCCTTGAGCTCGTGAGGAACGCTCTCGACCGCCCATGGCACAACACTCAGATTTGGATGAGTCACCAGCGTAATACAACCACAGCAATACTGTAATAAAACTGCCACTCCATCCTCAGTTGGCCAGTTGTAACTGCTTCTGGTGACTCGGTGTAATGAATGAAGGCGATGACCTGACTGTGGATCTGGCCAGCAAGCATATTGTGCCAACCAGATGCGAAGGTCGAACACTTTGATGCTGTTGAGGGTCCTGCCGTTGTAAAGCGTGTCAAGCAAGGCCAGTATGTCAAGTAATGCTCGCGTTTTGCACCGGGAACATTGAGACCCCTTGAGGCTTTGAAAGCCTCCCTAGCGGCGTCGACGGTAGTGTTGACGTCCTCGGGTGTACCCTCAGCGATGAAACTGGAGACATTTCCCTTCGCTATTTGGGGCCCTGCCAGAACGCATCAATCTATGGTCATAGTGTTGCGAGCTCACTGAAGTTGGTGGCACTGCGCAGAGTTGAGAACGAACAGTGCGAATCGTCGATGTGGCAGCGGCACTGCGGCTGTTGAGTGTATGCGTTTACTCGATTTTGACGCCTTTAGGCCAGGCAAAGAACTTTCCATTGATAAGACTGTGTGAAAGCAACCTTGCTCTCGAAGGCACCAGACACGAATTCGTATCTGAAAGTGATCATCGGCATCGCTCTATGTGGTAGGATACCCTCAATGAGTTATGTATGTGGGATTAAGTATGGAGACGCGAGATGGGGTGTCTCCCATCAAGCCAACGCGGGACGGACCATGTACATGATAGTAGGACATCCGCCTGAATTGGAGGTTCTGCCACTGGGGTTCAGTACTTTGAAATGACGAAGCTACTAATGGAGCGTAGATTCGCACACTGGGATCCCATTTCTCAAAGTACTTTAGAAACTCTTCGTAATTGAGACCGAGCATATGGGTAAGAAAGGGTCAGACAGAACATAATTCTTGCGATGATGGCTAACCTAAGTGCTTTCAACCACGTCGGAAGTGAAACAATTCACTGTAAGCTAGCATGGGGTCGTGCGGGACGGACGCGGGGCTGGGGAGACGTTCGGTGGCGCCATGACGAAGCCGTGCGCGGAACCGCGCTTGCCTTTCTCGACGGGAATCACGTTCGCGGACGCGGCGCGCAGCGTCATCGCGTCATCAGGTGCAAGGTCATGAACGCGCGTACTCGCACAGGCAGTCTAGCGAGCTCGGAACCGTATGTTTCTCTACTTCATCGTGCGTCTGCGTCTAGACCCGCGACGAGGGCGCGTTGACGTCGATAGCGGCTGTCACCTTCTGCGTTTCTGACCATCGAGAGAGGAGCGAAAGCGAAGGAAACAACCATGCCGGGCCGGAAATTTCGGAGGAATACGGCTCCGGCTCCGGTCGGTTACCACCCCAACCCTTGGCCCAACCTCTTTGGCGATTATCTTCATTGTATGACAATGACCGTGCAATCTTCTGGAGAAACCATATGGGAGTCGAGAATACGAATCTGAAACCGACCAAGTGCGCTCTGTACCATGAGGGCAGTGTGTCTGCTGACGGGAGTACCTTCGTTAATCTTTTGGCCATGAGCCACTAGTAGCGAAGACGGGCTTTCAGCGTAGTCTTGTTCAGGCCATACGCAATCAGTTTGCGCGACTGAAGTGCACTAAATGCACATACATACCCCTCTCCCAGAGTGCTCAATGCTGGAGAGGCAGCGATGACGAGTCTGCCTTGCGCACAACCAAAAAGGCATCAGGCATTGTTTCGGCGCTACTTCTCGCAGCGGTCCATATTGAATTTCCCGACTCGGAATACCGTAAATCAGGCCTATCAGGTGCCAGTGGCGTCGTAATCGCATCGCACCAACAGCGTGTTTCTTATGTAATGCTGAGAATGACCTCGTAGAACGGAACGAATTTTCTCTTGAATTTTCTGCTACAGCGAATGAGCTGGGATTCCTGGGAAACGCATGTAATGTGCGTGTGCTTGCGTATGCTCGGGTTGGTTATCACTAGATCTTCAGATCGGGTAACGGCACTCAGAGGAGGGTCAGGAGACACGCCCACTGCCTGCCGTACTGTACCGTACTGACTACACCACTTGCAGACCCTCATTAGGCCTCAGCCTCACGCTGATCTCACCGCCCATCGGCACGGGAAGAGCTCACCGTGACTTCCACCTCTCCATAGCGAGACCGCCTCCACTGACGATTCTTATGTTAGTCGAGTAGACAAATACGATGTTTGATCGGAAAGCCAAATGCACGTCAAGGGGTCCGAGCCTGTAGGTCCAATGCAGACCTAGGACAGGCTGCAAACAAGTTGAAACAGCCACCAGAGGTAGTAAAAGTCATGAAGAACCAAAGTAGGGGGAATACAGCGGCCATGCACAGTCCAGCAACAAACCAACAAAAGTCAGCTGGTCATGTAAAGGGGTCGTTAAATTGTCACTGCGGACGTCACATCTCATTAATCACATTGAAACCGCACGCCCTAAACACTTTCCCGATTTCTTGGCTCGAGCGTAGTGTCGAACTGTCCCGCATAAATTCTTCCTGACCGTAGGAATTAGGCTTCGGGTTGGCACTCAATGTCTTGTCTGCGCGGACACCTGGGGTAAGTGGCTACACAAATGATCGAATCTCCAACCGGAAGATTAAGAAACCTAACGTACCCTGGCAGGCATATCATCGACTTTCAAAGTGCCGGGCGGAGTTCGGGACGGAATGGCGTGGGCTGGCGATAAACATGGGCCCCAGTCGGCTCCACGAAAGAAAGAAAGTGTAGTAGGAATTTGTGTTAGGAGGATTAGGAGCCAGAAAGGACCCTAGCACGACTCGCTTTGATCACTTCAGCACCACCCCCACCGTGACCGCGGGTGAGCCCCTGAATGTGTGGGGAAGGCACCTGCACGATCATTGAATTTGGCCGAACGAGTCTGTGAACTCAAAGGGTCATCGGGCTCGCAGAGAAGCTGATCTGCTTCGTGTGACACACGCGCAGCGCAGGGAAACGCAAGGCTTGCTTCGAATTCAAGATCTTCCGCAGAGTGACATGACGGTAATTGAACGGAGGCCAAAGTTAGTACCTTACGGAATTCCGACGAACGGAGAATGTTGGGTGAGTAAACAGCGCCCAAGCTCCCCAGCCACAAGAATGTGAATAAACACCTCCGGAGCCCGATACATTTACACAGGGGTCCCAACTGTTTCGTTTACTGTAATCAACAACAGGCATGCGGAATCGGCTACCGGGTACGTACAGTATACCACAGGGTGGGGGCAAGAGGCCAGTCCCGCTGGGTAGGGAGGTACCGCGGGTGCTCCCGGTAGTGGTGGTGGTGGCGCCGGCGGCGGTTGTGGGACCTCGTGGAAGCTCAGGTTCTGGGGCATCCCCCTCAGCAGGGGGATGGGGCACCAATACAGCAGCACCTGCTGGTGCGTGGGGTGCAGCAGGCAGTGGCTGGGGGACAGGCAGTCCACCTCGAAACAACATCCAAGCATGGTTGGGTAGAAGTAGATCGGGGTGCGCGAAACATGAGCTCCCTCACGTAAGTTATGCGAAAGATCGATATGGAATATACCCTAGACACATGCACGTACACGTGCGATCACTTTGGTGTTCCTCAGGCGGCTGCCATGGACCAGACAAAGGTGTCCATCGAAGTTGGGGGATATAGTAACAACGGTCGGTCTGAGAAGATCACACACCTGTACAGCGCCCCGAGCCAATCGATGTAGCGCCGGCACCGACCGCAACAACGCCAATCGTGTGCCTTGCGATGCGGGGGGAAATAATCCTATTAAGGGTAGAAAGCGCGCTGAGGTGATGTCGCAATGGCCCCGGAGTTTTGAATGAGACATACGCTATCGCAAGGCGGCCCACCACCTGCAAAATTTACGCGGCATGAGATGGTAACGGCATGAAATAACACACGTACCACCCGACGCTTGGCTATGCTCCACGATATTAAACGCACTCCCCATATCTGTAGAAATAGAAATATATTTACTCACATGACCCCGAAGCCGTATGAAAGGAAGAATCGTACCTCCTCCCCCCTCCGGGACACGGTGAGCCCGAGAACCCAAGGATCCAGATGATGGCCAAGACAGGGAAGATGAATGAGGTCCATCGTGTCACGATTGATGCGTTCAGGAAAAAATTGGTAGAAACGGCAAGAGAAACGGACAAACTGATAAGCGTCGTGCTTGCATTTTAGAGCCGTGTGCATTCAGAGATGACGCGATGACTTCTCACCTTGGGTTGGGTCACGCACTCTACTGCTGGCAGCGCGCTCAAATGCCCTACATACTACAGTAAGTACTGTCCATGCCCTGTCATTCGAACGTGAAATGCATCACACGCCCCGCGCTCAACTTGTTTGATGCAATGCCGTATGTGTACTGACGGTGAGACACGTGTCGTCGGTTGGGTGTTGCTATGGGCTGTGCAACCCCATGGCCAAGGCCAACCCATCCCCTTCTTTTACCCGGGACCCTGCACTGGGCCCATCTCTCTCCCACATGCTCCCTGAGCCTAGACCATCACATTCAACCGGCGATGTGACGTTTATTGGGGTTTCTCGCTTTCTTTTTTACCTTTGCTTGAAGTCTATGACAGAGAGGTGGTGTGTTCGAGATCATCGGTCACGTCGAAGGAACCCTTTCCATCCTGACCTCTTTCCTTGCGACATGGCCGGCAACTCAGTCGATTGGTTCCCTGGCCGTTTGGCAAAGCTCATTGAAGGAAGGACGAGAAAATTGAATAGGGCCTCAAATTATTAACCCGAACCGCGGCGAACTGTCAGCAAAACCTAACGTTGCTCTCGCTCTAGCGCAAACCCCAACGGCCCAACTTAAGTCTACGGGACACTCAAGCTGCGAGCGCGCACGGCGGCGAATACAACCGGCCGCCGTCGAGGATGCGGATGTGGTCTATGCTCCAAAGTACGTGCTCCGAATATTTGTCTGATACACGTTCTCGGCAGTTCATCCTTCGGTATCAGGGGTTGATCGCCCGCGCAGCAGTCGAACTCATAAAGCAACCTTTGCAAGTTGGATTTCCCGAGAATAGACCTGGTGACGTCACACCAACATAGCGTGTTTCTTGTGTAATGATCTCGTGCGCAAGACGAGTTTTCTGATCAACCCAATGGCAACTGCATGACTATGTGTGTGCCTGTTCTTGGTATGTACTTTGGGGGTTGGTCACCACCGGATTCTCAGATCGGGTAATGGCAGTCAGAGGATACACGCCCGTGGTGGCCTGCTGTACTAAACCACTTGCAGAGACCCTCATTCTCACGCTGATCTCACGGCTCGTCGGCATGCGAAGAGCTCACCGTGGAATTCACCGTGGCTTTCGCCTGTCTATAGTGAGACCGTCTCCGGTCTCTACTGGACGATCCTTATTTTAGCCGAGACAGATATACAATAGAACACGATGTATTTGATCGCACAGCCAAAATACACTGCAGGCCCGTTGCAGTCCTAGGACAGGCTGCAAACGGCCGCAAGAGGTAGTAAAAGTCATGAACATACTAAAGTAGGGGGAATACAGCGGCCATGCAGAAAATGCACAGTCCAGCAACAAAGTCAGGTAGTCATTACAGTAAATGGTCGATGCAGTCGTCACATCTCATTAATCACATTGAAATCGCCCATCCTTTCCCGATTTCTTGGCTCGAGCGTCGGCCCCGCATAGAGGAATCAGGCTCCGGGTTGAATGCCTTGTCTGCGGACATAGCTAATCGCCCGGGGGCTCTTATGTGTGAACCCTGCAAACGCGAGTGCCTTGCGTACGTCCAGGATTTCCTGTCCATGGATCTAATCACGCAGCAGTGGATCTCGGGTAGCGTCTGGAGGTGCACCGTTGGCTGGGGCAAGTGGCTACAAAGATGATCGAATCCCCGCCCGAAAGATTAAGAAACTTAACATACCTCGGCTGGTATATCGTCGTCAAAGTGCCGGGTGTCCTCAGGATTGTGGAATTCGGGTCGAAACGGCGCGGGATAACGACGAATATGGGCCCAGTCAACTCCACGAAAGAAAGAATGTGCCTAGAAATTTGTTTAGGAGAATTGGAAACCAGAAAGGAATCCCAGCACGACTCACCTTGATAACTTCAGCACCACCCCCATCTTCTGCCGAGTGACATGACGCTAATTGAATAGAGGCCAAAACTTAGGATTCCATGAAACGGAGGATATCTCTTATCTCTTATATTAAAAGACTTCGGTATTCGGTGCCAGAATATTCCACAGGTTTCTGCTAACTTCTACTAACGAGTCATTTTCCATTGGCAATCATGTGCCCCCTTTGTTGCCCAGCATCTTCCTCCAATATATCGTGTGTACTTGACCCCCAGCCAGAAATGATGTTAATGCGGTAGAATGCTGTATAACGAGTACAAATAAGATCAAACGTTATTTGGCGTTCGATGGGATAATATAATGGAACTGAGGTTAGATCGGAATCTAATCACATCGAGTCTTATCAAATCTTATCAAATTGTCACAAACAGTTGATCGCATTCGATACCATTCATTTCTACACTACTGATACTGTACTACATTTATTGGGATCAAATCCCATTGAACTACATACTGAATGAAACAAATAAAAATACACACTTTTGAGGATGACCAGGTCCTGCAAAGTCTTTGTCACAGGCTTGCACCAGAAGTCCCAGGCCATGCATCACTTGCAGGTGTTCATTCACACACAGTAGTCGAAACCGGGCAGTGCAAAAGGATCCTGCACAGCCACAGCAGGGGCGACCTGGCCAAGTACCTAGAGGAGAAGGAAATTCAGTATGAAATCACCACACCCGAGACACCCCAACACAAGGGCGTGGCTGAGAGGATGAACTGTACCCTCAACAAGGTCCGAGCGATTCTGCTCGATGCCAGATTCCCTTGGTTGTATTGGTACGACACACTTGAATACGGGGCCCTCTTTGGTAATGTTGTACCACCTGTGCCATTGGGTATGCGATTACAGTTAGGTTTTGCTGTGGGAGAGGGAGGTGGTACACACACAGCACAGCGGCACATGGCTGTTTGGTGAGGGCTAGAACCCAATGTATCGAGATGAGCTTGAGGCATGGAGAGCTAAATGATGGTAAAATGATAACAGGATCATGAGGGATCATGAGAGGGGGGGGGGGGGGAAGATATGCAAGGCAAACAACATGTCATCGTATGGGGCGACTCCTTGCCATTCCAATTTGAATGGGGCATAACCCCTAAGACTTTGTTTGAACTCATCATCGAACCTGACAACACTGAAACAAGCACTTGGCCTTGCACCACCCCACATGCATAACACAACACACACATAAGAAAAGAGACTTACCATATCCCATAAGGCGTCCTCTCGGGTGCTGCGTGGCACAGCACATGTCTGACCAGTGTGAAGAGGTAATTTAGATAGAAACAGAGGTCAGACTGCTTGCATGGCATGGCGCATAAGAGAAATGATGAGTAATGTGAAGGCTCGGCTTGGACATGGGAGTGGGGGGCTGGGAGGCACGCAGCAAGCATGCACCGCTTCAGTCCATATATCGAGGTTGCTGGGAAGAAGTGGCAGCAGGGCGAAGAACATGGGACATCAGGGTGAGAGCTGCAGACTGTGAACAGAACGCACACGTTGTTGAATCTAAAAAGGTCGTCTGCGTGGAAAGGGGGGATTGTTAAGCCCGCAGCGGGGCTTTGTGCACACTTGACAGTTTAGGAAGGTGTGCGGTCCGAAACATGCCGGGACATGTGTTCAGACTCCTGAGATGCGCGTTGATTGGTATAGCCCAATCACTAAGCTTCGAAGGCAAGGTCCGCCTTTAAGGACCTTTAAAGTGTAGATGGAAGAGTAGAGGGGAGCCGTGCAGTGAACAGGAGTGAACAAGAGGCTGCGATTGCAAAGCAAAGTCGAGCTTAAGGCTCAACTACTCGTAAAAGGTCCTATATATACAGGTTCGAACCGTAATGACTAACTGTCCTAGGAACCGATTGTTAAGGCGGTTTGTAAGTAATCAGTCATCCTATCGTACAATTGTCAGCATGATGCGCGTATCAATCAGCCTATCAGTCAGCAATATCAGTCATCCAGTCTGCAGATGAGTCAGGGGTGTAATCGTAAATGAGTCATGGGGTCGCATGACCCCAGCCAGTCTGTCGGTCCACAGAACACCTCGCCCCTCTCCATACTAGAGGCGGAGCTTATCACCACCCTCCCCTCAAAGGAGTGCTTCCACGCGCTAGTCTGATCCCTCGTTATCGCCGGGGACATAATTGTAGTCAGGGGATGGTGAGCGGGGGGCGTAGGAAGGACCGGCACCATCAACTTCATCTTGCACGACTTGTTCGATGGCGTGCCTCAGGCTGATGCCTGCGCTGCTCAACTCTCCCTTGCAGAAATTGTCGCATCCTGCTTGGAGGTGGTCATACTCGGTCTGACGATCTTCGAGGGAGAGTTGCCAGGCAGTGCACTGGCGTGTGAGATAATGGCCGTTGGCGTGCTTACATCGCCCTCCATAAGGACAGGTGTTCGGCATTTGATTGGCGAAGTATCGATGGTGGCGGGGCACGCGGCACCATCCGGAAGTGTGAGTCGAACAAAGATGATGGGGCGTCTTGCAATGGGTGGAGATATGATTGAACCAGGGGCAATAGGAACAGTGGCGGCGTTCCTCGTACTCGTCCTGCACCAGTTCGTCGTTCTGTGCATTCTCGCTGTTCCACGAGATGGCGCTGCAGGCCCCTCCCCTTAGATGGATAGTCCCATGTTCATGGTACGGGGCTTCTTGCCTGCGATGGGTTCGGTGTCGCCATGCCAATTCTCCCCTTTTGCTATCTTCGTTGACTAGCTGTAAGAGGCATTCTTGGGCGTTCGCTCGGATGAGGCGTTGTCGCACCACTTTGGTGCGCCCGATGTGTGCCAATTGATACATCCCGAACTCGGCTCGCCTTTTCTGCACATAGGCCTCGAGGGCCTGTACTTCCTGCAGACGAAGGGCGAGCTTTTGTTGGTCCGACTCTAGGTTGTGAAGGTGCATGATGTCGGCTTTAACTCCGTAGTCTCCCAGATCTTCTATAGCTCTCTCGAGGGGTCCTCCAATCATCTTTTCTTCGGCCAGCAATTTGAAATGTTCATCGTCTCGGTGGTCGGCGGGTGCTGCCCAACTAGCCGGGGCGGCTTCTAGGTTCTCTGTGTAGATTGGTCGTCCCACCCCCATGGTCCCATAAATGGTAGGTTCGCCTGTGATAGGTTCTACCCTGAAACGGACAAAGCAGGCTGGTGCCTTTACATGGGGGTTCGCTTCAGTGATTGGGATCTGAATGGTGGTGCGGTGCAAGTCTTGGTCGAAGCGAATCCAGTCTTCCATGGGGTGATCTTGTATTATGTTGTCGGCATCGACTTCTATGGTGTAATGCAACGGAAGGCTGTTGACAGAGGTGGCAGGGGTAGAGTTGGTGTCGGTGTTGGAGGGCGTGGAGAGTGGGGTGGCGACCCTGTGGACGGCATGGGTTTCGGGGTCTATGACTAGAGGGTGTCCTGCTTCCTCTTGTTGGGCCAGCATCAGTTGTGCAGCGGCCAGTCCCGTTGTGGAATAAAAGAGTCGCTCTCTGGCGAACTCGCTTAACCCTTGGACACGGTTATGGGGGTCATCAGGGTCGTCTTGGGGGAGTGGGTGGACGCGAGGGGGAGGAATAGGAAGTGGTGCTGGGCTCGGGTGATGGCTAGGTAGGTGCAGACTATAGCCTGAGGGCGAAAGGTGTAGGTATCCTTCGTCCTCGATATTCGGAGGTTCCTCTCTCGGTGGGGCGTACTCTGGTTCTCTTGGGAAGGTGGGGGGTGCCTCTGTCGTAGGATGGAGCGATGCCTCCAGCACTGCTACCTCTTCGGTGTCTACTGCCAACATGGCATTGTGAGTGGCCGGGGAGGGCGAACTGTATTGTGAAGACATGAGAGACAGATTTTCGAATTGGGTGCAGAGGGAAGAAATATCTGGGAGCGGTGAGGATTCCATTGCGACTCCTGGGGGGTTTATAACCATTCTGCAAATGGCCTTCGGGTTCTTATTGTGGAATTCCTTCATTTTGAGGGAGGCATTACTCAGATTCCCTTTTGGTTCCCAGGAGTCATGCGCTTCTGAGAATCCTTTCCACCTGACCAGGTATTGCAACGTTTTCTTCTGGCCCGTGCACCTTGAGGCTAACACGTTGTCCACTTCCCACTCCTCGTGTCCTTCCACTAGATCAGGTGGTGTCTCAACGAAGTTAGGTCCGTGGAGTTCTGTTTCCTTGTAGGGGTGGAGGACAGCCGCGTGGAATGTGTTGTGGATTTTCCATGCGGGTGGGAGGTCTAATCTGTACGTCACGGCGCTAAGTACTTCCGTGACCTTGAAGGGTCCAAAGCATTTGGCCCTTAGTTTGGTAGTTGGGTGCGTCGTGCGGAGATGGGTTCCTTCCAACCAGACCTTCTGATCCATGCGGTATTGTAGGAAATGAGGGTCTTTTGTCCAGAGGGATTGCGTCTTGCTGATGGCTTCTTGGGCGCTTTTCCTAGCTTCTAGAAGCTGGGACTTCCGTTCCTCTATTGCTGGTACATTCCCGACACGCGTGGGTTGATGGGTGCGGGGAATGAATCCCATCCATAATTCGTACGGGGGTTTCTTGGTGGTCGAAGAGGGGCGGAAGTTGATCATATACTGGGCCACCTTGAGCCAGTCTGCCCAGTTGTCTTGCTGGTGGTTGCAGAAGATTCATAAGATTGTCTCCACCGTTTGGTTTGTTCATTCGGATTGTCCATCTGTTTGGGGATGATAGGCTGAACTCATATTCTGTTTGATTTCTAGCTGGGCACAGAGCTCTTTGAAGAACTGTGACATGAAGCACGTGTCTCTGTCAGAGATTATTCTTTTGGGTATTCCGGTGTAGGGAAAGGCATGGTCTCTGAAGAGCCGTGCGACTTCTTCACTTCCCATATCTTCTCGGCATGGGATTAGAATTACCGCTTTAGTGCTGTCATGGTCTGTAATGGTGAGGATCGTATCACAGCCGCATGACTCTGGCAGCTTTGTAATGAAATCAACGGTGATAGGTGGCAAAGGGGGTTGTGTCTTCCCCTGGTCCGATTGGCGCGATAGGGGGCATGTTGCGGTGTGTGATGGTTTTTACCGCTTGGCAGGTCGCGCATCCCTTTACGTAGTCCTCTACATCTTTATGCAGGTTAGGCCACCAATAGTCATGTTTCAATGCTTGGTAGGTTTTCCAGACTCCCGGATGCCCGGACGTGGGTGCATCGTGGTACTCTTGGAGGAAAGTGTGCCGTAATTGTCTGTCATCTAAGACTGACTAGGGATCCTGCCTTCCACCAGACCTTCCATTCATCTTGGTAGATGCTGTACTTTTTCTTCCACGCTAGGCAAAGCTCGTTATTTTCCTTTTGCAATTGGTGAACCTGGCGTTCCAGAATCGTGATTTCGATTGCTCTTGTGAACAGCTCGTTTGGGAGAGCTGTGGTTTCTTCATTATCTGTTGATCCATTGTTGTGATCGGGGCGTCTAGATAATGGGTCTGCTTGGTTTCTTTTTCCAGGAAGGTGTACAAGTTTGAAGTTGAAATCTGCCAGGAACACAATGTAGCGAGCCACGCGTCGGTTCAGCTTTTGGGGGTGCCGGTAATAACAGAGGTTGTTGTGATCTGTGTAGATTGTGAGTTTATGGGGCGTTCCCATGACCAGGTGTCGCACGCATTTGAGGCCTTCAATGATGGCCAGGAACTCTCGATCTCCGATGGAGTAGTTCCTTTCTGCTTGGTTTAATGCCTTGGAGTGGTAGGCAACGGCGTGTCGCTTGTTGTTGTCATCTCGTTGGTATAATATGCTTCCTAGGGCAAAAGCAGATGTGTCTACTTCAAGTTCGTACAGTTTGGCAGGGTCTGGGTGCCAGAGGACTGGTTCTGTAGTTACTCGTTTGATGAGTTTGTCTAGGGCGTCTGTGCACTTTTGGGTCCAATTGAACTGGGTTCCCTTTTTGGTGAGGTCGTGTAAGGGCCTCGCAATGGACGTGAAGCTTTGGATGAAGGGTCTCTGGTACCCTAGTACTCCCAGTGTTTTCCTGACTTCTTCCACCGAGTGAAGGGTTCTCGGCCATTCTGAGATGCCCTGTACTTTGGCCGGGTCGATGCACACTTGTCCTCCGCCTACGAGCCATCCCAGGATCTCCATTTCTTCCTTCTCGAATTGGCATTTCTTTGGCTTTAGGAAGTATGAGCATTCTTCCATTTTATCAAGGAATTTGTGAACGATTTGTTTGTGGAGTCTTCTTCCTTTTTCGTCGTTAGCAGTGGCAACCCACCAGTCGTCCATATAATTCCCTAGGTTCTCTGGGTATTTCTGGAGAAGGGAGCAGAAGTCTCTATGCATGGTTTGTTGGAAGAAAGGTGGGGCGTTGGTGAGGCCGAAGTACATGACTCGTGGGACATAGGTCCCTTGTGGGGTTTTGAATGCGGCCTTGTGTTGATCTTCTTCCGCAATGCGGATGTTGTTGTAGCCCCAGCAGATGTCGAACTTTGAGAAGAGGAGTTTCCCGTGTAGTCTTTCCAATGCTGATTGGATGTTGGGCAGGGGGTTATTATCGCATACTGTGTGCTTATTGAGTTGTCGATAATCCATGATGATCCTTTTTTCCAAGCTGTCTTTCTTGTTGATAAAATAGACCGGTGCGGTGTATGGTGAGGGACCTTCATAGATTCGTCCTAGCTCTTCTTCTTCAAGGATCCATTTCTGGAGGAGTTCGCGTTCGTCTTTGGATAAAGGGTATACTTTGCAGTTTAGTTCCCTTGGTGCATCGGGGTTCAGTTTGATTGTCATGTCTTCTGATCGTGCTGGTGGGAAGTGACACGCTTCTTCTTCCAAGAACACCTTTTGGTGTCTGCGATATTCTTTGGAATGGTGTCAAGGGTGAGGTGGATTTTGTTTTGGTCCGCCTTTTGGGCCCATTCTTGTGCGATGTTAGTGCGTTGTACATAAATGGCTTCTCCCTCTTTTGGCTTCCCTACTTGTTTAACCGCTTCTCGTTGCATGAAGAAGATTCATTTGGCTACGTGCATGTAGCGGCTGCTCTGGAGTTGTACTGGTTCTCCTAGCACTTCTCCGGTTTTCCAATTGATTTTTGGGTTGAAATCGTAGAGGAAAGGGTACCCTAGAATGATGCGGTCCTTTCCTAGGGCCGTGATATAGAACCGTTGGAGCATGTGTCTTTCTCCTTTGACGATACGGAGCCAACAGTAGTGTGTGATCTTTCCTTGTTTGTTTTCGGTTCCATCAACATTATGGACCGTGACTGCTCGGGCCAGTTCCTTTTTCCCAATTCCTAGTCGTTTCCATGTTTCTTCATCGATAAAGTTGTCTGTAGCCCCACTATCAATGAGAGCTGATTCGTCGGCCTTGGATTGCGAAGTTCGGAAAGAAACATTCATATTCAGAGTTGAGAGTTTCCTAATGTACATGGTGTTCTGCAATCCAATCGCTCTAAGCCAGGCCGTCGGCTTTGAGCTGCCTAAAAATCCGCTTGGGCAGACATTTCCTCGTAGAGGGTCTTGCGATCTTCGATGGACATTCCTCTGATATATTGGAGGACATCCTTTTTGGTATAGGAAGGTGGTGCCGAGGTTTGAGCAGTTTCGGCTTCGCTGTGCTGTTCTTCCTCTTTGTCTTCGTTGATTACCGCTGCTCTGACCTTCAGCTTGTCTTTGATGTTTTGTCCTTGGGAGCTGCGGGGTCAGTCTGAGCCTTTCCCTTTTCCTTTTTCGGGGCATGCTCGTGACATATGTCCTAACTTGTGGCAGCGGAAGCACCTTCCTTCCTTCATCAGACGGGTGCGTTCTTCGTCAGATAACTTTCCTGTGGTGCGGATGGTATCGACGTCCATGGTGTCGGGGTCTCTTTGTTTCTTTGGTGGGGGCATTTTTTGGTACCCACGCATTCTGTTGGCCCTAGTGGAGATGTGGCCTGGTCCTCCTTTTGGTCCTATGTTGTTGTTAAGGTCTTGCCATCTTTGGACCGTTTTTCTGGTGGCATCGTACCACTCATCAAGAGTAGCGGGTAGTGTTTCTCGTTGTCTTATGGTACGATGAAGTCCGACAGGTAGGATGTCTTGGAACAATTTGATTGTCCCTTCTGCATCAGGTCCCCATCCTGCTTCTCTGATAAGACGTTTGAAGAGGGTGATTGATGTGTCGACTTTATCCATGTTTAACTCCATTTTAGTGAGACAGGAGTAAGCATCTTGCTTCCTGGTCGAGTCTGTGAAAGTGTCTCTGAAGGATCGTGCGAACCATTCCCATAGGGCTTGGTCTCCTTCAGCATGTGTCGGGGGGTCTCCCGTGAGTGGGTTCCCTTCGACTTTGATGGATAATTGGTCTGCCATATCGTAAGCCCAATCGTCGACTTGTGGTCCTTTGATGAAGGTGAGGGCATAAGCCACTTGTTCCGCTTTATTCGTGAAGGTGGAGTTGTGTCGGTTGAGGAATCGATATGCTCCAAACTGTTGCATGAAATGTTCTGCATCTTTCCTGTCTCCTTGGAAGATTTGGGGGATCATTCCTTTGAGGGCTTCGCTGCGGGGTGGTGCGGCTATTGCTTGTCCGGCTGCTGGTTGGCTGCCTCCACCTCCACCTCCTCCACCGCCTCCTCCGCCGCCTCCTCCGCCTGGTTGTCCTCCGGCGGGTGGTTGTCCTCCAGCGGGTGGTTGTTGGGGCTGTCCTCCTCCTGCCGGTTGTCCTCCGGCTGGAGGCGGTTGAGCCTGTGCTGGTCCGGCTACTTGTGCCGGTTGTACATGAGCTACGGCGATTGCTGCCATTGCTTGTGTGAGTTGTTCAATCACTGGTGCGTTGGCTTGGTCTGTTGTAAGAATATCTGGGTCAGATACCAGTGAAGTTTTTTCTTCTTCAGGGGCTTCGTCACTTCCTTGTGTGACTTCTGTGTGGATTCATTCGAGATCTGGGGCGAGTAGGAATGGTTGGTTTTTGGTTCCTAGTCCCGATGTTTGAAGGTCTTTGATCTTGTCTTCTCTGCTAACTTCGTAGCACTCGTCGATGGTCCAACTGATTTTGTACCAGGTTCCGTTGATATATTCCACAGGGTATGTGTATAACCTGTCTTTGAGGTGGTATGCTGATCGTCCCTCCATTCGTGAGTCTAGCCAGAAGGCTTTCCCTTGTATTTCTGAAGGGAGGTCGTCGGTGGTTCTATTTCTGAACCTGATGTCAGGGCTCCTTGAGAGCTTTCGTTTTCTTCCGAGGTCGAGTAGTATGTCAGCCAGGTTGGCTTTAAGAGAAGCTCGACTTGTGTTAAGCCCGCAGCAGGGCTTCGTGCACACTTGACGGTTTAGGAAGGTGTGTGGTCCGAAACGTGCCGGGACACGTGTTCAGACTCCTGAGATGTGCGTTGATTGGTATAGCCCAATCACTAAGCTTCGAAGGCAAGGTCCGCCTTTAAGGACCTTTAAAGTGTAGATGGAAGAGTAGAGGGGAGCTGCGCAGTGAACAGGAGTGAACAAGAGGCTGCGATTGCAAAGCAAAGTCGAGCTTAAGGCTCAACTACTCATAAAAGGTCCTATATATACAGGTTCGAACCGTAATGACTAACTGTCCTAGGAACCGATTGTTAAGGCGGTTTGTAAGTAATCAGTCATCCTATCATACAATTGTCAGCATGATGCACGTATCAATCAGCCTATCAGTCAGCAATATCAGTCATCCAGTCCGCAGATGAGTCAGGGGTGTAATCATAAATGAGTCATGGGGTCGCATGACCCCAGCCAGTCTGTCGGTCCACAGAACACCTCGCCCCTCTCCATACTAGAGGCGGAGCTTATCAGGGATGATGTGCAGACACAGGAGACACAGGAAAAACAGGGGGCGTCATTAAACAAAAGCAAAACAGGAATCGAGGACATATTCACCAACGCCTCGAAATACCCCAAATTGCCTTTCCAGCACTTGCCCAAAGTGTGCAGTGTGTGCGCTGACACACAACAATGACCTGTGCATCTACCCCCAAGCCATGGTGCACCCCAATGCCACCTAATGGGAGGTTGTGTGTGAGGCAGAATGGCGCACTTTTGAGTGCATGTGCATGTGCATGTAAAAAGTCGTTCCATGTCTGAAAGCATAACCTGGTAGGGAGCACATGAGGTTTTTGAATCAAGAGAGGACCTGATGGCAAAATACAAAGCCTGCATAGTCACACAGGGCTTCACACAAACTGAGGGCAAAGGGTGAAGCCTGTGAGGTCAAGCAGCACCTAAGAGAATGACAGTGCAGAGTGGGTCGCACACCTTGGAGAGAAAGAGAATCAGACCCCATTTTGTATTCTTTGGGGGGGATTGTTGTCCTTATATCGGAGTTACAATTCAGGAAATCAATGTACCAGAAACAGCATACCTCTCATGGCAACATTGTGTTCCTGCCAGTGGCTGCCACAAGGCTGCTAACTGGGACAAATGATCCCGGTTTTGCTTGTGCCAAAAGTAAGTGGTTGCCACATTGTTCTTTGCAATCGCAACAGTATTTCTTTTGCATGTATTGAACAACAGTGCAGTGTATCTGGCAGAGGCAGAAAGATCGTTAGGGGGGAATGGGGGCAATGAGGAAACAGACTTATAAAAGTAGCATACATCGGGGACCCGGTGTTAAGCCCGCAGCGGGGCTTTGTGCACACTTGACTAAAGAGGAAGGTGTGCGGTCCGAAGCGTGCCGTGACACGCGATCAGACTCCTGAGGTGTGCGTTGATTGTTATAGCACAATCACTAAGCTTCGAAGGTGAAGTCCGCCTTTAAGGACCTCGAACGGTAGATGGAAGAGATGAGAGGGTCCGCGCAGTAGACAGGAGTGTAGAAGGAGCTGCGATTGCAAAGCAAAGTCGAGCTTAAGGCTCAACTGTCCATACAGAGTCATATATATACAGAGTCGATCCTTGTATGACTAATAGTCCTGGAACCGGTTGCTAAGCCGGTTTGTAAGGGATCAGTCATCCATCCTATTGTACAGTAAGCATGATGCGCTTGTGAGTCATCCTATCAGTCAGTTATCAGTCAGCGGTACAGTAAGAGTCTCAGTCATCCAGTCCAAACAGAGAGCCACGTGTGTATCGTAGGTGAGTCATGGGATCACGTGATCCCAGCCAGTCCGTCGGTCCGTAAAACACTTCACCTCTCTCCGTACCAGAGGCAGAGCTTATCACCCGGACTGGCTGATCTGGCACACCTGGATCGCAGACAGAGCACCTGCCCTACAGTTGCACACCGCATTACAAAAGGGCGGAATCTGGCCCCGCAATTCTGATTTCCATCGATAAGATCTTGGAATATAAGATGATGGTTTTCTTTTGCTGTAGCTATTTTTCTTTTGATAACTTCTAATCGGATCAAATAACTGTATATCTAATAGATAGGTATTTACATCATTCGATCTGATTCGGTCGGAATATATGCATTTCTGGCTGGGCTTGACCCCTTGGTGTAGCACGGGTAACTGCTCATGACTCTTGTAAGGATTCAAACCATAGTACTATCGTGTGCAAATGTTCACACACATGCAAATTTCAAAGATTGTGGTCGATTGCCATATTCCCTTAACATTTTCAGCCGAAAAAAAAAAATTGTAGTTAGAGTAGCATCCATGGATGGGAGACCATAAATAAATAAAAAGATCTATTCAAAATTACGAGTACGGTGCGACCAAAAACACGAAGCAGTGGGAAATTGTGCCATCGATGACCCCCAGATCTGACCGATGCCGATGGTGTCACACTGATCTGTTTAGCTAGGGTGTTGGAACGCATCACTAACATCACCCATGGCCAATTTGAGGGGATGCAGAGCTTGCGATCATGCAGTGGAATGAAATCTCATTCTGGGGGTGACAAGAGCGTGATCAATTTGTAATGTCAGCCGGCAAATGCTGACCAGTTCTCGGTTGTCAAGCGTTGCCATTGGCGTGACAATGTGTGACAAATTTTTGCAGAAGGGGGTGATGAACGCAGCGCTCTCAGGGAGGAGAAATAAAATAAAATAAAATCGTCATAGCATGGGTCATTCATTACTCTGTTGGTATGTACAAGTTGAAGTAGCTACGATGTGTTGTTGAAGCTACAGAAAATAAAAAGTCGTTTTTTGCATTACTATACTGACACGATAGTAACACCAAACCTCGACCAGTATGAATAATGGCCTCCGGAGCCACTGAGATGGTTGAGTCAGCATCCCGAAATATTTCACTCTGGTTTCGCTTAATCAGCAACAACGTGATTGTGCCTACACCGAGTACAGTATGCCAACAAACGACCGCAATGAGAAGACTTGGCGGGCACGATTCTTACCTTCCCACGGTCGGTTCTTCTCGAAGATGCCGCTCCGGCCACCCCTTCGCCCATCAATGCGTCGACGCAATCTTTGAGATCCAGGCGTTTCGTTCGTGAGCCATCTCCTAGGAAATTATCTTTCAAGTCAATGCCGTGCTTCTTCATGTGTCTCTGTTGCTCGTAATCTGCGCGCGATCGCATTAACATGTTTCAAATGGAAGGTAAACAAGGACACCGACAGGAGGTGTCAGTTCTTGTGGTGATGGGAGGAAATGAATCAGGGTTGACCAGCACAGCGTGTGGTATATCAACTCACGCTAAACCGAAGTCGCATAATTTAATGTGACCTTCAAGATCAAATAAGAAGTTCTGGACAAAGACAAACAAATACAGCGAACCCTAGACGGTGAGAAAAGAGCGCACATCCGGTTTGACATCACGATGAATGAAACCAAACTTGTGACACGACTCTATAGCTAGAACCATCTAGTGGAATAATAAGTCGACGTTCCATCCAGTACGAGAAGGGGTGTCTGGACCTCCGCAACATAAAAACGAGTGAAATCTTCTGGGAAAGTATCCCGTTCGATTAATAAATTGAGGAGATCGCCTCCGCCCATGTTCTCGAGAACCTGTTAGGCGTGGGGTCGAAGGGGAAAACAGCCGCATAGAAGACCGCAGGTGCACTAGGTAGAGGTTGCTCCTGTCCTGGAAGCTATAGTGCAACCTCACGATCCACTCCGTACCTCCCACAAATGCGGATTTCAATACATCACGCTCGGCACGAACGTGACCCTCCTGGTTCTTCTTCAGCATATTCGTCTAGACAAGTACAGTAATCAAGGTGACGTGTCGCTCAGCGAGGAAGACACGCCCCTGCTTGAAGGCTGCTTCATAGCGAACAGCCTGCCAGTGGTTCCTTCTCTCAGAAGAGACACAACCCCAAATGCACCTAGCATGCGGCAACTTGAGTGTCTTTAAACAATAGAGTGACCCAGTAGCATACTCACCGTGATCAATGTAGTTTAACAAATGCACTTACATCAACTTTCCGACGCTGTTCACGGAGGTAATCTGTCTCATTCTGACGCCAGCGAGCACGTAAATCCTCTTTCCGGGGCTCAGACGAACCCATACTCAGCATATCCCTTTCCATAGCCCGCCGTCGTTGCTCCCGAGAAGGTGGTTGACGAAGTAGGGGAAAGTAAAGGTTTTCAAAATATATCCTAGCCGATACGGCCCTCTCCAACGTTGCAAGGGAAGGTGTGACAACCCTTTTAGGGGGTAACGAACTATCGTTCTCGGAAAGTTGAAGAGCGGGCTCGTCCTCAAGCTCTTGCTCGGGGTGAGCGACGAGACCGCCACCCCATCTAATGGTGGAGTTTCCGGGACGCCCAGGAAGTCCATCAGTAGTAGAGAGATGTACATTCTCCCTCGCAGCTACAGTAATCATAGACGAGGTTTGGGTGCTAATGCCGTTGACCACACGTAAAGGAGCATCCTCTGCGTTCGCCGGACAGTGCTGAACAGCCTTGAGCGCGTTGACAACCTCATTAATTGCGCGAGCCTGGTTTGCCTCTCGCACTCGAGCTTTGATGGGTATAGCCCAGAGTGGGTCTAACGGGAGTGATGGTGAAAAAAAGGGAATTCGATTCCGAGAAGAAGGATGCTGACCGCCCAATTTGCCAACGCCATCAGGACCCCGTCGAGTCAAAAGGGCCTCCGCCTGATCGGCGTCAGATGCATGTACTAAATGGCTGGTTCAAGTTCAGGCTAAGAGATGGGGATGTGCGGTGATCGTAAACGTACACAAAACCCGTAGGTTTGGACACCATGTCTTTATTAATTCGCCTTGCCTTCTTTGATGACACGGGGCCTGGGGATGGCAGACTGACAGCTGGCGGGGCAAACTTGACGGAAGGGGCATTATTAGATTCAGGTAAATCCTCGTATCGCGGACCAGCTACCGCATCTGGGGGACCATGAGGATCAGCACTTGCTCCCCAGAGAAACCGAGACGGGGATGGTGTCGGGATTAGCGCTAATAAATCGTAAAATCCCTTGTGTAGTAGAGTGCCTCCACGTAATGTAGCAGCTGGTGGTTCCTCGTCAACAGGAAGGTTCGGCCCTGGGGGGCGATACTGAGGACGGGAAATGAGTGCGATAAGGATAGGCAAGGGAGTAAATATGATCGTGATCCGAGCCACTGGGGGGATTTACGGGACCGGGGGGAGTAGGCAAGGGTCTGGACGGTCTACTAGCCATTGGTTAGGAGATGGGACCTGCAATGATCGCAGCCATCCGGACAAGGCTGGGCGGGCCAGCTGCTTTACGGCGACCACGCTCCACGCCACCACAACACGTGGCAGTAACGCCCTCAGACGCCGCGATCCGTCATGGGTGCGTCGTTCAGCCTGAGAACAGCTCTACTACAGTGGCCATTTCAATTCAGCCGTAATTTCCTTTCGCACAGCTCATCATGGCCAGTACTTCCTTATCGTGACGTGTCCTGCCGTCCTCCCAAATCTAGTCCAGACAAGGTGTTCCACGTGACTGTTCCAGACATATACAGCAAGTTGACTTTATTTTTTTCCGACACCTCACTCCGAGCATGCAACGGCGACTTGATCTTCCCAGGCTCGTGCCGATCGTATGTATGTGCTTAACGAGCTTCCTTATTTTTGGGTTGCAGAAACAGGGCCGTGGCCACGCGAAAATGATCTAGTTTGACGGACCGTCCAAGACCCTCCGGGTCCCGCTCTCTCATGCACAATCCGGAGATCCCATCGTGTTGTAATTTCCCAAAGTTTGGCACAGGTCAACTTTCATGATCATGACCAAGAGCCGGGTGATGCTTCCCTGAACTCATTTTTCAGTCCAGTCCTTCCATGTCCCTGCCCACTTCCTCGCTCTGCCTACAGCACTGGTAGCTTACACGTTTTCGATCCGTTCGAAAGAGCCAAGTTACCACTCACAACACGTTGAAACCCTTTCATCATGGCCAGCAGTCCTTGAGGCGTGTTCCACGTTCAGACTCACAGCCTCACTACTTTCGGCATCGTGGTCAAGCTTTGGGTACATATAACCCCCTGGTGCGGATTTGGAATCCTCATCACGCTACGTTATTTGTCTTCTTCTGTAATAACTAGCTATGTCCCACCACAATTACCCAAATCACGGAAGGCAGTCGAGGCTGAGCCACACTGGCACCAATTCTCACAGCGGTTCGTTGTATCCGGAACAGGGTAGGACTATATTGCCCCCACTCACCATAGCTTTCCCAACCTCTGACTCCCCAGGCTCGTTGTTTTATGATGCTCCAGTACATCCACATTTGAACTCAACGCTCCCCGCGCCTTTCGACACAGTGTCCAACCCACACTACATTGCTGCACAGCGCTCTACTCCTGTGCTATACGAGGCGCCTTATTGTACGTGACCGTTGGCCGCTGGTAAATGCCGTTCCGTCGACCTCTGACCCCATGAAAAGACCCGCCTGCCCAGCAGCAGCAACAGACACATGCTTCATACCTTAATTACCCTTCGTTCCAGCTGCTTTCCGAGACAAGATACCATAGCGGTCAGACGCACGGCGGCAGCTCCTACGAAAGAGCCTCGCCTCCCTCTAATTTAGCCGACCCTTGGCGGCTGCCGCCTTTGGATGTCCCAGTGGGCGGAAGGGTGCAGGGACAGCCTTACTACCAGTATCATGCTGACATGCAGACACCACGTACATCAAATGACTTGCGCCCGCCACATTCAGTGTACTCCCCTGCTTCGAGCATCCCGCAGTATCAATCTCCTGCAAGCCCCGCATACCCAGCCGGGCACAGTACCTCTCGAGGGGCTGTCCCTACAGTTGCAGCAGCCAATACACCTTATCAACGATCTATGGCAATGAGTCACGCTCCTTTGGACCACACCAATCCAATGTATCGAGGCAGTAGACCACTTCCCTATGCCCGTGCCCCTACTGCTCCGTCACCTGTGCCCTACGATGTGCCTCCCGAAACCCAAGAGCCAACAATTAAGAAGAAGCGCAAGCGTGTAGATGCCCGCCAATTAGAAGCGCTCAATAGGATGTACGCTCGCACGACATTTCCGTCCACAGAAGAGCGTCAGCAACTAGCGAGAAACCTGGACATGTCTGCTCGAAGTGTGCAAATTTGGTTGGCGCATCCCCTTGTTTACACCTCATGTATAATTTTTGATTTACGACCTTTTCCCTCAGGTTCCAGAACAAAAGGCGGGCGAGACGTCAAGGAGGACACAATTCTGCCAACTCTTCGATCAACCAGGCCACTGTAACTCTCCCCGAATACACCCCACCTGTCATTATAAATCCCTCGTGGCCGCCCTATGAACCCTATAGACGAATCACCGTACCTTTCTCCGAGTCGCTCTCCACTGCCGGCCATGATGAGATTCGGACAAACTCCCTGGCCCCTAGCGACAGACCCCGCGCCGAACACTGCCCCGACATGGATCCCCGCATGCAGTGGCCGGGTCGTGGATATTAAAACCCTATCTTTCCCACAGCGCTCGGGGACTGGCATCCCGTGAGCGTAGTCTAATTTTGGTTTGTGCTGAGAATCAACTACGTTTCTCATACCCTTTCTTCCCTCATCTCTGACTCATTATGTCCTTCTAGTCCATTGTTCTTAGATTTTTTGATATTTCCTTCCCCTTAGACATTCCTATGTTGCGCCGTTTTCTGGATCACATCGTATTGTACTCACTGAGATTTCCCGTTACAATCAGTATGTACTCTCCTACGCTACAGTACAGTATGGGTATTGTAACCTAACCTCACCTTGATACTGTGCGTCGTACAAGTAATCTCGGTTGTGATTGCACCGCTTGTTATGTCCCATGACAGAGAAGGTCCATGGCGGACTGCGAAATCAATCCCCCTCCTTTTAGTAAAGCACAGTTCGTGAATCACCCGATTATGGGTTCCTTGATGGGTTCCATTCCAGGTGAAAGGTTTGTGCTACAGTATGATCACGTCCCATTTGACTTAGCCTGGCCACAAACAGGTGGGCGATATACTATATCATCACGTTAGTAAGTTACTCATAGTATATGTTCCCGGGGTCTCGAATGTTCTTCTGCACACCTAGACATTTCTGTTAGGCGAGAATGGTGCTTGCGGATTTGAGGACAGGATATTAATTCCCGTAAGTGCTGGCATGACATCGCGTCGGGACAACCGCCTAGAGGAAGCTGGGGACCAGCCTGTTGCAACGCCCTTGGTTACAATCGTGTGACATGTCTTTAATATGGCGCATACGAAGACAAATTCTTCTCAATTTGGGGGCAGCGAAAGGCTGGGCCCACTAACAGCCAAGAGTGGTGGGTCCAGAAAAGGCAACCATGTAACAATTGCGTATGCCTTTTTTCGACGGCGCATGCCTTGGAATGATCTAATGACTCGGAGGGGAAAACTAAAGAAGCACGAGGGTACCCCTGATTCAATATGTCGACCTAAAATTACTTTGCGTTCGCTCTCGAGAAGAGCGAGGCGGCGGGAAGGTGGAGGGGAACTTGCGCCGGGGCCTAGAGGGGTCTGAGTTGAGACGAGCACGTTGAGATGTTTTAACACATCAGCATGCGATGGATACGGAGGTACCCACGCTTTTTTGTATCCATCTCTCAGTGACACCATCCAGACAAAAACAGTCAACCGTGCACGGCGGAGCCGGTCACGGTGTACCAGGTTTGAAAACCCCCGAAACAGAACGTAACAGAACGTTCCATCAGCAAGGACTAGCCTGGGGGTCGTAGTACTAGTACCTTGGTCCATACTTATCAATGGTAGTTGGCGAACCCTACCCCACCCCAATCTGGTTAACGGCAGAGCACTGACTGACCCACCGGTGTATGTGGGACTGCGATCCGTAGACCAGCGTCCTACACTGGCAGACAGGCAGATGAAGATCGATCCCATTTGACGTACACCGCCATAACAGGTGCAGAAGGGCCACCCTATCAGGAATCCGAATGCGCATACGACACAGCCCGGGCGGCGGGCATCAACCCGGCGGAACATGTGGCCTACAGTATGCAAGGCGAGGACGGAGTTTATAAAAAATAAAAACAAGACCCATCCAAAAAATAAACAAACCGGGTCATCACTGCAAGCAGGCGTTGCACCATTTAAAGCTGAAGCTACCAGTGTGAGGGGTGTGGGACTCTAGGGCAGAGCAGAGGGGTTCTACGTTGTGTTAAGCGAAGATCGAACCATCTACCGCTCGAAAAGGCAACTCTTGTGGTTTAGGCTATTGTAATCGCTTCCCTCCTCTAACTTACAGTAGCACTGCTGTGCGAGAAAAAAAGCTAACACTCAAGGTTTCATATATGATTTTACAAATAAGCGTATGGAAAGAATCTGCACAGCCTTATCGTCCGATATCGGGCTAGCCGCTAGCTGCGAGGTTTGCGTGGACATAATATAACATTCGTGTGTTGATCAGTGCGTGGCCTGGGGGATTAAATTCAGACATAAGCAAACGGTCAAATCCTCACCGCTACCACGTTCCAGATCCACAGTCAGGTCGAACACTTTGATGCTGTTGAGGGTCCTGCCGTTGTGAAGCGTATCAAGCAAGGCCAGTATGTCAAGTTTCGCGTTTTGCACCGGGAACATTGAGACCCCTTGAGTCTTTGAAAGCCTCCCAATTTCCTCTGCCCCCTCCGGCTCCTCCTATTTGAGGTTCTGTAGAATTTAGAGATAGTCTACACGCAGATACTGACGCGTACTGACGTTTAGGAGCCTAATGAAGGTCGACTTCCCGCGCCATTCGCGCTTTGTAACTTGAAGCAAGTCCACATGAAAACTACATGTTGAATAAACACTCATTAATACTCATTCTCAAGGCTTGTCCTCGTGTCGCGGATCAGCGTTCAACGTTCAGCCGCTTCAGCGCTCAGCTGCCGCATCCGGAGGAGGATTTGCATTTGTTCCCCAGAGAAACCAAGAGAGGGATGGTGTTGGTATTAGCGCTAGTAAATCATTAAAAGCCCCTTCCTGTCGACATCAGCCGCTACGATGCGTGGAGGCCAATGTGGAGGCACTCTACTACACAGGTTTGGCCCAGGGAGGCAATACGACGGGAAAGGGGTGTGCGTTACAGTAAAGATAGGCAAGGGAGTAAATACGGTTGTGATCGGAGCCACTGAGGGATTTACGGGAAAGACAAGGTAACGATACAGCGATTTCCAAAACGATGGTCCCCTGCTTCACCAACACACATCTAAGGTTTGACAGCGGGAATTCACAGTTAAGTAGACTTAAAATTGTCCGAATATTAGTTGTCTAATATATTTGGAGTTATCAGAGACGCGACGCGCAATCGAAAGTGGTAAAGATTATGTAATTTACTCATTTTAATTAATACGATAATTTAAGTGTACTATTCAACCTCAGCCTATGTGCGCAATCGAAGGACAAGGGGACCATCGTTTTGGAAATCGCTGTAACAAGCATTAATATGTCATACATATCACGTGGATTGGCTAGTCGTGTGTTTCCGTGCGTCTTCTCGTCGAGTTGAGCAGCTCAGCAAGATATTGAGCCCATTGCGAAGAAATGGTCTGCATCACAGGTCAGTCATCCCATCGGCCATCTCTGCATCCATTTCCTACTCCTTTATTTGCAGGTATCACCAGCTCTCTTACAATCGCCGCCCTGGCGTCGTGTTCGGTTCCACTTGTGTCACCTTCATCCATATCCACGAAGGGGAGAAGGTACTGAGGTCACAATGTCTCTTCGGGTATAGTCTTGCGAGTTTTAAGCTCGGCGCGCTGGACGAAGCACTCGAGAGTTTCGAGGCCGCGCTCGTCACCGCAGGTGACGACTTGTATATGCGCGGGCATGTCACCGTGCTACTAGCGCAGACGCTGTGGGCCATAGGCACAGAGGAGGGACGAGAGGCTGCAAAAACCCAGTTCTTAGATTGGTACGTGTGTTCCCACAAAGACTGTTCTTTTTCATTCGTAGTCGGAAAAGCATCTGCTGATCACAGCCCCGGGAGCGTGGGGGTATAGCATCACGCAGGACCCGGAGAACCCGACTTTGATCAACGCGCTCGCCGGCATGGGCAGTCTGACCGATTACAATGGCCTAATCGACGCCGCCCTATCCGAGTTCAAGTCGCTTCTCCTCGACCTCCACCACAGATCCACGACGCGACTTTTCGTACATCCTGAAACAGCACCATCTGGGCCAGGTAAGCAAACATCCACCGTTCCACATCGTCGCACCCTCCCATCCCTTCTCCCCGCCTCGCCCAACCACAAGGCCAACCATGCCAATCTTGAAATTGAAATGATGGTGATACTCCTCCACAGGAAAACTCACAGCGGCGCTGAGCGAGGCGCAAAAGGCCGTACACGTCGAGCCTGCCCGCGAAGACGCCCGGCGTACGTTGGTCACCTTGCTGCTACAGTGCGGCGAGCCCGCCGCCGCGCGAGCTGTCATTAATGTCATTTCCCAAGGGGGCGCAAACGGCGACATTGCAGATTTGCGCGCATCGATCGGGCTGCGTGCGGTAGCCGGGGCGCTTCTGATGAGGAAGGTCTGAAGGAGGCGTGGAGCATGACGCAAAAGGGTGTTATGTTGGTGTTGGTGCCTTGGGACCGTAGGAGTTGGAACGTCTTGGCGTACTTAAGGAGCCGCCGTTAGCTCTTGGAATGTGTACAGTTTTTTTTCGTGTGCCGTCAGACCCCATGGCTCACCAAACGTGACCGACGCTCGAAGGCCTCAGCCAGAGAAGTTCAGGTGATGTATTATCAAGTATTCATGATAGGAGATGACATTATAAGTACAATAAATATGCGTGGTGACAAACCAGGAACTCCACCCTCTCTAACGAGTATTCCCACTGGACGACAATCAGAGTGAGGTCTTCTGAAGAACAAACCATAGTCAAACCTAAAACTGACCGAGTGCGCGTGCTGACGGGAGTAGTTTCGTCAATCTTATTGGCCATGGTGAACCACCAGACGGCTTTCAGGGTAGTCTTGTTCAGGCCGTACTGAGAGAGGTGCGTGCAATCAGCTTGCGCGACTGAAGTGCACCAAATGCACATACATCCCCCTCTCTCAGAGTGCCTCAAGCAAATCGGGATGTGTCAATCGATCGTCCATACTTTCCTTTGCCAGAACCTCGTTCGACAACCACAGACCTCAAATGCTTTTGGATTCACCTACGCCGGAAATTAGGGCTCCACGTCGACAGAGATAAGAGACTGCAGAGAAGAGTATTGAACATGTTCATCAATCCATTGCAGACTAGAATTGACTTACCCACATGGCCCAATGCTGGAGATGGTGCTTGGCAGCGATAACGCTACAGCTTTTAGATCTGCCTTGCGCACATCCAAAAAGGCATCATGCATTGTTTCAGCATAAGAACGCTGCATCTCGCGGCGCTTTGAATCAATTCATTTGTGCTGGGAAGCTAAGATACGTTGACGGGAGCATGCCAGGTGCGTACAGAACGATGAGTGGGAATGACTTCTTGAGAACGATAACGATTGCGGCGGATGGGGCAGACGGGTTAATATGTTAGTACCTTGCGAAATCATTCTTATTTGCTTGGATGACCGAATCTTCCTTTCGTCCCGGTCTGCGAACTTTTGCAACCGGAGTGCCCGCCTTAGGTTGATCGCTCGCGCAGCTGTCAAACTCATAAATGAGGTAATGGGCATCGAAGTTGGGGATGGGAATGATGGTCAAAATGATCGGTCCGAGATGATCACAGACCTGTACAGCGCCCCGAGTCAGTCGATGTGGCACCGGGCACCGACCGCAACAACGCCAATCGTGTGCCTCGCGATGTGGGGGAGAATCATCCTATTAATGGGGAAAAGGCGCGCTGAGGTGATGTCCCAATGGCCTCGGAGTTCCGGACAAGACATACGCTATCGCAAGGCGGGCCCACCAACCTGCAAAATTTGCGCGGCATGAGGTGGCAGCCGCATGAAATAGCACTTGACCGTACCACCCCATACGACGCCAAACCATATGCTCCACCATATCAAACGCACTCCCCATATCTGTAAAAAAAACAAATACATTTACCCACATGACCCTGAAGCCCGTGTGAAAAGCAGGAAGCGAACCTCTCCCCTCGGGGACACTGTGAGACCGAGAATCCCAGGGATCCAGATGATGGCCAAGACAGGGAGGATGAGTAAGGTCCATCGCGTCACGATTGATGCGCTCACGAGGAATTGGTAGAAGCGGACAAACTAATAAGCGTGCTTGCGTTTTAGAGTCGTGTGCATACAGAGATGATGACTCACCTTGGAGTTAGGGAGATCTCCATCTGCAAACACCAGATGCTGTTCGCTTGCATTTCGGGGATCAAATTGTTCGTAGGCTTGCCCAAATTTGCGGGCTCCTCCGAGCAGGTCCCAGCTTGAGCTGCGAGGATTATGATGCTGCTGGCCCTGTGAGTGCGAATCGAAGTAAACCTGTGGTGGATCTCCTTCCCGGCCGACCTGCGTCTGGGAGGGGTTATCACCGTGTTGCGGGGGAGTCGACGTAGTTGATTGCGCGGGATTGTGGCTCAAAGGAATACGTGACGTGTATGACAGAGAGGTAGAGTGCTCGAGATCATCAGTCACGTCGAAGGAGCTCTTTCCATCCTGCGACATCTTTCCTTGTGACATGACCAGCAACTCAGTCGATTGGTTCCCTGGCCGTTTGGCAAAGCTCATGAAGGAAGGACGAGAAATTTGAATGCGGCCCCAAATTGTTACCCGAACGGCGAACGGTCAACAAGACCTAACCTTGCTCTCGCTCTAGCGCGCGCAAACCCCAACGGCCCCGACTCACCGCCAACTCAAGTACTCAAGTCCACCCAATACTCAAGCTGCGAGCGCGCGCACGGCGGCGAATACGACTTGCACATCCAACTTGTAGAATGCGGACGTGGCCTATGCTGTTCAAAATGCGTACTCCGAATATTTGTCTGATACACGCTCTCGGCAATTCGTCCTTCGGTGTCAGTCTGCGAACTTTTGCAACTGGACTGCCGCCTTGGGTTGATCGCCCGCGCAGCAGTCGAGCTCATAAAGCCATATTTGCAAGTTGGATTTCCCGAAAATAGATCTGGTGACGTCGCGCCAACAGCGTGTTCCTTGTGTAATGCTGATCTCGTGCGCAAGACGAGTTTTCTGCTACGGTGCATAAGCTGGCAACCGCATACCGTGTGCCTGTTCTTGGTATGTTCTTTGGGGGTTGATTACCCTGGATTCTCAGATCGGGTAACGGCAGTCAGAGGATACACCCCGTGGTGGCCTGTTGTACTGATGCAGAGACCCTCATTCTCACGCTGATCTCACGGGGGAAGAGCCCACAGTAGCTTCCCCCTGTTCTATACAGAGTCTATACAGTAGTGAGACCGTCCCCACTAACGATCCTTAAGTTAACCGAGACAAATGTACAAGAACACGATGTATTTTGATCGCACAGCCGAAATACACGTTAAGGGTACGCTGCAGGTCCGATACAGACCTAAGACAGGCTGCAAACAACTACAACAGGTAGTAAAAGTCATGAAGCTACTAAGGTAGGGGGATGTTAAGGGGGATACAGCAGGGGATACAGCGGCCATGTACAAAAATGCACAGTCCAGCAACAAACAGGTGGTCATTAAAGGGGTCCATTAAATCAGTTGTCACATCTAATTAAGAATCACATTGAATGATTGATATCGCACGCCCTTTCCTGATTTCTTGGCTCGAGCGTAGTGTCAAACAGCCCCGCATAGGCCTTTCTTGACCGTAGGAATCAGGCTGGTTGAGTGCCTCTGCGCGGACATAGGTGGGGCAAGTAGCTAAACAAATGATAGAATCCCCGCCTGGAAGATTAACATACCCTGGCCAGGGGAAGGCAGACTGACAGCTGGCGGGGCAAACTTAACGGAAGGGGTAAATCCTCGTATCGCGGACCAGCTACCGCATCTGGAGGAGGATCATCGATCAGCGCTATCAGCACTTGCTCCCCAGAGAAACCGTGACGGGGATGGTGTCGGGATTAGCGCTAGTAAATCGTAAAATCCCTTGTGTAGTAGAGTGCCTCCACGCAATGTAGCAGCTCGTCAACAGGAAGGTTCGGTCCAAGGGGGCGATACCCAGGACGGGAAAGCGGAGTGCGATAAGGACTTGGATAAGGATAGGCAAGGGAGTAAATTGATCCGAGCCACCGGGGGTATTTACGGGACGGGGGGGAGTAGGCAAGGGTCTGGAAGGTCTACTAGCCATTGGTGAGGAGATGGGACTCGAAATGATCGCAGCCACTTCGAAGCCATCCGGACAAGGCTGCGGCGGGCCAGCTGCTGAAGCGCTGAACTTTACGGCAACCACGCTCCACGCCACAACACGTGGTTCTAACACCACCAGTTGCCCACGATTCGTTACAGCTGAACGCAATTTCCTCTTGCATAGCCCTTCATGGCCAGCACTTCCTGGCCGTGACGTGTCCTGCCATCCTCCCAAATCTAATCCAAGAAGAGGTGTTCCAGACAGATACAGCCAGTTGACTTTATTTTTTTCCGACACCTCATTCCGAGCATGCAACGGTGACTTGACGTTCCCAGCCCCGTGCCAATATGTATGTGCTTATAATAACGAGTTCCCTTATTTTTGGGTTGTAGAAACAGGGCCGTGGCCACGCGAAAGTGATCTAGTTTGACGGACCCTCCGGGTTCCCGCTGTTTCATCCACAATCCGGAGATCCATCGTGTTGTAATTTCCCAAAGTTTTGGCACTCAGGTCAACTTTCGTGATCATGACCAAGAGCCGGGTGATGCTTCCCTAGACTCGTTTTTCAGTCCAGTACTTTCATGTTCCTGTTCACGTCCTCGCTCTGCCTACAGCACCGGTAGCTTACACGCTTTCGTTCCGTTCGCAAGAGTTACCACCCACTCGCATCACGTTGAACCCTTCACCACGGCCAGCAGTCCTCGAGGCGAGTTCCACGTTCAGACTCACAGCCTCTCTGTTTTCGGTAGTTAAGCTTTGGGTACAAATAACCCCTTGGTACGGATTTGGAGTCCTCATCACACTACGTTATCTGTCTTCTGTAACAACTAGCCATGTCCCACCACAATTCCTCTGACTCCCCAGGTTCGTCTTTTAATGATACTCCAGCACGTCCATTGAACCCAACTCTCTCCGTGCCTTTCGACACAGTGTTCAACCCAAACTACATTTCTGCACAGCGCTCTACGTCTATGCCATATGAGGCGCATTATTGTACGTGACCGTTGGCCGCTGGTAAATGCCGTTCCTTCGACCTCTGACCCCATTATAAGACCCTCCTGCACAGGAGCAGCAGAGAAATGCTCCATTTCCTACTTATCCTTTGTATGCACTGCAGAATGCTTGGGTCAGTTTTCGACATGAGGGCATTCTGCCTTTTACAAATGCTCATTTATCAATGTGTATCCTTCCTCAGGTCCCTCCTGCTCCTGCCAATGGCGAACCTGAAGGCCATCGGGAGGATATACCTTCCCCGGTCAGGGGTGTTGCTGGGCCAGGTAGAGTGCAAGACCCGCTGCACTTCGACGTGGCCTATCAAGGGGTTGTAGATCACCTCCAACCACTAGTGGGTGCCAGTCACTCCCATATATCTACTATCGAGCCCCCTTTTGATCAACGGCATTTGGGTAATAGAACCCAGTATATGTATTCCCCGATGTAGGACCCGCCCAAGGTATCCTGGCACAAGCACAACCCAACGATCCAGTGGGTATCGATTCATATTTTCCTAGATGCATGTTTAAGACGTTTCGCCGCAGGTCGATCTAGAACGTAACCCCTTTGGCTACGTTCCTCAGAATAATGCACCGGGCCCTGTTCAGGCTGCCTTTCCTCATCTGTTCGTTCACCGGGTCCCCACGCCCAACCAAGCGGGAGCAGAAAATCTCCGACGACTCGCCAGTCGTTATTTGCACAACCCCGAGGCACAGGTTGGTATGGTCAGCATGGAAGCGGGCACGGCCGGTCGATTTAAAGTGGTGATCACACTCGAATTGAATGATGTTTCCTGATTCTGTTTTTTTGTTGTGGTGCTGCTTACGGTACCCCGGCTCTCCTAGAGATTACCTTTAGGAAGGCGTTGAAGTGGAAGATCCAACAAATCTATGTGAATACTTGAGGGAAGTAACAATACTGTTATCGTATGAGTTAGCTTCCTTGCGCTTCGAATGTTTCTCGTCTCGTATCTGCCTCCTTGTTTCGTGCCTCGTCTGTCCTGCCACAGATCTTGTCCCCCGTATTATATGCGTTTTCCTCATGCCCTGCATTGAATTCCGATGATTGGAGCTAAGTGACCGTACCCTTCTCGCTCCCCGCTGCCGGCCATGATGAGATCAACTCCCTCGCCCCGCGCCGACATGGACACCAGGCAGTGGCCGGGTCGTGGATGTAAACGTTAAACCCTTTCACACCCACAGCGCTCGGGGACTGGCATCCCGTGAGCGTAGTCTAATTTTGGTTCGTGCTGAGAATCAACTACGTTGCTGTGTTAGTGTCGTACCCTCATCTCCAATTCATTATGTCGTTCTAGTCCATTGTTCTTAGATGTTTTTGATGTTTCCTTCCGCTTAGAGACTCTTATGTTAGGCATTTTCTGCATCACATCGTAATGTACTCACTGGGACTTCCGCTTACAATCAGTATGTACTCTCCTACGCTACTGTATGGGTATTGTAACTTAACCTCACCTTGACGCTGTGCGTCATCTAAGTAATCTCGGTTATGATTGCACCGCTTGTTATGTCCCATGACTGAGAAGGTCCACGGCGGACTGCGAAATTAATCCCCTCCCCTCGTGAATCACCCGATTCTGGGTTCCATTTATTTATGATAATTCCTTGTATCCACATAGTCTACATGGTGTATCATAGAATGCACTGTTAATTTCTCTAAGCAGTTGCTCTTAAAGTTAAAAACTCGTTTGACCCAGTACTATGGGTGGCCCAGTAGGTGCCCGAGTACAGAAGCCATTGATGAGGAGATGGGACTTGCCATGATCACAGCCATCCGGACCCGGACAAGGCTGTGGCGTGGCGGGCGTGCCTTCAGCTGAACTTTATATCGGCGACCGTGCTCCACGCCACAACACGTGGCGGTAACGCCCTCAGTCGCCGCGATCCGTCATGGCTGCGTCGTTCAACCTGAGAATAGCTCTACAGTGGCCATTTCAGTCCAGCCGTAATTTCCTCTTGCGTAGCTCATCCATGGCCACTTCTTGGTCGTGACGTGTCCTGGCCAAATCTAGTCCCAAGACGTGGTGCCCCAGACATATACAGCTAGTGGAATTTTTTCCCCGACACCTCACTCCGAGCATGCAACGGCGACTTGACCTTCCCAGGCCCGTGCCGATCATTCGTATGTGCTTGACGAGCTCCCTTATTTTTGGGTCGCAGAAACAGGGCCGTGACTACGCGAAAATAAACCACTTTGACGGACCGTCCAAGACCGTCCGGTCCACTCTCTCATACACAATCCGGAGATCCCATCGTGTTGTATTTTCTCAAAGTTTGGCACTCAGGTCAACTTTCATGATCATAACCAAAAGCTGGGAGGTGTTCCCCTGAACTCGTTTTTCAGTCCAGTCCTTCCATGTCCCTGCCCACCTCCTCGCTCTGCCTACAGCACCGGTAGCTCACACATTTTCGGTCCGTTCGCAAGAGCTGAGTTACCACTCGCAACACGTTGAACCCCTCACCGCGGCCAGTAGTCCTCGAGGAGTTCCACGTTCAGACTCACAGCCTTTCTGTTTTTGGTAGTCAAGCCTTGGATTTATATAACTCCCTGGCACTGATTTGGAGTCTACGTTTTTTTGTCTTCTTCTGTCACAACTAGCTATGTTCCACAATCGCCCAAATTACGAAAGTCCGTTGAGGCCCAGCCACATTGGCGCCAATTCTCACAGCGGTTCGTTGTATCCGGAACAGGGTAGGACTATATTGCCCCCACTCACCATAGCTTTCCCAACCTCTGACTCCCCAGGTTCATTGTTTTATGATGCTCCAGCACATCCACATTCGAACTCAATGCTCTCCGCGCCTTTCGACACCGTGTCCAACCCAAACTACATTGCTGCACGGCACTCTACTCCTGGGCCATATGAGGCGCCTTATTGTACGTGACCGTTGGCTACTGGTAAATGCCGTTCCCTCGACCTCTGACCACATGAAAAGACCCGCCTGCACAGCAGCAGCAGACACATGCCCCATACCTTAATTACCCTTCGTTCCAGCAACTTTCCGAGACAAGATACCATAGCGGTCAGACTGGCTCCTACGACAGAGCCTCGCCTCCCTCTAATTTAGCCGACCATTGGCGCCCGCCGCCTTTGGATGTCCCAGTGGGCGGGAGGGTGCAGGAACAGGCTTACTACCAGTATCATGCAGACATGCAGACACCACGTACATCAAATGACTTGCGCTCGCCGCATTCAGTGTACTCCCCTGCTTCGAGTATCCCGCAGTATCAATTTCCTGCAAGCCCCGCGTACCCAGCCAGGCAAAATACCTCTCGAGGGGTTGTCCCTACAGTTACAGCCGCTAATACACCTTATCAACAGTCTATGGCAATAAGTCACGCTCCTTTGGACCACCACACCAATCCAATGTATCGAGGCAGTAGACCACTTCCCTATGCCCGTGCTCCTACCGCTCCGTCACCTGTGCCATACGATGTGCCTCCCGAAATCCAAGAGCCTACAATTAGGAAGAAGCGCAAGCGTGCAGATGCCCGCCAATTAGAAGCGCTTAATAGGATGTACGCTCGCACGGCATTTCCATCCACAGAAGAGCGTCAGCAACTAGCGAGAAACCTGGACATGTCTGCTCGAAGTGTGCAAATTTGGTTGGCGCATCCCCTTGTTCACACTTCATGTATAATTTCTGATATACCACCTTTTCCCTCAGGTTCCAGAACAAAAGGCGGGCGAGACGTCAAGGAGGACACAATTCTGCCAACTCTTCGATCAACCAGGCCACTGTAACTCTCCCCGAATACACCCCACCTATCATTATAAATCCCTCGTGGCTGCCCTATGAGCCCTATGGGCGAATCACCGTACCTTTCTCGCTCTCCGCTGCCGGCCACGATGAGATTCGGATAAACTCCCTGGCCCCTAGCGGCAGACCCTGCGCCGAACCCTGCGCCGACATGGATCCCCGCATGCAGTGGCCGGGTCGTGGATATTAAACCCTATCACTCCTACAGCGCTCGGGGACTGGCATCCCGTGAACAGAGTCTAATTTCGGTTTGTGCTGGGAATCATCTACGTTACTACTTACTAGTGTCATACCCTTTCTTCCCTCACTTTCGATTCATTATGTCGTTTTATTGTTCTTAGGTGTTTTTGATGTTTCTTTCCGCTTAGAGACTCTTATGTTACGCCATTTTCTGCATCACATCGTATTGTACTCACTGGGATTTACCCTTACAATCAGTATGTAACGCTACTGTATGGGTATTGTAACTTAACCTCACATTGATGCTATTCGTCATACAAGTAATCTCGGTTATGATTGCACCGCTTGTTATGTCCCATGACAGAGAAGGTCCACGGCGAACTGCGAAATTGATCCCCCTCTCCTTACTAAAGCACAGTTCGGTGAATCACCCGATTATGAGTTCCATTCCAGGGCTGCAACAATTCACAGTGAAGGGTTTGCACTATGATCCCATTTCACGTACCCCGCATGTTATAAGGAATCCGAATGCGCATAGACGCGGCGGGCATCAACCCGGCGGAACATGTGGCCCACAGTATGCAGCGTGAGAATGACGCATGGCAAGGGCGGAGTTTATTAAAAAAACGGGTCATCATCGCAAGCGGGCGTCGCACTATTTGAAACTGAAGCTACCAGTGTGAGGGTCTGGGACTCAAAGATAGAGCAGAAAGGTTCTACGTTGTGTTAAGCGAAGGTTGAACCACCTGCCGGCGCTCGAAACAAAAACTCTTGCAGTAACATAGCATTATTGTGCAAGAAAAAGTTAACACTGAAGGTTTCATATGTTAGGTGTGCACAAAGAGCCTTACCATACGATATCGGGCCAGCTGCGAGTTTGGGGTAGACATGATATAACATTCGTGTTGATCTACGCACAAATCCACGCACGTTAGGCCTGGGGGAGAATTCAGACGTAAGCAAACGGTCAAATCCTCACCGCTACCACGTTCATAGATAAAGCCCTTATCGACAACGATCTCACTTCCAGCGAGGCAAATTTGTATAACTTACTTAGGGATATGCACGTGACCAAAATCTCCTCTGGCTGTGGCCAATGCAATTTCCTCTGCCTCCTCCGCCCCTTTTGTGTCTTCAATTGATTACGCGTCATCTTTTTCCTTTTCACTCCAGGTACTGCGGGAGTGCCTTTATCTTCTGCGCCACCGGCTGCTGGCGTCGCGGCTGCGGATGCTACGGGGCTTTGCATTCTTGAGCGTACCGCGGTGTTCGAGCCGCTGCCCTTGGGTGATTTGAAATCGGCGAAGGCATCTTCAACGACAGCCGCCTTGCCCTTATGTGTCATTCGGCCTTCAGAAATATTCCAGATTTCTGGGCCTAACATGGAAAAGGAGCGGGTATAGGCGTGGAGATATTATATGATACTGACAGAGTATATTCACGAATTCTTCATTATGGGATATGATAACCTCGTTTGGATTACATCGGACGAACAATCGAGGGGAAAGGGACATGAAGACATATCACGACACCTGCCCAATCCCGGAGTGCAACAGTAAGACTGCCGAGTGCATCTCTGTCTAAGAAGTTGCTTGGCTAGTCGAGCACACAAATCGTTCGCCACTTATAAGCCGACCCGGGCACCGGGTTATTAAAAAAAAGACTCACCTGGGGGTTATTCCAAAGACACGCAACGTTACAGGCTTAATCTTCTGACCTTTAAAGCGGATAAAGTGATGGTTGGATGACCATTCACCAGGGGACAAGCACAGCTTACCACCGGAAAGACCAGCAATTTCGTTATACTGGGCGATGTCGCCGTCCAAGCCTATGTCTTCGAGATGTTTCCGAATGATGTTAGCGGAGGTGTCCCGCTGTCCGGCGCCTTCTCTCGACGCCTCCAAGTCGTCAAATTGCGACACAAGTTTTTGGAAACCTTTGTCAAGGAGCTCTTCGCGTGGGATCCATGTGTTAAACTTGTGATCTAGGCCTCTCCACTTGATCTCATACCGGCAGTTTTTGACGACCCATGATAAGCTACATGCAATATGTTCAATTCGCAACAAACAGGAAGAACATGGAAATACACTCACTTCGAGTTTTCTACGTTGGCCGTTCTTTCCGAAGAAGTCTTTATTGAGGAGTGCTTTATCTTCGTGGGTCAAAGCCTGGGTAGCCTTTTCCAGGACCTCACCAAAAAACAATGTAACATGTAGTGTCGAAGGGACCGACATGGGAAGTCACGATCGTGGCCGTCCTGGAATCGCCACTGGATGTACTGAATTGGCGTCTTCTCTAGATGACGCTCTGGATCGGGGTAATTAGGGGCCCCAGTGTTGTACGGGTCAGCCTGACCCGGGGTCAGAGTAGTCACGTCACAACGGTCATACGCAATAGACACTGACGCAGCACTGACGGTCAGAACCTTCATGAGGGTCGATTTCCCTCGCCATTGATTCCGACTATTCCAACACGACTTCGCGGTTTGCTAGCAAGTCATATGACTGGTTGTTGAATATACACTTATGCTTTGGATTTAGGCATATCCTCGTGTCGCGGACTAGCTTTAATACTACATCTGGAGGAGGATCTGCGCTTTCTCCCCGGAGAATTCGAGAGGGGGATGGAGTCGGGATTAGCGCTAGTAAATCACAAAAGCCCTTGTGTGAAGTGCCTCAACGCATCGTAGCAGCTGATGTCGACGGGAAGGTTCTTGGGAAGGTTGTCCCAGGAAGGCGATACTCTTTGAAAGGGGTGTGCGATACGGATTGGCAAGGGAGTAAATATGATCGTGATCGCAGCCACAGAGGGATTTACGAGACGCATAGGCAACTAAGGCAAGGGCCTGGAAGGTCTACAGTAGCAGTATTTTGACTGTCGTGTCCGGAATTTGCGACGAAAACGAGCATTATGTCATACATATCACGTGGATTGGCTAGTCGTGTGTTTCCACGCGTCTCCTCGTCGAGTTGAGCAGCTCAGCAAGATGTTGAGCCCATTGCGAAGAAAGGGTCTGCATCACAGGCCAGTCATCCCATTGGCCATCTCAGCATCCATTTTATACTCTTTTATTTTGCAGGTATCACCAGCTCTCCCACAATCGCCGCCCTGGCGTCGTGTTCGGTTCCACTCGTGTCACCTTCATCGCACCCATATCCACATCTTCGAGCAACGCCCTTCATTTGTATCGAAAAACGATAACTTACTCACAGACATTTTTCCTGCCTGCCTGTTCTTTCTCCACTCCCCCTACGACCACCCCAGAGTCTAAAGATGCTTCTAGCCTCCACACGATACCGCCTGCCACTCTCAAACCCAAGGTTGAACTGAGACCCGGCCCCATCAAGCCACCAATAGCTCCCTCCAGCTCACAGTCTCCGAGGACCAAGAAACTGCCGACGACAAACTCCTCGTCTCATTCCCAACCTACATCATCCACCGCAAAGCCGTCCAACATAATAGTTGAGACTATGAAAGAAGACCTGAAACAAGCATACATTCATGGAGTTCTTGCACGTCCGCCTCCAGGTGCGGGCAAAGTTGCGACGCTTTGGCACCAGGCCAAGGAACTATTTGTCCGTTGATAATTTACTTTCGGAGCCTGCACTTACCCTTCATTTCAGAAATTCTACTTTCGAGGTCTCAAGTTAGTTATCACACATCGAAGGCAGGCCAAAGAGATTCAAGCACGGGTGAATGCAGGCGGGGAACCCCTTTCTCGGTGGGAATCTCGATTCATTCAGACAAATAAGAGTGACCTCGCAAGGTATTCATCCATCCTCCTCAAGCTTAGCTATTCTTCTTCTGACCTCCCACGACTTAGACTTGTACCATTCGTCGCGATCGTTCTCGTTCTTGAGGAAGTCATCCCGCTCATCGTTCTGTACGCACCCGGCATGCTCCCATCAACATGTATCTTAGCTTCCCAGCGCGAACGAATTGATGCAAAGCGCCGCGAGAAGCAGCGTTCTTATGCTGAAACAATGCCTGATGCCTTTTTAGATGTGCTCAAGGTAGGACCAAAAGCCTTAGCGTCATCGCTGCCGAGCACCATCTCCAGCATTGGGCTCTGTGGGAAAGTCAAATTTGATGTAACGGGTCGAGGAACATGCTCATTACTCTTCTCTGCACAGTCTCTTGTCTCTGTCGACGTGGGGTCCCGATTTACGGCGTAGGAGGAGAATCCAAAAGTACTTGGGATCTGTGGTCGTCGATGACGGGCTTCTGGCAAAAGAAGGCATGGGCGATCGATTGACACATCCTGAGTTGCTCGAGGCACTCTGGGAGAGGGGAATGTATGTGCATCTGGTGCACTTCAGTCCCGCAAGCTGATTGTGCCACACTCAGTACGACTGACGGCCTGAACAAGACTACGCTGAAAGCCCGTCTTCGCTGGTGGCTCACCATGGCCGATAAGATTGACGAAGGTACTCCCGTCAGCAGACGCACTGCCCTCGTCGCACAGAGCGCACTGGGTCAATTTCAGGTTCGTATTTTCGATTCCTATACGGTTTGTCCTTCAGAAGACCTTGCGCTGATTGTCATCCAACCAGTGAGGATATTCGCTAGAGAGGGTTGGGTTCCCGGTTTGTAACCACGCATATTTATTGTAAAGGTGGTATAGAACTACATTTGCACACTTATAATGCCATCCCCTATCATTGAATACTTGATACATCACCTGAACTTCTCTGACTGAGACCTTACACGTCTTACGTCTCGAGCATTGGGGAGCCATGGAGTTGACGGCACACACATCCTAAAAGAGCTACCGGCAGGTCCTCAAGGCCTTAAGTACGCCAAGACCAGGTTGTCTCCAAGCGTCGGAATTTAATGTAGGATGTGGGGACAGCACATAATATGGTGGACAAGATCGGAGACAAGCAACCACGGCAGGACAGACGAGGCACAAAACAAGAAGGTAGATCCCAGACGAGGAACACTCCAAGCGCAAGGAAGCTAGCTTATACAACTACAGGATTGTTAATTCCCTTAAGTACTCACATAGATTTGTTGAATCTTCTACTTCAATGCCTCCTTAAAGGTAGCGAAAGCAACACCCCGAAAATGGGCTCAGAAAACATCATGCGACTCAAGCATGATCACCACTTTAAATCGACCAGCGGCACCCGCTTCCATGCTGACCATACCAACCTGCGCATCGGGGTGGTGCAAATAACGATTGGCGAGTTGTCGGAGATTTTCTGCTCCTGCTTGGTTAGGGGGTAGGGACCCGGTGAACAAACGGATAAGGAAAGGCAGCTTGAACAGGCCCGGTGCATTATTCTGAGGAACGTAGCCGAGGGGGTTACGTTCTAGATCGATTTGCGGAGAAACGTCTTGGACATGCATCTAGGAAAATATGAATTGGTACCTACTGGAGCGTTGGGTTGTACTTGTGCCAAGATACCTTGGGTGGGTCCTACATCGGAGAATACATATGCTGGGTTCTATTGCCCGAATGTCGTTGATCAAAAGGAGGCTCAATAGTAGATGGATGGGAGCAATGCTAACACCTACTAGTGGTTGAGGGTGATAATCTACAACGCCTTGATAGGCCACGTCGAAGTGGTGCGGATCTTGCATTCCACCTGGCCCTGCAACACCCCTGACTGGGGGAGGTATGGCCTTCAGGTTCGCCATTGGCGGGACCTGAGGGGGGATACACATTGATGAATGAGCATTTGTAGAAGGCAGAATGCCCTGATGTCGAAAACTGACCCAAACATTCTGCTGTGCATCGTTATGAGGTTGGTGCGGAACGGAATGAGAAAACGGGTCAACAGAAAATTCATTGGCTTGATGGGGGTCAGCAAGGGTCATCTGATAGTGTGAGCTCAACGAGAAACCTAGAAAGTCAAAGGTTAGGAAGTCTCCGTAAAAGATATGGTGAGTGCGGGCGATATAGTCCACCAAAGACAAATGAGGTAGTCTGATACAGTAACGGCTCTGAACTTAGTACGGGGGATTAAGTACGCGTCTGATGGGCACGCGGAGCCGAGCGTAATTAACTACTGGTAACAGGAGGGGCTGTGAGCCTGAGCGTGAAAACTTGCCCCGGCTCAGGGCCGGCTGCGGTGAAGGGTTCAGCGTGTTTCGAGTGGTAGGATGCAAGCTCTGGTCTTGCGAACGTATCGGTGTAAGCTACCAGTGCAGTATGCAGGGCGAGGAAGTGGGTTGGGACATGGAAGGACTGAGCGGAAAACCGAGTTCAGGGAGGCATTACTGGACGCTTGGTCATATCATTTGACCTGAGTGCTAACTAAACTTCAGGAAATTACAACACAACGAGATCTCTGGATTGTATATGAGAGAGCGGCCCCGGACGGGTTTCTTGGATGGTCCGCGTACGATACGAAGTAGATCATTTTTGCGTGACCACGGCCCTATTTTTGCAACCCATAAATACAAGAGTTGGTTATTGTAAGCACATACGAATGATCATCGTAGGCTTGGAGTGAGGTGTCGAAAAAAAAAACAACTAGCTGTATCTGTCTGGGACACCTCGTCTTGGACTAGATCTGGGAGGGCAGCAGGAAACGTCACAACCAGGAAGTGCAGGCCATGACGCATGATGGGCCTTGTGATGGCTACGCAAGAAGATATTACGGCTGAATTGAAATGGCCAATGTAGAGTTAGGCTGAACATAGGCGTGACGGATCGCGGCAACTGATGCGTTTCCGGCACATGTCCGTGGCGTGACTAGCGTCGAACAGCGTGGTCGCCGCGCCAGCTTTGAGAAGTTCAGCTGAGGGCCGCCAATACTCCGCCCGTCAACAAATCACGTGAGTTGAAGGAGTTATTTCGTTCCGACGACCCGAACGGAGCCCCAATTTCCTCGACACTTTTCCATCATGACCGGAAGAACGAACCTCTCCTCAGCATTCGTCTTTGACACTGAAAACACTTATCAAAAGGCAACGCTTGCCCACCTTTACCGCAGCTCCTCCATCATCAAGGTCGCGTCCCTAATCTCGGCACCTCCACCGGAGGTCCGCGTGTACCTCAGGGACCTCGCGTCTGCTGCCAATAGTACAGCCAATGAGAACGCATGCGGGAGCGTACTCGCGGGTCAGTCAAGTGAGGCAGACGAGTTCGGGGACATCTGTCTCTGGCTTGGAACCGGTCCATACAGCGAAGGACACGAAGATAACATCCTTCGCGCCTTGAACTTATCTGACTCTACCCGACGGGCGCGTTATCGGCCCCGCTTTACCTCGTTTCCCAGTGCTCATCTCTTTGGCAGATAACTGCTGGCCAGCTGCACTCGCCAACATCGCTTCCTCCAACCTTCAAGGTCCTTAACTCGAATGAGTTCACCAAGTTATCCGTCCTTCTGGCAAAGTTACAGAACAAGTTTTACTTTCGCGTGAACAGCGGTTCGGACGCCGATGGTACCGTTGTCCATTTTCTGGTCGGCCGTCTGGCAGAGGGGATTTTGTCTGGCTGGGTGGCACTGGTCGGAATTGGCATCACACCAGAATAAGCATTATGGTGCTTGTCCTATCTATGTGCTCGTTTTATTAGCTATCGAACATGCTCTTTTTTTTGTCAACTCCGCGTGAGCTTTCCGAGTCTGGCTTCAGTTTGTGATCGACTTCTTACAGCTCACAGGGGAAAAAAAAACTCTCGGGACTTGCATGAGTTAAATTGTACAGTACAGTTCTCGTAAAACTACCCAGACATGCCGTTTCTCAGATTCTCAAACTTGCTTCCTTCATACCGCAACCAGTTTGGCTCTGCATCGAGCTGTCCCATCGCCTCCTTTACCACTCGTACGAGACTTCGTCCAGGTTGTGCCTCCTTTCCAGGGCCACCTTCCATGCCCTCCCTGGGCGCTCCGCCCTTGTCACCACTCAGCTCCCAGAACATGCTGCCTCCCAGGCCCTCTCGCGCGATATACTCGCCCTTCCATCGTCCGACGGTCTCATCGTCAAAGCTGATCATCTCCTTGTGTTCGTAGTGATAGGTCCAGCTCGCCAGCGCCTGTTCGCCGCGAAAAATGTAAGATCCTGGAAGAGGGAGCGCTCGATAGTCATAGACGCCTGACTCCCAACTACCCTGGCCAAGACCTGAGAAAGGTGTACCTGGTCCATCGGTGTTGAGGAAGGAGCGGCCATAGAGAGGCACGCCAAGTATGATTTTATGGCAAGGAACACCTTGCGAAATGTACCACTGGACGGCTTGTGAGGCACTGATTGGAGCCCCAAAGATATTCGCTTGGTGGTTGGCTACCTTGTCCCAGGAACCAGCTACGTCGGCTTTAGCCATAACAAAGTGGGGTCAGAAGCAATAAAAACTGACAGAAGTCATATGCCATGAGATTCCAGAAGTCGAGTAATGGAACCATTTCCCGGACGTGAAGCTTTTGGTAGTTCTCTGGTCCACACGGAGCTGCAATCTGTCAACCTTCAGGGGGGCGGCGCTGTCGACTTGTGATGGTGGCGCTCACTGTTAATAAGAAGCGGTAGTCTGCACGCTTATGGCGTGCGTGTTGGTCCAATGCCGCCCTCAATTCACGCAGTAAGCTCACATAGCCCGTCGCTTGGGCATCATTTTGCGGATACTCGTAGTCCACGTCTAGGCCGTCGAGACCATAATCCTCCACAAGTTTCACTGCAGATCTGACGAACTCTGCACGGTGTGCAGGTGACACGACCACTGGGTGGATGGACGGCGAATAGGTCCAACCACCGATGGAAAGCAGAAGCTTGAGATGACGATGTTGCTTCTTCAACTGATATATTGCCTTGAAGTTGCCATAAAGATTTGTACCCGAATCAGACCATGAGTCGCCCGGGTAGTGAATGTCCTGGTCAGCCCAGAGGTCCGAGAGGAAGACTTCCCCGGTGTTAGGTCGGACATTTGCAAACGCATAAAGGATGTGACTGGAAAGGAGGCGTATTTAATTTCCATAGTTGCCAGGGCAATGAGGGTTTTAATCAAGACATACGTGAGATCCTGAGCTGGGATCGAAGATGGAGGAAACTTGCGTCCATAAATGCCCCTATGGGTACGTTTGGCTGATGCGGGGATTAAAACAGGATCGCAACTAACCAGTTCACAAAACTATATGAAGAATTGGTTAACTGTCACACGTTATGAGGTCGCAAACGCACTATCCGACACTATACTTCCCATGGGGCATGACTATTTGCGTCTCTGTTTTGTCACTCTGCGAGGGTGGCCGTGACGCAACTGGAGCACTCCAAGTCGGCACGACCCAGATTCCCAACTTGAATGCCGCAAGGGTAAAGACGCTAAGAAGAGAACGAGTGCAACAATCCGAGAACGAGAACGAGAAGACGAAGATGTCTCTTCTGTGGTTGCGACGGGCTCGTATGCCGCCAAGGACATGTGCGCTGCACGTCTTCAGGTCTCTGCCCTTGCCGGTAAAGGGGCACGTGATTTGACAAATTTTTCGAGAAATGACCTCCTACTACCTGCCTTCCTGCTGTTCATCTTAGAGACGCCAGAGCTTCGAGCGTCAAAGTCTGGGTCAAGGGTATCGTCTTTCTCTTTCTCTCTACTAGATTTTCTCTCTTCGCCCCTCAAGCAATGGATGCTTCTTCATTTCCTGTACTCTTTGACTCTCTTAGATCTGCGCCCACGGCTCCCGGTAGGCATAGCTTGGCTGCCTCCTCGGTACACTAGTTCTACCCTGTTACACAGACGCCAAAGCAGCCGCTGATAAGCTAGCTCGGGAAATCTCCAAGCAGGGTTTTTTCTCCTTCCAGTCAGTCGAATCTACCATGTCATTGGCTACTGTGTATTAAACATCCTTCCCAGAGATGGCAAAGTATTAGCTTCTATGCATAATTTCGCTACCAACAAAACATCCGGCTACGAGCGTGAATCCGCGGCCATCGCATTCCGGTCCCTTGCTGCCGTTCTCGGCCCTCCTGCAGCTCCAGTCCTGCTGCCCTCTCTTCCCACACTTTTCGATCTCTACATGGACAAGGGCGAGGTGGTCCGCCAAGCTGCTGCCGCAGCAACGAAGGCAATTCTGAAACTATTTCCTCCGGAATCAACCCGGTTGGTTTTTAAAACGCTTGAGGGTGTTATAGAGAACGGCAAATGGCGAACAAAGGCAGGCGCGCTCGATGCAATGAGAACGTTCGTTAATGGCGCCGAAGAGGCCGTTGCCACTGAGCTCGCTACGATCTTGCCCGTTGTCACCGCAGCTATGCATGACACAAAAAATGAGGTGTGTCATGCATTGATCGTACAATCGAATGCCCGCTGACCATGTGCCAAGGTTTCCTCTGCTGCTGTCAAGTGCGCGACTGCACTGTGCACCACTCTCGCTAATGCGGATTTGGCACCGCACATCCCAATACTTGTCAAGTGCATGTCCGATCCAACGTCTGTCCCGCTCTGCATCAAGTCACTGTCCAATACGACCTTTGTTGCGGAAGTGACCGCACCTGCCCTCGCTGTTCTCGTCCCTCTTCTCACACGCGCCTTGAATGATCGAAGCATGGAGGTGCAGAGGCGGGCTGTAGTCGTCATCGATAACCTAGTCAAATTGGTCCGCGATCCTGTCGTTGCTGCGACCTATCTTGGTGCCCTTGTGGCTGGCGTGGATAAGATCGCGAAGGGTGCTGCATTTCCCGAAGTGCGTGGTGTCTATAATTATTTACTGGCAACTGATCTCGATCTTAGGTCCGTGCTTTCGCACAAGGCGCGCTGAACACGTTGCAAAAAGCTGGCGCGTCGTCAGAGGACAATGCCCTACCTCTACGGGACGTCACAGCTGAAGTCGCTGTAGCACGGAAAGCTCTCGCCTCACTCCTCGCAGAGCAGGCTGGTCAAGCCGGTTCCTCAAGCTCACATTCAGCACAGGACCCCAACCTGGCTGTCGTTCTTGATTTCACAGCGTCTATTGTAGCAGACCTTACGTATGCCAAAAAATTTGCCGACAAGAACACTTGGCATCGTTGCGTTGGAGTCTACATAGCACCTTGGTTACTAAACCAAGGGGACCACGGCGCAGCATTTGCGGAGTCGGTTTGCAAACACTTCTACACTATCGAAAAGGTCAGTATTCTTCAAGCCTTTAGCCTACAACTCATCTTTACCTTTACAGGCCAGGCACGCTCCCGCTCAAGATGGGATCTCGGAAGAGGGTGAACTCCTCTGTAATACTGTCTTCTCCCTCGCATATGGTGCACTCCTTCTCCTATCGCACACAACCTTAAAGCTATACCGTGGGCGCCGCTATGGTATACTGGGCCCGAATGGGTCTGGGAAGTCGACCCTGATGCGCCAGCTACGCGATGAAAAAGTAGAAAACTTTCCGCCCCAGGATGAACTACGTTGTGTAATGGTCGAACATGCACTTCAAGGTGAGGACACCTCGTTGTCCGTAATCGATTTTATCGCGTCAGGTGAGTGCCCTCGCCTCGGACAGAAACTTTATCAACTGTCTGCACTGCGTAGATAAGGCGCTGGCGCATATCCCACGGGATAAGATTCGAGAACAACTCTTGGATGTCGGCTTTGACAGCTTGCGGCAGAACGAGGTTGTTGGGGGCCTATCCGGTGGCTGGAAAATGAAACTTGAACTGGCCAGGGCTATGCTGTACAACGCTGATCTTTTACTACTCGATGAGGTTTGTCTCCCCATCGACGACAAATGGTTACTGATCGGTATTGAATGCCTGCTTCCTCTCACTTAGCCCACCAACCATGTGTGTTCCTCGCAGGTCTGACAGTGTGGCACTATACTAATCTGCCGGATTACAGTTAGATAGAGCGTCGGTGATATGGCTAGAAGAATACCTTATTGCACATACCAATGTAACATGTTTGATTGTCAGTCACGACTCTAGGTTAGTCTCACAACAATCTCTGTACTGTCACGGCCTTGATTGCCGTTTCAGATTTTTAGACAATGTAACATCAGACATCATACACTACGAAGAAAAGAAGGTTTGTGCATTCCTTACACCTCCATGTCATGATACTTCACGGGCAGTATAGCTTGTATACTACCGTGGAAACCTTTCAAACTTTGTTGAAATCCATCCGGAGGCCAAATCGTATTATACTTTAGCCGCCACTTCTGTCAAGTTCTCTTTCCCAGCCCCAGGCTCTCTCATGGGTGTCCGGAGCAATACTCGCGCCATCCTCAAAATGAGTAATTGCACTTTCACTTATCCAGGGAAGACAACTCCTAGTTTAATAAATGTCAGCTGCGCACTATCGTTATCAAGGTTCGTTGTTTTACTCAACATGCAGCCATGTAGACTTGCTAACAGAGGACAAAGTCGTGTTGGAATAATCGGACCTAATGGGGCAGGAAAGTCGACCCTCATTAAGCTTCTAACCGTCGGTGTCTGCTGCGTATTAGTGTAGACCATCCCTAATATCGGTGCAGGGCGAAACAGAACCTCAAATAGGGACTGTGTACAAACACCCTTCCTTGCGAATAGGGTATGTATCACAGCACGCCACGCACCATATTGGTACGTTCGTCTGTGATCGATCTCCTGTACTTTCCCCTAATCACCCCGATCCAGAGCGTCATCTAGAGAAGACGCCAATTCAGTACATCCAGTGGCGATTCCAGGATGGCCACGATCGTGAGTTCCCATGTCTGTCCTTTTGACATTACAAGTTACATTGTTCTTCATTTTAGGTGAGGTCCTGGAAAAGGCTACCCGGGCTTTGACCAACGAAGATAAAGCACTCCTCGATAAAGACTTCGTTGGAAAGAACGGCCAACGTAGAAAGCTTGAAGTGAGTGTATTTCCATGTTCTTCCTGTTTGTTGCGATGAACATATTGCATGTAGCTTATCATGGGTCGTCAAAAACTGAAAAAGTCCTTCCGGTATGAGATCAAGTGGAGAGGCCTAGATCACAAGTTTAACACATGGATCCCACGCGAAGAGCTCCTTGACAAAGGTTTCCAGAAACTTGTGTCACAATTTGACGACTTGGAGGCGTCGAGAGAAGGCGCCGGACAGCGGGACACCTCCGCTAACATCATTCGGAAACATCTCGAAGACATAGGCTTGGACGGCGACATCGCCCAGTATAACGAAATTGCTGGTCTGTCCGGTGGTAAGCTGTGCTTGTCCCCTGGTGAATGGCCAGCCAACCGTCAATTATCCGCTTTAAAGGTCAGAAGATCAAGCTTGTAATCGCTGCATGTCTTTGGAATAACCCCCAGGTGAGTCTTTTTTTTGAATAACCCGGTGCCCAGGTCGGCTTATAAGTGGCGAAAGATTTGTGTGCTCGACGAGCCAAGCAACTTCTTAGACAGAGATGCACTCGGCGGTCTTGCCGTTGCTATCCGGGATTGGGCCGGTGCCGTGGTATGTCTTCATGTCCCTTTCCCCTCAATTGTTCATCCGATGTAATCCAAACGAGGTTATCATATCCCATAATGAAGAATTCGTGAATGCTCTCTGTCAGTATCAAATGATTATCTCCGCACTTATACCCGCTTAATTGCCATGTTAGGCCCAGAAATCTGGAATATTTCTGAAGGCCGAATGACACATAAGGGCAAGGCGGCTGTCGTTGAAGATGCCTTCGCCGATTTCAGATCACCCAAGGGCAGCGGCTCGAACACCCCGGTACGCTCAAGAATGCAAAGCCCCGTGGCATCCGCAGCCGCGACACCAGCAGCCAGTGGCGCAGAGGATAAAGGCACTCTCGCCGTACCTGGAGTGAAAAAGAAAAAATTGACGCGTAATCAAATGAAGGCACAAGAGGAGCGGAGGAGGCTGAGGAAATTGCATTGGCTACAGGTCGGGGGAACCAAGCCAGAGGACACTGACGATGATTGATGTCAGAAATTGGTCACGTGCACATCCCAACGGCGGTGACAGCACCTTACTACTGTATTAGTAGTTTACAAATTTGCCTCGCTGGAAATGAGATCGTTGTCGATAAGGTTTTATCCGTGAACGTGGTAGCGGTGAGGATTTGACCGTTTGCTTACGTCTGAATTTAATCCCCCAGGCCTAAAGTGCGTGGATCAACACACGAATGTTATATTATGTCCACGCAAACCTCGCAGCTAGCGGCTAGCCCGATATCGGACGATAAGGCTGTGCAGATTCTTTCCGTACGCTTATTTGTAAAATCATATATGAAACCTTGAGTGTTAACGTTTTTTCTCGCACAGCAGTGCTACTGTAAGTTAGAGGAGGGGAAGCGATTACAATAGCCTAAACCACAAGAGTTGCCTTTTCGAGCGGTAGGTGGTTCGACCTTCGCTTAACACAACGTAGAACCCCCTCTGCTCTGCCTTAGAGTCCCACACCCCTCACACTGGTAGCTTCAGCTTTAAATGGTGCAACGCCTGCTTGCAGTGATGACCCGGTTTGTTTATTTTTTGGACGGGTCTTGTTTTTATTTTTTATAAACTCCGTCCTTGCCATGCGTCGTAATCGCCTTGCATACTGTAGGCCACATGTTCCGCCGGGTTGATGCCCGCCGCCCGGGCTGTGTCGTATGCGCATTCGGATTCCTGATGGGGTGGCCCTTCTGCACCTGTTATGGTGGTGTACGTCAAATGGGATCGATCTTCGTCTGCCTGTCTGTAGGGCGCTGGTCTACGGATCGCAGTTCCACATACACCGGTGGGTCAGTCAGTGCTCTGCCGTTAACCAGATTGGGGTGGGGGTGGGGTGGGACCGTGGGGTAGGGTTCGCCAACTACCATTGGTAAGTATGGACCAAGGTACTAGTACTACGATCCCCAGGCTAGTCCTTGCTGATGGAACGTTCTGTTACGTTCTGTTTCGGGGGTTTTCAAAACTGGTACACCGGCTCCGCCGTGCGCGGTTGACTGTTTTTGTCTGGATGGCGTCACTGAGAGATGGACAGAAAAAAGCGTGGGTACCTCCGTATCCATCGCACGCTGATGTGTTAAAACATGTCAACGTGCTCCTCTCAACTCCTGGAACCGACTCAGACCCCTCTAGGCCCCGGCGCAAGTTCCCCTCCACCTTCCCGCCGCCTCGCCCTTCTCGAGAGAGAACGCAAAGTAATTTTAGGCCGACATATTAAATCAGGGGTACCCTCGCGCTTCTTTCGTTTTCCCCTCCGAGTCATTAGATCATTCCAAGACATGCGCCGTCGAAAAAAGGCATACGCAATTGTTACATGGTTGCCTTTTCTGGACCCACCACCCTTGGCTGTTAGCGGGCCCAGCCTTTCGTCGCCCCCAAATTGAGAAGAATTTGTCTTCATATGCGCCATATTAAAGATATGTCACACGATTGTAACCAAGGACGTTGCAACAGGCTGGTTCCCAGCTTCCTCTAGGCGGTTGTCCCGACGCGATGTCATGCCAGCACTTACGAGAATTAATATCCTGTCCTCAAATCCGCAAGCACCATTCTTGCCTAACAGAAATGTCTAGGTGTGCAGAAGAACATTCGAGACCCCCGGAACATATACTATGAGTAACTTACTAGCATGATGATATAGTATATCGCCCTGCATTTCAGGGGGGCCCGGTACCTGTTTATGGCCAGGCTAAGTCAAATGGGATGTGACCATAGCGCAAACCCTTCACTGTGAATTGTTGCAGCCCTGGAATGGAACCCATAATCGGGTGATTCCCGAACTGTGCTTTACTAAGGGGAGGGGAATTAATTTCGCAGTTCGCCGCAGACCTTCTCTGTCATGGGCATAACAAGCGGTGCAATCATAACCGAGATTACTTAGATGACGCACAGCATCAAGGTGAGGTTAAGTTACAATACCCATACAGTAGCGTAGGAGAGTACATACTGATTGTAAGCGGAAATCCCAGTGAGTACATTACGATGTGATGCAGAAAATGCGTAACATAAGAGTCTCTAAGCGGAAGGAAACATCAAAAACATCTAAGAACAATGGACTAGAACAACATAATGAATCGGAGATGAGGGAAGAAATGGTATGACACTAGCACATAGTAACGTAGTTGATTCTCAGCACAAACCGAAATTAGACTACGCTCACGGGATGCCAGTCCCCGAGCGCTGTAGGAGTGATAGGGTTTAATATCTAGGCTGCTGCCACTGCCTACGGTCCATGTCGGCGCGGGGCTCGGCGCGGGATCGGCCGCTAGGGGGCGAGGGAGTTTGTCCGGATCTCATTATGGCCGGTGGCGGAGAGCGAGAAGTGTACGATGTTTCGCCCATAGGGCTCATAGGGCCCATAGGGGCCGGGCTGCCGCGAGGATGGGGCGGAAGCGGGCTGCGATGAGAATGAAAAGCAACAGGCGAAGTGTCTTCAGGGAGAGTTACAGTGGCCTGGCCGGTCGAAGAGTTGGCAGGATTTCTTCCTCCTTGACGGCTGGCCTGCCTCTTGTTCTGGAACCTAAGAGAAAAGTCGATTCAGAATTATTCATGGGGTATAAATAAGGGCATGCGCCAACCAAATTTGCACACTTCGAGCAGACATGTCCAGGTCTCTCGCTAGTTGCTGACGCTCTTCTGTGGACGGAAATGCCGTGCGAGCGTACATCCTATTGAGGGCTTCTAATTGGCGGGCATCTGCACGCTTGCGCTTCTTCTTAATTGTTGGCTCTTGGGATTCGGGAGGCACATCGTAGGGCACAGGTGACGGTGCAGCAGGAGCACGGGCATAGGGAAGTGCCCTACTGCCTCGATAGATTGAATTTGTGTCGTCCAAAGAAGCGTGACCCATTGCCGTAGACAGTTGATAAGGTATATTGGCTCCTGCACCTGTAGGGACAGTCCCCGGGCCTCGAGAGGAACTGTGCACTGCTGGGTAAGCGGGGCTTGGAGTAGATTGATACTGCGGGATGCTCGAAGCAGGGGAGTACACTGGCGAGTGCATGACATTTGATGTATGTGGTATCTGCGGGTCAGCATGATACTGGTAGTAAGCCTGTCCCTGCACCCTTCCGCCCGCGGGGACATCTAAAGGCGGCGGCCGCCAAGGGTCGGCTGAACTAGAGGGAGGCGAGGGTCTGTTATAGGAAACGCCGGTGTTCGTCTGACCGCTATGGTATCTTGTCTCGGAAAGCTGCTGGTACGATGGATAATTCGTGTATGGAGCATGTGTCTGCTGCTGCTGTGCAGGCGGGTCTTTTCATGGGGTCAGAGGTCGAGGGAACGGCATTTACCAGCGGCCAGCGGTCACGTACAATAAGGCGGCTCATATGGCACAGGAGTAGAGCGCTGTGGATTAATGTAGTTTGTGTTGGACACTGTGTCGAAAGGCGCGGGGAGCGTTGAGTTCAAATGTGGATGTACTGGAGCATCATAAAACAACGAACCTGGGGAGTCAGAGGTTGGGAAAGCTATGGTAAGTGGGGGCAATATAGTCCTACCCTGTTCCGGATACAACGAACCGCTGTGAGAATTGGTGCCAGTGTGGCTCAGCCTCGACTGCCTTCCGGGATTTGGGTAATTGTGGTGGGACATAGCTAGTTATTACAGAAGAAGACAAATAACGTAGTGTGATGAGGACTCCGAATCAGTACCAGGGGGTTATATGTATCCAATGGGTCTGGAGCTTGACTACTTAAAGCGGAAGAGGCTGTGAGTCTGAACGTGGAACTCGCCTCGAGGACTACTGGCCGTGGTGAAGAGTTTCAACGTGTTACGGGTGGTAACTCAGCTCTTGCGAACGGATCGAAAACGTGTAAGCTACCAGTGCTGTAGGCAGAGCGAGGAAGTGGGCAGGGACATGGAAGGACTGGACTGAAAAATGAGTTCAGGGAAGCATCACCCGGCTCTTGGTCATGATCATGAAAGTTGACCTGTGCCAAACTTTGGGGAAATTACAACACGATGGGATCTCCGGATTGTGCATGAGAGAGCGGGACCCGGAGGGTCTTGGACGGTCCGTCAAACTAGATCATTTTCGCGTGGCCACGGCCCTGTTTCTGCAACCCAAAAATAAGAGAGCTCGTTAAGCACATACATACGATCGGCACGGGCTGGGAAGATCAAGTCGCCGTTGCATGCTTGGAGTGAGGTGTCGGAAAAAAATAAAGTCAACTAGCTGTATATGTCTGGAACACCTCGTCTTGGACTAGATTTGGGAGGACGGCAGGACACGTCACGACAAGGAAGTACTGGCCATGATGAGCTATGCAAGAGGAAACTACGGCTGAATTGAAATGGCCACTGTAGAGCTATTCTCAGGCTGAACGACGCAGCCATGACGGATCGCGGCGACTGAGGGCGTTACCGCCACGTGTTGTGGCGTGGAGCGTGGTCGCCGTAAAGTAGCTGGCCCGCCACAGCCTTGTCCGGATGGCTGCGATCATTGCAGGTCCCATCTCCTCACCAATGGCCAGTAGACCTTCCAGACCCTTGCCTACTCCCCCCGGTCCCGTAAATCCCCCCAGTGGCTCGGATCACGATCATATTTACTCCCTTGCCTATCTTTATCGCACTCCGCTTTCCCGTCCTCAGTATCGCCCCCCAGGGCCGAACCTTCCTGTTGACGAGGAACCACCAGCTGCTACATTACGTGGAGGCACTCTACTACACCAGGGATTTTACGATTTATTAGCGCTAATCCCGACACCATCCCCGTCTCGGTTTCTCTGGGGAGCAAGTGCTGATCCTCATGCTCCCCCAGATGCGGTAGCTGGTCCGCGATACGAGGATTTACCTGAATCTAATAATGCCCCTTCCGTCAAGTTTGCCCCGCCAGCTGTCAGTCTGCCATCCCCAGGCCCCGTGTCATCAAAGAAGGCAAGGCGAATTAGTAAAGACATGGTGTCCAAACCTACGGGTTTTGTGTACGTTTACGATCACCGCACATCCCCATCTCTTAGCCTGAACTCGACCCAGCCATTTAGTGCATGCATCTGACGCCGATCAGGCGGAGGCCCTTTTGACTCGATGGGGTCCTGATGGCGTTGGCAAATTGGGCGGTCAGCATCCTTCTTCTCGGAATCGAATTCCCTTTTTTTCACCATCACTCCCGTTAGACCCACTCTGGGCTATACCCATCAAAGCTCGAGTGCGAGAGGCAAACCAGGCTCGCGCAATTAATGAGGTTGTCAACGCGCTCAAGGCTGTCCAGCACTGTCCAGCGAATGTAGAGGATGCTCCTTTACGTGTGGTCAACGGCATTAGCACCCAAACCTCGTCTATGATTACTGTAGCTGCGAGGGAGAATGTACATCTCTCTACTACTGATGGACTTCCTGGGCGTCCCGGAAACTCCACCATTAGATGGGGTGGCGGTCTCGTTGCTCACCCCGAGCAAGAGCTTGAGGACGAGCCCGCTCTTCAACTTTCCGAGAACGACAGTTCGTTACCCCCTAAAAGGGTTGTCACACCTTCCCTTGCAACGTTGGAGAGGGCCGTATCGGCTAGGATATATTTTGAAAACCTTTACTTTCCCCTACTTCGTCAACCACCTTCTCGGGAGCAACGACGGCAGGCTATGGAAAGGGATATGCTGAGTATGGGTTTGTCTGAGCCCCGGAAAGAGGATTTACGTGCTCGCTGGCGTCAGAATGAGACAGATTACCTCCGTGAACAGCGTCGGAAAGTTGATGTAAGTGCATTTGTTAAACTAAAGACCATTGGTCACGGTGAGTATGCTGCCGGGTCACTCTATTGTTTGAAGACGCTCAAGTTGCCGCATGCTAGGTGCATTTGGAGTCGTGTCCCTTGTGAGAGAACGAACCACTGGCAAGTTGTTCGCTATGAAGCAGGTGCGTGTCTTCCTCGCCGAGCAACACATCACCTTGATTGCTAAACTTGTCTGTCCAGTTACGCAAGACGGATATGCTGAGGAAGAACCAGGAGGGTCACGTTCGTGCCGAGCGTGATGTATTGAAATCCGCATCACTTGTGAGCTCCCCGGGAGGTGCGGAGTGGATCGTGAGGTTGCACTATAGCTTCCAGGACAGGGACAACCTCTACCTAGTGCGTCCGCGGTCTTCTGTGCGGCTGTTTTCCCGTTCGATCCCATGCCTAACAGGTTCTCGAGTACATGGGCGGAGGCGATCTCCTCAACTTATTAATTGAACGGGATACTTTCCCAGAAGACTTCACTCGTTTTTACGTTGCGGAGGTCCGGACTCCCGTCTTGTACTGGATGGAACGCCGCCTTATTATTCCACTAGATGGTTCTAGCTATAGAGTCGTGTCACAAATACGGTTTCATTCATCGTGATGTCAAACCGGATGTGCGTTCTTTCCTCGCCGTCTGGGGTTCGCTGAATTTGTTTGTCTTTGTCCAGAACTTCTTATTTGATCTTGAAGGTCACATTAAACTAAGCGACTTCGGTTTAGCGTGAGTTGATATACTACACGCTGTGCTGGTTAACCCTGACTTCATTTCCTCCCATCACCACAAGAACTGATCTGCATTGGGCACATGACACCTCCTGTCTGTGGCCTTATTTACCTTCCACTGGAAACATATTAATGCAAGTGCGCGCAGATTACGAGCAACAGAGACTACACCTCATGAGGAAGCACGGCGTTGACTTGGAAGATAATTCCCTAGGAGATGGCTCACGAACGAAACGTCTGGATCGCAAAGATTTCGATGCATTGATGGGCGGAGATGGCCAGAGCGGCATCTTCACCTGGAGGGAGAAGAACCGTAGGAAGGTAAGAACGATCATTGTCCTCGTGCTCGCCAAGTCTTCTCATCGCGGTCGTTTCAGTTGGCATACTCAGTGTAGGCACAATCTCCGATTCCGCGTTCCTGTTGCTGATTAAGCGAAACAGTTGTGGCACGAATTCGTACAGTGGGCTCCTCTGTGTACCAGAGTGAAATGTTTCGGGATGCTGACTCAAACATCTCAGTGGCTCCGGAGGTCATTCGCGGCCAAGGATATTCATACTCTTGTGACTGGTGGAGCTTAGGTGTTATTATGTTTGAATGCTTATACGGGTGTGTGGGCGCTGTTTGGTCGTCGTTTGGCTCATCTAACTTCCGTCATTAAGATATCCTCCGTTCGTCAGCAATTCAGTAAGATACATCGTCCGCTGTCGATGGAATCCTAACCTTTGGCCTCCATTCAATTAGCGTCATGTCACTCGGCAGAAGATCTTGAATTGGAAGCAATCCTTGCGTTTCCCAGCTCTGCCGCGTGTGTCACACGAAGCAGTCGATCTAATGCAACAGCTGCTCTGCGAGCCTGAAGACCGTTTGGGCTCACAGACTTCAAGCTCAGTTGTTCGGCCAAATTCAATGATCGTGCAGGCCAGGCGTAGTGCCTTCACCACACCTTCAGGGGTTACCGGCGGTGGGGATGGTGCTGAAGTGATCAAAGTCAGTCGTGCTGGGGGTCTATTCTGGCTTCTGGTCCTCCTAACACAATTTTCTAGGCACATTCATTCTTTCGCGGAGTTGACTGGGCCCATATTCATCGTTATCCTGCGCCATTTCGACCCGAACTCCACAATCCTGAGGACACCCGGCACTTTGACGACGATATACCAGCCGAGGTATGTTAAGTTTCATAATCTTCCGGGCGGGGATTCGATCATTTGTGTAGCCACTTGCCCCAGCCAACGGTGCACCTCCAGACGCTACCCGAGATCCACTTCTGCGTGATAAGGTCCATGGACAGGAAATCCTGGACGTACGCAAGGCACTCGCGTTTGCAGGGTTCACACACAAGAGCCCCCGGGCGATCAGCTATGTCCGCGCAGACAAGGCATTCAACCCGGAGCCTGATTCCTACGGTCAGGAAGAGCCTATGCGGGGCCGTTCGACACTACGCTCGAGCCAAGAAATCGGGAGAGGCCGTGCGATTTCAATGTGATTAATGAGATGTGACGACTGCAACGACCATTTAACGACCAATTTAATGACTACGTGACTTTGTTGCTGGACTGTGCATTTTCTGCATGGCCGCTGTATTCCCCCTACTTTAGTATCTTCATGACTTTAACTACCTCTTGCGGCCGTTTGCAGCCTGTCCTAGGACTGCAACGGGCCTGCAGCATACCCTTAACGTGTATTTTGGCTGTGCGATCAAATACATCGTGTTCTAGTGTATATTTGTCTCGGCTAAAATATGGATCGTCCAGTGGAGACGAAAGACAGTCTCACTATAGACAGGCGGAAGCCACGGTGAATTCCACGGTGGGCTCTTCGCATGGCGACGAGCCGTGAGATTAGCGTGAGAATGAGGGTCTCTGCAAGTGGTTTAGTACAGCAGGCCACCACGGGCGTGTATCCTCTGACTGCCGTTACCCGATCTGAGGATCAGTGGTAACCAACCCCCAAAGTACATACCAAGGACAGGCACATGCATGGTACATGCGGTTGCCAGCTTATGCACCATAGCAGAAAACTCGTCTTACGCACGAGATCATGCTCAGCATTACACAAGAAACACGCTATGTTGGCGCGACGTCACCAGATCCATTCTCGGGAAATCCAACTTGCAAATATGGCTTTATGAGCTCGACTGCTGCGCGGGCGATCAACCCAAGGCGGCAGTCCAGTTGCAAAAGTTCGCAGACTGACACCGAAGGACGAATTGCCGAGAGCGTGTATCAGACAAATATTCGGAGTACGTATTTTGGACAGCATAGGCCACGTCCGCATTCTAGACGGCAAGTTGGATGTGCAAGTCGTATTCGCCGCCGTGCGCGCGCTCGCAGCTGGAGTATTGGGTGGACTTGAGTACTTGAGTTGGCGGTGAGTCGGGGCCGTTGGGGTTTGCGCGCGCTAGAGCGAGAGCAAGGTTAGGTCTTGTTGACAGTTCGCCGTTCGGGTAACAATTTGGGGCCGCATTCAATTTTCTCGTCCTTCCTTCATGAGCTTTGCCAAACGGCCAGGGAACCAATCGACTGAGTTGCTGGTCATGTCACAAGGAAAGATGTCGCAGGATGGAAAGAGCTCCTTCGACGTGACTGATGATCTCGAGCACGCTACCTCTCTGTCATACACGTCACGTATTCCTTTGAGCCACAATCCCGCGCAATCAACTACGTCGACTCCCCCGCAAGGTGATAACCCCTCCCAGACGCAGGTCGGCCGGGAAGGAGATCCACCGCAGGTTTACTTCGATTCGCACTCACAGGGCCAGCAGCATCATAATCCTCGCAGCTCAAGCTGGGACCTGCTCGGAGGAGCCCGCAAATTTGGGCAAGCCTACGAACAATTTGATCCCCGAAATGCAAGCGAACAGCATCTGGTGTTTGCAGATGGAGATCTCCCTAACTCCAAGGTGAGTCATCATCTCTGTATGCACACGACTCTAAAACGCAAGCACGCTTATTAGTTTGTCCGCTTCTACCAATTCCTCCTGAGCGCATCAATCGTGACGCGATGGACCTTATTCATCCTCCCTGTCTTGGCCATCATCTGGATCCCTGGGATTCTCGGTCTCACAGTGTCCCCGAGGGGAGAGGTTCGCTTCCTGCAATTCACACGGGCTTCAGGGTCATGTGGGTAAATGTATTTGTTTTTTTACAGATATGGGGAGTGCGTTTGATATGGTGGAGCATATGGTTTAGCGTCGCATGGGGTGGTATGATCATGTCCTATTTCATGTGGGTACTATCTCATGCCGCGAAAATTTTACAGGTTGGTGGGCCTGCCTCGCGTTAGCGTATGTCTCGTTCAGAACTCCGAGGCCATTGGGACAGCACCTCAGTGCGCTTTTTACCCATTTATAGGATGGTTTTCCCCAGCATTGCGAAGCATACGATTGGCGTTGTTGCGGTTGGTGCCCGGCGCTACATTGACTGGCTCGGGGCACTGTACAGGTCTGTGATCATCTCAGACCGACCGTTGTTACCATTATTCATATCCCCAACTTCGATGCCCATTTCTCCAGATATGTTGCCCTCTTCGCCTGGACTTTGGCAATCTGGATCGCGTGGAACCCACTCGTCGACACCCGACAAGATCATCATGCGTCTGCTAAAAGTGTTAATATCATTGCTTTCATCGGTCGACTTCTTTTCGGCATATACCTTTGTAGTGGGATTCTGCTCTTCGAGAAGTTTTCCATTCAGTGGATAGCCTCAAAATTTCATGAGCGCTCATATGCAGGTGAGGAAGTCTGGTAGACTCTCCGCGTACACCTAATATTGTTCAACCATAGAACGGATCTCGGAGCAAAAGTTCGCCGTCAAGACCCTCACTACACTATACCGCCATTCGACTGATTTACCCGAGAGTCATGACCACTCACAGAATGAAAAGCAACCCATAATTAATCCTAAGCGGTTCGTTAAACAAGCTATCAGAGGCGTGCGTTTCGCGGCAACGACTACCACCACTGCACTCGGAAATGTTGCGTCGGAGATTGCTGGCAGGTGAGTGCACCCAGCTTCGTGAGAACGAGTTAGAATATTGAAATGATGTCAGCTCCGTCTTGCAACCAAACTCGCCACAAGCCATGGTCCAGACAGCGCTAGAGTCATCAACCAAGACAAAGCTTGTACGCCTATTCCACATACCGCATTCGTCATCACTGTCGTGATAGCATGGATTTTAGCTTGCCCGTCGTATTTTCTTCTCCTTCTGCAAACAAGGCAGGGACTACTTGGTCTTTCAGGACATCTCTCGCTTTTTCCCTTCTTTAGAGGAAGCCGATGCTGCGTTCACGTTATTCGATAGAGATGGCAATGGCGATGTCTCGCTCGATGAGACCGAGCAGTCATGCGCGTTCGTCATGCTTCCGCTTCCGTGCATCATTCATAACTTACCACACATCTTAGAGAGATCCACAGGGAACAGCTGTCAATCGAGCATTCTTTGAGTGACCTCGATAGCGCTGTCGGTCGTCTGGACAACCTTTTTATGAGTCTGTATGTCGTTGTTGCCGCTTTAATCATTGCCGTGACGCTGGTAGGCGCTTTCTTCTGCGTTGTGCTATCGTGGACCAAAGTCTTCTGTCTAGGAAGCTCAACTTGCTTCTTTAATCACCGCGACTGGCACTTTGGTCCTTGGTAAGTCATATCTAAGTAATCTAAGATTTTCTTCTTCTTCCTGACCCATCGTCGTCCCCTGACAGGACTCAGCTGGCTCATTGGTTCAAGTTTACACGATATTCTTACCTCCATCATCTTTTTATTTATACGACACCCTTTCGATGTCGGCGATAGGATCGATCTTGGCGAAAAAGGGATTTTCACAGTGAAGGAGATTCGTCTCCTAAGTACTATCCTCCTCAATGGCCGCGGTGGTCACGTCCAGGTGTCAAATAACGTGCTGTCCGATCTCGTACGTCTGCAATGTTAGACTGGTTGTCTATCTCACATAGCAATGCCATAGTTTATTCAAAATATTCGCCGGAGCCCCAAGGTGAGTTACGTCTTCGGCTATTGTGCGGGCTCGCTGAGATTTCGTACTAGATGTCTGAATCATTTACCTTTGACGTCGATTACTCTACAACATTTAAACAAATCGAGAGGTTGCGTACTCTGATGCTCAACTTCGTACAAATGGAGCGCAGGGACTTCCAGCCGTCGTTTGATATCGTTGTTGTTGGTACGTATCAAACGTCAGTTATCTAGAGTCGGGTCTAATCTCGCCACGAAAGATATACCCGAGCAGGAAAAAATGACACTTCAGGCTGATATTATGTACAAGAGCAATTGGCAACAGGGTGCCTTAAAGAGTATGTTTTTTGACGTAGAGAGCGATCTTTAAGAGATGTCATCGTTGACGCTCGCTCCCAGCCACACGGCGTAACAAGTGGATTTGCGCCCTGAAGACATACCTCGCGGAGGCGAAAATCTATGGTCCGAAAGGAGACCCCGACGCGATACCTGCGCCCGACCGCTACACGGTCATACCCTGGGAAGAGGTGCGAGCAAAGGACAAGAAAAAGAGCGGTGACCTGGCGTTGCCGCTGAGTATGCCTGAAATGCCCTCTGGAGGGTACAACCTGATGAACCGAAGTGTTTCCAAGCGTAAGTTCCTGCAGGGGAGGTGGTCGATTGAATCTGAAAAACTGACGTGGACTATCTGGGCATAGTGGACGATACTGAAACTGTCTTTGACGAGTCGAGAACGGTATGTAACGTACACCGTCACCTGTATTTCGGGTGCGCGTACAGCGGTGCTGATTAATGTCGGACTGCAGACTCACCCCCCGCGAAGACCGGCGGAACCACCATTGGGAGGGGGCCCCGTGATACGTCCGGTTGGGATACCTTTGTCTGGCCCATGGCAGTCGCCTGAGGAAATTGAGATGACACCAAAGTGATCGCACGTGCACGTGCATGTATAGGGTATATTTCATATTGATCTTTCGCATAACTTACGTGAGGGGGCTCATGTTTCGCGCACCCCGATCTACTTCTACCCAACCATGCTTGGATATATTGTGCTTTACTGTTGTTACCCAGTATTGCTTTTTAGAACAAATGTCAACCGCTGATCATTGGTCAAGGCACTGCCTCCGAGGCCGTAAACAGTACCCATCACACGTTCCAACCGCTCTGTGTTTGGGGGTTTGGACTACTCCAGCCAGTGTTGTTTCGAGGTGGACTGCCTGTCCCCCAGCCACTGCCTGCTGCACCCCACGCACCAGCAGGTGCTGCTGTATTGGTGCCCCATCCCCCTGCTGGGGGGGATGCCCCAGAACCTGAGCTTCCACCCCATGCAGTACCCCCACCCGTTGGCGAGGTCCCCCAACCGCCGCCGGCGCCGCCACCACCACCACCAGCACTACTACCGGGAGTACCCGCGGCACCTCCCCACCCAGCGGGACTAGCCTCTTGCCCCCACCCCGTTGCCCTGGGCGCTGCCTGCGCCGGCAACGTGCCGTTGGCTGGTGGGAGCTGTGTGGCGGCGTCACCGCCGAGAGTGTCGAGTTCAGGTGGGTCCGTTTTGAGTCCGAGAACCAGGTTTGCGAGCTTCGTCTGCAGTTCGGTGAGACCCTGTTGTGTATTCGTCATTATTTCGCATAAATGAATGAAAAAAAAAGGTAGCAAAGTCGTCACCTTCATCACAACTTCCTGTGGGCCGAGACTTCCATCCGTCTCCACCTCAAAATAAAATTTCTGGGGCTTCGCGTTGTAGTCGAATGGCTCATCGTCAAGCGGAGCCTCCTCTTCTGCGGCGTTTGCACTTAATGGCCATTCTTTTTTGATGTCGGTTTCGTACCAATATGTAGTATGCCGCAACCGGTTGTGGGGGTCATATTCAAAGGAAACCGCGGAACATGGAGACCACTTTGCGTGCTCCTTCGCTATGCCCTGAAAAAAGAAACCCACTTTGAGCGCACAATGTCGTTGTATCCGCGTGGGTGGTGTGAGGTTTTACCTTCTTTGCAATACAGCGTACCCTAAGTTCCTGGCCCTTCCGAATTTTGCATATGAGGACTGGTTGTACAGAGGGGTCATCTAAAAACACCGAATTCGAACAATTTTAGTGTGGGGGTGGGGGTGTCGCTCATGAAAGTCAGCGATGACGCACTCTTCCCTACGGGATGACCAAAATTCTCCGAACGCCTGGCAATCTCCTCTCCATCATCCACCTCCTCTCTCCAGCCAAACCCTCCGCGCACTACAACATCCAAGTGGTTGCTAGTGATGTCCATGGTCCGGCTTTCATGGCAAGCCACGTTCAGAATCAGCTCTATTGAGCAGTTTTGACACGACTCTAGGCAGGTACAATCCTGGCGAGCGGCGTAAGTGTACGTATACGGGGGTCAATGGAAAATAGCGCAGCACGCACCCTACTATACCGGATGGCTTCGTCGCAATTGGTGCTAACCAGGGGGATCATCCCTAACCTGTGAGCAATGAACTCGTCGGGAAGGACGGTTGTGTTGGTGTCAAACTCCACCATGTCAATGGCTACACAACCGTTGGAACACATGCAACTCTTAGAAAGAGTGCAAACGCACCGACAGTAGGGATGTCTGCCATCATGACCCTCCGAAGAGAATTGGCAAACCTAGGATCCCATTGTAGACAGTAAGGGCAGAGAACGGCGACACCTACGAAATATCGACATTTTCGAGCACAAAGTTCACGCGATCTTTCTTAAGCTCTCGGATACGAACATTGGGTTCTAGAAGATCGTTGACTTGCATTGTGAGTTTGTCGACGAAGAACGGCGGTCACACCAGCACATGATTTGGCTTATGTAATTCGATATGCGTGATCTGTTGTACAACTGCTACCGAAACTATGCGAATCCAAAACCTTCACCACCTTCATTAATTGCAAGTAACAACTGCTGTCGAAGCATCTCATAAGACGAGTATTGCGGAAGATCAATTTGATTGAAGCCTGTCAGATCAACATTAGCCTCGCTTCTAGTCAAAAGCGAATGCAACATACAAGTATGAGCCTGAGGAAGCCGATCGGGGTCACCATATGCTCTGTGAATAGAAAAGCGCTGGGTGCCTTGTACACCCTGCAAATCATTGAATCCACCCAGCGGTACCCGAGACGTGCCAGTGGCAAAACTGAGCACCTTCGCGCGTTCATCTCGATTGAATGACTTGAGCGCACGCCACCACCAGACGATGACAGGATCTGAGCTCGTATACCCGTTGTATTCCGTTGCAGAGCGCCACTCATCAACGTCGATGTCGGGAGTACCGGATATGAGCAGTTCAAGCTCCTTCTCATTGAACTGATGTCGTAGCGTTAATTATAAAGCAGATGACTGGGGTAGATCATTAACGTACAATAGCGATGAGATCCTTTGGAATAATCTCGTAGAAGCCGGAAAGGAGGTTCTCGAGTTGGTCTTTGATGGAGGTGTACAGCCGATACTGAGCCGATAACTGCACAAACTCCCGCTTGTTTTCGAGTGTCACTGGTATCGACTCCCCGTTTTCCTTCAATTGAACAATTTTGGTAACGCCAAACTGTACAGGGCATTATTGAAACTGAAAAAGTAATTTGTCACAACCCACGCACCTCATCTCCCTCAACGCTGAAGTTGAGATCCAGCGGGCTAGGGTCATTCTCCAGTATCCAGCACAGCGAATTGTAATACTCTGGATCGATCCACTCCACATCCCGGTAATCAACAGGCTTGCCTAGAATCTGTCGATATAAGCTCCGGGCAAAGTATGCATCAAGAAGGCGCCCATCATAGATAGCCTTCCCAATCACGCGACCCACAAACTTGAAAAATGACAGGTGTTCTGGATTGACCCAAGACGCCTTGCTGGGTTGGTACGTGAGGCGATCTGCTGCACATGGCTGGAAGAGAGCATTGTTGGGATCGAACATCTGTCTCGCAAGGATTTGGAACCATTCCCGTGTAACGCCCCCGGCGTCCACCCCCTCTTCATCGTAAAATCGTACGCTGAGCTTGCCATACTTGATTTGCTCTCCCGTCTTTCGTTGAAGCGACTGGAAACTGTCCTCGAATACGCGTTGGCGACGAACATTGAGCTGTAGAGTCCCATGATGTTCCCGTGAGTGCGGGCGCTTGTGCAGTTGCTGATTGAAGTAGTTCCGCTTATTGTCGAAGTCCAGCACGCGAGGGTTGTTGACGAGCAGCGAGAACGAGCCACTCATCAAGGATGGGTTATTCCTGACCATGACGTTGAGAACCTTGCGATGGGCATCCGTGAAGCTCACGAAAAGATCCTCCATTGTCTCCCGTGGCGAGGTCGGTGACCGAGGAGATGCGGAGGCGCGTAGCATTCGGCTTGGACCTGCTGGTATCGAGGCGGAACCTACGTATTTGCAGACTACCATGAGTGCCTCTATGAGAGGAAGGAGGACCGTTGCGATATGCTCGATCTCAGATCGTTGCTCAATGATGGACAAGCAATCCCCTAATCGGCGCCACAATGGGGTGAAGCGGAAGGACTCGTATATCCCTTGAATCTTTTCCAAGTCCGTGGTAGGTTGTGGTTCTGGGGATATCGTTGCCTTGGGTGAGAACATGTAATCGATGGTCTTCAACACACGAAGTAGCTTGGCTTGGTCGGAGGCGGGAGAAGAGAACCTTGACGCAACGGAAGAGGTAAATATATCGTCCCCTTGACCTTGAAGCGAGTTGGCCAGCTCATCGAGGTCGTGGTACAGGCTCTGTCCGAATTCTTGGGCTTTACTGCGAAGTTCTTGCGCCACAACGTCGCGTGTATCTGGGATGAATGATAGATGTTGGATGAGGGAGAGCGTGTGATGGAAAGGCTTCGCGCCGCAGTCGCCAACGGTCAGTATATTGACGATGGATCTTAGCGCATTGGCAGGAATTTGAGGAGGTTCTATGAGTAAGGTCTTTTCTTCCACTGCATCTTGTCGGGGAGGTTCCTTTTGGCTCTCTTGCGATGGGTTAGCTGTCAAGTCTATTTTCAATGTGATTCATCTGCCAATATGAAGGATAAAAACCTACCTGGGGCAGGGCTATTTTGTTCAACGAGCGAAGCACGAAGGTCCGAAGGAGCTTCGTCAGATGGCTGTGTCAGTGGAGTTGTTAATATCGCGGCGCCCTCGGGTTTTGGAGGGATTTTCAGGCCCCCGAGTGGGCGTGTTACCGTATCAAGAAGGCTAACAACTAGCTCAAGAACTGACGGTGTCTTCAACAACGGTTGTCGGTCGAGAAGGGAGAGTAGAAGGACTATGGGATATTGTGTCTGTGCGGCTTGTTTTTCTTTACCCTTGCCCTTCTTAGACGAGTGTCTTCGAAGCCCAACGGCCATCTCTTGCTCTGTGAGGAAAAAAAGTGATGATGACTCATTCGACGTGACAATATAGCTCAGAGCTTCAAGACAACGCTGCGCGATAAGATCGGGGACAACTTCGCTCGGCGAGTGATGGGTAGGAAGAGAACTCAAGTATTCGGGGCCTGTCTTCTGTTTGCCAGCAGGACGATGTGGTTGCGCGGGACTTTTAGAATTCCTGATTGTCATCTGCGTAAAACTCCGGTCGATAGCGGCAAGGTCTCCTGTTCCCTCTTGCAAGATGTTAAGAAGGAAATTGAACAGCTCAGCGCGGGTCTTGGAGTTTTCGCATAGGTTGACTAGTGTTTTGTACAAGATATTCTTTCTCGAGATTTGAGGGAAGAAGAGTAATCGGACCAAGACGGCTACACCACTCTTGTCGAGCAGCTGTATCGCATCACGGGGAGCTGGAGGCTTGCGGGTGACAGCCGCATTAGTATTTCCCTCTGGACGGGATCCTGCGCTGACAGGGGGGATTCGCCGAGGAGCTCTCTCACGGTATGTGCCTGCTTCAGCGATGATGTGTGACGGGAGGGTCTGAATGAAACCTTCGTCTTGATCCATAAGAACGTCCTGTCTGAGTTGGGGATCGAGGCTGGCGATGAAGCTGGCAGGATCCATATCAACTGGTGCAGAACCAGCGCCAGCACCAGCTGTAGCAGTGGCAGCCGTCTCCTCTGCACGTCGTCGGGCCTGTTCGATTCGCTCTTGGTGCAAAATCTCAGCCCGAATTTCGGGTGGCAGGGCGTCGAGGAACTCTGCACTAATCTGGGAGTCTGATGGACGCTCCATCCTCGCGGCTTGCTGGTCCCGTATATGCTGATTAACAACCTCTTCTCGCATGTCATCTGGGAGGGCTTCGAGGAAAGTCGGGTCAATCCCAGTATCTGTGATGTCAACGGGACTGCCATGGATCATGACAGTGGTACGCTCTGGTCTGCTCGCTGGGCCTGGTTCCCCAGATCCCTCCTGGTCGGTCGTGGCATCGGGTGCTCCAGCATCATCGTCTACTGCATCTTGCGCGTCTTGCGCGTCTTGCTCATTCTCCGAGCGGGATTCGGCAGTGGCATCGAGCATTTCCGCATCGGTTTCTGAGGTGATTGGTGGAGCGGACGCAGACGGAACAGAACTGCTTGTAGCGTCTAATGCTAAAGGTGAAGCAGTCGGGGGAGTTGGAATTTGGCTAGCCGTTTCGGCCGTTTCGGCAGTCTTTCCTGCACTTTCCTCCGCTTGTGTCGCAGCCTCCCTCTGTTGGGCCTCTTCCCTCTCTGCAGCCTCCTTTGCTTCTTTAGTTGCTTTGGCCTTCTCAACAGCGGCATGGGAGTAGCGCAAGTACCACATGGTTGCCCAATTTAGCGAAGCGATCTGGGGCAAACTTTCCGTGTATGACTTTGGCCTCTTCGCTCCATCGTTGCATGGTGGGAAAGGGGTCAAAATCGCGGCTTTCTGGTCTGAGGGAAACTGAGCGCGGAGGTTGATCAATACGCAGGGAAGCAGATACACCGCCCCTTCGCGGAAGCAAGCCGCGATCAAGATTGACGAGGGTTCCAGGAGGTACATCCAGACGAATGGTATCGGCCACTCCACCGCCCCGCGGATTGACGATGTGCTGGAAAAGCTGTACTGCACCACCGCCAATGATGTCTTCGATAGCTTGAAGAAGATCTTGATGGCCACCAGAAGCCAGGATGCGTTGCGAGCGGCGTACAACGCGACCGATATCCGGAATATGACGACCTGAGCTCCCATTAGTTTCTAAGAGCAGCGGGTGGGTGGTTGCATCTGCAGAGGCAGCAGTACTTCGACTACGACCGAGAATCCCCATATCATCATCTATACAAGAATCAGATCAATTCCTGAAGTTATCGTGAATTTTGCAAACCATCGATACGACCTCTACGAGTCCGCGAACCTCCAGAAATGATCAGACCACCATCATGGGCCTCAATGAATCCGGGAAAGCCATCTGTGACAGCTCCTTCGAATCCTAGAACGTCCCCGATACTCGGGCCGTCGTCCTGAGGATCGAAACCCAGCTCACCCTCGAGCCTAACTTACGTGTCAGGAATAAATGGAGAACACGGAGCACAATGCGCACTCTTCGTCCGACTCTAGATCTGCTTCTGCTTCTTCGGTGTCATGGTGGTAAATAGGAACTGGCCGCGGTCAGACGAGGTTCCGTCTAGCCCATGGGGTGACCACTCACCAGCAATATCTTCGTCGCCTTCGTCGGCATCAACGTCCGGGGCGCCGTCCTCAATACCAACCCCCTATACACCTACCGTTTAAGTAACATGACCTAGAAATAAAGACATTCTCCATACCTCCCACACGCCATCCACGTCGACATCAGGATCGACTTGGCCATCGGCCTCGGGGGCTCTATTTTCTTCGTCTTCCTCTAGTAGATCTTCATCTTCATCCTCGTCATGCCAGTCTTCTTCGGAGTCTCCCTCTTCATCATCCGGATCATCCGGCTCGTCGTCCTCTTCTGTCGCTGACGTACCTTCACTGCCGCCGGTCTCTTCGCCAAAGTCCATTTCAACATCGTCCTCTTCGTCGCCGTGCTCAGCGTCGATGGCGTCTTCTGCAGCAAATTGCTCCTCCATGTCCTGCAAGGGAAACATTAGCCCATTCAGACAATACACAAAGCCGTCTACTAACCCCTCCAAACCTGGATACGATCAGGTGGAATTAGTGCTGACCACAGATTCAATACTCGTGTAAACTTACATGCCCAGTGAGGAATTGCGATAGAGGTCTGGAGTCACTTCACGAGCGGTATCTTGACCGTCCTCCATGTCGTCCTCTTCTGGTAGGCTCTCCTGGTCCATCTCGTCTTTCGACTCTTCTGAGCCCTTCAGTCTATCCGACGCGCGGTTCATCTTGATAGCAATCTTGGATCTACAAAGTTTAGCATTTGAACGGCATCCGCTTAACATCTGGGCCAAGGACTTACAAGAGCTCGAGAGGTTTCAGCATCGCTGCCACAACTACACGGACATTAGGGTAGTTCAAATCCACCTCTGCTAGGGCATTGGTCAAGGTAGAAACGAAGTTCTTCTCCAGCATGATCTTCGCAATGTGAGTAGGTGTTTCCTCGTGAGGCTTACGAAGTCCTGGGTTGAATCGGACGGTCAGTAGGCGATAACAAAGATCTGCCAAGGCAAGAAGCCGGCCGTAACGGGCGTCCAGAGATTCCGACTGTGATGGGTCTTTGATCGCGCGGCTGACGGCCTCTAAGACGGCTTTTCGAACCGCAATGAGTTCTGGCGACACATCTTTGATGGGCTGAGAGGAGGAAGTGTCTACGCAGAGTGCTACAATCAAAGACATCGCCCAATTGCAAAGCGGGACCTTATTCCGAGCATCGTTATTGGGATCGGGATCAATTGTTCGAAAGGATACGAGATCCGATAAGACGAAATTTAGGGCAGCTAGACGACTCTTCGTCGCGTCCTTAGATGGGATACTTGACCGTTTGGATGGAGAGTATGAGAGAAACGCGGTTTTGCATGCGTCATATGAAAACATCAATTCCGTAAGGGATTGCATCAGGAACCCAGAATAGTAGTGATCCGGTTTCGAGTCTTGAGCTTCACCGGCGGGTTTCTTTTCTGGTTGGTTCGGATGTCCCAGACTGCCCTCGGCGGATGCATCGGGCGATGTAGTTTCTGGGTTAGATACTCCTTCCGACTGCCGGGAACCTGACCTGACGAACTCCACTAGTTCACCTACGAGGAAATGAACAACGGCCTCGAAATATTCGGGTGGGGATGGTAGTGTATGGGCGGTGATTTCGGCTTGGGAACCTGTATGATGTTTTGACTCCTTCGAAGACTCTCCGGTCGAGATACCGCCCTGGTTGTCCTGGTCCTTGGGAAGAATCTGGCTTACGTATGCGAAAGGTCGCTCAAGCTGGGCGAGAGACTTGGTAACATCGATGAATGCTTTGGGATCGCGTAGGGCCAGCGCGTTGCAGGCGCGAACATAGCCAGTTGCATCCACTGTCCGGGTGCGTGGGTGCGAGAGGAAGCGTTGCACTTCCTCACGCATGATATGTCGCAGCACCGCGGGATCTTCCACAACATGGCGGAGAATGACTGAGATGTACGACTGGCTACCTGCCACACCTCCCGAGGACGACTTCAGGCTTTTGAAAAGTAGCGAGACTCCTTCGCGCTTCACAAATTGCGTCGCCAGGTCGTGGTCACGAGTCATGAATACAAGAAGCCGTAAGGAAGCGAGCAATTCGTCTCGAGGAAGACCGGGTAAGGCAAGCAGGCGTAGGGAGAAGTCAAATAACGCAGTCCTGGCCTTGACATACGGCGGACCCGTCAAGATCTCCTGAGCGACAATGGGTTCGCCCTCTTTTGGTACAGTGACAGAGCGAGGATCTTCTGATAAGCTTAACAAAGCTTCAGCGACCAGCATAAGAGCTGCCAGCCATTTAGGAACGGTTGCTTGTCTTGCCCCGGTGTCTATGGAAAATGAAAGAAGAAGGGTTAACACGACCTCCATAAAGGCCTGCTCATCGCCCATAACGGTGGCGGCAAAAGAGGCAGGTGCTTCATTCAGGACCAGAGCGAGCAAACGGCACCGAACCGCAAGTTCTTGCTCTCGACCGTTTTGGGAATTTGCGGCAAACGACGGGATGTCATCAATGAGGAGACGAACTGATGAGCGCTGGTAGCCATCATCACGACCGACGAAAGCATTGTGGACATCGAAAATGAGTTCTGGGTACTCGTCGACAAGACGGAGAGCGAGACGCCCCACTTCCGATTTTAATGGCTCTCTCATGGTGTTTAGCTCGCTGCGCCATTCGTCAGCACTCTTCCCGGGCGGTCTGGCGTCGGTGTCGACAGCTTGTGGTTCACCGAGGCTCGGCGTAGCAGCGTCATCCTGTATTGGCGTCGAATCAGAGGGCGGGTCCTCCGCCGTTGGAGGTGTCTCCGTTGTTGCTTCACCGCTTCCCTCAGGTTCCTGTGGTTGGGCGGCAACTGGCTCAGGATCATTCTGAAACCGGAATGGATTGCTCAGTAATAGCTCAGTAGCGGCATTGACGTTGTTGTGTGTTCGAATGAGCGCACGTTCAGCTGAAGGACGCGAAAAGCCCATGTCGGTTAGCTGTCGAATGCGGTTCTCGTCCGGGACCGTGACACGGAAGAGGGAAGGACCTCCCATAGCAAGAGAACTTGCACCTGGAACAGTATGGGGCAAAATATCGGGCGGACTTTCTTCCCCTTCTGCGTTAAGAATTTCCAGGACAACCTGCACCACGGACTTGATCAAGCTTTGCGGGGAAGAAACCAGCCAAGGAGCCTCCCAGAGCTCTCGAACGATTGGAAGCACGGCCAACCTAGTTTTGACCAAGAAATTATGGGGCTCGAAATAATCAGGGTCCGTGTCCTTCTTGTCACGAGTTAGGAGAAGAATCGTTTGACTAGACTCGAATATGGGCTTTGAGGAGGTCAAGGAATGAAGGAGATGTAAAGCAACTTTGATCCCGCCATATGCGTGACCCAAATCTTGGTTGGCAATTTCCGTACGATCCTCGGCTTTTGTCTCAGAGTGCTCAGAAATGGTGCGTATGAAACTGCCGCAGATGGTCACGATGGCGTCAAGACCTCCCTTGCGATAAAAAGCGTCAAACAAGACAGTATGTAGGGTGTTTTGAGCAGTCCGTTCTGTATCGAGTGTGACTTGTCGGTCAAGCAACGAATTTAAGATATAGCTTACCGTCAACCATCAAGGTTGTTACAAGACCGAGCAATGATGTGTAGCAAGAACTGATTGACAGGGACTCCGTGGGGTCCTCTACTAAACTCAGCTATGGAACAGAGAAGAACATGATCTTACCCACCAGACTCCATGGGTTCCAGGTGCTTGAGCAATAAGGTGGCGACGCTGGATGCAGATTCGAGAATTTGTTGTTTTTGCGCTGCGTCTGGATTGCGACGAGTTGAAAACAGCTTCACAATGGCTATAAGAAATTCTAAGCTCAGCACGACGGAAGATTCCCTAGCGAAAACGCATTACATTGGAAAAATGGAGATAACGCCCCGGGGATCTGGTTAGCAAGATGTCTAAAAGACTTGGCGTTCTCTTCTCGTGGATCACTTTCACGAGGTCCTTCTTGCCCGGAAACCCCCGCTGGTGTAACCGTCGCAGACGAAGTATGGGCGCCATTAGCAGCAACGGTGGGCTCGCTTGAAGACGGTTCACCAGGGGATTGTAAGGAAGACAATATAGTATTTCCTTCAAGCTCGGACTCCTTTTCAGGTATCTGAGCCTTTAAAAGGACGTTCTCCCAGATACAAGCCCTGTGAAGGACGCCGAGGTCAGGCAGGATCTCTGAGGCACCGGTATTCATAAGAGTCTGGAGCAGGCCCCCAGCGGAACGGCCGTGGGCATACCCCGCAGTAGCGTAAATGTCCGAGAGTAATATCACCCGAACCAGCAAAGTAATGAGAGTGCGGAAGGTTCGGTTTGCTTCGGAGTGGGATTGACCTAAAAACAGTGCTTTAGACAAATACCATAAATATCCGCGTCGCGTAGCGGAATACCTGCTAAATCGAGCAGCTCAGTGAACTTTGATTTCCTGCTTGGCGAGCCCCAGAATGAGGACGTTTCTTGCAGTGATTCTTGAACCCATCCAGTTAGGGCATTCATGGTCGCGTTTGGAGCTGCATCAAACATGGTACGGATGACCTGAACCAATGAGTCCGACGCGACACTGCCGCCGAAATCATACGGTATACAAGGGAGCGCAGTAAGTCTGCCTAGTAACACGAGGCCATCCGAGTTCGAAATGAAGTCCTTGCAATGAGAAGTGTGCTGGAAAAGGCCTTCCAAAAACTGCAACGCGCAAGTTCAGTTCGTGGAATCACAGTAGGTTTAAGAACTTAATCACCCTGCATATCACGTCCAGGTATGAGACAATGATGTTCTCGTGCGACCTCCCAGTGGCATTTTCATCCAGCATCTCGTCTGTGAGGGAGACGGTCAAGGCATTGGGCCTACCCGTAGACTCAGAGGCTGCTTCGTCGATGGCAACACTGTCAGAGGATCGCATGAGAACATCCTCGTCTGCAGGCGCCGGAACTGTGGACGCCGTGGTCCGCACGAGCCTGTACCAGGATTCAGTACTCTCAGAGGGGGTGAATGTATTTCCAAGGTCCTCGATCTTGCTTAAAGTAGACTTAATTGCTTCGAAGACTGCAGATTTCAACGAAGGGTGGTGGCGAATGAGTTCGTCGACAGCCGACCCGATAAGAACAGCGTTCTCTTTGTCCTGAAGAACACGTTGGTGTCGCTCTGAGGTGAATATCGAAAACAAGCCCGGGATGATGGTGGGTCGCGCAGTGAGCTGGTCTTGGCCAGCTTGGTTGAGACATAAGGCGCCGATTGCGTTGGGAATAGCTTGGATTACCTGAACAAGTGTCAGGCTTGCTGAAAAGAAATATGGGTCGTTCACATACTTCAATAACAGGTTCTAATCCGGCTTCGACAGCCCTGTAGAACGCTTCGGGGACGCCCGCTTCCTGTATAACTGCCAAAGACGTCGGCTCGTTGTGCACAAATGTGGCAAGGATATTGATGGCTAATGAACGCTTAATCAACGAACAACACACGAGCAAAGCAAGAGACGTGCCAATCGGGAGGACGTTGGGACCGAAGAGACTGCGGTGTTCGATGATCTTCTTGATGGATTTCAGCAGCGATGAATCAATGAGGCCACGAAGGCCCTCGGCAGTTCCAGATGACTGCATCATGCGATGCATTGAGCGCAAAATATGTTTCAATGCCGCAGCTCGCACAACGGGTAATTGACCTTATGTATATTTGATATATTTGTACAGCTCTCGTGAAAGGTGGACTTACCATACGACCTAGGGATATCATTTGGAAGTTCCTGCTGACCTAGTGTCCTGATGTCCTCATCCACTTCATACTGTGTGAACATAGTCAACAGAGTGTTCAGGACATCCAAAAACTAAGAATAACCCACCTCGATTCGGTCGACAAGAACCTCGACCCCGCGATTGTTACAAAATAGCTGAAAAGCATTGCCGAAGCTGTAAAGAACGTTATCCACCAGCTGCATGGTTTTCGACACCACTGCGAGGCGCTGTGGCAGACGATTCTCAATGATTTGGATGAGAAGGGGGATGAGTCCCGCGCCAACTACCATATTTCCCCCAGCGGCGTGTGATGCGAGGAAAATCACAAAAGACAGAAGAGCCTCAACAAAGGAATGGGGGAGAGTTGACTCAGGGGTGGCGACCTCGACCACGGTCTTGCGGAGCAACGCCATCAGTGTGCCGTGGTTTACACCTGCATTTACCGCGGCCAAAACGTCCTGCACCTTGGTGCGATACCTCGCCACAGCATCCAATGTAGCCACAGCAGCAGTTTGGATCCAAATTGGAACGTTCCTGTCGAGGGCGAGCAGTTCAGCCACGTGTGGGATAAGATCAGGTTCATATAAGAAGAGGGCAGATGCCGTCTGTGCTTCCGGGTGTGTGTGCACGAAAATGGCAGTAGCTAAGAGGCGGGCGATGACGAGCTTCTCACGTTCTTCTTCTCTGTCCGGAAGAAGCGCTTGGGCGGCACGAATGCGACACATAAGCTCAAACCTCTCATCCTCTGGTATGTTGTAAGTATCGGTGCAATCTGCAAGGATATCCATAGCCCCCTTCGAGCTAAGTGTCTGGGTGTCGAAATAAAGGGTGATCGCCCCGGCGGGCTGAGAAGATGATGCGGTTGAGACAGGTGCCAAGGGGAGTTGGGGAGATGTTTGAGAAGTTTCAGGAAGATCGACTTCCATCTCATTAGCCCGATCTTTGGGCCGCTTGGCCTTGCCAGTATTGTAAAATTTGAATTGCACTTCTCGAGCCTCGATGGGGAGCGCTTCAAGCACTGGCCTGCCCTGATCTGTTACAAGGTCGACAAGGCTGACATCGTATTCACGCAAGTTTGACCAGCGCTTGCCCAGAGATTGAAGGCGATGGGTGGAGATGCTCAGAGCGCGCGTGACGGCAGGTTGGGCTGAATACTGCTGAGCCGGACGTAGCAAGAGGTTCAATGCGAGTATAAGGATGTCGAGATCGGATGTGGACAAAAGACTATTTATGCGCTAACGGGTTGTAAACGCGAACTGTTCAACAATAGGGGAATGAGAATGGGTACACACGTCATATGAAGCATAGGTCTTTCGATTGGTAGAGTTCTCCAACAGCAAGCGCTCGAAGCGCAAAATTTCGGAAACGGTCTTCTTCGTCATAGGTGTGAAGACATTGACTTGGAGTTTGTCAATATCATAGTCCTGGATAACTTCCTCCAGGATGGCGTCAAACTTGTTCAATACCTTGATCCAAGCATTTAGGTCGGATCGTGGCCACTTCCATGAGTCAATTTGCCCCAAAACATCGTGAAGATCTTCATTAGGAGTATCTGACAGTTTGTTTATAAGCTCTGCCACCTGCGGGAGCTATAGACGCGCGCATAAAATTAAGATCAGCCTGCAAAATCGGACACAACCTGAACTTACCGGAGGCAGCGCCCGTTTGGATCTGTGAAGGATCTTCATTGACTAGGACTCCAATCAGGAGCGACAGACAACGGGGGCAAAGTGGATGGCCGTTCGAGGATGAGCGAGATGTGGCCCCAAACCGAGCACACGCTTGCGTAGGGCTTGTGAGCATATCGGGAAACTCTTTCTCAGGGCACTGATCACGAGATCCGACGCGTGCATTTACGCGTACGCGACCTCCTATCATCGGTTTATTCGTATTCGCGCATCGCACATCATGGAAAGGCCTCGAAAGTCCTCAAAAGAATCTTCTAAAAACGGTGGCTCCAAACGTGGCTTAAAGTCCCGGGAACCATCGGAACAGGTGCACGCTCAAGCCACTCTCAACGCGCTCGTTCATATTCACCTCCGCGTTACTTACTTCAGAAATTTAAGGATTCGAGTAAACGCAAAGCCACAGAGAAGGAAGCTTCTGATAGCGACGATAATGCACAACACTTGGATGAGGCACCTCGACCCGCTGCCAAGACAGTGAAGAAGGTATGTGAAAGCTGAGAAGCTCCCGCTTAATGTGGGCAATCCGATTCACGTTGCATGGTAGCCAAGGCTTTCGTCAAAAAATGACGAGAGTGACTCAGACAGTGAAGACATTGACATTAAAACAAAACTACAGAAGAACAGTGAAGGGGATATGTACGTGGATCTAGGGAAGAAGAAGCGCGTCACCGTTCGAAGCTTCAAAGGTAAGCCTCCTCTTCCTCGTCTCCGGACGTATCGATTGCTCATTTGGAAAAAGGAACAACTCTGGTTGATATAAGAGAGTACTATGGGAATGAAGGTGATGAAAAGCCCGGGAAAAAAGGCATCGCATTGAGCGTCGAACAGGTGAGGCGGCGGTCATACGGATCGTTTCAGTAGCTGAGAGTTATTCACAGTGGAAAAGCCTTGTGGAAGCATCAAGAGCCATCAGTGATCTCCTGTAGGGAACAGCTCTTTAAGCTGACACTAGATCTCATACGATCGCTCGAATCACACTATCATAGTTCTTTGCACTGCTTATTTCGAAACCTCTATGGCATCTACATTGATTACTGTAATATAATACTTCTTGAGTATGAGTATGTGGTGCCCAATTAAGTCAACCCAGCGGCAGCTTTGCGAGCGCCCTCGAAACCTGTCCGCCATAAACCCCCAAACCATGCAGTGAACATCCGAGCTTGTGCCTGAACGTCCATATACCACTCCAAAACAACGAGCCCATAGTATAATTTCTCGTACTTCCTGTAGAACGCTGAAGTGAGAGAATCGGTTAATGTCTATAATCGCGTACCACCAAGTAGCAAAGTATTCGGTCAATCTTCTGGGAGATAGAAGCCCACTTCGTCTCAAACCGTCAAAAATGGCTTGTCGCTCGTCCTCCCATACTGCCGTGGCACAGTATTTGGCCACGACGACGAAGACCCGAACCTGAACATCGCACGTGAGTAATCTAACAGCATGCCCTGTAATAACCTACCTTTGAGTGCGTAGTTGATAATGCATGGTCAAGACTTCTGTTAGGCTGGCTTGTCAACGTAATCGCGTGTCATAAGCTTGAACTGTACCGTGTAAGGTCGTTCAATTTGAAAACCATTAGCACCCTCCGAGGCACGTTCCGCAGAATATCGAAGACAGATATAAGCAATCCCTCCTTTGTCATGACGGCATTCCGCAACGCCTCTACCTCCTGTTCTGTCTGGGGTAATTGATCCAACATGCTCGACGCACGCTTGAAAGTCGATTCGCTTTCTTTTTCTGGACGTGGATCGTCCGGTATATCCCCCATGCTCGCTCGACCTTGGGAATACCTTAATTCGTGCTTGGAGGACGCCAAGCTACACTCACCAGTTAACGCCGCCTCAAATATAGGGTACTGGAACGTGGTGAGTGTATAACCAGGACTGGAACATAACATGGACTGACTCGGTCAGAGTCGACGTTTCCTACAAGCTGGGCATATTTTCTTCGATCGACATTATTCTCCGGGCTAGCAGGTGCAATCAAAGCTAACCAGAGCTTGCTGTAGTTGATTCGTAGGGTTCTGTCCAGGTCAAAGTATAATCCGTGATCAAGGAGGACAATCTCGAAATTGTAAGGAGACCGGGAGAGGGCAGGGCGAGGTCTGATTAAAAGGTTCCCTTTGGGTTGGATTGAGTGACGAAATAAGATCTGCAGGGGTGCAAATACCTGGGTGAGGGTCCTATCTGACGGGTCAGCTGGATCACTGAGCCTGACAACTCGATGAGCTCACTGCATGAAACCACCCATCGATGTATACCATTTGCGAGAAAATTCTCGACAGCTCCAGAGAGACTTTGTTGCGGTCGATCTTGTGCGCGGCGAGATACTCAAGATCATCGACCCTTGCGCCTTCGATGAACTCCATGATGAGTACCCTCTTGTCTGCAGATATCACCTCGGGGATGTACAAGGATGTATTGATGTCTTCGAAGTTCTTCACTGCTTTTCTTGCGTTTCTGGCTTCATTAGTGAAGTCCAGCTCCTTGGGAAGGTTTTCGCGCATCTCCTCCCCCAGCCATGTAAATTCAAACTCGGGAAACCATCGCTTTAACCAGCCTACAAACGAGCAGTGTCAGTTTAGAATGCAATTTGAGACCACTAAAGGGATACCGAGCGTCAGATCAACCATAGCCATATCGATCTCGCTAAACTCAAGTAAATCTGGATGTTGCAGCTGCGATGATCAGTGTCGATGTGGAAACATACGCATTTCCAGACCGACCGACTCACCTTGACCGCTACAGTCTTCCCAGATTCTCGATGATGGGCAATGTGAACCTGAGCAAGACTGGCGACACCGATCGGCTCTGGGTTAAAGTAGTCAAAGATTTCGGACAATGGCTGTCCCATATCTGATACGAAGAGCGCATTGACATCTTCATATGGCGTCGGATCGCATTTGTCTTGCAGAGGGCGCATGGTGCTCGTCCACTCCAACGGCAACACGACGCTGTCCTGAGTATTAGAACCGCGGAAAGGATCTGGAGTTTGGAGAACTCACAGAGATGCCATGTGTTGCCCTAGCTTTATGAATACCCCTTGAAGTGACTTGGCTCAAACCCTCTCCTTAGTACGATGGATTATGGCGGGCTCACCTCCATTTGCAAGCAACGCTCGAAGGACGCGCTTTGCACTCCGCAGATGACACTGAGAATAGGCCTCAAGCCGCTCATCATCGGATGCGTACGTCCCAGCAAATGTACGTTTGTAGTCAATCGCCCCCAAAACGGCCGCCGCTATGACGCATGACCTCCACGAACGCAATACATTCTCGACAAGATTTACTCACTTGCGACACGGGAGCACCTGACGACAGCCAATAAGGTGTGTCTGAACGGCGGATAGTTTTCGTAGGCTATGAACCCGACACCAGCTCCGAACGCTGCTGCGATAGAGTATGTTGCGAATGAACGGGCGCCGCTAGTGACATCGGAGCGGAAAGGAAGGGGAAGTGGGGATCTGGAACGTCTTTGCGGCAAGCGAGTGAGACGCCTAGTAAACGCGATAGAGGGGGTACGTCTCGCGCGCAAGCCAAGGGACAGCATGAATCTGCCGCGAGCGCCGAGCAGGCCGGACTTGTGCAAAACCACGGGGACGGCCCGCCTTTCCTCCGGTGGCCATAGTGAGTGATGAGAGCCACACATTAGGGCAGATGCAAATGGAGCCACAGGCCAATGTTCTTTCATAGAATGCCCCTCCTCATAATACTCGGATCATCTAGGTCCTCCTGCTACATTTGGTCAAGCGTACAGAATCGAGCAGTCTTTAGCACAAAGTTTACATTCTTCCCTTGAATCCAATCTCAGCAGGGACCTTTCCAAACGCCCAATCTGAGATCAGCACTCCAGCAATTGCTGTTCTGGGCGGGACCCTGAAAGCTGGTTCGTCCTTCCCATCTGCAGCGAGAGCCGCTGCACTCCGAATTTGACTGTCACCGTCTTGGACAGCTGCATCTCCACCAAGGGCGTCGCCAACAGACGCTCCGACGTTGACTCTCTCGTCGATACTTGCTATCTGCTTGTAATCGCTACTCGTAAAATTGATACCTTCTTTGTGTTCAAGTACAGCAAGAACTTCTTCCCTGGTGAACCACTTCGCATCTAGAATAAGATTAAGCCAGGGCGAATTAGGCACCGACACCCTCGTATGCGAACCTTCAAGCTCATTGTCAAGATCTATCCTTATAGGTTCCAACGGATCTCCGATCGCATAAAACCCAACCATGAGATTGGCAGGAAACGGCTAGTTCTGTGTGAGTCTCAGTCAGATACTGAGCAGATTATTGACGAACCCATGGCTGTCCTGAGTGATATTTCACGTTTCGCACACGAACTCCAGCCTCTTCCCAGATCTCGCGTTTGACAGCATCCTGAAATGATTCTCCAGGTTCTATGAAACCTGCTAGTGTGGAGTAGAAATTCGCTGGGAACTTTTTCTAATTACCAGAAGATTAGGGAAACTGCATGATACGACACAATTTCAACGACCCACATTTCGCCCAAGAAGGATTTTGTCCTGCGTCTCGTTCAGTATCGCCACGATGACAACCGCGTCCGTCCGTGGATGGGTGATATTATGCAGGCCTTTCCTGACAACGAACGATGATGTTGGAGAACCTGCGACAAAAAAGGAGGGAGACGGACTGGGTGGGACACGGCTTCCTTCCAGTATTATCCGACGACGAGAGGAGGCTTGTACATGATAGTTTCCATCCTCCCCAAATAGAGTATACGCGTGAACCACAGGAAGCACAGAACTAAGTAAAGTGGCGAATGAGCGGTGGAACGCGACGAAGCGACACTAACCACCGCATACTTTGTTCCGGGAGTTCCAATCTACCATGCTCCGAGCCTCCGCAAATACACCTGCATCGAATTCATTCATGCTGCGCATCGCGCCTCGGGGCTCGGCAAATGACAAGTTAAAGCCACCTGCGGGGGCAGCCGAGGTCTGCACCAAGCGATCCAGCTCGGTCTGACTGACTTCGCTGATGTCGATCGAGAAGAAAGGTGTGCCAATGAGCGACCTCGCAAGTTCTTCGAGGGGGACGGCTGGGCTGTGGTCATTGGCCTGCGGTTCAGGTTCACTCAAGCCAAGGAAGACGATGGGTGCACCCCTGAACCTGGAAGCTTCAAGAATGGGCAGATCGACGGCAGCAATCGCACCCTCCGACGGCCCCTGCCCAAAGTATGGTTTCGGGCCGAGGAAGTGTTCCACCTCAGCGGTTGTCAACAAGACCAACCGCGATTCTTTCGCCCGTGAAGCTATCAGAGGCTTTCCATCCTGAAACGCAACCCATCGTGTCGATGTCGAGGCAAGAAGTGTATTGATGAATACGGAAGACGTTCGCAACCACGATAGGCGGTTCAGCGGAGATCCGCCAAGGAAGTTAACATGTCTAGCGGGGTGTCACAAAGAATCAGGGAAAATACAAGAGATACCAGAATTGGTGAGCCGACATACTCTTCGCTCATGGGTTGGGTGGTTGACTCAGGCGATGTGCTACTGTATCCGATACGGTTGTCGGGTGCCGCATGGAGGCTCCGACAGGCGGATCAGGACGGCGAAGACGGTGCGGCCCGGTCGGGAAACTGAACTTACATGGAACATGCGCGCGACCTTGTGGATGCACCACCCCTACGGTGCCCTGCGCTGCTGCGTAGCATATACCAAGCAGTGCTCCAGGCTGTTCACACGTGCTTAGATGGGATCACAGTAGGCCGAAAGGCAATGGGTACTTGCATTTTCACTTGCCGACTTGACAGGGGATACTTGCTACCGCGTCATCATGCATCGTGCATCACTGGCACGGTCCTCGTGCTCCCAAGCGGACCAACGGGCTGAACGCCGCACATGTGATTAGCGAACAGTGTCTATATTGCTTAGAACTCCTGCTGACCTTGTCGCTTTGCGTGAAAGCCAAATCAATGTATCCGGATATGGAGGAAGACGACTAGAGGGAGGGGCCCTTCCATTTTGCATCGCACACGGAGGAGCCGTCAGAACCTTAGAGGGAATAGCGTCGACGCATCCAATCCGCTCCGAGCCAGTCTGCAGGTTCATTTGTGCTTGCGGCATGCAAAACCCGTGGATGCCATGGTTTCAGTTCAGATCTTGTTTCACGCATTGTCATGTCATAAATATCCAGCCTCATTGCACTCACCGCGCCCTTCTTTCATACGTTTTACTGTTGGATGCACATCGGTAAGTAAGAGAAATTCCCTTGACATTTCCTTCTTTGACATTTCCTCCCTTTGACTCTCCTCCCTTTCAACCTTCCTCTTATGGCAGAGAACGGACAATTCGCACATCGCTCTTATACGGTGCCATAAATCTCTTGATCTGTGCGTGACATCTTTCGATGAGACAAGACCCGTTTGCCTCAATTCCGAGATGTTCTCTTTATAAACAGACCGAACCGAAGCCCTGTGCGCTGAGCACCTCTGATGACCTTGGATGGCACGGTAATGTATCTCTTCTACGTGCTTTTCGCTCAGCGCCCACTGACCTACCTCCCCTGCGGTAGATGGCCTTTAAACCCCCTCCTCCCCCGCAGAGCAATAAGGTCACCCAAACGTCTTGGCGTGGGCGAGATGCTCAATCACCACCAGACAACACACCAGCACGAGCCATCGCCGACGCGTGGATAATGGAGACGAAAGAGAGCCAAGATAAGTGGAAGGAGGCAGATGCGAAGTTGAAGGACCAGTTCAACAGATTAAAACGACAAGTTCCATCGGGGAGGAAAGCCAAGATGTAGGCTGTGATACCCAGCTAGCTGTTGCTGGCTTTGTTTCCGCGGGTCTTGAGACCGTGGTCACTATCTTATCTTATCTACACCCGCCGTGTAAATTTCGTGTTCATCTGTCATGATTGGTTGGTTGTACTTAGCCCACCACGTCGCACTCGACTCTTTTCATTCGTCTTTTTCAACATGTCTCAGACAGTCAAAGACCTTGCAGCAGGAACAACGGGGGGCATTGCACAGGTCAAACCCTCCGTTGTGATGGATTTAAATTTATCGTCTCACGACACTAGGTTCTAGTTGGCCAACCTTTTGACATCGTCAAAGTGGTATGTCGCCCACGAAGCCAACATTCCAATGCCTAACCTTGACCACATAGCGTATGCAAACATCAGCAAAAGGGACGTACAGAGGCATGCTTGACTGTGCAGGTGGTATTCTAAAGAACGAGGGTCCCCTTGCTTTCTACAAGGTTCATTTCGAGTTCGTTAAACCACATAATCACTGACAATATGTGAATCAGGGCACCCTAACTCCATTGTTGGGTATCGGGGCCTGCGTTTCTATACAATTTGGTGTTCTAGAGTATACCAAGCGCTATTTCGCTGCACGCAACCTCCGAGCAGGACAAGACGCCGCCCACAGCTCACTGTTAAGCTCTTCACAGCTCCTGGTTGCAGGGGCCTTGGCAGGACTAGGTAACGGCTTCGTTTCCGGACCGGTAGAACATATCCGAATACGTACGTCCCTTCGATATCCACGGGGTTACGTTTTCACAAGCTTCCGAGGTCAGGGCTGCAAACTCAGTCGAACACGAACCCCATCTATCGCGGCCCGTTCGATGCCATAAAAAAGATATCTTCCCAATATGGAATCCGAGGTATTTATAAAGGACAAAATGTTACTTTCCTGCGCGAAGCAACGGGGTACGGCGTATACTTTTGGGCGTATGAGAAACTAGTGCAACGTGAGATGGCGCTAAAGGGCATTCGGAGAGAGCAGATAAGTCCGGGTAGCGCGATCTTGTATGGCGCGGCGGCAGGCTATGCTGTGAGTGATCTTTAGCAACAGATGAACCACGTGTGTCTGATTGCCGAAAAGCTTTGGGCTGTGATATATCCCATAGATATGGTTAAGTCACGGATGCAAACGGATGGATTTTCCCCATCCGATGGGCAAAAGTACCGATCGACGTTGCACTGCGTACGCACGGTGTGGAAGGCCGAAGGTATCAGTGCATTTACGCGAGGACTAGGGCCCACGTTGATTCGGTGTGTTCTACACGACTTTGCCCCGTTTTTGATGGTGGCTGATGTTCTGTCTTAGTTCGCCGTTTGCGAATGGCGCAACGTTCTTAGGATTCGAGATGGCGAACCGCTTTCTGAGTTCTATCTAAATTGCGGGCCGCTTAGCTGCCACGGGCTTGATGAAAATCTGATGGAGCGTGTAGACCACGCACACCTCTAGCTTAGATGACATTCGTGTGCAATAAAATACCATCTGCAGTAAACCCGTGTGACGGGTGGCTGTCACATCACGCTGTGATCATCCACCATCCATCGGGTATCGCGGAACGGAAGGAGCCCCTCACAAATATGTCTGAGCCTTTCCATCATAGACCTACGCTCAAACAGGTGGGCCTATCCTGGCAGTAATGCAAGCTTCCCTTATAATTTCCTCGTTACAGACGAACAAGCCGTTCAAGTCTAGGCATGCGACGAAAGCGTCCCTAAAGGAACGGTCAAAAGGTAAATTTCTCGGAATGCGTGAAACACGACACTGGGCATCCACGACGGCGTTTATGTGCCAAACAAAGCGCATATATGCACTCACGATGTTTCTTTTCTAGGTCGCGTCTCTCGACCAGCTGCCAAACATGTCCATCCTTCAAATGCTAGCGCTCAATCCAAACTAAACAGGCGAAATCACGCAAAGCAAATTCAGCTTCAAAAGCGGCAGTCTCTGCTCGCCGCAGTTCGTATTTTTGGTGGAGTCGACGGCGCGCCCCGGGTTGTCGCCGTGGTGCCGCTCTGCGAAGATGTCACTTCGCGCGATGCCGTATCGGCACTCTCCCGATCCCTGGAACTCCCTGCTCAAGCGGATCAGGAGTGTGTCTGGAAAATGAAGTTCGTCGGCCCGCTTCTTCACGTCTTCCCTCTCCTTATTTCCTTTCTCCAAAGGGTGGAACGATTTAAAACGTCTCTGCAATTCATTCAGCTAGCTTACGGCGACTTTTACGCCGCTCTGGATGCTTGTAAAGTAGCTGACTATGTTGTCTTCGTTCTCTCTCCTTCCATGGAAGTTGGTGCCTGGGGTGAAACCGTACTTAGGACGCTCCAAACCCAAGGACTTCCTGATGTGGTGCCGGTGGTTGCTCCTGATCATCACATAGACCCTAAGGCTCGCTCGGGTATCCTGAAGTCTCTCCTTTCTTTTATGCAATACTTCTTCCCGGAACAGCCCAAAGTCTTTGATCTCAATGCTCTCTCAGACCAGTTGAGCACTGTCAGAGCGCTGTCAGAGGGTAAGCCGCGAGATGTCCGTTGGAGACAGGGACGGTCGTGGCTTCTAGCTGAATCTGTGGACTGGACGAACGGAAATCTTACGGTCACAGGCACAGTACGAGGCACTCATTTGTCCTCCAACCGCCTGGTCCATCTGTCAAATTATGGCGACTATCAAGTGCTGAAGGTGCGTCGTTTGACATTATTTTCGTTCTTTCTTGACCAAGCAACCACCTAGATTACTTCACCTGCTCCCGCTGAGAATGCAGATTCCACTGCCATGGCCGTAGAGCCTACTGTCCTCGCAGAGCCAGATCCAGAGGACGCAGACTCTCTTGTTTCTAGTAATGACCCTGACGACATGCAAAACGAACAAACATGGCCGACAGAAGAAGAGATGCAAAATGATTCTCCTCGGAAACTTGCTGAGGATACGCAATTACCCGATGCTAACCCAGGCACAACTCCACGCACAGTTCGACGCGTCCCGAAAGGAACGAGTGAATACCAGGCTGCGTGGATTATCGACGGGGACGATGAAGAGGATGAAGGCAGGCGAGATAGCGATGAGGGTGCACAATATGGGAACACTGAAGGATTAGTTGACGTTCCTGACCATCATGAAGCTGAAATGGAGGTAGAAGCAAATAGCGTCAAGGATGTTACATTCCAAGATCTTGAAGAGGAAGAAGAGAACAGGCAGTAAGTCAGATTACCTTTTTCAAGTTCGTTTCTCACTCAATGCGAAGGTTAGAGACGTGGCGCGGACGACAGCGAGAAGAGCGGGACGACCGAGAGTTTCCTGATGAAGTTGACTCGCCCAGAGACATCCCGGCCAGGGTCAGGTTTCAACGCTACCGTGGGATGCAATCCTTCCGAACCAGCCCATGGGACCCCTATGAGAGCTTACCACGAGACTATGCACGAATATTCCAATTCGAAGATTTCAAGCGGACAGAACGTGCGGTTCGCCGCCGCGCCGAGGAAGAGGGAGGCGCAGTACCAGTCGGTTTATCATGTTGGGGCCTGCGTGGATCTGACATTCCACATTGCTTTAGGTTGGGACGAGAGTAACCGTATATCTCAAGGACGTCCCTAGAGACGTGGCTGAGCGGAGCGCTGGTCGTCCCCTTATCGCCTTCAGCCTTCTGCAACACGAACACAAGAAATCAGTTGTCCACTTTGCCATTCAGCGAAATACAGAATTTGAAGGTTCCGTGCGCTCCAAGGTCAGCCACCATCCCTCCTGTCTCAGTTTCGTTGCCTACCACTCCAGTTAGGACCCCCTGATACTTTGCGTGGGACCTCGACGATTACGAGTCAAACCTATCTATAGCCAGTACACGCAAGGGGGTGCCCGAGGTGTTAACAACGTACACAAATTTGAGCGCTACCTGCGACACGGGGACACCTACGTGGCTACTGTATACGGGCCAATCCTATTTGGGAACCAATCCTGCTCTTTACTGAGGGAATCGACAAATGCAAACGGTGGGTCCCACCTGAATCGTAAGCGAAGGTGTCTGACGTCACCCAAGCTCCGTCGCTTGTCGCGATGGGCTCGCTACTCCACCCTGATCCGACCCGAATAAACGCCAAGCGCATCATTCTATCTGGGCATCCTTTCAAAATCCACAAGAAAACGGCGACGGTCCGATATATGTTTTTTAACCCGGGTAAGCTCCATGGTGTTATCAGGTTTTAGCCGATTCGTTAAAGCCATCCATAGAAGATGTATTGTACTATAAGCCCATCCAGCTGTATACCAAATACGGCCGGGTGGGCCATATCCGTGAATCTCTCGGAACACACGGCTACCTCAAAGCGCATTTCGACGCGCCCATGACGCAAATGGATACCGTGTGCATGTCGTTGTACAAACGGGTCTACCCCAAATGGAGCGAGTTGTTTGTAGAGGGGGTGGATAACTCCCGGACCTCGGATGTAATGGAGGAATGAAATGATTCATCATTTGGTTCCTGGGAATGTCGTACAGTTGTACGACTGTAATGTGCTGATATGGGCGCTCAAATCAGTAGCTGTGGCGATATCTGATCTCGGAGATTGAGCGCATCCTTCCCACAGGTAAATTTAGGGGGTAAAAACTTCCGTTGTGTCGAATCCTATACAGGGATTCTGATGCGGAATCCGCACGTGAAATTTGTGACCTTTTGGATCCGAGTACTAAATCCAACCACACAGGCAGGCACTGTGTCTCGATTGTCGACCGAGGCCATACCTCAATTATAATATAACAATAAATTAAAAAGCAGTCCAACTGCTTAGGGGTTACGTTGGGATGCATCCTTCTTATTTTTCCGAGGGTGTATCTAATTGATGTGTCTCGTCATAACAATATGAGTGTGTGAGTGGTAATGCAGCAGGAGGTAGGTGCGATTTTTACAAAGAAAGGATCCAGTTGGATAGCCGCGGGAAAGACCGTGCTCCGAGATGGCCGAGGCCATGTGTTCGTTTACTGGCCACGGCGTGTAGCGTGTAACCCTAATAAAAACATGGCCCCCTCCAGGGGTGACCACGTTTTTTAGTCGCCTCCTCGCGCACGCAGTCTTGTCCATCAGAAAAGTAATGTATTAAGTCACTAGTATATGATTGCAACAGCTGGACGAATCGCCGTCGACATTCTCAGGCTGTGTGTCATCTCCGTCGCCCGGATATGCGGCTGTACCACGCATTTACAGAGCTTCGCATGTCGGCGAGCCACGTCCACAGCTCTTCCAAGGCGCCGTCCAACGCACCCCTGTTACTCCACGCGATGATCGGACTATTTAGTTGCTCGTGGGGTTCTAAGTGTAAAACGTCCTTGACTGTTGTGAGCCCAACGAGCATGCCGAAATCCTCCACGAGGATAACACGTGGGCTGGAAAGGAGGGGTGGTGAGAAGTAACCCTGTGAGAAGCAAATGTAGTGCACGTACCCCATTCTTTTGAACAGCTGCATAACAACCTCAAGAGGCAATTTTGAGGAGACCGTGAGAGGCATCTGATTCACGTTGTGAGAAAAAAAGGGACATGAGCTGCACGCGATGGCATACCTGGTTGACCCACGGCCAGAGCTTCAGAATCCCAGGAGAGGCAACGGCATACAGAACGTTTGCCTCTGTGTCCTCCTCGTTACCAACCGCCGACCACCTCGCATCCGGCTGCTCCTCCGGATCTGGGCTGAAAGTACAGAGAATATCTGGTGTTAGGTCACGTATTCGTTTTGCTTGGTCTTGGTCCAGCTGTCAAGCCATGGCTAGCATTAGGGCAGGTGAACCTCAGCTCACCGATGGCACGACGCAGTTGTTGTGACCCTATGTATCCCACAAGGGTTCTGCTCTCATCGTCGACGATGATTGGGAATCCGTTGACTTTTGCTGCGTCCAAATAGTTTTCTAGCCATCACATTAGCCAGGCGATGAGTATACTGCGGTCTTACTCACCGACATCCCCGAGTGTCATACCCGTGGCCCGTAGAGTATACATATCTCTCCGCATGACACGTGATACTGTGGTGTTCAGCCAATTGTGCCGCCTGCCCGAGCAAAAGGACTAACCAGGCGCATCGTAAACATGATCATTTTTCTCAAGAAAAGGGTACCCATTAAAGCGGATGGCTTCTTCGGCGATCCCTCTTACACCCAGGAGATCTCCCACGGCTTTGGTCACTAAAAGCACAATCTGTAGGCCAAAAATCAGATTTCCGACTTCCACTCTACGAAAAGAAACAGACCATGGTCGGCAGGATGTACGTCAGAGCGCCTGTGAGTTCGAACATGATGACGACGACCGTGACGGTGATGCGCATGACGCCGCTGCACGAACGTCGTTGTCGACAATTAACCAAGAAAAGTCTTGCTACAACGTACCTCAAAGCAGCAGCGGCACCGAGAAATGCATAAGTCCCGGGGGTTATACATGGGATGTCAGGCTGACAAACGGCAAACATGCCAGAAGTAGGGTATGCCCTATCAACCTCAAAAGGGTGAATTGGTATCCTCCGCGAAGTGGCACGACTAACCGATAAAGGGCCTTCACAATTATACCAATCATGCGCCCAAAAGTTGCTCCGATAGCCATGGAGGGCACGAAAATGCCAGCAGGAACCTTGCACCCATATGACACAATGACTAGTAAAGTTCGGATGAAGGTCGCAAGCAAGAGGGAGTTTACCATCCGCCATTGAGCAGATGTTCTATAGGGTCGGTCCATAAAACGATACAGCTCGGCTTAGGGTGCCGTACTCACTGGCATAGATGTTCAAAGTCGCCCCCGTCCTCGCACTCGCGGAAGAGGATGGACATGCTTTCGGTCATGTCAATTCGCAGAAACCGGTTAAAGTAGCCGATCATGGCAGTTATAGTGGCTAGGGTAACAGCCTCTGCAACACCATGCTTCCCTAGATGTTTCCTGCGGAACGAAGCGACTTGCAGGTTGAACTTGATTACGAAGGCACCATATAGTCCCTAGAAGCCTGTTAGTTTGATGGAGACAGACAAGTGACGCGCGGCAGTACTCCAAATATGCCAAGAACAACGAAGAACATGATCTCAAAGAAATGCCAATCTCGATCATATGTGACTTGGAACAATACAAGTTTTCCTGTCCTGAAAGGATTCATGGCCTGATCGATTCTAGAATCAGTTCGGAACGCTTGCGTCAAAAATACGACACACCGACAGTGTCACGGTCGCTACGAGTGCACAGAGGAAGCTCCTCCACATAGTTTTGGTATTGAATGATTGACTCATTTCCTGACTCAAAATCAGATACCCTCCCACTGACCTGTGGAATGTGCTTCATACTTCTATTGAGAACAATACTCCGCCGATAGGGGAGCCGAAAGCAACGGCTACGCCTGCCGCGCTAGCCGCTGTCAAAATATCCCGCATTTTACCTCCATGGGGTGATCAATGGGCTGAACGACGGATCTCATAGGCAGAACTCACTTTGACTACGAGAAAAACGGCCAAATCTTCCCGCTACGAGGTTTCCTGTAGCGCAAGCAACATGCACGGATGGTCCCTCTTTCCCCACGGAGAGTCCAGAGGCTATCACGAGAGGCTGTTCAATTTTAGATAAGAAAATAAATACGCCACCGAATGACACCGGAGTAGTTTTAGTTACCAGGGTCAAACTCTTGATAAGGAATGTCCAAAAGCCAAGGAATCCTTGCATGACAAACCCGGAGAGTATGCATTTGATCTCTGAAATCCCGGAGCCGGCCGCATATCTCGCTAAAGACTGGACGAGGCGAGCCGCGACAAAGGACAATGCGGCCTTTCGGTCTAATTCATCAGTCCGTGTCCGTCCAGATGGAGGGTGGGGGAAATAGTACCGCACCGCAAACAGCACATATATGAACCAGCGTGCTAAGGACACCGTGCTCCACAGGTGCCAAGAGTCACAGCCGCTATCCTCGTCGCCGTCCAGTTCCCAGCAGCAGAACTGCTGATTCAGCCACCAGCCATCCGAGCAGTAGCCCATCTTGATGTCCGAGAGCCACTCCGTGATGATAGAGATGACCGCGGCATTGATTCCAATGAGAGCACCTGCGAGATGCCAGTGTATGAATTGCACTCTCCGACGACGCAACGCAAAGGGATGCCACTCACCGACAATACTAACGACGAACCACGACTGCGAGGCAACGAGCAGCTTGCGAACGTGAGATATCAACCACGACAGGGTAATGCGGCCGTTTGTCCTCTGCCTTGACGCATACACGTCTTTGGCTTCGCGGAGCCTCCTGCTGCGCTCTAAAATGGAATCCTCTATCCAATCTAACCGCGCCGAGGTGAGTGATGGATTGACCCGAAGACGGCTGCGGTAGCCGCACCGATGGCCTTTGTTTCAGTATCTAGCGACATGCTGGTCTCAACGATGGCATGGAGTCACGTGTGGGCAGGCCACTCTATTCCAAAATCGGTAGAATAATACAAAACTTCATACGACAAAACTCGCGTGTCATGGTTGGTATACTCTTCCCCCTTCCAGCACGTACGCGAACCCACTAAATGTTCAAAACGCAGTCGTCGAGTCGACCTCAATCGTAGGTACGATCGAAGCGATAAACTTGAGGAACACCACCAAATAAAAGTCGACACGCAAGCCCTCGACCTCCTCCTCTTCTGCTGCCGCGGGTTTATCGTCCTTGCCTGACCCGCCACTCCGCTTGAAGAGCCACTTCTTCTTGCCGTCCTTAGCACCTGCTTTGCGTTGCAATTTCTGCTCCTCTACGACGCCCGCATTCATGCGCTCGATCAGCTTCCGCATCACGCTTGCGTGTTTGCAAGGATGCACAGACGCAGCTTGAAGAGAGGAAGAATGGGGGAATGCTTCAATCGTGACAGTTTTGAAAGCATGTTCTGCCGTCACATCCTGGAATATCTGATCAGGCACTAATGGCGTTCCGTTCTGTGCAATGTCAGCCAGGTTGGCGATTTTGGATATTGACACATTCACCTACCTCATCATAACCCAGAAGCCAAATTCTCGGAGTTTGGTAGTACTTATCATAAGTGATCATGACATCGTACGTTCGCACTGAGAGTAGGTTCGCGTTCTTGGTCTCTTCCTCTTTCCTAGAAGTAAATTAGATCGGTTGGGATGGTCAGAATTTAAAAAATGGCACCAACACAGTAGCATTTTTGGGAGGAGGTGGAGGAGCCCTTGAAGGGGCGGCAGCGGCATCGTCACCCTCCTCAAGATCTTCTTCCATATCAGGGATATCATCCAAGTTGGGCGTTTCAGTGAGAGAGAGATTAGCAACGCCCGCTGAGATTCCGCCATCTTCATGAGGACCATCCAGGTCTGGAATATCATCGATGACCCCCGGGTTCGCAGCGGAGTCCATGTTCGCCCGACGGCCTGCGTGGGTCTCTACCCACTCGTCTGCCTCATTTCCAGCACCAGAACCGTCCCCAAATGAGAGTAGCCTCTCGGCATCTTCATCGGCGTCCGTGTAGGCGAGTGATGTCGCGCGACGAAGACAGGGAACCCCACGCGTGACCATGTACTGCTTGCTGGTAGGAAGGTAGTCGCGGGCTTTAGGAGCGTCCCCAGCTTCCCTGTTGTATCATATGAATCAACGACGACACGGCCACATCCAAATGAGCGTCCTACCAGGACCACACAGGGAACTTATACGCAAGGAAATCTCCTGCAGCAACGAACTCCTCTAGCACGAGTCAAACATGTCATGTGTGGGAAATCGCGTGCAAGTTGATACGGCATGGACGTACCGGGAGTAATCCTTCCATGTTCTCTGAATTTGCTCTCCTTCAAAACCTACAGGGCTGAGATTAATGTCACCAAAATATTAAGGTTCAGACTGAGTTCGTACAGGACTGAGGTAGTCCCTGACAGCCCAATATTGTTGCTACAGCAGAGACAGGTAAGTAATAGCTAAGCAGAGAGTGGGAAAGACCGACCTGGATAGCATGCATGATGAAAGAAGTGGTCGACGACGGTCTCAGGGCTACGGGGACGGGCAGGGCCACGCGCGATCGATTTAATTTAATTTCTGGCACTCACGTTACCTACGTTGTCACGTGAGCATACACGTGTTTGCGAGCACATCTAGATCTAAATCTATCTATGTTTCCTCCGCTTCTCGACATCGTTCGCAACAGTGTCCTCGTGTTTCCGCTTCTCACCAGTAGCCTTTTCCTCCTTGCCCTTCCTTTTCCTTTCTCCTTTGGCGTCATCCATTTGTGATGCCGATGGCTCCAGCTTTGTGGCTGCCGTGCTGTCGTGATCTGCCTCCGCACCCTCCTCTTTCTTCTCCTTGTGCTTCCGCTTCTTGACCTTTTTCTCGTCCTTGGTACTATCGTCCACGGATGCGGCTACCGGCTCCGGTGGCGTAATGGTTTCTTTGGAGACGTCCCCTTGCTTTAGCCGAGTCTTTTCTCCTTTCTCCTTTTTCCTCTTCCTGACCTTCTTGTCTGCCAATGTTTCAGGAATACCTTCAATCGGGGGTTGGGTCTTAGATTGAGATTCATCTCCACTATTTTCACTCCTTTTGTGTCCCTCGGGAGATCCGTTAACTCTGGACGCCTCCTTCTGGGGTTGTTCAGGTGCAACATCGGTCGTTTCACCTGGTGGTGCGTCTTTCCCGTTATATTCTCTGGGGAGGTCATGTTTCTTCTTCCTCTTCTTCTCTTTCGGCTCCATTCTATTCTGCATATGTTTCTACGTAACCTCGAATCAGCTAGCGTAGTTTGACGTGCATATAGACATACCTCAGAATCTTGCTTCTTGCCCTCCCCACGCTCTGTCTTGGTAGCAGCATTCGCACCCGATGGAGACGGCTCAACTGCCGACGTGTCGACGGGTGATATTCGAAGTGGTGATCCCAAAGGAGTGCTGTTAGCTCCGCTTGCACAATTGCGTATGTATGGGTGGCGCGACCAGCTTGACTGGCTGCTGCGTGATTGATGATACTTACCAGTAGCGTTCATTGTTTTTAGTTGGGTGTTACTCTGGTGTCCATTGCCGAGTCTGGAATCCTGTCCCTACGGACTGATCAGTGAATGAGGAGGGAATGAAGAGTTTCGACGTACTTTTTTAGAGCCTTTGTATACGGACTTTTGATATTTTTCAGCCTCTGTGATGCAGGAGGTGTGGTCTTTCCATTCTACAGGACCGGCAAACGTCTTGCTACAATCGATGCACGTGAAGGAGGATCGACATTGGCCATAGTGGCGATCTAGCTTTGGTTTCTTCACGACGTCAGTACAAGCTGTAACAAAGGGCAAGCTTAGCACTGGTCTGCAGCTTCCACGGGCTTGATACTGACCATCGCATCTTTGTGACGATTAGTTAGATAGCCTAAAGGATGGACTGTTATGACGAACATACTGGAATGAGACCATCGCTGAAAGAAAAAAAGGCCGGTTAGGTCGGACCGGTTAAGCTGGCAACAACTCTGTTTCTTGACCGGTAGAGGAAGTACAGCTTACGCGGCATCAGAGTTGCATTCAGTGACTGTTTCACTAAACGACAGCTGCTGGCAAATCGGAGCGGGCCCGATATATAATACGTCCCCATTGAATTTTGATTACCGATACCCATCCCTCTTCTTTTCCGCGCAACCACCACCATCGTCATGAATCCCATTCTCTTTTCCTTCCGGTCTTCTGCCCGTCGCGCCTCTCTCATCTCTGCCCGCATTCCTAAACAGTCTTTTCGGCCTTCCTTCCGTAAGTACTCTACAGAGGCCCCTCCTCCAGAATCGCCTCCAAAGTCGTCAAACACCGCCCTTTATGCGGCCATTGGTCTTGCACTCGTGGGAGGCATCGGCTATTATGCCTACAATTCGTCGGATACTGCCGCCACCACCGTGAAATCGGGCGCTCAGGCTGCCAAGTCCGCTCTCAAATTCACCCCGACCAAGGCTGACTATCAAAAGGTAATCCGATCAGTTGCCCTGCCACGACAACTCCGAGGCTTAACTCTCGCGGTCAGGTGTACAACAGGATTGCCCACAAAATCGATGACGCTGGCGATTATGATGGTACGCCTTGCCATATATCTTCTGTATGCCGCTCTCACCTTCGTCCCAGATGGCTCTTTCGGTCCCGTTATCCTCCGTCTCGCTTGGCACAGCTCTGGTACCTACGACAAGGAGACTAAGACTGGTGGCAGGTATGTAGTGACTCGACCATGATCATTATACGCCACGTCTAATATACGAGAATAGCAACTATGCCACCATGCGTTTCGAACCTGAGTCCCTCCATGGCGCCAACAATGGTCTCAACATTGCTCGTGGTATAATGGAGGAGATCAAGAAAGAGTTTGATTGGATTAGCTACGGTGATCTTTGGACCCTCGCTGGTGTTGCTGCTATCCAGGTCAATTACCGTGCATATTTACTGGAGGATTGAGGTAGCTCATCTCCAAATAGGAAATGGGCGGCCCTAAAGTCCCATGGCGTCCGGGTCGCATTGATGGTTTTGCCAAGGACGCGACCCCGGATGGTCGTCTCCCCGACGCAGCTCTTGGTCAGGACCACCTCCGCGCCGTACGTGATATCCTTGCCGTTCTCCGAGACGTGTCGTAACGGCGTTCCTTTTCAGATCTTCTACCGTATGGGGTACGATCCTCGACTATTTATAAGCCCTGTATGGCCTGACCCAGGACTGTAGATTCAATGACCAGGAAATCGTCGCCCTCACCGGTGCTCACGCTCTCGGTCGATGCCACCCGGATCGCTCTGGTTTTGAAGGACCATGGACCTTCTCGCCCACCACTGTGACCAATGACTACTTCAAGCTGCTCCTCAGTGAGAAGTGGGTCTGGAAAAAGTGGAAGGGGCCGAACCAATATGTTGACAAGAAAACCGGCACATTGATGATGCTCCCGTAAGTTATATTTTCCATGCGTATTGGGTCTGGCCCTCACCGGTTACCTGCTTCTCAGGGCGGATTACTCGCTCGTGCAGGACAAGTCTTTCAAGAAGTATGTCCAGGCGTATGCCGCTGACGAAGCGCTGTTCTTCAAGGAGTGGGTCCCTTTCGTCTGCGTTCGTCTCGATGTTGCTGACTGTACATGCATTTAGCTTCTCCGCGGTCATCGTCAAACTCTTTGAGCTCGGTGTCCCTGACAGTCAATGGGTCACCTCCGAGCCATGGATCTTGCCGTCCACCAACGAACAAGAGGAATCCAAGTAGGAGGGTCTCATCAGGCGGAGCCCATACCCATATCTAGAGTCTACACGCAAATGCAGAATCAACTTTGCGGCGGCAGGTGCCGGATCTAACACGTGCTTTCCAATTATGTTTTACTTTATACCTTGTCTAGTCCGCAGGGATACACACGTGAGGGCGTCGATACCCGTCGCGGGATTAGACAACTGTGTTATTTGACGTTACCCGTATCTCTAGTTCTAGTGTGTTCTGCTCTATGATGTGTTCTATCCATTAAGTACAGAAGAGTGAGTGGCGATGTAAGCGAGTGAGGCAAACATGATATCGAGGATTCCGGCTTGGGTGTCAAGCCTGGCCAGAGAAGAGAAAACCATAAAATTTTTAACTACTAATACAAAAGTCGAAATGGATCAGTCGGTAGGCACTGAGGGTTCGGGCTCATCCGAGCGCAGAGGAAGAAGAGGAGCAAGACGGCGATGTGCGATGGAAGCGAGGTCAGACTCGCTCCGTGAGCGTTGCATCTCGGCCTCATCGTAGCTCGGCAAACCCTGCAGCGTCTCGAGCGGCGTCACGCCTCCCAAGAATCCACGCGAGGCAATGTCGTAATCCGGCACCACCGTGAAAGCGCGACGGAGCAGCGAGTGGGACGTCACGGGCACCGTGCGCGGCAGTGACGCCGTGGACGCGGAAGGGCCCGTCGTCCCGGGGTGGCGCGGAGAAGAGGGGCCGCTGCCGCCGCCGCCGCCACTACCAGAGGAGTGGGGTGGTAATGGTAATGGTGGTGGTAGTGATGGTGTGTGGTGGCGCGAGGAGAGCACGAAGGAGGAGGTGAGAGAGGTAAGGGGCCTCATTGTTGCGTGGAATAGACCGTGCACGTTACGGCTCGCCGTGCTATTCGCGTGCAGGTACGTCGACGACCCCGCTGCTGCTGCTGCTGCTGCAGTGTCTGAACTGGAGATGGCGTTCCCCGTCCCTGCTGCGGACGACCGACGCGAGTGTTGGTTATGCGACGACGGGTCGCGCTCGCGCTCGGGGCTAGGTGCGCGGGACTGCACGCGCGACGGGACCTGGCTCGCCCTCCTGCTGGCAGACCTGCTAGACGGGGCCGTTTCGGGTGGGCTCGCCATGATAGGTGGCGACGGGGCATTCTGCGACAGCGAGAGGAGCAGTTCCGAGTTGACGTACTCGAGGTCGCCGTGGCCTATGGGGGGCGAGACGTAGTGTGCCTCGAGGGGCGTGTCGGCTCCCGATGTGAAGTTGCTTTGTCGCCCGTCTTGGTCCATCTCGAGTTGCACCGGTCTGATGCCTTGGTGTATCCAGGGGTTGGTCACGCGCAGGACGGCATCGTCTGGGAGATACATGTTCGCGATTCGGTCACGGATGTGCGATGGGTAGCTTGGGAGCTGCTCGTGCTCGGGGCTGTCTCCCTCTGGTACTTCGGGCCCGCCGAGAAGCAGTCGTCGTGTTTGGGCCGTTGCGGATTTTGCCTCGTTGAGAAATCGATAGTCAAGTATATGAAGCGGTAAGGAACAACGCAGCTCTGACGTGTGTCCGTCGGGATTGTCGATGAGGATGCTCCAGCGTATACGATGCGATGTTACGATGGGTTCCAAGGAATGTGTGGGTGCCGTGGAAAGGGGAAGGGAAATCTCGAGTTTGGTGGCAATCTCCCCCTCCGATAGCTCGAAATCGATTGGGACTGAGTGAGACTCACTCCCAGGCTCTGCGTTTGAATAGGGAGACTGTGCTGCAGTGGAAGACCCAGCTTCGGGGCTGTAGTGGGCCAGAGAATTGTTGGAAAGACCCGAGCTTGACGTGGATGTGGAGGGCATAGCACGTCCCAACGGAGGAGGGGGATGAGAGAAATGCTGAGGGTGATCTGTGTGACATGCTGACGTCAACACAAATGTGAAAGCCACAACAGGATGCATACCTCGAGTGAGGGGCGAATGATACGAATTCGAGCGCGAGCGGTGGTCCTGGCGTTCCACACACACTGCTTGGCCGTTACGGAATTCATGCTTCGTGGTGATTACAAGCCTTGTTGAATTCTGCCAACCCGTGCGACTGTGGACCTTGATGGTCTCGTTGAGCGTCGTCACGACGCTTAAGGGCCGAACTCCCTTGGCCAGAGGAGAGAGCTTGATGACCGCAGTGAGGTCATCGCCCGCAGCCCAGGCTTTATGCGGGACCATGATAGAGTACATGATCTTCTCCGGCCATGTGTTCTCAATCTCAAGCGACTGCTGGTATTCGAGCGCCTCCGGGGCAAAGGATCGCAGCAGCGTGATCCCTCTCTGCGTCTGCAGATTGTGGGCAAAGCCGGGGCGCGTTGCGACGGCGCGAAGCTTATAGGAGACGGAAGCGCCTCTGTACGCGCTCGTGTAGAGCGTGGATGGGAGAGAACCGCCGAGGTGGAGCTGGAAGGGAAATAGATGACGACCGGCCTTCAACGTGTGGCTGTGCTTCTTTTCTCCCTCAAGGAAGGACCACTCGTGATTACACACGATAGAAGTCATCGGCGAGTTACTGAACCCGACCCTGTACAGTAGTAGAAAAAACGCGCGAGTCAGAACATATGGCAACCCCTCCCTCGTGAAAAAAAAAGGAAACCCACGGCACATTCTCGACGGGAGGGAGCTTGGCTTTGCCGCGAAACTGCAGAGTGATTTCTTTGACTGAAGTCGATTCTGCCAGGTCGAGAACAATCTGTCCCGAGAGAAGGGCCGGCGTGACCTCGGCTCCGGCGCCTTTGAGGGCGAGGACATCCGTATCTACAACGAGTTCGATGCCAGTATGTTTATCATCCCTCCTGGGCGCCGAGTCCTGGCGATCGGTGTCGTGGGTATGGTGGGTTGTGCCCTGAAGGACTTGATGTAAGGTAGACGCCAGAAGATCGACGTCGGCGCCTTGACGAGTAGAGATAGGCGCCAAGGCGTTCAAGTCAGACGACGGAACGTAGGCGGCCATGGTCACTCGACAACGGTCGCAAGGTGGACGTCACTATCAGGCTATATATTTTTGAAATTTACACTTTCCTAGCCCTCGGATCTCGTTTCAGGCCCTATGGCCCGAGCAGGTCCGAGTCCAGGCCCCGCAGTGCGACCTCTTTGTTGCGCTTGTCGCTGTGCTGCATTGTTATCGCCTCTTATCTCCTCATCACATCCAATCCGGTATCACGGACCCCGTTTCGTGTCCGACGAGTCAGGATGGCCCTCAATCTTTTTTTGCCTGTTATCAAATACGTTTCACTTGCTAAGTTGAATTTGGGATAATAAGAAGATAACATCAAGCCTTGTACAACGCATCCAGGAATGCAGTGACAATAGCCCCAACCATCTCTGGACCAATAGCACTCGAATTGCCCAAACCTGTGATTGTCAGAATGCAAATCAGTCCGCGGGACCATATTGCACGTACCGTACAAGGTGACCATGTTCCCCTTTCCTTCCGGGCATCCCTTCGCGTCCCAGACAGCGTCTTTCAGGTCTCGAATAAAGTCGTCCACCCTAGATACAGTAAGTCGCTGCCACGTCCCATCAGATCCTGCTGCGATACCCTGACACATATGCGTACCGTGCAAGCGATATGAACACCCGGCGGATTCTGCAGCGCATTCAGATGCCACCCCTTCTTCGACATTATGTCCCCAACTTCTAGAATGTTCAAACTCGGTGCGCGAGAGCCGAACGCCACTACAGAAGCCTGTGGTTTACCCAGAACATATAACTCCGGAAAAAGGGTTTGAATGGCCTCTCGAATGGCTTTCGCCGATCCAACAATGTCCCGACAGGATGAGATGTACCCCCTAGCAAGAACGTCAGAATGTTAGACGATATTGATGCCTTACTACACACTCTTCGCCCATGTAGTGCATCGCTGCCCAGGTTCCAGCGATCAGAGCCCCAGAGCTACAAAGGCACATCAGATGCGATAAATGGAGGCCACGTGCATTGCCTACCGAGAGCCAGCAAGTCCAGGACTAGCATAAACACCTCCTGTGACCGGCCATTAGAAATGCCCGAATGAAAACAGGGTCAGAGTGCATACCTGACCAGTCAGGATTTACGTAGTATTGGTATTGTCGGAGGTCAGCCGAGCGATACATAATAACAGAAGAACCCTGCGGCACATGACAGACGTCCAAATTTCAGCTGTAAAAATGCAAAACATGCCCACCTTGGGAGCGAATCCATACTTTTTTTAGGGTCGGTCAGCGTCTCGTCGTTCTGGAAGTGAGAAAAACGAACTTTGTGGGTATCGCAACTGATGGCTGTGACACCTTCCACTCTGAAGTCGAATGGCTCTGAGGGAAACCCAGCCTTCTCTAGGAAAGGCATAATGAAGCTCCCTAGACAGCAGTCCACGTGGAGACCAATGTTGTATCTTTTTGCAAGTTTTCCAAGACCAACGATATCATCTTGGCAGCCGTCGGGGAAGTTGATGGCAGAACCCGCGACCTGGAAAAATCCTGGTAAGCTCGAAATACCAGGCGCAAAATAGCGTGTGGTGGACCATGATAGTGTTCGAATTGCTAAAAATGTTTTTCAGTGAGTCGATCATTAAGACCGAGAAAATGCTAACATGGCACGGCGAACAAGCTTCAAGTCCACTTGGCGCGACTCGGGATCAACAGGAATTGAATGGAGTTTGATATTAAAGTACGCAGCCGCTTTGTCAAACGCAGCATGGACCGACGCAGGGACAACCCTTTAAGCATTTTTTCAATGCATATACGAGAAGAAATGGAAGCAAAGCGTACATTTCCGGCTCAAAAATACCCTTTACGGCGCGTGCCCAGTCGCGATGCGTCTTAACAGACATAAGAATGGACTCAGTCCCGCCGGATGTCGTCGCACCTGCACCGGTGGGGTTGTTGTACATTCGCAGGCACATCGCTACAATCTCTGCTTCCATTTTCCTAACCGCGGGGAAAACGTCTGGATGCAATGGATTGGAGACACAGTACCGTTGAAATGCAGCAACTAAGACTTTCTCCATGTCATCACCACCATCTACAGAGCTCGCTGTTCAACAAGAGGGGATCGAGGAGGGCAAGGAAAGGTATTGCGCACGGTACACTGCGCCGGACAATTTGCCATCCCTGTAATCCGTGTGCGAAGGTGCCTCCAGGTCCATTTGCTCCATCTCGTCGAGTATCCATTCCAGGGTACAACCTTTCTTTGGAAGGGCGAGGTGGCGCACGACATCCTTGCCCTGTGGAAGAAGCTTCCGATTGATCTCGGCTCTCGCATCGTCCATTCCGGTGTCCACCTTCTTGCGCATGGATGGGAGCTTAATGATGAGCCGAAGAGTTTTCTAAGACAAAGAAGAGGGGTCTCAAATGGAGGACGAGAAGCGAGAAGAAAAAAAGGGGGGTAGAAACCTGAGCAAAGAACACGTAGAGGTCCGTGAATGATCGGCGAAGACCCCTCGCTCGGACGTGTCGCCAGAGTTTCAACGCGCGTTTCGCGAAGAAGTACACGAGCACACCGTTCTTCGCTGTGTCCAGGGTGCAATTGCGCTGGAACACGTCGACGACATCTATGATACGCGGCACAGAAAGGGTAGACATCGAAAGAGTGGTTTGACCGCGTAACGCTTGGTGCTGCTGCGGCTGCGGAATGCCATTTGCGCGGAAAGTCCGGCCCGGGGAAAATAGCGTTGTCAAGGGGGCGCCGCGAGGATAAGCCCTAGACCAGGATGCGCATGGTACATTTCTCAGGTCTGCAACTCGCTCTCAATTCCTAACAGCCTGTTCCAGCTATCGCAAGAGGAGGAAGCTGATGACGGCAAAGAAGTAACATGGGGTACATGAGATTGTCTTCCCAACGCCAGTCGTTTGTAATATTTCCATATAGAAGATCAGCAACGTATCAACACATTCTCGAAGCTTACCACTCGGGTCCGCTCCCTGGTCGAGAAGGTGAATGGCCTCAAGGTGAGTAGCAGTGGTTCGGGAGTTCGTGCTTACATCAAAAATTGCCTTTGCAGCAAGAGAAGGAAGCCCTTGATGACCTCACCATGGAACTAGAGCTCGCCGATGAGGACCAGCCTGTTCTGTATGTCCGAACACACCTACGAAAAAACGGCTGCATGTCGTCTGATTTCTATTAAAAGCTACAAGGTTGGCGAGGCCTTCCTTCATCTTCCACATCACCGCGCAATGAAACGCTTGGAAAGCGATCAAGCGCAGGTCGACGGGGAGATCGCAAAACTAACCGAAGTCGTCGATCAATGTGAGCGCGACATGAAGGCGCTCAAAGTCACATTGTATGCAAGATTTGGCAACGCGATCAACCTCGATGAATGAATGAACGACTACGGTCCTCCGTCTGCGCAGATCTGCGAGGGTATTCTTCATACACCCTCTACTTTCCCGCTGTAGAGATTATTTTCCTGGCATCTACCACGCCAGGTGTTTTCGCAGAGAAACGTTACGGTTTTGTCGAGCACACTGAGATGAATAGTATTTGTCTTTGATCGACCAAGGCTTTAGGTGTGCTGCACTTCCTCACGATCATCGCTATGGAATCCATCAACGTGCATCAACCTTGCTTTGTCTCTAACTTCCTCCCCTTTGCAAATTCTGCATGCGGTGTCACGACAAGCCTACAGCAGGCGTTTTCTCGGATGCGATGTGCACCTGGTGGCGTACTGTGCCTCATTATCGACTGCATGCAAGAGCGTGTCTCTTCCCAAAACGTCTATATAGCGGACGTTTTAGAACATACTACTGCCGATGAGTCCCCAAATGAGCGTGTGTTCCCCCCGAAAAAAGAATCACAGATGGGTGCGTTGCGGTCGTAGTGATCCCTCGCAACACCTGGAGAGCCAAGTCGTTGCAATGCCCCTTCCCAGCCTTGCAATATGTGCACAAATGGGAAGGGGGCTCCTAATGCCGCTAGACTCGAGCCCGAAGAGCCGAACAGTGTTTCCCTAGAGCTATCCCAATGGAGCATAGGTGTCTTGCGAGTCCCATGAGCATGGCAAGCTGCCTTGCCGTTAACACGAACTGCCCTGAATCGGAAGAGATAGTCACGAGCGCGACCGATACCCCCAGATTGACGGCGCCCAAATCCCAAGTCATGTGTGCCACGCAAAGGCAATGAAACGCCCAGAGGGGGCTCCATATGGCTAAGTTGAGGCACGGACTTTAGCTGAGGCCTCACCGTGAGGGTACCCTAATCTTTAGGGAAGGAGATGTAAACACGAGTCTTGATGTCGAAATCGTATCAATGCAAAAATGCTTCAGAGGTTCCCACATCATTAGGTCATGGCCGAGCTTATTACCAAGAAAACGGTGCTAAGTCGGGGAAAAACAAATCGGCAACGATGACAGCAGGCTGCGCCGTTGAACGCCAGGCTCGCATCAATTTGGAATGACGTTGCTCCATTGGCAATTAGGTCTTACCCAGTAACTTCCACGCTTGACTTAGCATTGAGCGATTCAATAGGTATGATTGAAATTTCAATCAGGAAACAGTTCTAGCGCGTGCCATTTGCTACGACGCACATGCGTGAGAGGAAAATGTTGGCATGCGTCAGAAGACCACGCCATCGAGAGCTCGAAGAAGTGGGTTTATTGCAAGTCATCTTTACTCCTTTACTGACACACCCGGAACACTGCCAGTCAATACACTGGGAAGAGGCTGGTTTCCTACCCCGAAAAGTAGGGCAATGGAACCAACGACAATCAATATGAGCGTGATTACTGTCCCAGTAATCAGCACGAACGGTCTGATCACGAGTCAGTCAACAGGAACCGAGATAGATCAATCCGCACATACCCGCTCACGTCCTTTCGTTCGCACTTTCTGCCCGCCCAATACTGTGTCCGACCCGCCGAGTCCTTGGTAGCTTCACATGCACAGGTGAAACACGTCCGCCCAGCCTTGTTCGCCTTGACACACGCGCCGTGGCCAGAGCACGCGTCGGTAGAATTGGAGCAGACTTCCTCCGAGGTGAAGCACAACGCATCCGAGCCAACAGGCGGCAACGGCACCGGCGACGGGAGGGGGGACTGATCTTGGCGCCTCTCCACGCCGCTGCCGCCCGCGCGGGTTTCCGGGTAGGTGAAGATCACCACGTTGAAGTGTGGCGTCTTGCTAAGTGCACTGCGCAGTGCTGCGGTGAGAGATTCTGCGGCCATGGTGTACTGTTCGCTTTCCCGTCCGTATGTGTCCGCGATGGTGCGAAGACCCGTTATGTGGAACGCGCCGAAACGGTCCCACGAAAGGTCATCGGACTCGAGAAACGCTATGAGTGCGGAGAGTTCGGAGATGAAGGTCTCCGTTGGAGGCGAGGCGTTCATGATATCCAAGAGTGGGATGAAGGTGTTCTTTGGGCCACTTGAGGAGTCAAAAACATGGGAGAATGCAAGCGTGGCGCGTTGTAGGCATGTTTGTATGATCCTAGAGAAGGTAGAGGCAGGACTTGAGCTCGAAAGTGAGAGGGGAGACGCTAGGTCTTCCGCGGGGATAATGTCTACAACAAGCGTCAGATCATAACCTGGCACCTCCTTTGCAATAATTCAACTGACATTCTGCATCGTCATTGTCGATGCCGATGAGAAGGCTACTATGAGAACCCTTCCCGACGAATGTTTGGTCAAGAGGACCTGTGTTGAACTCTTGTAAGGGCTCGAACCGGTCAAGGTGAAGGTGCTTCGCCACAAGAGCGCTAGCATGGGAATCTGGCAACGATCCGACAACGGCGATGGGTGGGTGGAAGTAGATTTGGACTGAATGAGCGAGCCCGAATAAACTAAGGAGGACAAGTGTGGACCTCATCGTGACGGTCTGACGTTACGTGCGCTACGGTGGTGCGCTACAGATTGGGTCGGCGCACGGCACGGGTGACTCACTGGTGCCGTACCGGTTCATACACGTTCAGGGTTCACAAACTTATCGTAACATCAGGACATCGATATCATCTACTCATAAGGGGCCGTGTGCAAAAGGAACTACACGGACGAGGGGATTGCAGCCATTATGACATTCTATCAAACCAGTTTCATAGAGGCCTTCGCGCCCAAGCGTTTACGAACGGCCTGGCAAGTACCGTGCAAAGCTACGTTTGACCTGACCGTCAGCAGCGCCTTACAAATTTTACTGAGGCGTTTAGGAGATTGATCGTGAGCCAATTCACCGTATCAAACAACGGCGTCGACTGAAATAAGGGTCCCCGCGATCTTCTCTCGGGCGTGGCTCACCTTAGACCGCAAACTGCCGCTGGCGCACAAGTCATCGGGGCAGAACGGGTACAGTAGAAGAACCGGAACCGGACAGGAACCAGAATGGTCTTCGGCATCATCCATAGAACTGAGAGAAAGTACAGTATCCCGCGGCTGTGACGGGTGGAGTAGCCGACTCGCGGGATGGGTGACGTATTGTGGAGGGGGCAAGAACAGCGGCACTTTCAGTTAGAGAAAGATGACGTGTCGGTGCGCTTTATTGAAGCCATAACCCGAGGTTGTTGCGGTCAAATACTATTGAGGTCAGTAGACGAGGGAGTGGACTGAGAGTGGGCACGCTGGTCGTGGTCCGTGCGTGGGAATTTGACTGAGTCAATGCGGAGTTTGAATGGACGGCCTTTCCTGAGGACACATCATCTATAAAAGCTTTCCTCACCCCCCCTCATCAAGCCGGACGTCGCCTCCATAGTGCCCGTCCTATTCAGCGCCGTTTTCTTACTTGAAAATGTCAAATAAGATAGTGGTGAGCCAGTCAATGCCATTCGTGCTTGACTAGTACATAGGATGACACCCACTCTCCGTCAATGAGCCCGGTATCTATCGCTCAGTCATAGATGAGGTCATCGCCTCCATTAAAAGTGACTTTGACGAGTACGGTGTCAGCGAGGACGTGCTGGCTGAGCTTCAGAGAGTATGTTGTCTCTCCTTGCTCATGTCGAGTGTTCTGTAGTGTGTATCTCATTACGCTATTCTCGCTTCAGAAATGGGAGGCAAAGGTAATAGCGTCCCACGTCGCCGAGTTCGAGGCTCCACCCGCACAAGCACCTCCCCAATATCCTCCGCATCCCATGCACGTTATGCCACAGCATTATTCACCGAACCACCACGCATTTGTGCCCCAACCGCCTCCTGCATCAGGAAACCTGATCAAAAAAGAACCGGTTGACAGTCGATATATCATGAGTGGTCAATATGTCCCACCGATGGCCAGCCCGCAACTCCCTGCGCTGCGCCCTCCACCAAATTCGTTATTGACCTTCCCGGCGGGTCCGAGTCGGCCTCCAGTCCCAGTTGCAGTGCCGGCACCTGCTGCCCATCCTCCCCCGATAGTCCAGCCCGCGAAACTGGCGCAGCCACCGCCGCCCCCTCAGCCGCCATCCCAATCCCAGCCGACGCGGATCCCGCAGGTCGATGGTCCCTCGTCCTCGAGCTCGGACTCGTCATCACCACCCCCACAGCAGTATGCGCCCCACTCGTCGCACCCATCTCTGCCGCAGCCTACGCAAAGCTCTACCGCCAGTGCAGACGACGAAGCCATCAACAGCGATTTGGATGATTCAGACTCCGAAGGCGAGGAAGACCCGGATGAGGGTCCAGGCGTGAACGACATCGTCTTCTGCACCTACGACAAGGTATTTGGAGTTGCATGACGCGCTAAAGTGTTTGTTCTGATTCTCGATTCTAGGTTGCTCGGGTCAAGAACAAGTGGAAGTGCATACTAAAGGACGGCATGATCCACATCAACGGCAAGGATTACCTTTTTGCAAAGTGTACAGGGTCTGTTTATTCTTCTTCATTGCAAAGATGATGCGATCTGACGTCTTGTCAAAAGTGAATTTGAGTGGTGATTGAATTCCGTCGTGCTCGCTGCCCTCTCTGCGTGTCTTTGCTCTGTTGGTTTATCGTTTCCTTCATCTTTGTGTTCCCACGATCGCGTTCGAACTATTATTACTCATCATATTCACCCTCTGGCAAAGTAACAATTTTAGTAACTCGTTCCGTTTCATTGTTGGCCCTCGAATCCATGTTCTACGAATGTGGTTTACGGTTTTAGCCAGTGTTTGCACGTAAGACCCTAAACATACAACTCTTTTTGCACCCCACTGGAGGATGGCCGGCGTCCTAAGCTAGAGCGGTCAATGATACAGGCCAATGAATTATGTACATGCGGGGAACCGCCCGCTAGTCTAGACATGTGTACACGTGCGGACGACCCACGGTGTCACCGATACAGTGCGTCTACGCACAAAGTGCCGCTTCTCAGAAGGGTCCCTGCAAGAATCTTTGTACGACTCGGTCGTCCAAAGGTTCTCGCCTGTATGGATGGTAGCGGTTGAGCGATTCCATGGACACAAGGCCCACTTTCGAGTCAATCGTGCTGTCGGGGTCACGGAGGCCATGGATCTCGTATTTGGTTTCACCGTCCGTCGGAAGAACTACGGAAAGCCGATCTGGAGAGAAGACCGGTGTCCGAAGAGGGACGGGCCCAGGAGCTGGTGAATCGCTTTCTGAGGAGGACTGGGATTGGGATGATGCGGAGAATTGACTGGGAGCATGTGACAGCGCAGGAGAGACCGTTCGGTAGTGTAACGATGCTTGGAACCCTGATCCGTACAGATAAAGTTGTGGTGACTGGACGGGAGAATGATGGAATGCTGGGTCCCCCTTTTGAGAGTCGACAAGCACCGGGTAAGGATACCCGGGTTGGCAAGCATTGTCCGTTACTGGTGTTGGTGGTGATGCCCAATTGTATCCGAAGGGGGCGACATGTGTTTGCACATGCGGGGAAGGTGGTACATGGTAGCCTTCAGGAGGTTGGGGTGGGGTATATGCATTTCCGGTGTATATGCGCGCATATGCGTCGGGTTGTTGCGCAGGAGAAGGAGGTACTGAGTTTGTTGGCAATCCTGGATAAGTAGGTGACTTGGCATTGAAGAAATCCTGAGGGTATGCACTCGGTGGTAAACCCTGATTTTGTTGAGGTGCAGCCGACTGTGCCGCAACCTGTGGAGGGGGGCGATTCGCGTTCGAGCTGGGGCCAGCGACGGAGGCGATCTGCTTCCCCGACTTGCTGCTGGAACTCGCCGGAGATGAGGTAGGAGCAGCAGCATCTACCGCATGAGCAGCGGCGCTAGCCCTGGACGACCTCGACTTCGTCCTGCGCGAGCTCTTAAACAGACCCTCGGGAACGGCGAGATCTTTCAAGACAGGAATGTCGTCTACAGTGCCGAGACTGTCGACAGTGGCCTGGGTAAAGTATGCAGCTAGAAACATAAGACAGGGATGGGGGAAGGGGATGAAAAAGATGCACTTAGATGCCATTTGCGCTTGTTTCCCTCACTCTCGTTCAAATAAACGGAGTAGGTCTGCTTCACATAGGGGTCCCAGTCCCGTGGAGGTTGACCGTCACTTTGGAAAAGTGGTTGTTGGGTTGAACCGCGTTTGTGACTTGCACAACTACGAGTAACCTACCTGGTTCTCTCGCCGTTCTTGCTCTTGGGAGGCTCCCACTTCTCATAGTAGAATAGGAATTCCTAGGACGACGGTGAGCAAAGGGGATGATGTAGAGATGTGAGATATCCAAGACATACATCGCGGACGCGCGAGGCAGACCAATGGCGACCTTCAGTAAAGCGCTCGATACCGATTCCGGTGATCGCATGTGGACCTCTGTCTTCCCAAGCATAGCAATAACCTGAAGACAATGCTTCGCGTTCCTTGGCGTCCAGGCGTCTGGTGATCATTGGCAAAAGGCCGAGATACACGGCATAAAATATTTTGTGCACATCTGCGGTGCTTCTGATGCGGACATTTGTACAGGAAGGGACCTGCATTGTCAGTGAAAGTGTCGTGGCGGGACGAGGGAAGGGAAAGGAACATGCTCACCATGGAGGGAATTATAAATAATACCTGATCTGTGCAATTTGAATCCGAGCAAGTGGTTCAATCCCCGCCATTCACTTATCCATTAATTCTGTCCATTTATCGCTAGCAGAGCCATTCTTTCGGGTTCCTCGCTCACTGTATACTATCGAGATTTAAATCTCTCAATCGCCCACCACTTACCATGTGCACCAAACATCTCCCGCGGTAACCTACCCAAGTCCTTCCCCTCCATCCATCGCCGCGGTTACAACCAACTTTCCCCGCAAAGGCCCGATTGCCCCAATCCTGTCTATTCCCGCCCAAAATCGAGGGCGAAAATGCCTGACAACAACATCCCATTACTTGATCGATCCCCCCATATGGTCGGACCTCTGGAGCTGGAGCTGTTACTCCGCAGACCTATCCTATTCTCTGACATTAACGCACCCCTGGCACATGGCGGTCTGCTTCCAGAACCAAGACTGGTCAGATGCTGTCAGCACACTGACCCCGAGCCTCGGCAGGTCCTCATATGACGCGCCACCATCAACCCCCCAGGAGGGACCTTATTCCGGACCTTTCCACCCCAGTTCACGAGACCTGCCAGATCCTCGGTTCTCTCGGCTTACCTCAGCTTCTAATCGATTTGCCTCCTTCCCTTTCCTAACCCGGCCGTATGGCCACGACTCTAAACTTTCTTCATCCACTCCTCTGCCATCTCGCCTGTTTCCCCGCAGTCATTCCGAGTCTTCCGCTTTTTCCATCCTATCTTCCGTTTAAACACTAGCCCAGACCCAGCCACCTATTATGGTTCACGGACATCTTCTATTACTCAAGTCCCTGGATACCCCATGAATGTCAGAAAGATGTCGGCATCCCAATTAAGCATCACGGATGCTTTCAGGTCTAAGCCAAAGTCGTATACTCGAACTCTGGGCTTGAATCATGCGACCCGATGATCACTCTCAATGGGTTTCCAACCCAGAAATCGCTGCACCCGCGCGCATCCGGATGGTCCCCTAACCAGCCGGTGCCAACAACGCTTCTTCTTCTCACCACGAAGCGCTCCCGACACTCGGTGTTGAAGTCGGGAATTTTTCTCGCATGTGAAACGATGCCCAACGTTTCGTCCAGTGGCAAAAGATGGAATATCCCCGAATGCTAGCGTTGATACTGGGATTGAATGGGAACATGAGGTGAGAGTGCTGTTCCGCAGCAAAAGGGCCCGGTCTAGCCCCGCTTCCCCCGAAGATTGAGGGGGGGTTCCATGCACATCGGAGCCGTTGTTGTAGCAAACGGGCCGACGTCGACAGAACCGGTCCTCTTGCAGGTCTTCCTACACGTCTTTCGCATTGTTCCGTTTGATCGAGGAGGTTGCATGTGTTTGGGGGTCATTGGCAACCAGGATCGTCACTCGAGTTTCTCCCTTATTCTCTCCTCCCTCCTCCCTTTTTACCTCCGAAAGGCAACCTTGGTGATCCATGGCATCAGCTAAAAAAGCACCACTGCCAGCGACCAATAATGCACCTTCGTACGCCGCAGATCCATCTTTGCCCGGTCCGCGGCGGCTGATGTTGTCTCGCAAACATTGTTGCGCTTTCACACGGCGGCGCATACAAGACCCTTAATTGCGCTGTGCGTGATTCGTGACAGTGGCAATCGACTCTCGATCTGAATACACGCTACACTCACACAGGCCTTTTTTTCACACGTTAGTGTCGAGGGGACTTGCTAACAAAGTTCTGTCATTACCTCCTCACTCACGTCGTATTTTGGAATCTAGTACCCTGACGGGTGCCGGCCTCAGCCGTGGTTACAGTACCTTGTGTGTGCGGGGACACGCAATTACGTCAACCAAAGACGTCAGGGCACACAGTTCACACCCTGACTGTGTGTATAGCATGTCCAAACACATACATATTTGCAACCTTTTTCTTTTTGTGTCGACAGGGTCGTCGTTACTGTCCCTTGTTCGGCTGCGTTATTGCTCCCGGGATGCCGGGGAGTTATAACTGATGATGGCTAATTGCGTGACACTCGGGGATTGCAAGCGCGTTTATTGCCCTTGCGCTGTGTGTCATTGGGTGAGCAAGCATGGCCAAGTCGGCGCAAAATTACGACGCCATTGCATTCGTAGGCGACTGAGTCAGGACAGGACAATCCCGTCCTAACGCAGCACGTGGCACCGCAGCGGGCTAGTACGTGTGATGAGGGCATAGGCACGGCAAGCAAGCTGGCGTCATATACGAACGAATTGTAGTCAAGGGGGGTAGCTTTACAGTAAAAAATTAATGGTTCTCCTTTTGGGGGGGAGGCGTGTGTCAGATAGTGTCGTACAGTATTCAGTTTATCCCCCAGCATTTCCCAAAATTCCAAATTTATTGGGTATCTCGATTGGTCGTCTCAAAATTTTGAAATTTCTAAATAGGTTGGGCGTGCTTTTGCTCATGGGCGTACCTGTCGGCGCATGCACTACGCCGTGCACTAAGGAAGATCAGGTGATAAAAGGTCAAAAAAAAACATAATGTCATATGCCATGTGACCCCCCCATATTCGGCCGCCATATCTCTCATCTTCTTCATCTCTGCGTGAGAGTGCCACGGAGTTAACTTATGACTATGGCTATGACTACCAAGCATCGATGCATCAATCCCTTTTGCGAAGTACAACACTTTCTGGGCGAGAATTCATGATCCGTGCTTAAACCTCGGGGGATTACGAAGACCACGGAATGCGCTCCAGAATGGGGTGGGCATTGCAACAATTTGGACACACAATGGGTTTTTATTATACATACTAGCTACACGGCTCCACCAAAGCCAGATGTATAGAGAAAGCACATGGAGCGGACATGGAGTTTCGTGGGCGGTGTGGGAAAGATGAATATGTCGATTTTTTCTTCTTCGTATCGAATAGCAGCGGCAACAGCAGTGACATACAGAGCGGGAATGGGAGAGGATGGGGAATGAGTGAGCGAGCGGAGCAGTAGGTTTGAGAGCAATTGGTATAGATGTCCAGAAAGGATGTGTGGATAAGAACGAAGAGCAAAGGCTGGGTGGTTAATCTTCACGAAACCGTGAAAGATCGCAAAGCACGGTCATCGATGGGATGCCTCTTGGGTATATGGGTTGTTTCGAGAAATGCTAGTGGTGCAAGAACCTGCGCGCCGTCAGGAGTACTTGAAAACCGACTATGCCCATGTTTTCCATGTGCCAAATCGTGGGCGGCCTTTGGCCATGCTGGGGGATCTAAAGGTGAGGGAGGCTGTACAGTGGATGCAGGGTATGGCGCATATTTGGGTGAACGGGATTGTTGAGAAGAGTACGGGCCAGTGTTCTCCGAAGCATCCTTGGGTCGCCCTTTGACGCAACGCGCGCTACGGAACTTCCCACCAGGAACTTGAAGACTGGCTAGCTCGGGAAAGTTATCTACGGTGTAGAGATTGTCGATGGTCTCTTGAGTAAAATAAGCGACTACAGGCGAGCATGAATTGCCTGCAAGAGCAGTGATAGAAATTTCAAAACGCACTAAGATGCCATTTTCTTCTACCCCTGCCAGCAAGGTCTACATATACAGAGTACGTTTGTTTGACGAGACGTTCTCGAGGGCGTCCATAGTATGAACCGGGAGGGAGATGCAAGCTGAAACTAAGACAAGTGTAATGTGACGCATATAGTTAAAAAGACGGGGAGAACTCACGGCTGACCGATAACGTCCAGTTCCACGTCGAGCTCCCTCTCGCTATAGAACAAAAATTCGTCCCTTGGAGACACGGTCGGCGTTAGTGTCTGGAAGGCAACGACAGGGATATCCCCAATACCTGACACGAGAAGGTCCCCAACGTATGCCGTCTGTCCATCGCTCGATGCCAAGCTTGATACGGAAATTTTTCAACGACACCGCCAGTGGGAGTGAAAGACAGATGGCTCACACCAGTAGCTTCCGCGTCAGGACCTCTCTCCTCCCAAACATATACCGAACCGGACCGAATACACCGCCTCTCTTCGCTGTCCAGCCGCCGTGATACTATGGGCAAGGTGCCCTTGGATACTGCATAAAAGATGATGAGAGCGTCTGCGACTGATCGAATACGGATATCGGTGCAAGTTGGCCGCTGCATACGGTATGACTAATAAAGGGTATCGGTAGGGGGGAAAAAAACTACAGTGGGAGGGGAACAAGGGGAGGAGGAGCAGAGGCGGGCAAGGCGGGGGAAAGAAGCAACTGTAGAGTGGCAGAGGAAGGTTTAAGTACATATTTTTACGGTAAGCGGGAAAAGGCGCTTGGGTGGCTATCGTTCCGGATAAGAGGGCGTTCCATGACAGGAATGATGAATTGACAGGAGATATGGCAAGTTACCATCACCGGAAAGAAAAACATCGCGTCTGGAAAGTCCATCATCGTTTGCACCGCTGCTGCGAATCAAACTCTATACCTTTAATCAGCTTCCGTCATGCGCTTTCCGACTGTCCCGATCCTAGAAACCCACCTATTGTACCACCATTAGGCAAATTCAGGGCAGTGCTGCAGATCCGAGTCCTGCCGATGCTGCCTTATCATGGCACCCTACTTTCCAACACTCCCACTTCGACCATAATACACGGGCTTTCACCACATCTTCGCGAGGAAGGAAACAATTACGTCAACGTGCTTCCCGGCCATGTCGGCCGACGAGAAAAGCATCCATTACACTACCATTGGGCGCAGAGGCTGGTTCGCTGCTTCTTGGCCCAGAACTTCGTCCTTTGTGCTTTGTTTACTCTCTTGTCGCCACATCGACGGAAATGCTTAGTGATACAACGCATGTGTCGATAACTACATAGATCGGCGATCTGCAGACCTAACAACAGGGGGTGCATGTAGGGATCACAGAGGGGATTAGACATGCATCACGCGATAGTGCTGGATAAACTCTTCAATACCAGTGTGAGAGCACAGTGGCCAGAAAAACAAGTTTCCCTCACGTTCATCGATGGAGGCGATGGCTGAGAATTTAAAGCAATCGATGAAATGCCTCATGTGCCTAGGAGATGAAAAATACAGTACTGTAGTAATTTTTTTGGCACAGCCCCAAACTTACGCCTTGGGATCACGTGGGCGCATATAGCTTGACTCGGATGCTCGCTGCAAGGGTCACTTTTCCCATCCTCCACCTTGGCTTTATTCGTTATCCTACCCGTCTATTCCAAATTATGACCCACGAACATGCTAATTGGGAGCCCCCGTTGCGTCGTACTGCAGGGCCGGTCCTTAAAGTGTATAATACCTTGACAAGAACCAAAGTGCGATCATTCCAGCCGTGTTCAGTCCCACTAAATTCTTTCTTTGATCTTTAGAATGACTTTATTCCGCGAGACGGGAGACGCATTAAATGGTACAATTGTGGACCTACTGTATACGATGCTGCTCACATGGGCCATGCAAGGTGTGCTCTCTCAGCGTCTCTGAGCCTGAGAGCACGAGACTACGTACTTATCCAAGCCCAGAAACTACGTCACACAAGACATTCTGCGTAGAATTCTGTCAGATTACTTTGGCTACGACATCCATTTTGTGATGAACATCACCGACATAGATGACAAGGTTGACACTCCTTCTAATACCATTCTTCCTTGAAGCCAACATGTGTAATACAGATTATCTTGAGGGCAAGACAATCGTATCTCTTCAATAATTTTAGATCGGAGGCTACGTCCCTCACACAAGGATTGCTGGACGAGGTCCGGACCTCTTGGTACTCATATGTGCGCTCCAAAGTAAGCAAGGGGCTACCCAGCGAAGAAGTTCCTCCCTTCGGGTCAGAGTGGCAAGCCTGGGGAGAACTGTCCATCAAAGCCGCCAACAAGGCATGGAAGAATGATGCCCTAAAGAGGGATGAGAAATTCGATATGCATTTCACTGCTGCGGTGCGTTCCCTCGCTTGCCGATCAGATTTATGACTTGATACCGCCGCTTTAGTCCCGTGCTTATGGGGCCATTCAAGTAGCGAGTAATTACTTGAAAGCTGGGCAGACGGATACAGAGTTGGCCAAGCGGCTTGTGGATGATTCTGCCGACATCCTCGCACTGTCCCTTGATAAGAAGGTACCTCGTCTCTCTCATTTTTGCGCATTCTAATGATTATTAGAATGGCGCATCAGTGACTGATCCATCACTATCCCGTTCATTGGCACGGTTTTGGGAAGCAAATTTTTTCAAGGATATGGCTCGCCTGCATGTCAAGGAACCAGATACACTTACTCGCGTCACCGAATATGTACCCGAGATTGTGGCATTCGTGGAACGCATTATCCAGAATGGATACGCTTACGAGGTCGCGGGAAGTGTCTACTTCGACACGAACAAATTCGACACGACCGAGAACCATACCTACGCCAAATTAGAGCCGTGGAGTAAAGGGAACAAAGAATTATTGGAGGAAGGCGAAGGTAGGTACGCCCATCAGCCTCCCATGGCTTCGCTTCTAAGCCCTCTTTCAGGCGCCCTTTCGAGTAGCACTGGTCGCAGATCCGCGGCCGATTTCGCGCTCTGGAAAGCATCCAAACCGGGGGAGCCGTTCTGGCCATCTCCATGGGGCCAGGGACGTCCTGGATGGCATATCGAATGCTCCGTTATGGCGTCTGCCATCCTCGGGGACAATATAGACATCCATTCTGGGGGAATTGATCTTGCTTTCCCACATCATGACAATGAGATCGCACAGGCGGAGGTAACCCGGTCGGATTTGATCACCCGGAAGTCGTGTTCAATTTTCGTATGTAGGCTTATCACGAATGCAATGCCTGGGTCAACTATTTCCTTCACACTGGTCACCTACATATCGAGGGTTTGAAGATGAGTAAGTCCCTCAAAAATTTCATCACCATAGATGTAAGTGTCTGGTCCTACACGCATTTGGTGAGCATGGCGCCTGACCCTGCCTAGGAAATGTTGCAGAAGCATTCGGCACGTCAATTACGCCTAGCTTTCCTAACACAGTTGTGGAGTTCGAAAATGGATTTCTCGGAGTCTCTTATGACTGGAGAGGTGAGGAATGTTGAGACGACTATGAATGTACGAGACCTCATTCGACGACTAATTTCGTGAGGCTGACGACCCGGAAGAATTTCTTCACCCTAGCTAAAGCTTTGATTAGTCAAGCTCAGTCTGAGCAGGCAGCTCCGGATGGGAACCACCGGCATCATGGTCCCGAACGTGCCTTGACAGATGAGTGCGTAATATTTTATGTATTCTAATTTTGTTCTTATCAAACTCGCAAAAAGATTATATCAAGCCCAAGATAGATTCCGAGAAGCACTTTGCGATTCCTTTGATACGCCGAGTGCGGTTAACGTCCTGCGGGACCTGGTCTCTCGTACCAACGTGTATATTACCTCGCGCGCAAACGAACTGGACGTCAGGGTCGTGGAGAGTATAGCACGATGGGTTGGAAGCATGCTTAGGATGTTCGGTCTTGGGGAAGGGGACCCATCGGAACTTGGATGGGGCCAGCTTTCCCAGGATGGCACTACCTCCGTGAACGTGAGCCATGCCACGCCATAATCACTTCTTCTGCCAACTGAGCAACCCTGATACGCGTAGCGTGAAGAAGCTGTGATGCCGTATCTACGGGTTTTGTCATCTTTCAGGGATGGCATTCGGCAGCTAGCCATATCGAAAGGGGACGGCGCAGCGAAGGAGATCCTGGCATTATGTGACAAACTGCGTGACTCCGATCTGGTGCCCTTGGGCGTTGCCCTGGATGACCAAGAAGGTAAATCGTGCCCTGACTCTGATAGGGTTCAACTAATTATGCGTTTCTCTCAGATGGCAAAGCTCTGGTAAAGTTGGTCGATCCCGCCGAACTTATTAGGACACGTGAAGAAAAACGAGCGCAAGTGGAGGCCAAGGCAGCGAAGAAAGCCGCGGGACAGGAATTAGAGCGGCAGAAGAAACTACAGAAGCTGGAGAGAGGAAGTGTCCCGCCTGAACAACTTTTTAAGCCACCCAATATCCCCGAGGGAGTTTATGGCAGTTGGGATGACCGAGGACTGCCGTTGACGGATGGTGAGGGAAAGGAGCTTAGCAAGAATCAGACGAAGAAGGTACAGAAGGAGTGGGCAACACAGAAAAAGCTCCACGAGGAGTACTTAGCATGGAAAAAGGAAGTGCAGTGACATACTGACGGTTGCCTTCGACACATTTTTCGGATCGCCACCGTCTGTGTAGAGTAATCGAAACGCGGCAGCTGCCGTCTATTCCTGCGTCAATCTACCATGACCATCTTACCAATCACAAGCGTCGACAACTAGCTGAGCTATCTTCTCCAAGCCGGTCCTATCGTCTTCATCGAAGCTGCCTTGTGCCAGACAGTCCAGATCAAAGACGCCGAGACTCACTTCGTTTCCCGACGACCTGAGGATCAAGGGACAGACGATCTCACTCTTCGTGTTGCCGTCGCAGGCAATATGTCCAGGATACGTCTCAACGTCGGGTACGACGATGGTCCTACGAGACATGAAGGCATCCGCGCAAACACCCTGGCCCCGTCCGGGGGTGGTGTCAATGGACTGACAAGCAGGCTTGCCGCAAAACGGCCCCAGGAGCAACCGGTTGGAGATGTTGGAAGCAGCGCAGTGGTCCATACGAATCTTTGGATTCGGAAATAAGGAGGAGACGATGTAGAATCCTGAGAGAAGGGTAAGTTATTTCGAAGGGGGTTGGGATCTATTTTTTTTTTCGAGTTGGCAACCCGCGGTCCACGAGAAGCCAGGTGCGGCGCGGGGCGCGTGTGTGAACAAAGACGAATAAAGGAGAGAGCTCACCACACCAATTTACGGAGGAAGGACCATCTCCAAACGTGGGATATGAGAGCAAAGAGTGATAAACGAGAGAAGATGTGTTGGCCAGATTGGTCACCTGAATATATTTCGGATGAGAGGGCATGACAAAGTAGGGGGAACGTGGTGAACTTTTACCCAATGTCTCTGGCCATCAAGGAGAGGAACGAGGTTCGATATGACATGTTCCCAAAATTGCGACTTTGTACGAATGGAGGTCGGGAGCAAATATGAATCTGCATGGTGCGGCATGATGGCAGTAGAGCACGATAATCGTTCCGCTGATAAGATCCTACAAAATTAAATTACGTAACTAATGCAAGCAGGAATCGCCGAGACCAACTTGGACGACGACACGTTTTGACACGATGGCACCCTATCTTGACTCTGTTACCGTCCGTCTTGCCCCTTCGATCCATGCTTATTCGACTCTCTGACCCCCTTATCAGTCTTTCGCGGACGTCCCCATCACCGATGCAGGCGTCGACACCCTCGCCTTCTTGAGTGCTTCTGAAGGCCTCGTCGGCCTTTTCGGTATGTCCCATTTTCATTTTGTTCCCCTCTCCCATCGAGCAAACGCCTGCTTGAGATCTCCTCGGTTCCACGGCATTCGGCGTCGTCCAGTCTGACCTGAAGGGAAACATTGCGGTGAGTCTGAGCTCTAGCGCCTGATGTCCACGTGTACTTGACCTCTGCCTATGTAGAAAGTCCGTGCACGATATGACGAGACACCCACCCTGTCGAATACCCTAGAAAGACTGGTGGAAAATGAGAAGGGCGAGAAGAAGAGGAAGGCGACAGAGGGGCTGATGTGGCTCCTTCGTGGCCTTCAATTTACCTGCAAGGCGCTCCAGAATGCCCAGGCTAATGCGTCGGAGGAGCTGGACAAAGCGTTCACGAAATCCTATGAAGTCACCTTGAAGCCTTTCCACAATTTCTTGGTGAAGGGGGTCTTCTCTGTTGGTTCCCTTTCACCATCAGGTCCATCCGCAGGCGTTCATTTTTTGTTCAGGTCGCGATGAAAGCATGCCCTTATCGCGCGGATTTCTTTGGAAAATTGAAGGCGGATCCCGCGGGTGGCCCTCCTGCTTCGGATGATCATCTGAATGAGGGGCTCAACCGATGGCTCGCCGCGCTTGACGGCATCGTGACCCGGCTGCAGACCTTTTACAAGGCTGGGGGGCATGACAAGGGGTTCTAGTCTGGGTTACAAGGGGCGTCTTTCTTTGAGGACGGCTGTGGCACTTGGATCACTAACGCAATTTGATACTTTGTTTTCCTGGCAATGAATGTAATTTTCACAAGTTCGGGTTCGGGATGTAACGCCTCACAAACAATCAGAAGGGTTCCCTCTCAGTCGAGCAACGTGGACCCCCTGGTCCAAATCACAGCACAGTCTTTTTCCGTACGGGGGCGTGGAGACAAATCGCCATTTAAACAATTCCACCTCAAGGCTGCGGCGACTGCCGTACTTTTACCTCAGATTTGCTATCAGGGCTGGCAGCGTAACCCCAAGAGCAGGGTGAATATTAATTATGAGCCCATCGTTCCTAGCACTTACGTTAAGACGTGGCGTTGTAAGGCGCATGATCGAATGCACCAATGGCCGGGGCCACAGCTTTAAATGGTTCACTCGATCATCCCGGGCCTGTCACTACTAGAGGACGCTGTCCACATACCCTGATAGATGCACGAATTCTGGACCAGGTGTGGAGGGAGGGGGATGAACTCAGGAGAGTCGCCCGGGGTGACCAATCGGCATGACTGCGGCAAAGCCGACGGGTGGCGTCCATGAGGGGAGGAGGGGTGAGAGTTACGTCGTGCTGGTCGGAAATGACGGATCCAGTTACGCATTCGAACCACCCAGGGCCCCCGCCGACCGTCAAAATCAGCAGGTCTAGGAGCACGCAGCCTTCAGGTCCTCATATCATTGTCATTGTGACGTACATCCAAGTCCGTAAGGGGTATGCGCTATGCCGTACCCGCGATCTCCCTGGCGCCTGGCAAGCCACCTGGAAACCATTACGGGCTCGCCGTGTCATTACGCACTTTACTTACTGCATTGTGAGTGGCCTCTTGTACGGCACCCATTGAGTTGACCTTGTCTGGAAGCGGAGCTCCTGATGAATAGTGTTTTCCCCCCCCTTGCGTCATCGATCGGACTGTCCCTTCTGTGCCAATACCCTCCTGGATAGGAGAGACATAGAGTCAGAGCGTGAGTGACAAGGTGAGAGCATCAGACCCTGATAATTTTTGGCCGCGTGGAGGGCTGGGCAGGTCTCGAGGCACTTGTCTCCCACCAGCCACTATGTCATCACTCGCATGCCAAAATCCCATCAAGCGCTGTGCAGTTAATTGGCACGCTCCTGCCAAACCGGGTGCTATGATGTTTTTTTCCGTACCTGTCGTCTGTAACTTTAGCCGACTCGGGGAAAAGCCATCAGGTAAGCCATTTCACCACTACCACCACCACCACCAACACCCCCGGCGAACGCCAGAAGTTAATTACTTTTCCGATTACGGCAGAAAAGAGTCATTTATTGATCTTCAACTCCCCGCCGTTAGCCGTCAGCGTGGGCAAGAAGGGAAGCAGGGCAAAATAAATATCATATGGACCGGTTGAGGCTCCGCGATGAATAGCACTTTGGGTCCAGAAAATAACAATCGAGGCAAACAACTACAACCGCGCAGCGCTGGCTAGAATCGCCAAGCTTACGGCGTGCGTGCCCTTCTTTCCAGAATTCGAGCTTGTGGTCCATCGTTCCTTTGAATGGCGAACCTTGAGAACGCCCAAGCGAGCTCGGCGGTGGCCCTCCGTCCCAACCCGCTTAGGCCGGATGTATTTATTCATCATCCCGTGGGTGTTTATTGTCTGCAAACGGAAAACGTTCACGCCCGCAGGGGCAATTGTTCGGTTTTCTGCACTATGACCTCAGGACTCCTCTGCCACCCATCCCCAAGGGTCGTTTGTCAACTTCATTTGTATTACGGAATTCTGATTTACTTCCGATTCTCCATGTGGGTAAAGGTCAGTCAAGGGAGCCGTTTGGAAGGCTTCTGCGCGAACAGTCCCAGATCCTTCCCATCGATTCAGGAGAATCTCCGCCCTTTCTCATTGACGAGTCCCCTCAATTTCATGCGATTTCATGCCCCCCCAGATAAGGTTCAATCATGTTTTGCAGTTAAAGAAACAGCCTTTCAATTCGGTGCTCGAACTTTCCGGGAGGTAGGACGCGCTCTTATACTTGTATAGGTTGGGTCAGTCGCAATTTCCATCGCACTCTACCATTCAAAACTGCTTCGAGAGCACGGCGTCTGCCAGAAACCTGCCATCAGCCTTATTTTTCCTCTCCCAAATTGTGGCGCGGAGTCCACTATTTGTACTTCACATCCCTGCCGACTGTAATTGCCCTTCTTTCTCCTCCTCATTCACACGATGCCTCCTACATGCACAAACATTCGTGTCCGTACTGCTAGAGATGCCGAAATCATCTTCCATGCTGTTCGTCTTGGGATACTCCCTATGGTCATGCAACGTCTTGGAAGTGAGGAGCGCATGGCCCTATGTACTGGCTGCGTATACGTCTGGGAAGAGCGAAATGGCAGCCTTTCCGAGTCTATGGAACAGGGCATTGAGCGCTTCACCGAGGGAAGGAGTTGGGGTCCTTCGAGGTATCACTACGCTTGAATGGTTTATGCGGCAACACTCGGCTAACTGTGTATAATGTTTAGGGCCCGGGATGTGAGCTATTACCTCCTAAGTCCCCGTCTCTGCGCGACTGAGGCTTGCAAACTTTGTGAACCAGGACTTTCTTTTCTACCATGAGAAGGATACAGCACCGAAATCCCTGATGGTTGAGAGAACTAGGGCGATACGGTAGGTGATTCTCTGCGATGTCGATCGTGAGTATACCTAACAAGTAATTGGGATTGGGTAGATACCAGGAAGATCCGGTTGGCGCATCTGCTATGCGCCCGCGGCGACGAGGCGAGCATATGATCAAGCAAACATACTCTGTCTATGTGCAGACAGGGGACGGGATGAAGAAGTGGCATCTCAGTTCGTCCTGATTCACGTTCATGGCAGCATTGAAATCTCACAGTTTCCAGACGCATATTGGACGCAAGAAACTCTCGATCGACTGCTGACCGTCGATGATATCCCCGAATTGCGCTTGCTCGAGGTGCCCCCTGGTACTTACCTTTGTGCCCGCACGAACCGGATGCGGGAGGCGGTCTCGCGATCAGCAAGAAACTTGTTCTCCGAGGGCATCGCACCTCCCTCACCCTCTGCGTCTCCTACATTTGCGCCGTATCCATATCAGCGTCGTTCTGATGAGCGTTCCCCGTCTTCACCCCTCTCTCCGGTTTCTTCAGTTACTAGCTATTCAGGGAATCGGGTGACGATATCGCCTCGTATTTGCGCTCAAGGTCAAGGAGGGCTTTCCTTGGCCCCTCTCGAGATACTCGAGGAGTGTCGGCGGTTACGACGTGATCCCACCGACGAGGGGATCCTTAGGTCTTTCAATTGACAGCGTAAAAGCGCATCTTTGTGTTGTTACATACATCGTCCTATCATCAAACCAGACACGATTTCTGACTACCTATCGACTGCGACCCCCACAGATGCTCCGGCTGGCCGTGGAGCCCCCATTGCCCTGATTTTTGCATTCGCTGTTGTCTCCAGGTTGCAAATGCTTTCCTCGCTTTCTCTCTTGCAGTGTACACGTCTCACTCTTACCATCACACGATCGACTTCTGTATTATAGCATTCGCAAATCGTTGGTCACTGAAGTTCTTGCTCCCAGTTCCCATGAAAAAGCGTCTGCCCAGGCCGTAAAGTGACGAACACGGGGCGCAAGAGCATAATCGAGGAATACGGCAGCAAAGTGTGTTTTCGCAAACGTTATTTTTGTTTAGGAAAACAACATTCTGGCCCCCTCGTTCCTTGAGACACACACACACACCCCACCCCCAATATTATTATTATCCTTCCTTTCCCCCTCACCCGTTCAAGTCCGGCCACTTATCAAACCCGGTTGGGGAAAAACAGCTGGACGGGACTAGTGCTTTCTAGGAACGGAACGGCCGGGAGAAGGAGGAGAGAAGGGGGGACGTTTTTCGAGAATTCCCGTCCGCATGGAAAATGTATGGTGGCTGGCTGGTTCCCTGACTCATGGCAAAATGAAAAGACGGGTCTAGAGAGTCTAGACACACCAAAAAAAAAAAGAGCAACTTGGGCGCAAGCAAACAGGACGGGGGGGTAGGTTGCGTGTTGCGCGTTTTTGGTCTTGGAGCTTGGGGCAACTCCCTTAAGGTTTGATACCCCTTTGCCTTGCCTTGCGCACCAACTTTGAATCCGCCCTGAGTGTGATTGCAATTGCGACACCCAATCGTCAAACTTGGCTTCCTTTCCTCTGTTGTTTCCACCCACAATCCGAGTCAGTTCTTCAGTCTGACTGTCCTGTCCAATCTTAATCCGCCTCTCTGCCTGATTGCCGTCCGAGTGACCACCAGGACGACTTTGTCAGTCAAAGTTTATGAATGAGAGCTGGCATCTCATTCTCATTCTCACTCGCCCCCCCCCCCCTTCCCCACCACAGGGCAGGGCAAGCCTCTCCTCTCCGACTTATCCCCATGCGTAAGCCAATGGTGATTTACATAAGCCGCCCCGCCGAGGACAAAGTGAGATCGGGACTCAAAAAGGAGAGCGAGAGCCCGATGGGGCGGTGCGACGTGTCGTTGTTGTCCCTTACAGTTACAGCTACTGTATAGTTCGGCCTTTTGACAAGCGTGAAATGAATAGAGAGAGAGACAGAAAAAAAAGGTACCCCCAGCAGACATTCGGAGAAATATATAATGAAAAACAGAGATCGTATCGTTGATGCCAGCGGCCCCGGAGTTGGTGCTCAGCGACCTCCGGGGGCCGATGAATGCGACCAAGTCTCGATTTGACGTTATTATTGTTCGCGCGGCGGCGGGACGGGACGCGGATTACTACTTGTCGTGTCGTGGTCGTGTCAACGACAGCCTCATGCGCTGCTCCAACAAGGGGCAGGGCGTAACCCCCTCAAAACGTACTGTAGTCCTCTTCTGACTTCTGACACTCCACGCGTCACGGTCGTACCCGAGAGCTTTACTGTAACTTTATATTCTCCACACACGCGCATCAGAGTCCGCAGCGTGCGTCGGACGGAGGGGGTGCCACGCCCCCCAACCCGTCCGTTGGGACCTTCTTTACTCTATCCGAGCACATGTTTAAGCATTACTTGGTAAGTGTCCGATGAAAAAGAAAAAAACAATCAAAATCAAGGACGGGAATGACCCTCCCTCCCCCTGAATCCGCGGCGTTCCGGAAGGTCGCAAGGTACTGTAACCGTCCCCTCTCTCCCCCCTTCTCCAGCCAGTTAGCCAGAACACTCTCGACCGCAAGGAAGGGCAACTTGGAAATACAGTGGGGTTTCTGTGATGATAGTGATGGGTGCGGAGGGTGGGTACTCGGCCTAGGCGTGGGCGCGCGGTAAAACTATAAGATAGGCATTCGCCCCGGCCGATCTGGGCAACCACGAGAACACAGGCGCGCGTTCTAAGCGATCTTTCCCTCTTCCTCTTCCTCTTCCTCTCCTTTTCTTTCGTTCTCCCAAGAAATCGATTGTCCCGGGATCGATGTGCTTCTGGCCATTTCGGCATAGACTGGCCCCAGAGCGGGCTACCCCCGGTTGTCGTCGGACAGTCTAAATGAAAAGGGGCAGCTCCGGTGAGTTTGAGTGTTTTACGCCGACGTTTGGGAATGATAGCTGTGCAACTCGTCGATTATTTCGTGTCGGGCCAAGGGCGGTGTTGCGCCGTGCTTCCAGGTCTTATCGTTATGGTCTAGGCTATAGTAGTACTGGCACTCAGGCTGTGACTCATTCCTATCATTGTACAGAAAGTTTGTGAAAAACAAGAAAAAAAAATAGGGTGATGCAGCAATTAAACATACGCTAGTGCACTGCCCCCCTTCAAACGTGAAGCATGTTTTGAAGATGGAGGCCCTGCTGGCAATCAACGCTTTGGCACGACACGTCCAACTCATCCAGTTTAAATCTTTGGTGATCCCGTCAAATTTTTTTCTCGACGACATGTCGATGACGGCGGTGAAAGCCCGCGGGCTCGGCGCTTGAAGTCCACCCTGGACTCAGAGGGTGGTACGTACGTACTGTACGCACCTTCTGCGTCCGCGCGAGCAAATGTTAATTGCGTCAGGGCCAACACGGCGAACAAAGCCCCTCATGTAGCCCGACCGAAGACCAGCGCTTCGACATTCCACCTGGCCTCCTGGCTAAATGGTCACATCTATGAAACAGGGTAGTGGAGTCCTGGGTTGCGGGCAGTCCTCTGGATCACTACCACCCCCACACCGTCATCACTATCACCATTACCATTACCAGTAACACTCGCACGCAAGGGAACATGTGGCGGCTTTTTGACGCAGGGACCAGGGGGAATGAGACGGGGGGTCTGGGAGGCTAACTCTCACCGGCTCACCGGACGTACTTGCACTGTACCAGTAACACCGTAAATGCGATCGAGTGATGAAACTGACAAAGTCGTTTTGGCAGATGACGCGTACATGGATTACGGCTGCTGAGCCCTGAGTGACTAGGTGGAGGACCCCTCCACGTGCATAGTGCATGGCCAGGCCTGTCAATCGGGCGAAACTAAGCCGTGAAATATGGTTTTGTCTGTCGTTCGAGGGGGCCTGCCAATGACCCGTGATTTCTACGGCGGAATTCCAATCAGAAACTGGGGGAGGGGGGGGAGGAGGGGGGGTAATGTGGATGTGGGATGGAGGCGAGGTAGGGAGGGAGGTGGTGGTAGGGTGTAAAACGCATTCCTCCCTCTTCTTTCTTCTTTCTTCTCCTTGGTGGCCGGCGGAGCTTGGCTGCAGGTTCCTCCTTCTTTGCCATGGGACTGTCGGAACAAAAAAAGAACTGACAACCATCATTTTAGTTTTTTTTTTCTTTCCCCCTCTTCGCGATCCCCCCTTCAAGGAAGGGTGCATTCGAGAACCAGACACGACGCCTCGCCTCGTCTCGCCTCGTCTCGCCGCTCCTCGGATGGCAGGAAAGAAGGGCAGAGTGACGAAAGAGACCGAGCTCTGTTGCCGGGGAGAAACACGTGGAAGAAGTCCATTTGATTGAATTCGGGAAGTTGGTTTGCCCGACGAGTCGGTTTTTGATAAGAGTTGCGAAAGTGGAAGTGGAATCTCCATTCCAGGGTTGCCATCTCTTGGCCGCACAGAGCGCACCAGACAAGGTGTCCGACCCGAGGGGGAGCACATGAGATATGCCCGTGCGCTCAATCCACCAAAGTCGGAAAGGGGGAGAAGACAAGGTTTTTTTTCTCTTGATTATTGACGAGAGCGATATATGACATGTAAAGTACAACGAGGATGATGACGGTCGATCGCAGTCAAACTTTGGGGTAACTATTGGGTGCAAAAACAGACAAAGTGACTTACAACCTGCCACCACAAAGGAACAAGAAGAAAAAACCGTCACGCACGACAATCAAGTTCAGGGGACCGCGTGGAATCCCTGCGGGTTTGAGGGTAACCGGCCGACGCCGACAGAGGGCCCATGCTGCCTCTGCTTCTTTTTCAATGGCGCACGAGAACGCAACGCCTGCCGAGCGTCTGCAAATCTGGGCCGATTTCCCGCAACCGCCAACTCTTCTTCTTCTGCTAATGTCCGACCGATCACCCCCTCGTAACCAGCTTCACACATGCTTCTCTCTCCTAGACGCAGGGCGAGGCCCTCGAACGACTCTATCGCTCTAGGATGGGCCCCTCGCATGGACCTTGGTTCCCAGCAGCCTGCGTGGCGATTCGGACCCACAAGAGGTGCCGAGGTTGCACAAAGTGGGATGGAGTCGGATGGAAATGCGTGGTCGACCTTCCAGCGCGTGGATGTGACTTGCGCATTTATCCGAGGGGTATATGGTTGGGGCAGAGTGAATGGGAGGGAGAGAACGCCTTGCAACGAGCTACCGCATTCGCCCACGATCTCCCTCTGAAAGGCGCCAATCACCTTTGTTGTGCGGATCGTTGGGAGGGGTCTCCCTTGGAGGACTTCTGGTCATAGACTCAGGAAGCTGCATAGCGGGCGCTGGCTGCATTTGCGTGGTATGTATGGGGCTCGACGCGAGCGCAATCTGCTCTACATTGCGTGAGTACGGCTCCCGGTAGCCATTGGGGTCGCTCGGCTGGGAAAGCCATGTGCGCGCGGGGCTCTTCCTCCGCGAGCCCATCGCTAAAGGGGCAGCAGAAATCAAGGCCGAACCATTGGTGCGCAGTTTGGGGGTTGTGGGGACGGTGGCTAGTTCATGTTCGTCTTCGTCACTCGCCGTGCCAGTAGTGGAATTCGATATGCTGTCTATTGATAGACGCGACATGATTTCGTCGCGCGTGGATGCATTTAGGGGCAAGATAGAGAAAATAGAAGAGAGCGCGGTGGTGCGAAGATTAGAAGCTAGGCTTGGCACTCTCGGAGGAGTGGAGAAGGTCGCGGGTGAATGGGAACGAGAGTGAAAAGGGGTTGTGGATGACACGGACGTGAAGGGTATGCCTGACGGCGGCGTGCTCGGGCGTGACGATGGAGGTGGAAAAAAGGAGAGGCTCGTGCTGGGTATTCTTTGAACGACTGGCGCGGAATCTGAAGTGTGTGTGTGTGGGTCAAGATGGGACGCAGGTGCGCGGGCGCCGGTGTCGTCACTCTCAGTCCTCTGCGCCAGCAACGAAGCCACCGTCTCCAGGTCGGCGTGGTGTACCTTGTCCAGCGGAACATAGAGGACGCGCCGGAGGTGGATCGAGTCGGACGCCCAGAGCTGATTAGCGCGGCGTAGTTCCGTGACCGAGATACCGTATTTCAGGGCGACGCCCGCGAGCGTGTCATTTGGCGAGACCTGGGGGATAGATACACATGGTAAGGGAATGCAATTTTTCCTACGAGGAGGTAAAAGACAGCATCAATGGTACTGTACCTCATGAGCAAGGACAGTCCGATGGGATTCTGCTCTGTCGGGTAGTGGTGGGAAATCCGGCGACGGCGATGGCGGCGGCCTGGCGAGGACGGCGGATGTGTTTGGTTTTGGGGAAAGGACGCGGGACAAGCGCGGTCGTGTGCTGCCTGTGTCGTAGCGCGCAGACCTGGCAGTGGTGCTAGTCCTGCGCAGAGGGTGGGGGTCGGTGGGGCTGCTGTCCATAGAAGGGTATTTGGCGTGATGATGATTCGAAGTGCCGCGGTATCTGGGGGAATCGCCATCTGAGCCTCGCCTGCGCAGAGCTCTCGGTCGTTGAGGGGGGGCGTCAAGAGCGGAAGTAAATGAGTTGTCCGCGGCAGCACCGCCCGTTTGTGGTGGGTGATGAAGGTCCGAAGAATGAATAATCTGCCTAGAAGCCCGTGGTGAAGTGTCAAGGGTGACTCTGGGCGACATTCCCTGACTGTGTCACGGGCGAGGAGAGAGCATCGTCGAGCGGGCTGAAGAGCGATTTAGAGCCGACCTTGTAGTGCTGTCACTCTCAGTGCCTGGCATCAACCATAAATCGGTCCATAAAAATATAGCTTGGTTACAATCTACTCTGCTCTCGTCGCTCTCTAGCAAGCAGAATACAACAAGACATCAAGAAAATCATAGCCTTAAACGTGTCATTATTTTCCGACACCATCGACATCGTCCCTCGGCCTCTTAACTCCTGCACTCGCTGATGCTGCCTGCTGTGATGCGCCGACGCCCGTGACGCCAACGACAAGACCCTTCAACCAGCCATTCTCCCTCCTGAGACCTTCGCATTCACGTTCGAGTTCGGTAACGCGCATCTCGAGCTCTTTGGATTTCTTCTCCAACGCAGCCTCCCGCTCCTTTTTCTTCAGCCGGAATCGGGCCGACGCGGCCGTGTTCCGTCGGCGCTTGTCTTCAGCCGGGGTGAGCGGCGTATTGTTCAATGGTTCGTTGGCAAGAGTGCCACTATCGTCCGTATGATCGCTCGTACCGGGTGCAGATGGTCTGCGCACACGAGCGCGCTTGGCAGTGGGTTGAGAATCGTCTTCTCCGGAAACGGAGGCCGGTGGGGGAGGGTATGCAGCATTGGGATAAAGCGACAAGATCTGGGCGAGAGAAGGAGTGGCGGCTGTGGATTGCACAGGAGGTACGAAAGAGTCAACGCCAAAACCGGCCAAGAGACTGCCGATATCGAACGCAGTCAAAGGACGCGTGGCCGTACGGGGTTGGGTGGGTCGGGGAGGAACAGGATCAGGGTTGGCCATTACTACATTGTCATGGTTGTCAGCTTGCGCTGGCTGACCATCATCGGGGTCATCCTCTTCGTCATCCTCCACCGATTGGGTGGCATGGGTTGCTTCATCTCCACCCGATTTCTTGTCATTTAGCTGGGCCAGAGGTTCATCCGACTGGAAGGCTAGATTTGTCCATATGTCGAGTTGGGCGCTAAGCTCGGGGTAATACGAGAGATTGAGGAGATCTTGCGAGTCGTGTGAGTCAGCAGGAAATGAATCGGCGGGCTGGGTTGGCGGTATAAGATTGAGCCCTTGAAGATTGGTGGGACTCATGTTGTGTAGAAATTGCGAAATAAGGCCTAAGAGGCCGGGTGTAGGGGAGAAAGGGCGAACAACGATAAGATGGTCTGACCGTGCGCATTTTTCACTGGCCGATTGGTCACATGCTCATTGGATGACTGAGCCGCTCTCTTCCCGCCATCCCGGCTCTTATCTTACTCAGCTCTTAGTCAGGGCCCTACAGTATTACGCTTCCCTTACATCACCACCATGGCTTCAGAGGCAGTATCAGTCCCTTTTTTCAAGAAAAAGAGAGCCAGACCCACCACTACTCGGCAGCGTACGCCTTCCCCACCTATAGCAGATCCAGCGTCTGCTTCATCTTCCAAGTCTCAGGTTGTCCTCCCACCCCGAAAAGCCGGAGGGAATCTGCTCACGGCTGGGACAAAACGAACGTCCTCTCAGCGACGCACCGATGGCCTTGAGGATGACGCTGATGAGGACATGCGAGATGGGCCTGGGATCAATTGGACATCCACCGGTGGTCACCTCAACAAAGTATTGGAGATCCTGGAAGGTGACGAAGCAGAGGAGATGCTAGCGAAGCGTGCCAGGAAGGATCCTGCTCCCGAAGATGACGTACCCTACGACGGTTTGTATCACGGACAAAAGTCGTACAAGTCGCACATAAGAAAGAGCCAGGAAGTACCAAAGTCGATGCGTACGGGACCCGTGCGCAGTAACAATAGTACGATTCGGACCGTGACGATTGTGGATTATCAACCAGACGTGTGTAAGGACTATAAAGGTACATCTACCACCTTTTTCTTTTCTTTCGTGGAGAACGGGTTCTTACGGGACAACCCTTTTACAGAAACCGGGTTCTGCGGTTTTGGAGATACGTGTAAATTCCTGCACGACCGAGGAACTTGTAAGTCACACGTGCTTCGTCATGCATGGGCTGATGACTTGACTACAAATATAGACCTCGCAGGATGGCAACTAGATAAGCTGGCGGACAACCCCCAAAAGCAAGCAGAAGATGAATCGGACGCTGATTCTGACGACGGCATTCCATTCGCATGTCTCATCGGGCGTCACCCGTTCACAGACCCGATCGTCACTCGATGCGGTCACTACTTTTGTTCAGCTTGCGCAATCAAGCGATTCGCGAAGACGCCGAAGTGCGCGGCCTGCGGAGCGCCTACAGGTGGGATCTTCAATCGCGCAGATAAAGTCATAACGAAGATGAAGAAGATGGAGGCGGAGGAGCAGTCACCCGGTGAAGGTGAAGAGAACGTACCGACGAGCGCGCAGATTGAGGGGCTCGACCGAAGTGACCCCGAACATAGTGATTCGGATCAGGAGGATTGACAAAGTAGATCATTTGATTGTACCCCGCACTCCCTAATTTATCTCCGCAAATACTCGTTCCAGACTGTCCGTGTCTGCATTTAGCTGCCGCTTGATCCGAGATATTTGACCTCTACGACGCTGTACACCCGGCGTTGGCATTGCGCGCTGTGACTGCGCCGCTGCCCGTTATATCCAAGGGTTTCCAGGTGGAAGCAACATATCATTTCGCTATGCTCCCCCACTTTTTTATTCTTGAGAACGATACACTTGAAAAACTTTCTGTAAGATCTGCCCCACACATTGCGCCGCAGGACGTGGGGAGCTACAACGAGAATAGAAAAAGACAAGAAAGAGGCCGGGGCAAGTGAATTGGATCGAAAGGAATATTCTCTGTACCAACGCCGGCGGCAGGGGGAGGGGGGCCCTATAGGCTATAGTTAGGTCTAGAACACCAGATGCGCAAAACGGAAGCATCGAGGCGAGAAGCGGCGACAGGTGTGTGTCCCCATTATTGCACTAGAACCGGACGAAAAGAAAACGATCGCCAACGAGAGACACACGCCGCGCCCATCAACGCGTCAAGTGCGAAGTTTATCGTTACTGTACTACATATCCCCCGCGTCTCTCTTCACACTCACACCTTCCCAAAAGGAAAAAAAAAAAAGGTAGCAATGCACGAACACTGCTGCTGCTGATCGGTAAAAGTCGGCAAGGTGACGACTGACCGACGGGATGAATATGCCGCGCACTGGCATGCCACACTTTGATGTGTTGATGGATGATCATTCCATCTTCCTCTCCCCGGGCCCATTACCACCTGCGCGCGCATGAGCAGAATCAGGGTTGCAGGCTATCAATCATCTTTTTTTTTTTTCCTTACCCCGTCGAAGCACCGCGAGCCTCCCATCATCAAAGCTAGGGGAAATCCCCGAAGATGGGTTCGTTGAAAGCGAGGGGGGAGGGGGGGGAACTGCGCAAGCGAGCGCGACAGTGGAAAGAGATGTTGAGGTGAGGGCAGGTGTCTCCCCGTTCCCCGCCCCCGCTAGTACGGTACGGTATTGTACTAGTCAGTCACGCATCCGAGTCATGCAAGTTCGAGAAGGGACCAGGTTGGCAGGGGGGGTTCATCCCGGTCGCCACTTACTAAGTTAGCTCTGAGCGTATAAGGAGTACGTAAAAACGTCGATTGACCTGTCCGACAGGGGGAGAGGGGAAAAGGAAGTGGAAGCTCGATCGACAATCCGGGATAGATGCGATCCTGCGACGAGTGACGGAGATGCATCGGTGATCCTACCATTCATAGTAGTCAGAAACAGAAAAAAGAAAGACCCCACAACAACAGCACAGGACGAACGGGTGATGATTCTTGGCACTATACCGTAGTAGTTCGTCCAAAGTGACCAGTTGGAACACCGCCGGTTTGAAGTAACGGGGATAGGCCCAGACACAACGGCAATTTGCCAATTTCCACCGTGTTATGCCTGACTGACTGACGATCCACAACGCCCAGGAACTCGGAAAAGAACGTACCCGGCCGTGAATTAAGAGGAATGAAAGGGAGAAAAAAAAACAGAGCAAAAGCGGTAAGACCGGTCGGTCAACAAAAACCACTGGCCCACAGATGCAGTGTCTTGTCAAGGTTTTTGACAATGGGCGCTGTGTACTTTGTGATTTGTAAAAAAAAAAAAAAAGTTCCAAGGGGTTCTTTTTTTTTTTTTTTTCACTGTAACAAACTAAGCTGACTCTTTGTCAGAGAAATTGAAACCCATAGGTGCAGTTGCCCAGTTTGTCGTCGTCATCGTCATCACATCCAGCATGATGTAACGAGACGGTTCTACCGTCATTGAAATCGGGGTGACGATCGCAGTCGCAGTGGAAATCGGGCATTTTGCCTTTGCATGTTGCGTAGCGTCGTGTCAAAAAAATGCTCCCCTAAATCTCGATGCGACGCGACGACGAACAAGAAGCTGGCGACCAGGACAGAGTCTCGTCCCCAAACAACTCACCCTGGATCACCCCTTTCCACCGCCACCGCCTCTTTGTCTTGGGACCAAGTTTCACAAGAAAACCCACTATTTGTAGAAGCTGCGATACCGCATTTGCACAAAGAACCGTCCGTCCGTGACTCCGAGACTCCGAGTTGTCGCGGGGGTTCTCTCCGTGCAAACGGGGATAACATAAACTGTTTGAACAACGGTGCTGCTGATCCCTGAAACAGTACTGCTTTTGCGCGAGAGAGGGGGCCCCTTTCCGAGTCCTGATTAAATCACGAGTGGTGACAGCTGCCCGGGTTCACGAATCCAAGCCAAGAACCGTATTCGCCTTCTGATCTTAATCTTGATCTCGATTGATTCGCATATTCGCATTATTTCCTGGATAGGATCTGCGTCCAACCCGAGGCGAATTGCTGACCGACGATAAATGCATTCCAGGCCGCGTCGGAAAGCCCGTGAAATGAATGGATGCAAGGGCTGCTGCCAACCACGGCCGAAGTAGCATTCAGAGCGCGTTTCAGTCGATGTACTGTAACATTCGACGCTTCTCGCTGCAGTTCAATTGATAGGGGACGATGTAATATAGGAGAACGTATATTGTATTCTGCGACAACAAGAAAGGAGGACTGTATAGGGAGCAAGAATGTCCAAAATATAAATTACAACATAGACGTCTATTGCAACAATCAGAGCACTCAGATTCACAACGGAAATTCCAGCCAGTCACGCGCCCTTCTGTGCAGATTGAGGCATCTTGTCACAGGGCCTGTCTAAGTGTCGCTTCAACGAGTCCACCCGCGCATAACTCTTTCGACAGTACTGGCATACATGTTCGATTGTCGTGTGTTGGCTTTCATAGTGACGCTTGCGGTCGTGCGGACGGGTGAATGTGGCCCCACATACGCCACAAGCGTGGGGCGAGGAAGAAGACGAAGAGGGCGGGGATGGAGACCCATATCCAATAGGTGAGGAAGGACCCTTGGCGGGGTTCGAATATTGAGCGTGGCTACCTTGTGTTTGCATCGCTGGGTTTGGAGGATAAGGTTTCTGTTGGGCAAAAAAGTGTACTTGATGTTGTGATGGCACAATAGGCTGCCCTTGTTCTATAGGGCGGTAATTTTGAAACCGGCCAGGAACACCGGGGTTCAATAATACTCTCGTATGATGTGCATCGGGTGGGTAGTGCTGAGGGGAGTATTGAGGATTCACGGATGACCCTGATTGCTGGGCGATGGGGAGACTCTGCATACCGGCGGGGTTGCCGGCGACCAATGCTGTTTGGGTTCATGTGAGTGGAGATTAACTGGGATAGGGGGAAGGAGGCATGCCTGGGTGATGGTGATCTTGGGGGTGCCCATAGGACGATCTTTGTACCTGGGCAGCCTGTACGACAGGATGGTAGCCTACTGGCTGACCAGTGTGGTCCACATAGTTAGGGGAGTGAGTAGGCGACAGTGAAGATTGATGATGACGCTGATACGGGTAACCGCGGGAGGAGTCATGAGGGGGCGACTGCATGTTGGAGGAAACGTGTTGGAGTGTCGGAATACGCAAAGCAGTAAGAGACTTTATAGTCTTGGTACGGTTTAGAAGAAATTTCGAAGTTTGAACGGCATCAGATTTGTTGAATACGGCCAAGTACATGCAGTGACCGGCGAGGAGCGGTACCGGAGATTTGGCCCAGTAGAAACCTAGGCCAGGGGAAAGGGCAAGTGGGCTCCAAAGAGGGTGAGGCAAAAACCATTTTGGGACCGAAGTCGAAAGAACTTATGGTTTCGAGCCGCACCGTTGCACGATCAAGAGATGGTCCTCTCCTGGGCCAGGAAAGGCAACCTGCCTTCGTTTTCATACCATCGGTGCGACCGGGTCCCCGTATTTCATATTCAGAAGAACGAACCTTTGCAAGCGAGTGTCATCATAAACATCGCCTGTCTCTTCACAACCGCCTCTTGGAGCTTGTCATCTTGCACCGCAGTCTGACGTTACCTCGAAAAAAAAATGTAGCGATTCGATTCGATCTGACAATCGGGCGCCTTTCAGCTTTAAGCGGGAGCGCACAGTAGCGCCCAGGTAAGGTTGCGCAGATTTGCGAAATCATCCATCTTGTGTAACCGATGGATATCAAGATCGGGGCCCAAAATCGTGGGAGCTTCTACGCGTAGAGAGGACGTGCCACAGAACGCTGACAGCCTTGGGATATGAGAACGCTGGAAAGGAAATGGTGATTATCACATCGACATGCGCGGGTATCGCGTCAGCAACTAATGGATGTGAAAACCCCGATTGAGAAACCAACATTGTTGTAAAAAGTGGAACAGGCCAGTGAGGTTGCCGGGCAATGTATGCCGACGAGATGATCGCAATAACTGGCTGGCGAGTGAAACAAGTGTGTCTCGAGAAAATGGGGTTACTTGTGGGCAAGAGTTCCACGGGCCTCGTCCCTTCGTAACTGAAGAAATGACCGGTGACGTCCAGAAGGCCCTCATATTAGTCGCTCAAATTTTTACAAATGAATTTGACATGGGTGATAGCCTCCGAAACAATGTGGTCTTTCTGATAACTGGCATCCAGCAGGGCCGTGGGAAACGAACAACGTTCGGGAGTATCATGTCGAGAAATACGGAAATAGAACGCAGCAAGGTATTTGTGCAGATGTTTGTACGAAGCTGCGGCCAATGGGTGGAACCGCTTACAACACGAGCGAACAAGAATGCTGTCGCGAAGGGGACCACTGACGACAACATAGATACGCACCATGCGACACGCAAAGATCGCGAGAAATGGATCTCTTCTCGGCGAGTCTATGTGAGATATGTCGAGATCAAAAATTCAGAGGGGGTGAGATACACTTCGCTCTTCGCATCATCCCGCACGAGAGTGGCTGAGTTGAAAATCAAAATCGGGAGTTTAAAGCTTACCGAAGACGGGCACGAATTGATGGTGACAATACTATCACATATGTTCATTTATGAAACGGAACACGGGCATCAGCCGAATGTCGCACAAGATGGGAGGGGCTGGCTGGAGAGTGCCGAAGCAAGGTGGCACGGGGCGTGCGCAATCAAGACAAGATCCAAAAAAATTAGGGCGAGAAAGTTAGAGTAAGAGACGAACTACGCAAAAAAAATTAGCTCAGCGGGCTCCGGGCAATGTTGATGGCTGATGGACGGGGCCGCGTGCAAAGGTTGTGGTGGGGATGTGCGATTGTCGGCGGCGATTGAGCGGGTTGCCATTGAAAGATCACGTGTAGAGTATATGCGCGTCGATTACAAGCGAGCGCGTGGCACTTTACACCCGAGTCATATGGCTCTATGGCTCCCTTTGACCTCGATGCATGCATTCAGCAACTCCTTCACAAACAATTACTCCATGAAGCTCTCTTGCGCGAAATATGCGAGAAGACAAAGGAGGTCCTCATGCGCGAATCCAACGTCGTGCACGTCAGTGCCCCGGTGACCGTGGTCGGTGACATACATGGGTGCGCGCTTCCTCGAATCCATCATATGCGTCTGGTGACGCTTAATCTTTTCTTTCAAGCCAGTTTTATGATCTCATAGAAATATTTCGTATAGGTGGTTACGCCCCGTATACTAACTACTTGTTCCTCGGTGCGCCTTTGTCTGACCGAGGCATTCACTCAAGCGCCCTTCATCACCCTTCTCTGCGGCTTTAGGGGACTACGTGGATAGGGGGCTCTTTAGCGTTGAAACAATATCTCTACTCACATGTCTCAAACTTCGATACCCTGATCGTGTGCAACTCATTCGAGGGAATCACGAATCACGAGCAGTGACACAAGTGCGTTTCTGTACCACCTCACGGTAACCCTCTGCCCGTCTTTTACAAGACTCCAGACATATGGATTCTACACAGAATGTGTCCGAAAATACGGATCGTCGCGTGTCTGGACATATTTTACCGACATGTTTGACTTCTTGACCCTATCGGTAGTCATTGATGACAAGATCTTTTGTGTTCATGGGGGTTAGTCCGCCTGGCCACGCCGGTTTATCACTTTTACCAGCCCGTTTATGCACCCTTGTTCCCCTTCAAGGCCTCTCTCCGTCTATTCACTCCATTGACCAAATCAAGGTCGTCGACCGATTCCGAGGTTTGCCATGCTTTACATTCCTGCCCGTGTGATCTGTTTACCCGTTTCGCGTGTCAGAGATACCGCACGAAGGACCCATGGCAGACCTTGTATGGTCGGATCCAGATCCAGAAAAAGAGGATTTTGCAATATCACCTCGGTAAAATACTCATCCATCCTTCTTTTTACCCGGATCTTTCCACTGGCTCAATACGGATGGTTCACAGTGGCGCAGGGTACACGTTTGGGTCGGGCGTTGTGCACAAATTCTTAGAAACGAACGGCATGATTCATATTCTGCGCGCGCATCAATTATGCATGGAGGGCTACGCATCGCTCTTTGACAACCACCTATCCACTGTGTGGTCCGCGCCGAACTACTGTTATCGATGTGGAAATTCCGCAAGCATATTAGAAGTCTCGCCGGGGGGAAACATGTACTTTAACGTGTTCGATGCTGCACCCGAAAACGAACGGGACGGGCCTCCCCAACAGGCGGCGCAGAACGCTGGAGGAAAGGTTAGCCACCCCCTGCCTCAGCTCTATCATAGATGTCGATGCTTAACGCCACTTCTTCCCCGTTGAAGCTTCCGGAGTATTTTTTGTAGTATTACATATACAAACGCCGTGTCTTTTTACGACAGATGACGACTTTGTTTGCCTTGCGAGGGATGCCCACAAGCGATCAGAAAAGCGCCTGTAACCCTAATTTGCCACCTGGGTCACAAGATACGCCCGAATCTTTTGCGGGCGTCTTAAATTGCGTTGCCTCGAGGGTTCGCGCCGCAAGCTTTCTGATTTGGGACTTGTAACAGGTGTATGTGATGGCCGCGTGTCGTGATGCTCATCGAAGACCTTCCACTTGGGTGTACCATCAAACTTCATTCGGGCGACTCCGAATGAAAAACACGCTCTTCCTTCGTTGGCGCCACCACCACCGTGCGCAAAAGAAGATGAAAAGGAGAGAACAGGTCCACGAAACCCTCGACCTCCACTTTTCCCACCATAAAGCCACGAGGGTACGAATGAGATCACGCTTTCGCCGACGGCCATGGCGTAGGTGAGGTAATGGGAAAGGAGCTGGCGGGTAAGGCTCGGGGTTGATTGGGTAGCCGTAGAAGGGGTTGAACTGAGAACGCGGAGAGAAATGCGCAAATGATGTGATCTTGCGGCGCCTCGCATGGTCTACACTGCAGTCCTCAGGAAGATGTGAGAGTGATGCGCTACCATCTTGGTCCTTCGAAGATGGGCGTGATGGGGAGAGCGAAGGCGACCGAATTACGTGTTGGGTGGTATCCAAGAGGTTGGGAACCTCCGGGAGCCGAGGAAGATTGCCTCCATACTCTGAAAGGAGATGAATGGAAGCGCGCACAGTCGGGGGCCGAAGAGCGTACCCTGGGGAAGACTCGAGGGACTAATGCACTCGTGGAGAACTTCTCTCGACGGAAAGAAGATCCTATAATGAACTGACTCAGGGAGAGCATGCCTAGTCCAAGAGAAGGGTTCAGGGGTGCATGCATAGGATGTTCGAAACATGAAAACACGAACCTGATGACACTCCAAATGCCGGAATGTGTCCATGAGAAGTTGATGATAAAGACTGAGGGTGACATGACGTGAACGTTAGAAGAGACAGATAACATCTTGTCGATGAGAAGGCAGACCTGTACCGAACAGCCCAGGGTAGCGAGGCGCAACTTCATGGGCGTACCATGTCAGCAGGTCGAGGTTCTATCCTCGGAGGGCATTCAAATCAGCAAAGGAGAATATTCGGTCATTAAACGTGGGTTCGGGGTGAGACGCACAGATTTACTCATTGATACGCCCTCCATATCGACTAGAAGCACGTATTGAAACACTGGGCCAGGGGTGGATACTGATGAGGAAGAATTGATATGGTGAAGGTTAAGACGGAGTCCTTCGACAGAGCGTAAGATATATTCTCGGGGGTCTTTCTGTAGAGTGGCTAGTTTTGCAAGTCTCAGAATCACTATCGGGCGCCTAAGAATATCACACGCGGGTGGTGGGAGGATGTGGAGCGGGGACGGCAGAACTACAGTCTGATCTCGGCCCCCCAGGTGAGTCAGGCGCCAGGTGAGGATTGTCCTAAGTGACTCTAGGGCAAACGCCTTTGTGAATTCATGCCTCTGGTGACCTCCAGGTCAAATGTGGTTCCGCAAGTGGCGACCAACAGGCAATCACGCTCTCACCTTAAGGGTGCGGAATATAGACACTTTAATGTTTAAAGACAAGGCGATGAGAAAACTCGCGGTCTGAGCACCGAGCCAAGGAGGGACTCACGTTCGTCTTGGAGCCATTCTTGCGCCCAGTTGTATGCGCGATCGCCAAGCGCGAGTTCGTCGAGGACGTTGGGAAGGATGCGAGTGAGCAACGTGTTCTGAATGTGCAGCACTGTTTCCCTGTGGTGCAAGTATAGATTCGTCAAGGCGGCGTTGTGAGCGCGAACGGCCTGGGAGACGGAGAGGGAGGAGTGAGCGGACATGGGAGTGATGGCCTAGGCGAGCCCAGGCGATTGGCTCCTTCCTACTTTGATCACTATGGCCTCGGACTTGCTGGTCGACTGGTGTACCGCGCACAACGGAACATTTGACCGCTCTGCTTTGACGTTCGCGCAGACTAACTCCCTCGGACGGGGTGCTTTCGCCCTTCGCGATCTCCAGGTACAGCCTCCATCTTTTTTTTTTCTCTCGCTTCGGCTGGAAACACGGTCAACTCAACCCGCTGCAACCAACCACAGCAAGGCCACACGTTATTCACCCTACCCCGCCATCTCACTCTCTCGACGCGCACCTCCTCTCTCCCCTCTCTAGTCGGCGGCGTGGACTGGAAGAAGCATGGGCTCCACATGGGGTGGGCCGGTCTCATTCTCTGCCTTATGTGGGAGGCAGCTCAGGGCACCTCCTCAAAGTGGTCGACGTATCTTGGTATGGATGTGTGCACTCCACCGATGCTTGAACTCCCATTGAACTGACGATCAAAGCGTCACTCCCGATCGCCTTTGACACACCCATGTTTTGGAGTTCCGAAGATCTTGCACAGTTGCGAGGCACAACCGTCTTAGGTCAGTCTCCCTGGTCAAAGAGACGGCCTCGGGTATTGATGACACATTATAGACAAGATAGGGAAAGACCAGGCCGAGAATGACTATTTCAATAAAGTCGTACCTTTACTCAAGGTCCGTATGCCCGTTACTAAGGTTTACAGTAGATCGATGTTTGTCTTAGAGCAGAGCGGACTTGTTCGGCGAGGAACATCCTAATCCCCACTATTCTTTGGAAGTTTATCACATCATGGGAAGCCGCATTCTCTCCAGAAGCTTCCAAGTTGAGGCCCTGTCGACAATTGACAGCGTTGACTCGAGCCAAACTCCGGCAGATGAAGACGCGGAGATGAGCTTAGATGATCCCTCACCACACGCACTCAATGACAGTGGCTCGGATGAGGCCGAAGACTACGACGACAGTGATGACGAAGATAACCCTGCAAATGTAGCTATGGTCCCTCTGGCTGATATGCTAAATGCGCGATATGGGTACAACAATGTGCGTGTCCACCGCCCTTGAAAGATTTGGTAGTAATAGTCCTTTCAGGCCAAGCTTTTCTACGAGGAGCACCACCTCCGAATGGCCACGACCCGATCTATTCGACAAGGCGAACAAATCGTGGGTTCACGTTCACGCCGGTCTAACCGTGGTCCTCGCGTGCTTATGCGAAACACTGTAGTGGAACACATATGGTGACCCCCCCAACTCGGACTTGCTTCGCCGCTATGGGCACGTCGATCAGGTCCCACTATCCGATGGCGGTCTCGGGAACCCTGCCGATATTGTCGAAATTCGCGCTGATCTTGTTATGGCAACTGCTGAACAAAGACTTCCTCAGCAGTCAGGCTCGTGGAGCTCGGAGCGTGTCAATTGGTGGTTGGAAGAGGGTGGTGACGAGTGCATAGCCCCCTCCACGTGCCATTTCGAGTGCTCTGACTTTGCTCTGCAGTGTCTTCGTCGTGGACTTTTCAAATGAATTGCCAGAAGAGATGACATCTTTTGTCCGCCTTTTGATGATGTCAGCACCAGAATGGGCAAAAACGAAGCCCAAGTCGAAATTACCAAAACCTAAGGTCGATGATGTTGTGCTGTCCGTGGTTGCTGACGTCGTGAGAAGGCGGTTGTCAGATTACCCAACGACCATCGAGGCAGGTTTTCCCTAGGCCATCTTTCTCTTTTTTTTTTTCAATTTACGCGCTGCATTTCAGGACGACGAAGCTCTACTCGGATCCGAAAAGGAGAAGCCCATCTCGTTGAATCTGAAGAATGCGGTGGTAGTACGACTGGGCGAAAAGCGCATCTTGCACGGCCTGCTGCGGGCGGTCACCGGTCACCGGCCGGCTGGAGGGTAACCAGACTGGATCTCAGTCTGGTGGTGGGAGCAAGAAACGCAAGGCAGATTTGACAGGCGCGGACGGAGGAAGGGCTGGGAAGCGATAGAGGGTAGTGCTTACGCAGCAGCGGAGCGGAGAGGCGAATGCCACTTTTACGCAGCTAGTAGTACGTGCTTGATGCACCTGTTGCCTCTTGCTTGCCATCTCCACCGACGCGACGATGACCAGTGACTCACAACTACCTGGCTATAACGTCGACGATGACACTCATGACGATAACGATGACGTATATCACGATACTGTGACCACTGAGCCAGTACACGCAGACAACCCGGTGTTGGCTGCCAGTGCTGGTGACGCAGTCGCTTCCGCGGCCACCGTCTCCTCCCCAACTCCACCGATCTCAACGCAGTCCAGGTCAACACCTCCGAGCCAGCAGGAACGCGGGGAGGAACATCCCACAGCAGCTACAGCTGCTTTCACCACTCCTCCACCGCTTTCAGAGCTAGTCGTAGATGAGTTTGCGGATCCTAAGATATCCCAACTGCACGCGATCTTTCCTGATTTCGATGCGGCCATCCTGTGAGCTAACGACGACATCTCGACTTGCCGTCATTTTTACATTACCGTGGTGACGACTAATGTGGATTATCTTTCCCTCTTCGTTTGTGATAGGTACTCCGTCGTCGACTCGGTGGGCGGCGACCAGGACCGCGCAGTCGATGCTCTCCTTGCCATGAGCGATCCCGATCACGTCCCGGCGCAGCACGCAGCAGCCCATGAACAACCCTCCCTAGTACGTCATCATTCACTAATATCATATCCCAATCAACTAACCGACCCACTCGCATCGCATCGCCTCCCCCCACACACGGTTCAAAAAGGCCGAACAGACCCAGCTGGACGAGGAGTTTGCGCGCCGGTTGCTGCTCGAGGATGAACAACAGTATACGCAGGACCAGAACGCGTTGCGGCAGCAGCAACAGCAGCAGATGCGCCAGTTCCCATATGCGCAGCGCACCCCCATCCACCACCCGCAGCAGGCCGGTCGCGGCGATGATGCGCAGCAACAGTCGCCGTCATCGCCGCCGCCGCAGCGCGATACGATGACGGACGTGCAGGAGCAGATTAGTAAAATCGCGGAAAGTACGTTCGCTTCCCCCGTCCATAGAGATCCAGTTGTCCCAGCCACCCGCCTGCCCGCGTCGCTTACGGTGATACCTCTCCCTCCTTGTAGCTAGCAAGCGCACGATCAGCTCCTTCGTGTCGAAAGTGAAGGCCAAAGTTCAAGAATTCGATCAGACGAGGTACGCATAGTTCTATACCCCCATTCGCGTATTACATCCCCCCTTCCTTCCCCCTCACACTTCCCCGGGCCAGGAGGAAAGGGGATACGGGGGAGGGGAAGATAACGCTACTCATTCATTGTTATCAAACATTTTACAGGAACACCCCAAACATCTCAACATCCAGCACTAGCACAGGCACCGGCTACGATGCCCAACCTCCCTCGCCCGCACTGGACCGACACGCGCAGCAGGCATATTACGCACCAAGAGTCTCCCCTAACCCCCAGCCAGGTGGAATTAACAATAATTTCGATAGTTAGTTGGGGCCGACTTGTCCCTTGCTTCCGCACCTCCGTTGAGGCCTTACCGATATCCACACTTTTCAGATCCGCCGCTTGCGCCCTTGTCATTCGACAGGGATTCGGCTAGTACTCCACTCGTGCCTGCGAACAGTGGTGGACCCCCCGCATCGAATATTGATCCTGGTTCGGCAGTTATGAATTCGCTTGCGTTGGTGCTGACGGTCACATTCCCCCACAGGCAAGATTGGACTGTTGCCGAAGCGGCCCGTGTCACTGGTGAATGCAGAGTCGCAACCCAGCCACGCGCACGACGAAGAGGAGGAAGAGCTCGAGTACGTCGAGAATCCGTTCGAGGAGGGAAAGTATAGCTAGGTTAGTCTACTCGTGGAACGTGCGCAACCGCGGTTCTTTTCCGGCGAAACCTTCATGTAACAGAACCATATCAAGAACCGGCTATAGTAGTGTATGCATTGATTCCAAATCCGACAACTGTATCCGATGCGTGATGAGTAGTCCAAACTACGTACGTGTACCCCTTCCCGATCCAAAAAGGGGCAACTAAGCATGGAGCGACATGAGTGGTAGTTGCTCCGCAGCTCCACCGAAAGAAGCAGCTTTGAACTCTGGGGCCTTGCCAATCATGAGCAGTCCCACTGTGTGCAAACCAGTCATCAATCAAAGAAGAGGAAAAGGGCAAGCAGGAAAACTCACCGATCAAACCGAACAGACCTAAAATGCTACCAAACACCTCCACGATAAGAATCTTCACGAACAACGCAGGGTCCGCGGCATCAGCCAAAGCTGCCGTCGAGCCCGTGATGCCCACGGAGATACCGCAAAGCAGGTTACAGATGCCTACAGTCAGACCACCCCAGAAAAGCGCGTAGCCTGACGGGTATGGTCATGATGTATGCAGAAATCAGAGGGATAACGTAGATACGAACCAGTGAAGTGGTTCTCCCTTGTGTAAAGTAGGTTTTCATCAATGGGGACAAGCTTTGCCGAGTACACGATCCCTATTATCTGATAGAAACGATGAGAAAACAGGCTCGAGAAAGATGGGGAATAGAGGGGGGAGACGCACCACACCATAGATTGCCACGACTTCGCAGAAGATGATACTATATGCGGGCAGGTTAGCCGGTCGTGTTTCGAGGAAGGGCAGGTATCTATGCAGACCTGATGAGATTCTTGGTTCGTATGCGGGGAGCCCTGACACCGCCGCCGAGAATTGACGAGCCAGTGACGAAGATGCCCCTAGAGAGGGACAGACGTTAAGATGAGTGAACAAAACCGCGCGGTGCACAGCAGCGGTGGTGTGTGTGGTGCTCGCACCATCCTGCTCCAAGAACACTAAATCCTATGCAGAGACCAATTCCCGTCGATGCCCACAAGTATGGACTTGACTCCTCGAGGAACTGGCCGACGTTGAACGCCTCTCCAGAGCCTGCGCACACACACACAAAGTACAAGTCAGCAACAACCTGGTCTATTCTTTAAAAAGGGTCATAGCAGGATGAATTCGCACCTGTGAAGAGAAGATAGAGAGCGATGATTATGATGAGAAAAGTCGGGAGCCCGAGGGCATAATAGAGATAGAAGAAACCCATGAAGTGACCGTACGCAGCTCGGCGGCGGAACGCGCGCCGACGTCGAAAGTGAGGTCATTTCTTTCCATTGTCGTCCTGCACGCGCAACGATGTACCATCTCCTGAAGGGCCTCCATGAATACCTGACCAGGTTTGAAACATGCTCACACCTTTCTTCGCTGTTGAAATGCCAATCCTCCGACCTATAGGAAGGACGAGTTTTCGGTCATTATCATCGGCCTCGACGGCGCGGGCAAGACAGTACGTACAACTACGCATTGTAAACCACCTCTCTTCTCATTTCTTTTCTGGCCCCACACAGACTCTCCTCGAGAAGATAAAAACCATATATAATGAGACGCCGGGCTTGTCACCAGACAAGATCGCCCCGACGGTGGGTCAGAACAGTATGTACCTCCCCCCTTGCCCTCCCTGTCTCTCATAAAACATCAACCTCTCTTCTCCTCTCCATGCAGCTGGGAAGATAGCTCTGCCTTCGGCCTTGCTCCAATTCTGGGATCTCGGAGGCCAGCGCGGGATCCGGTCCATCTGGCCGAAATACTACGATGACTGCCATGCCGTCGTCTACGTCGTCGATGCAGTCGACCACGAGCGCCTCAGCGAGGGCTGGGAAGTCTTCGGTACGTTCCTTTCTCCATCTTCCCAAACCTATGTCCCCGTCCCTGTTATCTGTTCCTCCCATTCCCCAACGCAACCAAGGGCTGAAGTCCACACGCGTACTTTAGACACTGTCCTCTCGGCCCCAAAGATCCTTGGTGTCCCGCTTCTCCTGCTGGCGAATAAGCAAGATAACCCCGACTCGCTCTCCGTCGCAGAGATCCGGCACGACTATGAGGTGTGGTACCAGCACAAGATCGAATGCGCGCGGCGGAGACAGGGCAATGAGATAGAAAGCGAGCAGAGGAGGGAGCGCATCGCCAGTCTGGACGTTATGGGCTTGTCTGCACTGGAAGGGTGAGAGAGCTTTATACTCCCAGCTACGAGCTAGTTAGCCATCCGCCGACGAGACTGACATTCGAGTTCAGAACAGGGGTTCGTGCCATCGTCGACTGGTTATTCATTCGGGTGCAGAACAGCAAACGAAGGTATGCATTGTGTTCATTTTCATTTCATCTCTAGTAATGAGGGCTTTCTGCACAGGGATGAGTCCTCTTGAAGGGATCACTCTTTAGGTGTGCACCATACAGTCATCCTCGTGTTTCCACAGCAGGGTGTCTGTTATCCAGAGTTGTGCCCGAACCAATGCAAGTGTACACCACCCTATGGGCCACTACTTGTTATCAATTGGCTCACGCCTTTGGTACCTGCGATCCGCTCCATTCTGAACCAATCGTACCGTGAATACAGCACGCGGCATGTTACATCCGATGGCTCGACACCGTCGTCCAGGAAGGGATAGGACAAAAACTCTGTATAGAATGCGGCGTGATCCGGTGGGCCAAAAAAGATGAGGTTTCGAATGCCTCTGATCTTGTATCTGTGCGCGGCGGGTTAGACCCAAAGTAGTGTGAATCCGTAGTCTCTAAATGGCTAACCTTCGATAAAAATGAAATCGCTCAGTAATGATCAGGAAAGATTTCTTTCCAGAGAAAAAGGCTTGTCTGGCGCGGGAAATGTCTTGATTTGTTGAGTACCTGTGGTAAGCTGGAGTTGAAACCTAGATATTTCTGTTTCAGGCGAAAATTTCCTTACTCTGACAACACAGTAAATGATAATTGCTGCCTCCGGAAGTGATTTTGGATCCGAATGAAGTCCAGAGATGAAGGCACGAAGATGACAGTGTTGGCACTCTGGACGGCCGACTTCAGCACAGGGGGAAGAAGCTGGTTCGTGAAGTGCGAAAACCGCTTATCCAACTCGTCCTTGGCGCTCGAACAGTCGAATTCAATAAAGTTCTGCGCATCGACGTGAGCTTGCTGGTAACTGGATGAGTAGTGATCCATATACCTGGTCGAGACCCTCAGGTACTTGCACCGGTGCCCAGCGCCGGAACGTACGCACTCTACCTCCCAAGTTCTTCAGAGACTGATTGAAGAGGCTGCGGATCTCTGGGGCCTCATATGCAGACAGTAAAACTGTCTGCCGAAGGTAGGCAGAGCTACAAAGTGTTAGTTTCCGTAACCTGTCCAACACCGACACACGTACTGCCCATCCAAGTACCAGGGCTTGATGCGAGAAAAGTCTGTATCGTGCGACTCTTTTGGAAGTTGGTTGAGGTGGGAAAAGACAAACTAACGGTACGGCGGTTACGACAGACTGACACGTATGTGACCCAACACGTACCTGAGTGTGCTCCCAGTTCTGCATTGTTAGAGAGTCGAGTTGGTCGACAACTAGAATCTCTATGGAAGACAGGAAATCAAAATTTCTGCCCGCATCTGTGTTAATAATGTGAAGGGAGAATCAGCAGAAGACAACGTACTTTTCTTTCTCAATGGACATCCGCAAGCCCAGTGGGCTAGCCATGATAATGTCTGACCCGTAAAATTCAGTGAACAGGCGAACACTCTTCCTCGTCAATTTCAGGCCTACTCGAAAGTCATCGTCCGAGTTGCCCTCAAAAGTTTCGACATGGTCACGGGGATATGCATCAGGTTCTGCCGAGGCGAATTTGTCCACGACGCCCTCTGGGAGTCCAAACTCCTTTCGGAAGCGAGTCATATTTTCTATTTGGAAAGATGGAGGGGGAGTGTGAGCAGTCAGTGATTCCAACCAGCTCATGGCAGAGGAACGGAAGGGGAGTAGGATGAGGATGGATGGTCTGGTGAATCCTTGGTCTTGCACATCCTCCGGTGCAGGATTTCCGGCTTTGGTGGCATGCGCAAGACGCTCGTTATTCTTTAAAACGCGACGTCGCTTTCTGTGGGCAGGCAAGCGTGAATGTTTGACCCGCAATAAGTAAGCAAGACGTACTTGGTTATATGGTCTAGGATGTGCAGAGAAATTGAATCTCGGAGGACAGGCGCTGTGTCTTGTAATGCATGCGTGTGGTAAAAGTCACGATAACTGGCTAATACAGACAGTATCTCATCCTGAAGTAGGCGCAAGTCTGTTCCAGGCAAAAACGTGAATATATGAGTATTACAGGAGGGAAAAGGCTCGCCTGGGGACAGACTCGCTTGTCGCGTCACAAATGGGGCTCGCAGTCGAGGGAAAATCTACAGGCCTTCAGTTCAGGAAGGACAACAGTCCCTAAATATTCTACATACCTGTGAAGAGCCAGCCTCCATCTTCCCAGAGCTGGTCAACCCTTCCACTTTTGATATGGCCACACAGCCGAGTTTTGGGAAATTCGAGTTGGTTATCGACCAGAGACATTTGTTCACAGACTCAATCGCGGGTTTATTGAGCAGCGGTGGCGCGGTTCCAAAGTGCCGCTCATAGGTAGACTCTTTGTCCAGTCAGGCAAACACTTTCTTGACAAAAGATGTAACGCACCTTCAGTGTCCGATAAGTCGGCGGCCTCATTGACACCCACATCGCCAGAGCTATCACCTTGCTCTGCTTCTCCTACCTCAGGCTCGGTGGTTTCCATTTCATCATTTACCTGAGCAGCTGAATCTGGCAAGGAATCCGGGGAAACGATCTCGACACGACGTTTATTAAGCTTCTGCTTCCGAGTCGGCGAACCCTGTTGATCAAAAACTTTTCGCTTCAAGGATTTGGCTGCGGAAACATTGAGAAGGGTAAGAAGTTTCGTTGTTGGTGAGTTCCAGTCATCCAGATCCATGTGTGCAGCTCAAATGTGCTTGCAGGGAAAAGGACGTGGCACGTGACTGGCGCGACGGCGGGGGCGAATCCAACGCGTCTCGCGGAAAATGTCGGCATTTCCATGACCATCATTGCCACGCGCGTCTGCTGCCCCTCAGCACGCTCTGCTTTTGTTATATTATACCAGGAATCCATCTACTCTGTTTGAGCACAGAGTTTACAGCACAGTCCACTTTGGGTGGCATAGTGCACTTGGGGTACAAGGAGCCAGCGGAGCGTTAGGTTCGTCCCCTCCTCCTTGGCTATAAGATGTCCTGACCTCTAGCGCTCGCAGAACAGAGCCAATGATTGTCCTTTGCGTTGCGGAGAAGCCCTCTATCTCAAGATCTATCACAAACATTCTCTCTGATGGTCAATTTCGAACCGTGAGTTGCATATAATGTCCAAATTCAGTACCCACCTTATGACATTAGAGAAGTACGCGGAGTAATATCGTCAAGAACTATGACTTCGACTACCCTCAGAGTAGAGCCAACTTTACGGTCACATGCGTTGCTGGTCATATATTGCAGTACGACTTTGCACAGACCCATCGTAAATGGCAATCTTGTGACCCTTTTGAACTCTTCGATGCGCCTATTGAAACGCAAGTCGCTCCTGATAAGAAGGCGATTGTTGATAACTTGTCATCGGAAGCACGAAAAGCCCAGCAGCTCATGATCTGGACGGACTGCGATAGAGAAGGAGAGAATATTGGGGCTGAGATCGTGAAAGTATGTCGCAAGGCAAAGCCAAACATTGTGGTGAAACGTGCACGCTTTAGTGCTATTATCGCTCAGTGAGTGCATTCATCTTTTTCAAGTTTCCCGGACGTGCAGACTGTACAGTTAGGCAAATACACAATGCTGCCCAGCATCCGCACGATTTGGACTTTTCCCAAGCATCAGCCGTTGACGCCAGAATCGTTTTGGACCTTCGTATCGGCGCCGCATTTACCCGAATGCAGACTTGCACGTTACAACCTCTTTTCCAGCAGATCTCCGGGGTGGTTTCTTATGGTGAGCATTACTCGAACCTTTCTTTTGGCCCATCTCAATGCGCCTATGCAGGCCCGTGTCAATTTCCCACCCTCGGTTTCGTTGTGTCACGTTTTGATCAAGTTCAGGCGTTCAGGCCGGAGAAGTTCTGGTACATCTACTTGGCGTTGTGTCACGACGTGACCGGAAACCGAGAAGAAACACCGTTTACGTGGAGCAGGGGTCATCTATTTGATTTCCCCGTTGCCTATGCGATATACGAGGGCGTGCTTGAGGATAATATGGCGCGTGTGACGAAGGTCACCAAAAAAAATACAAAGAAATGGTGAGTGCATACCTGTTTGGGGCCTTTGGGCCGCTGTTGTTAATATAGTAAGCTAGGAAGCCACTCCCTCTCACCACTGTAGAGCTACAAAAGAGCGGTTCTCGTTTGCTCAAACTTTCACCGAAAAAGATTCTCGATGTGTGTAGTCTCTTCTGGCTCTTAGACTGGGCACGCCTCAATAGCTATGATTGAAAGGTCGCCGAGCATCTCTATCAGCAAGGATTTCTTTCCTATCCAAGAACAGAGACGGATCAATATGACCCAGAATTTGATTTCACGACTTTGATTGCCAAACAAGTCGTCGATCCAGCCTGGGGTGCCTTTGCGTCCAAGTGAGATCTGCGTTGGCTGTTTCTTAGTTTTTTTTTTCTGAGTTATCTAGTCTTCGTGATGGTGGTGGATTCTCCCAGCCCCGCAGAGGCAAGAATAATGACAAAGCGCACCCTCCCATCCATCCGACAGCGCATGCTGGCAACTTGGCCGGCGACGAGAAGCGCATTTATGAATTTATCACTCGAAGATTTCTCGCTTGCTGTTCGAAGGATGCCCTTGGGTTCGAGACCACCGTTGAAGTCGTATACGGTGGTGAAGACTTTTTTGCGAAAGGCGCGTATAGCAAATCATTTTGTCCTCCACACCATAACCTAATTACTCTGTAGGTCTCATTGTCCTGGAGCGCAATTACTTGGACGTTTATCCTTATGATAAGTGGAATGGTAAAGAGTTGCCAGATTTCGAGGAAGGGGCAACTTTTGTGCCATCGGTCTGCGAACTTCGCGATGGTACCACAAGCAAGCCTTCCCTTCTTACGGAGGCGGATCTTGTTGGTATCATGGATAAAAATGGAATCGGAACGGATGCAACGATTGCTCAACATATTGAGACGATTATCAATCGCGAATATGTCATCCCACGCATGGAAGGCTCAGTAAAGTACTTGGTTCCATCAACATTTGGAAAAGGCCTTGTAAATGGCTACAACGATATCGGCTTCGACAAGAGTTTGAGCAAGCCGCAGCTCAGGCGGGAGGTACGTTGGACTGCACGTTGACAACAACCTATGAGCTAAGGTTATTTACCAGACAGAACGCAATATGGTTGCGGTTTGTCAAGGTACCAAGTCGAAGAACGATATGATCGTCGAAGCAGTCGAGCAATACAAAGACATGTACGTCAGGGCAAGGGCAAATTTCGCAAAAGTCATTTCGGTGATGATAAATGTTGGTTGCACGGAACGTTGATTGGTACTGACACGTATCAGAGTGTTCGCACACATATCGAAGGGGATGGTAGACCAGACAGAGGCGGAAATAACAGGCCGGGCGGTCCTCCGCCTGGCGGAAATGGCGGTGGCCCTCCTCGTGGAAATGGCGGTGGTCCTCCTCGTGGAAATGGTGGCGGTCCTCCTCGCGGAAATGGTGGCGGCCATCCTGGTGGTAATGGTGGTGGTCATCCTGGTGGTAATGGTGGTGGGCCTCCTGGTGGTAATGGTGGTGGGCCTCCTGGTGGTAATGGTGGTGGTGGCCCTCCTGCTGGAAGCAACGGAAGTGGCAGAAGAGGGCTTCCGGTAACGCGAAACCCTCGGAATGCTGCAGTCCCTAGACGGTCGAACGCTCCGGCGGGGTCAAACCGAACCGCTCCTGGCCCAGGTGTAGGACGAGGTCCCGACAGTGACGACGGTACGTCTCATTATGAGGTGATCGTTTGTTTGACTACCGACCTTATGCCATGTATTTGTTTTGATTAGAGCTCTGGGGTGCTGTCTCCCCGCCTCCTCCAGACGTGGTCCCAGAGCCTGGCCCAAGCCTCGCACATCGATATCCATCACCGTCTCGTGCGCCGCAGATGGCACAACGACCGGGGCCAGTCGCTGGCCCCAGCACATCAGCGCCGCAAATTGACTGCTTCTGCGGCAAGCCCTCCGTGGAGCGGACGGTCAGGAAAGAGTCTGAGAACAAAGGTCGTAGGTTCCGGCGATGCGGACAACCTCAGGACTGTAATTTCTTCGAATGGGCTGATGAGCTTCCGCAAGAAGGTAAAGCGAAGCTCAGCAGACCCCCGAACCCCCCTTCTATTCCCGCGAAGAGGTCCCGTACAGATGATACCGTACGTGTTTCATATGACCAGCTTTATGCTCACATGAACTTAAAAAGAATTCCGTAGACTTCAAAGAAGTATTGTCAATGTGATCTGACAGCCGTGCTCAAAACCGTCAAGAAGGAGGGTCCAAACCAAGGAAAATTGTACTGGAGCTGCCCTAATTCTCAAAATGCGGCCTGCAACTTTTTCGAATGGGACGACGAGCAATTCGGGGCAGCCGCACCCCTCAGCGTTCGAACCCACAGTGCAGGGAGTCAGCAGACGGGGGAGTGTTTCAACGTAAGTGCCACACGATCATCTTGACATCCGTCATTCTGAATGGGGGACCAAATAGTGTGGGCAACCTGGACACTGGGCCAGCGGTATGTCGCACCCCGTATTCTCGGCGCTAATTATCTTGCTCTATCGCTGACGGCTCTCTTTTATCATTTTGTTTTTCTGCACACAGCCTGCCCTGCGCGCAATCAGAGAGACGGCTTAAAACGCTCAAGAACAACTGCATCCAAGCCGAGAGGCACAGCGGGCACGGCGGACACAACAGGTGCCGAGTGCTTCAAGTGCGGTGAGACTGGACATTATAGCAAAGGCGAGTGGTGGTCAGGAGATGTGGCCCATCCGTCACCTCGTGCTAATTTTAACCCGATCAGACTGCCCTGATCCTTGGGTCTCCACTGGATCCAATAGAGGGGGTCGTGGCTTGAGTCGAAAGGCGTCGTTCTCCCGCGGCTCCAGCTCGACGCGCGGGGGCTCGAGGGGACGCGGCAGAGGGGGAAAGAAGGCTGCAACAAAGCCCCGGAGCAAGACGGGCGTATTCCGGGCTGCTGACGACGATTGATACCATGCCATACCTCATGGCCCTCGTCCGAATATTCTCGGACGCTGGGGTTCTTACAGTAAAACCGCACTTTAACTATGGCCTTGCTCTACTGTAGTTTATAGACGTGTTGACATCATATCCATATAATTAACGTACCAATAGGAGTAAACAGGATGGGCGAGCGTTGTATATGGCTGAGATTACCATAATTGTCGGCACGAGTGCGCTGCTGCACAGATGCCCAGATGTTGCCCAGCTGAGTAGCCCCGCGCATTACAGTGATTGTTACTCCACCTTATTTGACAACGTCAACCAAGCTAGCGCCTTGTTCCCGGTCATCTGTCTGAGGCACGATGATGCTTGTGAGGTGAGATTTTGTATTACATTTCCAACAGGTGATGGACAGAGGCTATCATCATAGATCGGCGTCGCTGTTTCCGAGTTCAAGAGTTGATGGTGTGCAACACCTCGGACACTATCCCCCAAACTCTATGGCGGGGTCCCGCATGGTATTACCCCGGAAGTCGGTAGATTCTACTCTCGCATACTCCGATCCTCGATGGTGCTTTTGGGGTGATGGTCAATTCGGCATCCATCCAGCTCAACTTGACGATATAACACAGAAAAGACCACCACTTAGCCCACTGCACCTCCATTCAAAAAATGTCCAAGGTAACTACGCTCTCCAGTTCGTCTAATGCGCCACCCGTTTTCTTCCAGCCTATTCTGTATACCTTCCCCTCCATCTGGACTGCGGCTGCACACCTCGCGCTTTTTTTCTTCAATATCGACCCGACACCGCCTACAAGACGTCCTCAGAACCCAAAGGCCACCCTCTTCACCTTCATCCACGCGGGGAAACCTCTGTCGGTCGTGTACGATGAGAAGATCGACCGCGTATAGTATGCTGAGTATTGCTTACAACGCAAACACACCACCCTACTACCACCAGTTCGTGCCGCTCTGAAAAAACTATTGCTGCGACCCCAGCGGCGCGAGCGCACAAAGCAAATGATTCTGCAACCGACAAAAATCGCGGCCCAAGCAACGGAAGATGCCGAGCGCGGCTTCTTCGCCACTTCCACCTCACTATCCGCGCCTTCGTCCTCGAGGTTCTCCCTGCCGCCCTCAGCTACTGATGATGGCACCACCGAGGGCCTGGCCCATTCGTCAGCGGCGCGCGCCTGGGGATAGACGACTTCTATGTCGGCGCCTGGCTCGCGCGTGGCGCCCCTGCTCGATGCGCACACGTCGGAGGAAAGTCTTCACGTCCTAGAGAGGACATTCGCCCCCTACCCAAGAAACGTCAAGCTGTACTAGTCCGTGTGGATTGCGTGCGATGGCTGGGTGAAGGCCTATCCTAGCAGCGTTTGCACTAAAAACATTCGCCTTGTGGTGACTTTTTCTTCAGTGTTGTAATAATGATTCGTACTTTATGCTGCTGTACTTATACAGAAACGGTAATAACGTTCTCCATACAGATATACACCCCCGTTCTTCCACATTTGGTGTCATGTTAAGCAAGTTCTGGACAACTTATGCACTGCCCTCCACCGGTCATCATAGTTGACAACTTGCCGTTTTCTAAGATGACTGGTAACTCTGAGCAGACTATACACGTGGAAAGCAAGGGGTCTGAGCATGAGTAAACCGTTGTACAGAAACCTCTCATAGAATTCCGATATACTGAATAAAAATTGTGCAAAAATGAGTAACGACTACACTATAAGGAGGGTCCAAATAAACTAAACGGGACATGACGCGAACATGCTGCAATAAGTTAACCGAGTAATAGAAAACAAAAAAAAGGTCCTTTAGAGCCATTCAATAAAAAGAGGAGAGCAAATCGTGAACTCTGTATAACCCATCACTTGGATTTCACACCACCGCGGACTACTGTCACACAAGCCATCATCGTATCCCAAAGTTCCTTGGGGGGAGCTACCTCCGATTTCCCCACGCCAACCGACGGGGACACGTCGAACAGCGGCTGCTGCGCGGAAGTGGGCGAACCCTGTTCGACAAGGTTCATGGGCGCATACGCGGTGGAGAGAAAGAGCTTAAGGAACCCAGAATTGTACGGCTCGCCGTCGTGAAGTGCGAAAGCAAGAGCCTCGGACCCAACTGTACCCGTGCCGATAGTCATCCTCGAGTCCCGGGGGAGGGGCGGCATGGTGGCTGCTGGGTCGGGTAAGTACACGGGGCGGATGACATATCCAGTCGCGTCCATCCAGAAGAGGTACGGCCAGAGGTCGACGTCGGCGCGGTTCTGTAGTGAGACGGCGTAAATGAAGCTGTCGTCATGCGTTAGCGTCACTTTTCCGTCCTCGAGCAGGTTCTCTTCCACGGGCGACCACGACTCGCTGTCGAGCCGGTGGAGCCCCATGACCACCTTCTTGTGCAGTGGCACCGTTGGATTCCTACGATGGAGGTGGAGGTGGAAGTTCGCGGCTGCATCGATCACCCTCACGTCGTCGAGGGGCTGGCGCGTTGCGACTGTGACGGTCTGTGGGCAGTTGTCGCTGATGAGAGCGTCGTGACGCTCGATGGATAAGCAGTTGGGGCGACTCCGCAATGAGATGTGGGCTTGCTTAGCCTTCTCCACCCTCATTATGCAACACCCTCCTGAGGTTGACTCTTGTTGCGACCTCTCGGGTAGTTTCCGGCGCAGATTCCACCATCTTCTGAGAGACAGACACGTTCGCTTGAGGTGGATTTTGAACGGTGTCCTATTGTTCCATCGCGTAACACGAGCCCATCCCTCCTTGATAGGAATTTGGGACTGAGACTTCACTTTTGATAGACACCATGTTGGATACACAGCGGATACTTGTAGAGTAGCGAGGACGGGGTTCGGGGAACCGTGCACGTTGTACTCGTGCATGCTAAATTCGGTGCCTTCCACAACGCCATGAATGGCGCCGGCAGCAATACGAACGTCTCTGTCGACGCAAATGGCTTCAACATAGCGAGTGTCGGGGGTAAATGCGGTTCCATCGAAAAGGATGCGGTTCCTGTGCTCGCCAAGACAGACGGGATGTTGGTCCCCGCCGTGGATAGTGAGGTCGCTAATAAGTTGTCCGTATGAGGTTCGATGAAACGGTCTGGTATCCTTCGCCGCAAGAAACGCCATGGTAAACCGCCCGCCCCCCTTATCTTCGACGGCACTCTCGCCCTGGCCACACGCTAGAATCGTGACGTGAGAACTGGTCGCCTTTTGGTAAAATCCGTGACCCTCGGAAGGAAGCTTGCGACCCAGTGCACCGCGCCAGAGACCTGCATATAGGTCATCCGATGTAAGGCTCGTTCCGGCTGGTGTCCAGCGTGTATTCGGTCGCGCACTGGCACGAGAGCGATTGCGAGCGAGGGAGAAACAACAGTCCAGAATGAGAGTTATATTGTCACCCTTCACTTCGCTTAGTTCGCTTATCATTGCATTTACGGACCAATCGGTGAGGCCAGCGACTCGTCCCCCTCGTACACGTATGCCATGATCGTACGGACATAGCATCTCTACGTGCAAAGGGTTGCGGTTCTGCCATCTGTCTGGTGCAATGGAGCTGCTGCCGTGGCCAGCAAAGTAAATGATAATGGAATCGCCCGTCATGATGGAGGGGTTGTTGACAAGATGGGACATAAATGCATCTTCGATAGCGCCCTTTGTAGCCTTGCTATCTGTGAGCATGCAGATGTGGTCGCGGGGGACGTGGAGATCATTCATGAGCCAGCGCTTCACTTTGAAGGCGTCATCGACGCACGACGACAAATTCCAAATCTTGCTGGATTTATATTGGTCAATTCCGATAATGAGGGCGAAAACGGAGGACGCCATCCTACAGAGGATGGATCAGTAAACGTTGTTTGGGTGTTAATATGAGTGGCGTACCCTGGAGATTGGTGGAAGAAGGGTAGGTGGGGATGCGGACTGGCCTGTCCCTTCTTTTGAGGTGTCGAGTTGGTCCCTTCACTTTCACGGAACCAGCTGCAACTAGCAGCCTTGCGCTACCAGAGCTTCACAAACTTGGCAAGGGTCACTAATCTCGTGTTCTCAACGAGTCTCGTCGGCTATTGGCCCCTTGAACTGAAGGGCTTGAACAATGGTGAGCCATTCCTGTTCACCCTATACCACATGAGGAAATCACCTTTCAGAGAAATGGGATGTATGCACCGAAAAGACGCTCTCCCGAGTTAAGCTGAGTGTATCCTCGTCGGATAACTGAATATGGGTCCGGCGCGAAAAACACGAGGACCCTTCTCCTTACGGAAGTGATGAAGACGAATAGAAGACCATTCAGGCTACGTTTGGAGACAGGGGCCGCATGAGGGCTACACGCCAAGGTGTCCTGGTCGAGGCCCTCTCATGTATGGAGTCATGGTTGGAGCAGAATTTCAAAGACGTGAAAGGTAGCCCTTGGCCCAAGAGGAGGATGGTATGAATGAAGCCATGACGGCATGGACGGCCCGCAAGCTCTTGGGGATGGCATTCATCTGTCAACAGTGCAAGCAACCGCTTCAGGTGAGCCTCAATTACTTGCTCACTCTACATTTCATTCACAACACGGCCATCTAGCTCGATGCTTCTCTCGTAGATCTTACTCCCTCTGCGTACGACATGATCGTAGGCTCTTTGCCACCCAAACCCAACGTTCAACCACTTCCCGTGTCTGAAGACGAGAAGCTCGCTCAATTGCCTGCCCCATCATCAGCAAAGGCTGCATGGAAATCCACAAGGCAGACAGCTCTCCCTTCACCTACTCCACTCTCGCCCCGGGCACAGGGAAAGCTCCCCCAACGGTCTCCGCTTCTCCCAAACGAGTCCTTTGTCATCTTACAGGACAGTGTCATCAATAACATCCCTTCACACGTGTCCTTCCCGTCACAGATGCGCAACTCCCCGTCCTCTGAGTCGGGTGCAACAACCCCAAGGAACGATATGCCGCCTGACGACGTTGACCATGTGAACCCTTCCCCCTTGTCCCATCATCTCCGTTCTACGCAGCAACTTTTGAATCTACTCTCCAGCCGAACAGATGTCGATCACCCATTGTGCGCAGAGTGCACGCACATCCTACTCTCAACGCTCACGCGACAGCTAGATGAGATCAAGAAAGAGCGTGACGGATACATTGCCTTTGAGAGGGAGGCTAAGAAAGAGAAGGAGAGGGAGAAGGAGGGCTTGACCCCACAAGAAGCACAGCGGAAGATCGCAAGGCTGAAGGAAGACGAACGGTCTGCAATCGAGCAGCTGCGTGAAGCCGAGCGTGAGCGTGAACAGCTCGCCGAGGAGCTACGCTCACTAGAGCTCGAAGAGAAGGCCCTTGAAGAAGAGGAGGAAGAGTGCGTATTTATGGTCTTATCTTGGGCTCGTGCCCAAAACGCCTTTACACAGATTTTGGCGTTCTTACAATGCCCACGTACTGAAGTCGGCTGATCAGAGCTCCCATTTGGCGTCGCTCCGCGCAACATACGCCGCAGATTCTGCTACGCTAGAACGGCTCGAGCGCACGAACGTGTACAACGATGCTTTCTGCATAGGGCACGATGGGGTCTTTGGAACCATCAATAATCTGCGTCTTGGCCGAGTCCCTGGTGTGCCCGTGCGTCCGATGTTGTGCCATCTTGCTTGAAAGACTGACAAGCCCGGATTAGGTTGAATGGGCCGAGATTAATGCCGCGTGGGGACAAACGTTACTTTTACTATACACGATCGGCCGAAAACTAGATTTCGTATTTGAGAAGTTTGTCTCACTCACCAATACGGACGCCAGGTCATGAGTCACTCACAATTCCATATAGTTATCGCTTGGTTCCCATGGGATCTTTCTCTCGCGTAGAAAGGACCACTGGCGATAAGGCCACGTATGAGCTATATGGATCTGGTGACCTCCATTTTGGACGATTGTTGCATAATCGGCGATTTGATATCGCCATGGTGGCCGTATTGGATTGTTTGAAGCAAATTATGGACTGGGTTCAGTCACAGGATACGAGTGTTGAGTTCCCACACCAGTGAGTGGACTTGTTCATAAATACGATCCCTTCTGATTATCGATCCAGGATTATCAAAGACAAGATTGGTGATTCCTCCGTAAAGTTGCAATTTAATCAAGAGGAAACATGGACCCGAGCATTAAGGCACGTCTTGCTTGCACTCAAGATCCTGCTAAAGTGGACCACAAGTGGGAATAATGGCTAATAAGGAGAGGGGATGTAGGGATGTATCATACAGTTGCTTAGTGAGGCGGTGATGTAAGGTGGCCGAGTTGGTTGATAATTGACCTGACTGGATGTTATAAAAGGCGTGAGCTTCAACCTAATCCTCAATCATGGGCCTCCTGTCTCTCGGAACGCCTCTCGACTGGGAACAAGCAAAGCACTTCGCAGAGCATGTACGAAGCCATGGCATCACCCAGTTTCTGAACACCTGGGACCGTCTAAAGGGCCGGTTTGGTGATGAGCTTCTTTGGGGAGATGAGGTACTCATGCTCACTTGGCACGTTCCTGCTATGGACCACTTACTCCCGCCCACTATAGATTGAGTACATGATAGTACAACTCGACCCGGACGCCAAAGATGCCGTGCTCTCTCTCTGTCAAACCGACATTCTCGCCAAGTTACAGAGCCCAACAAGTGGCGTGGACGCAATGATAGGCGCTGAGTGAGTTTTAGTCTTTGTCATTCAATTTTTTCATTTCCAGACCCCCTGGTCCCTGGAGTGTCCCTGGGTTTAATCTCACCTTTTTCTAACTTTGCGCCCTCAGCGTCGTTCCTCCTGTGTTCCACCCTGAGTATGGCAGGTACATGCTCGAGTCGACTCCCGGCGCGCCCTACACGGGCTCCGTTCGCGATCTCGTCTTGGTCGAGTTCAATATGCGCCTTCGGTGGGTAACAACATGATTTACCTTGGCTCATTTGAGCGGCGGCAGTAATGGTTAACGAGACTCTCTCAAAGGCGGCAGCTAGCACGTTCGAAACTGAAACCTAATCAGATTCCCATGACACTCACGTCGTTCCCGCGCTTGGGGGTCCCTGGGAGATTCACCGTGCCGCATTACGATCCCGCCGGAGCCATCTCCAGCCACAGCCTATTTCTCCCAGAGCAGATCACGAATCCCCACGCCCGCTTTCCGTGCGTGCCTGTTTTCCCGCGTACCCGAATGTTGATAAGCATGCTAACGAACGACCTGTTCGACCCTGTTTGCACCATGCGGTTCTTAGGACTCTGACTGCGAACATCAGGAGGCGGCGCGGGTCAAAGGTGGCAGTCAATCTTCCCATTTACATCGACAGGCGCACCCCCCGGCCCTTTGTTGACCCAACCATCCCGTGGCATCGGGACTTGTTTCCCGAAGATGCAGGTGCGCCTCTTGGATCCATGGCCCCATTCTGCGATAAGCGCAATATCGTCCTAACTCATGCCCCCCCTTCCTCCCAGAGGCGAGGCATGGTGCCGCTCTTAATGACCACATCTACATGGATGCGATGGGTTTCGGCATGGGCTGTTGCTGTCTTCAACTGACGTTCCAATGTTGTAATATCGAGGACGCGCGCTGGATGTATGATGCCCTCATCCCCATTGGACCCATAATGGTATGCACGGTTTTCTGCCCCAACTCCGCGGTTTGCAGCCATCCTGATTTCGCTTATTTGTAGTTGGCTTTGACGGCCGCAAGCCCACTGTGGCGGGGGTACATCGCGGATGTGGATTGCCGGTGGAACGTCATCGCTGGAAGTGTAGATGACCGCACCGAGGAGGAGCGAGGCCTGAAGGCATGGGATCTGCTACTATGTTTGTCGACCGTCGAGCTGACTGTGCAACTTCATTCAGCCCCTTAAAGAGAACCGAATGCAAATTCCTAAATCTCGGTATGATAGCGTGGACTTGTACATCTCCGAGACTTGGATGAACCGTCCCGAGTACAACGATAATCCTCTCCCAATAGACCAGGAGCTTTATGATCGCATGCGCGAGTATGGTGAGCTCACTTAACATTGCTAGTTTTTTGTTCTTCGCATTGTTCACCAGAGGCTCGCTCCAGGAATCGACGAGCTTCTTTCTAAGCATATTGCCCACCTTTTTATCCGTGATCCTATTGTTATTTTCTCCGAACTGCTTGAGCAAGATGACAGCAAAAGCATGGATCATTTTGAGGTCTGCTTCAATTTAGCTACTTCGTTCACATTTAGACCACGGATTGACGTGCTCGTGTACAGAACATTCAATCTACCAACTGGCAAACCTTGAGGTTCAAGCCACCGCCTCCAAACTCACCTATCGGCTGGCGCGTCGAGTTCCGCAGCATGGAGGTTCAAATGACCGACTTTGAGAATGCTGCCTTCGCGGTGTTCATCGTGCTCCTCTCACGAGCGATCATGAGTATGAACATAAATTTGTACATCCCCATCTCCAAGGCATGCATTTGTCACTCACTAGTCATCACAATTCACGTCATGAAACTGATTCTTGTGGGGTGGGGAAGACAGGTTGACCAGAACATGCACCGAGCCCAACAGCGGGATGCGGTCAATCAAGCTCGATTCTACTTCCGTCGCGAGGTGTTCACGCCTACCCCATCTCGGGCTGCCTCGGGCGCAACGACACCCGAGATCGCCGTTCCCCGCTCTTGCTCGGACGCATCATCAACAAACGGGACGGCAAATGGATTCCACAACGACCAAAACAACGGCCGCCGAAAGCAGCGCGTGATGGAGAACTGCTTTCCGCCGCCTCCGCTACCCGAAGAGGGACTCACGAGCGGGAGTGTGAAGGAGGAATACGCGGAATACACCATGGATGAGATCATCAACGGCAGGGTAATATCTAAACGCTACCGATATGCACCCCTCCATCCATTTCGCTGATTCTGGTTCTTTTACTGTTTGCTTTGGACAGGGTGACGCGTTCCCGGGGCTCATAGGCTTAGTCGAGACCTACATCGGCACGCTCGACCTGTCCGACTCGGAGCTGCGCAAAATCGCGAGCTACCTGGATCTTGTCCGGCGTCGTGCAAATGGCTCGTTGAAGACTGCCGCGACCTGGATCCGAGACTTTGTTCGGTCCCATCCTTCGTACGAGTTTGACTCGGCCGTGAGCAAGGAGATCAACTACGACCTAGTCGTGGCCGTAGATGAAATGTGCGTTCTTGTCGTATATCTTCTGACAGTCTGACTTAACAATGCGGTGTGCTTTTAGTGAGCGAGGAGTGCGTCGTGCTCCCGACCTCCTGCCCGAAGATTATATTGGTAGCGAGAAAGACCCTTCTTGTTCTTCGTGCGATTAATTATCATGTATCCCATATTACATTTCTGCCGAAGTAGGGTCCGTTTGGGGCATCTTGGGAGCACCCGTACTTATCTTGTATTATACCTCTTGTGTGGCAGTATGTTCCCAGCTATGATAGGCATCTTCTAGGAAGTAGGAAAGCGAAAAGCAGCGATTTTCAATATATATTATATACGGCGAACACGGTACAAATGAAAGGAGACAAATTGCTTCTTCTCTCATCTCAGAACCCACTGGTTGTCACACGTAGCTGCTCCAGCTTTTTCAGAACTTCGCCGACGGTCCGGTCCAGCTCCCCCGCTATGGCACTCTGCTTCGCCGGCGGCAACCTTGCGAACGTCTCGCACAGGTCCCCATCAACCACCCCCTTCACAGGTACGTAATAGCCCCGCCATGCAAGGTGGTCCCTGCCGACGAGGCTCGTCTGCTCCGTGCGAATATGCTGCTCGAGTGTCGAGATAAAGTCGACGTCCTCCTTCGACGCGAGTGGCACGAGCACCCCGATCGTACCATGCAGGCAGGTGTACAGCAGGACCTCCCGGCCACCAGCCACCATCGACACCTTGTGAATGCTCGTGATGAGGTCACCGATGTGGATGTGGGCCAGGAGCTGCGTCTTATGCGGCGCGCCCATGAACAAGCCCTTCTCGTGCAAGATGCCCGCGCCCGTTGGATCATCGTCTACCTGGTCGGACACCTTGGGGTCCAGTCTATTGACGAATATGTTGCCGAAGCGATCTCCAGCGGCGACGGTTGTGTAATCGACCATCGTCGAGCACGTAATCCAGCGCGGCTGACCGTCGTCCGCGAAAACGAGAAGACGGTTTTCCGGAGCCTTATAAACGGCGAAGTAAACCGACTCCTGCATGTCGCCAACAAGAATGCGGGAGCCTTGAGTATTGAGAGTAACGACAGCCGAACCGAAAGTCTGATGAAGATAAGCAAAGGGTTCGAATGAGTGTTATTACAACAGACCTTGTTCTCGACTTTGCGCAGCATTTTTTTCTTGCCAATATCGTAGATCCTCAAGGCCTTCCCCACACCCGCAACCAAACGACCTTGGAAAGCAAGAAGCGCAAGGGGAACGTCATCTAACTCCGTCTACGAAATGTCAGCTTGCAACGGAGTGTAGCCAGAAATATCCACCTTATGAAGTAGTTCCAAATCGGCTCCATCATCGGTGAACTTATACACCCGCAAGAAACCACTTGTGCAAGATCGTGGTGACAGTAATGTGTCCTGAGCAGTTCCCACAACGAGGTGCAGCTCATTTTCTCGTGCCTCGAAGGGTACAACAGCGAGGGAGAACGCGGCTTCGTTATTGTCAAGGTGAACAACTCGAACTGTCTTGTTCTAGGACATCCGAGCACATGTCAATTGGTAGGTGACAATGTCGAGGGAAGCAACTTACCTCGATGGGATCAACAATGCGGATACATGAGCCCCAAGTACCAGCCGGTGCTTTCGGTCTTCCAAACTGTTCTGATGGGAGTTCGAGGACTGCCTCGTCCACCGTCTTCTTTTGTGATCGCTGGGATGTAAGTCAATATCATGTTAGGCGACACTCAGGTTAGAATGGGGTTTACCAGTTCTTGCAGCTTCGTGCCAGCGGCAACCTCCCCTAATACCCTGTGATCAGATTCAATTAGGTAGAAGTAGTTGTTGCCAGGATCGGGATGTGTGGTAAATTTGCGCGGTGTGTATGAGAGTTGGAGCGAGTCCTGCTTGAGCTTCGTACCAAGCTTGGAGATCTGGAAAATGCTACACCGGCAAGGAGTCAGCAAAAGCACGCAAAAACAAAAGCGAAACAAGGGTTCAGTAGGAACAATTGGTTATAGAAACTAGTTACGACATGGATTCATTGAATCATCCGATCCGTTCATTTCATCTCGCAGACGCGACAGTTTTATCAGGCTGCCATGGGACTCACCGTAGTACATTGCCTGTAATCCCGATCAAGCCTTCTGGACACAGTTCTGCAGAAAAGCCCCAGGCGTAATCGAGGGTGTCAAAAATGAGCGGCGTGAAATGCATGAGGTTTTGGTGTGTGTAATTGAGCCATGTTCTAGAGGAGAGAGCGAGGATCGCAGGTTGTGATTTAATTTGCACGCGAATGAGGCGGACCGGTCGTGTGCCCAAGAACCTAGGGATATGATATGGTTAACGCAAGAATACGTTGCTAAGGTGATACAATCACCTTGTCCGCGTGTCCGTGAGTTGTCCATTCACTGGATCCAATACGGTTCTTAGAAGAACGCCAGTCTGCAAGCCAATGTTGACAAACATGGTCGGCTGATTCCGGTTAATTCCAGCATCGAGCATGTCCACGATGCAAATCGAGGAAGGCGGTGAGGTCAGCGCTTGCAGACTGATTGTCTCCAGTGTACTGTCCGGATCCAAAGAAATAATGCGAACTGTCTGATCCTCACAACCGACCGCCTACGTAGAGGAACATCAGCTTATGTCTCGGTAATGAGGAGGTGCTTACAAGATATGCTGTCCGTTGACGGCCTTCAGGCACCTCTCCAATGCTCATCGCAAGGACTGTGCTTCCCATTGCTTTCCGATCCTGGTATTCATTCAGCTGCCCGTCTAAATCCAACTCAAAGTAGACCAATTCTGCAGAATTTAGAGCCACGACGACCTGTCGCTTATTGGTCGTCGCGGCAACGATCGACTTGCCCGAGGGGACACGCCATTCGTTTACTCTGCGGTCGGCCAGGACGTGTCGAATGCCCTGTGGATGAACCTGTAGGAGCGCGTCGTCTCCAATTTGTTGTACGGCAAGAGTGGGCGCAGAGGAAAGAAATCCCGTGTCTTGAACCTCCTCTATGTTTTCACCAATAGAGAGGACCAGAGTACCATTGACAAAGGAAAGAATAATATAGGAGTCGTAGGTCTCTAACAAGATGTTAGGTCGGCCCTCAGCGACACCCATATAAACGGAACTCACCGTCGCTTCTAACCTTGACAGTCCAGACAGCATTGGGAATACCAGGTAAATCAGAACTTACAGTCTCCTCTACTTCGAGCCCATGCCGCAGCGTCCGAAGCATACTCCGCGAACCTCGACCGTTAAGGGTAAAGATTTGAGGGCTGTCAGAGTTAGGAAGTAGATTTAGGACCTTGGCATCCAAAATTGGATTTAGGGATTCAATTTCGTCAGCTAATGCCAGGTTCTCGAGCGGCCGCGGTCGGAAATGGGCTCGAGGAAGGGGTTGGTGGGGTTGAGCCATGCCGTGTGCGGGGTAGTCCCGTGAACTGAACTCCTTCTCGTCATCGTCATCTCCAAGTTTTTGGAACTGATAGAGTTGTCTGTGTGGACCTGCAGGTTGATGGGCTAGCACCGACGAAGAAAAAAACCACGCACTGATTGCCGAACTCGGACGCGACAAAAAGAAAACCAGATTTTAGAATACACAGACCAGACGCGACGGGTACAGTGTCAAAGTACTTGATTTTTAGCGCCTTAACCTCCTCGTCCTCGTGTTCAATAGTGACCTTATATAAATCTCCCTCCTCGCTTTGTAGTAGGAAGAAGAAAGCACCCTTACATGGACGTCTGTCAGAAATTAAGGAGACAACGGCCGATCCTCACTCACCTTCATTTTATGCATCACTGCTGCAATGATGATAATGCCCCGTCCACTGTCTCCAAGTGGGTGCTTCCGCCGAGGAATAGGAACGCGATGTTGAGGTGCATCGGCATTTCGATAGATGATATGGTCTTCCGTGCACACAAGTACACCTGAAGGACCATCAAATCGCTCGGAGGATGCGAGCTGACCACCTGGGACTTGTACGAGGAAGTTTGCCTTAGGGTCTGTGGGCTCACTCCATTTTCGTACGACGTGGTTGAGACCCAAATCGAGTTCGTAGTATGTTAACATCTATAAAAGTAGTCAAACGCATGACCTGAAAAAAACAATCCCCCAGACGAACCTTGCCAGCTTTGGAAGCAGCCTCTCCCGTTGGATCTTGGTCAGACTCTGTGTAGTCCACTTCCAAAGCAGCGAACATTGGGTTTTCAAAGCCAACATCGACGCCAACTATGTGATGTACAATGGAAGAGCTTCTATGGGCCTCCAGGGGGGAAGAAATGGTAAGATTGGCGGCGGGATCACGGTTGAGAATGTACACCAGTTTGGACTTTTCTACCGCGGCAATCATCACGGCGCGTCCTTTGGGGTCGGTAGCCAGGTACTGTCCAGGAACAATCCTCCGTGCGCCAGACTTTCCAAACGTTTCCTGATGAACTTTGACGAAACTGCTGGTGCGAGGGTCATAATCCAGGATCACAATACGGCCAGAATCCGACCCTACAATTGCGTAGTCTGAGGGGAGGAAAAGAGTGAGGGGAGAAGGGGCATATACTCACAAGGGCTTACCCTTGGTTCCTCCTGTGAGCCGAAAGGAAGCTAGGGTACGAATGGAGCCGAAAACATCGGTTGCAATGATTGTTGATAGCTTTCCCGTCTGAATGTCTGGGCGGAGAAGCTGGAGGCGCGTGCCATGAGAGATAATGATTTCCTGCTGCCTTGCGCCGGAAAAGTTGCCGACGATGGCCTGCAATGACGCCGTAGGAGTTTGAAGGGTCAAGTTATACAAGTGCATTCGCGCGAACACCAAAAGACAACTGAACAGCGGAAAAAGAGTCGAGACGCGTATTCTCACGTGATGCCCTTAGGTTAGGGTATAGACATTGGTAAGGAGAAATAATCAAATCCTTGATCCAAAGCTCATAAGCGTCATGACAGTGCCCCAGGCTATCCATGAGTGTAAGAACTGAAGACATGATGAGACTATCATGTGCGGGGCGGAATACGGACTCCATTTGGGCGTCCGAGAACGATGTTTCTGCCAACATTCCCCAGCGGGCAAAGCGAAGAGTATATGAAGGTATTCCACGAAGCAATGGCCTGGGACGTGTATCGATTCAACCTACCATAGACTAACAATCAGGTTTCTACAAAAAGAAGGCAGTCACGGGCTACGAGATTCAAGCTTCAAGCTTCAACTGCCACTGGCAACTGTCAATTTCCTTTGAATTTCGACTCTTCGAGTACACAATCACAACAGACAAAGCAATGCGGCACAAGGCAGCAGTCGATTGAAAATCTAATATGCACTGTACTCTTCTCGACAGCCTCTTTCGTAGTGAACTAATCAGAACGATTTCCCCCGAGAGCTTGTAAACAAAGTACGTTCACCTTTGGCCTCTCCTTAGACATATTTCAAGTGGATATGGAGCCGGAAGCGGGTACAGTCCTTTTTGGTGTCCATTCTATTACACTAAGATTTCGTTTATACAATAGTAAGTACTAGTCCTTGAGTTGGTCATGTCGGCAGGCGGCGGTCCTGGGGGGAGAATGGGGATGGAAGATCCTTGCATTTTTCTCAGACACAGGCAGAACGCACCATTCCGGGCAAAACATCTACCTCAAGACCTGCACGCATTGGCATTAGTTGACACGAACATAGGTCAGTCACAAGTCGTCCACTTAGATGACATAGCTGCAAATCGGTTCTTAGTGTGTTGGGACCTACAAACGAAGAGCAGAGCTCACCGGAAGAGAGGGCTCTCATCTCCTAGTTCACGATACCTATCCCGCATGCTCTCGACAATGCCTTCGCGGATGCACCGCTTCTCTTTTTCCTTGTTCAGCGCACGGTACTTCCACATCAGGATTGAAGTGCACACGAAACTACCCGTTACGCGGATGACGTCTAAGTTTTCTCCATGCTGACGAGCGACTCGGAGTGCGTACCTCATACAAATACAGCCTATGATGGTGGCGTGGCCCTTGTAGAAACGCGGGGGTTGATAATATATGAATGAGGCGCAGATACTGCGCACCCACGTCACGATCCAGTAAGGAGCAAAGACCCAAAAGTAGACACCTACCCTCCAAGATTGCCGATCCCGATGACCATAGCCAAAACAACACCTCTTTTCATGTCTCCACCTACGTTTCCCCCGGCCCAGGACAAAACAATAGCAACATTGGGGTACACGCCAGAGGCAGCGATGACAGCAGCAGCATAACCAAACCGAGGATTGCTCGTCATGTAGGCAATAGTGTATCCGATCAAGGAAACCACGTCCCCAAGCAAAACAAATAGACCCCGTATATTCACCTTGTCAGAGTAGATGCCGACAACGACTGTCGAAATGCAACTGCACGTAAAAGGTGGGACTGTCAGAAGCTGGGCTCCAGTAGCAGAATAGCCTAAATCATGGACGATGGTAGGCAAGAAGAGAGCAACAGCATAGACGGGAATCAAAGTGCTATAGATATAATAATTAAATTTGGAATACCAACCGAGATTCCGAGAAACAACTGACCACATATGGATGACAATGAGCACGTAAACTTTCCAGTCGGTGAAAGCCTGCCAAACGAATTTCTTATTGAAGTAGGTTGCCTGACCGTTCAAATCCTCTCTCAATGCCTGGACAACAAAGCAGCGCTCATCTTCTGTGAGAAACTTTGCCATCTCCGGATACTGAGCGAATGTCAGCTAAGAGCGTATGGGTCACAAGTATACGAACGTCGTTCATGAAGTAGTACGATAGCAATGCGACGACAACGGTCGCTGGCAGGTTTCAACACACTTGCGACGTCAAGATTGTGCTAACCTACCTAAGCCTTCCACGAGAAACTACACGAAGCAAGGAGTCAATATTTCAGGCGACGAAGAAACATAGGAACAGACGATCCACTGCCAGCCATGGAGACCAGCCGTCCTAGAAATCTTGATATCAACGGACAGTAGCATCCTCTGGACACGGTATCTTACCCGTCCATCTGGGCAATTCCGTGCGCCAGAATGCCACCGAACGCTCCAGCAACCGTAGCAGCAGAGAAGAAAATGGCGAGGCGTTGGCCTTGGATCCGACGAGGATACCACAGTGAAATGTAGTACGCCACCCCAGGGAACAACCCTCCTTCGACTAGTCCGAGAACAACGCGAGAACTGCAAAGATAGTAAGCGACAAAACCAATGGAACAATCCAAGGCCTTACATGAGGAGGCCCTGGTAGGTATTCACCAAGCTCGTGAGTGCCATGACGGTGCCCCAGGCTACCATAATGGTAGGAACTGAAGACATGGAATGAGAGACGCTCTTGTCTAATGAAAGGGAGGCGGACACCGCAGGGAGGGTCTAGTCAACTTGAGAATGATATTCCTTCGCACAGGGTCTCAGCGTAGCCTCCAGAAGGTAAGTGCGAAGTGCGGACATACGAAGGTACTTCCACCAAGCTATATGTTATCTGATGATCGTATGTCGCACAAATTCTACACTGGACTAGAGATCAAAGCCTTACAAAGAAAAGTGCGGCCGCGACGTTATAGCGTAGACCGTCAAGATGAAGATCGGTTGACATCCCGGCTATCTTCGCATGGCCTGTTTGGGAAACAGTCACTTGCACTTACAATTAGTTTCGCGCGCGACGGTAAACGCCTACCAATATTGCTCCGATCCCTTGAATTTAAAGCATATAGGTCAGTAGTGAGCTTAGGGCACATAGATCCACCACTTACAGGAACGACAGAAAATAAAGCAAAGAGACCAAAGGCAATAGGTGGATATCTAAGGTCCACCAAATGCGCTTCTTCTTAATAGTGTTGAGTATTGAGACGTGGTTCCCTGGCAAGTCCATGGAAAATGCGGTCTTGCTTTTGACACATTCTTTGACGGAGTCAGGCATAATTTTTAGATGGAGATGGGATAAGAAGCTTGGTATAATCAAGTCGGGGGGATGTCTATAAAAACCGTGACGCCCCAGCCAAATTGCTGTGGTACATGCCACCGCGGTGAGCGAAGTGTCCGCGGACGATCGTTGCATTGCATGAACAGTTGCAGGGTGCGTCGAGAGAGGGCAGCGTAGTGAGTTCTTTTTAACTCCGTTTCGACGATATTGATAAGACACATGGTTTCGGTTGAGGCTAGTACTCCCCGACGTCCCCGCTGTCAGCGTTGCCTGTCGCCGACTCACCCATGCCACCGTGAGTTTGTCTTTATCAGCAATATGATATCAGCTGTCTGGTACGACTGGCAAGACTAGCATTGTCGATGCAGATACAAGAAATACGCTGAGACGAGGCAAATATTCGGGGACACGATTACGGTCCGTGAGACTATCAAACTCCGACAAGGATCTGGCCCTCTTCGACATTGGTCCATTGCTGGTCCAGCAACAACTCCTAATGGGCATGTGTATTACCCCTGTCAGAATCCGCGTAACCCAGGGATCGCCGAATCAAATGCTGACACAAAGTGGCCCAGATGAGGCAACGCTAGCCGACAAGGCAGTCGAGGTCCGTCAACTCCACATAAGCCGTACAGCAACCTGTTGAGCGATCGTATTCGTCCCACGGACAGTTGTTTGAACGGAAAGTCAAGAGTTCGGGGGCAAAGTCTATAAGCATTCCTTCACTGGGCAGTTGACATGGTTTTCAAGCCCAAACGATACATCGGTTAGACAGTTCTTTCACAGATTGGTGCCCGAGAGGATGTCGAGTGGTTTCCGGAAGGTGTGCTGCTATCGAGAGGAGCAGCAATGATGTCCCACCGTGCTCCGCTGCTTTGTCCGGGGTTCTGCACAGGCCGGCACGTTGTGTGAAAGCATCTTCACCGGGCTTCAAATCGCGCGCGAGGAAGGTCGACAAACCCGTTTTAAAGCACTTACACGTGATCCCCACCCGATCGCCCAATCGCCGTCCACATCATGATTGGCGGCCTCATTCGGTCCCGCAATGCGTGCAGGCGCATCAGATCCGATCAATATAAGCTTGCCAGGCTTCTTCAGCGGGAGTGCGCCATTGACATTCTTCAGCAGCTCGCCTGACTCGGATGTACTTGTACTTGCTATGCATCCAGAAGTAAAAATGGGGCGAAGCATGCGGGAACGAGGAGGGAAGCAGCCCAGTCACGTCGGAGAGTCTCGCAAAGAAGACGCTCGAATTTGGGTAAAGAACCGGGTTGGTCATGTATGTAACGGTGGATTTAGAGATGGGAGAAGAGGGGCATGTACGGGGGGGGGGGGGGGGGGGGGCATTATAAGCAAGGTGGGAAGAGCCTGGAGGGGGTACTAAGAAGCGGGAAGGGAGGACAGGAGGTGCGACGAGGGGCAGAGAAAGAGGATGTAAAAGTGGGGCGGGGAAAGGGCGTTTTGCTAGTGTTTTGCTTCGTTGGTTGCTGAGTTGACGTAATAGCCGGGTGCATATGTCTGCGGCCGCCACTGGTGAAGGACGCACGTACACAGAGCAGCGAGTCGTGAGCCTTAAGAGGGTCAATGCAGAGGGAGACAATAGGGCTGTCCAGTTCACTCTACCCTCCCTCGTCCATGTGTCAAGAAAGTCGACGTGATCGCGCAATAGACTAGTAGTTGGTCAACCGTGTGACCACTTTTGACAATTTCGCCCCAATAGCGCGTCTGTTCGGCTCAAGCTCCTGAGTGACAAAAGCAAGTATCTGCTACACCTACGCGAGCATCGTGCGCGCAGCAGGAATAAAACAAAACCGCTATGTAGTAAACTCGCACAAAATTACGAGCGAGAAAGAGAGCTTGACGTTGAAATCGAGCTAGAGACCATCGATAGCTACGGGAGCGATAAATCAGTATCAGCCCCAAGGAGTGGCAATACTGGTGAGAAACTGAGACGGACCTAGTATGGGCTGTTTTTCTTCTTTTTCCTTCCCTTTCTTATGGTGCTCGTCGTGCACACCATCCACAGCAAAGTCAGTTATGTGGTCCTGTATGGGCAAGGTCGAGGAAGTGTGTGAGGTAGGGCAAATGGGAGAGGAAAATGCACCCTTGGGAATTAAGCAGCGGGAACGAGGGGAGAGAAAGGCAGCCAGGTCACATTGCATTCGGGTGGAAAGTCTCGCAAAGAGGACGCTTGGATCGGCGCGTGTTTTTAACCAAATTTGACACCTGCTTATGGAGTTACAGTAATAATGATAAATTGTCCAGGAGGTACTGGGGAAGGTCGCCGTTACAGTAGTTTGCGTTCTGAGGCGAAGCGAGGCACCAGCGGAGGCGCGGGAACTCAGTACTCAGTGAGCGGAGAGGGTGCCAGGCACATGAGTCACACTTTCCTTTGTCCGCCGCCATCCATCCGCTTTCCCTCTCGGTTTGGTTCGAACTTCGAAGAACCCACCTTATCTAATTTCGTCCGCCCACCACACTCAAGAAAGAACCCTAATGAAACCCGACAGCAATCAATGATCAGTCCGCTGCAGGACCACTGACAGGAGGGCGGTCGATGGCCTGCGAGCTTGCCTAGGACGCAAGCCCTCCTATTCGATCTGAGCACTTTGCTTCTGCCCAATACTAGCCGTGCAAGCTGGTCATCAGTAAATCCCAGTATGTAGTGTTCCCCACTCGTGTTTAATATATTGCACCTGTGAAATGCATATACACGCACAGCCCTTCCTCTTTCCCCCGGTACCACACCTGAGATTTCGGCATGAAGAATAGTTCCGACCGGAGGCCTTAGGCCTCCGGTCGGATCTACAGTCCAGAACTGCGGCCCTGTCACCCGCTGACGCTGACAAAGCGTGACGGCTCTCCCCTACTGTGTCCCTTGCCGGGCACGCTGACAGTAGACGATCCTGACCAAAAAAGCCTGTTATAGGCGCTCCGACCACAATGCGTGTAGCTGCACCCTCGCTCGCCCACGTCGCCACTTTCGCACAAATTGCAACCGGATGGGCCAGTGCACGAACTTCCCCACCCCGGCTCCGTGGAATTCCCTCCACGTCGAGGGCTGATGCGGCTACATCAGCCCTGCCTGACAGCTGTGGGTGATATTGAAAGCGGTGAGTTTTGCTCCCCCCCGTCGAACCACGGACGCTGCGCAGTCCACGCCCGCCAAACGGCGCAACTTTGGCGCGCGCTCGCGGCCCCGACGCTGCCAGACAGAGGACCACGATCGAGCACAACGTTGTGGGCCCTTCGTATGTGATTCCCATTGCTTGTACACGCGCACGTCCACCTGCCTCGCCCACAGTTCGCGACCTGGCTCGGGTCACGCTGTTGATGTCCCCTGTCACCGCAGCGTCTGCTCACTCGCAAGGAGCTCGCGGAGCACAGACAGATGACCGTGTCGATTGTCCTGCAGGCCGCGCGTGGCGCCCCCCGTCCCCTCCCCTATCTCTCGCCCGGCCCCCCACCACCGCTGCTCGTAGACATCCCCGACACGCTCCCTCCTCCACCGCCTCCCTGTCGACGACCAGTGGACTTCCCTGACCTTTCTCTCATGTAGTCTCACGTAGCCAACGTTTTGTAACTTTTCCTGCTTTGAATATCATGCTTTCGACTTGAATTGCCGTTTTGGATTATCCGCTTGGCCTCCCTGACCCGGCCACGCTGTTCTCTCTCACCCATTATCCTCCTTTCTCCTTCGCAAATCCTGCATGGTCGCCCAAAAAACCCCACGTCTGAGGCGCTGCCAATCACAACGCGCTCATGCTACCAGCAGTGACAATCCCACTCCGCTGGCTAGAGAACGACGACTGCGAGAGATGCGTTACAACTCTGCACGTGCAAGTGTGCACAACACTGACACCCCTATGCGGTCGGACTTTGCCGCGCTCCCGGGGCACCGTAGTACCATCTTTATCACATGTGTGTCCCATTCAGTGCTCAATTTGCATTTTGCACTTCTCCCCTGTTATCTGCAACAACCATGCCACGCTCTGACATTGCCAAGAATTGGCAACCAGATGTCTTTGGGCAAGAGATGATTGATAGCATGACAAAGTTCACCCTTGTTGTGGAGCGTAGTGCTGCTCATCTCCATTCATTTAACTTCCCTTTCATAAAGGAGTTGTGGCCAAAAGTTCAGGCAGACTTCCTGGATGACTCAGTCAAGTATCCAACTGTCATGGCATATGACCATGATATAGTGGGTAGGAAGCAGTTCAAGATGAAGTGTGAGACAATCTGCTTTCCACCAGAATCCAAGCCACCTTGTAGCCCTGAAGAGTAGGAACATCATCTTTCTCTGCCCTACTACCTGGAAGCCCACTGGTCGAGGGCAACACTAAGGCAGCTAGAGTCAGGCGGGACAGAAGTAGACCGGGGACTAGTATTGAGAGCCAGGTAGCGCTTATACAGGACAGAGAGAGCGAGAGAGATAAATGTAAGAGAAGAACAATGCCCCAACCTCAGCACAGGTTGAGGGCTTTATATACTACTGGCCGGGCATTAGAACCCAGCCGGAAACCTCAGTATGTAGAAGCCCCTAAAGGGCTATGACATCAAGTGACATGGGGTAAGTACCAGTAAGTAGCTTACACTACCTGATAAGCTCCGCCTCTAGTACGGAGAGAGGTGAGGTGTCTTGCGGACCGACGGACTGGCTGGGATCACGTGATCCCATGACTCACATACGATACACACGTGGCTCCTCGAATGGACTGGCTGACTGAGGCTCTTACTATACTGCTGACTGATGGATGACTCATAAGCGCATCATGCTTACTGTACGATAGGGTGGATGACTGATCCCTTACAAACCGGCTTAGCAACCGGTCCTGAGACTATTAGTCATACTAGGTTCGACCCTGTATATATATGACTCTGTACAGACAGTTGAGCCTTAAGCTCGACTTTGCTTTGCAATCGCAGCCTCTTGTACACTCCTGTCTACTGCGCGGCCCCTCTCTACTCTTCCATCTATACTTCAAAGGTCCTTAAAGGTGGACCTTTGCCTTCGAAGCTTAGTGATTGGGCTATACCAATCAACACACATCTCAGGAGTCTGAACACGTGCTCCGGCACTCTTCGGACCGCACACTTTCCTAAAACGTTAGGCGTGTACGAAGCCCCGCTGCGGGCTTAACACAAGTCGAGCTTCTCCTAAGCCAACCTGGCTGACATACTACTCGACCTCGGAAGGAAACGAAAGCTCTCAAAGAGCCCCGACATCCGGTTCAGAAATAGAACCACCGACGACCTCCCTACAGAAATACAGGGAAAGGCCTACTGGCTAGAATCACGAACTGAAGGGCGATCAGCATATCACCTCAGAGAAGGGTTATACACATACCCTGTGGAATACATCAACGGGACCTGGTACAGGATCAGTTGGACCATCGACGAGTGCTACAAAGTTAGCAGAGAAGACAAGATCATCAATCTCCAAGAAAAGGGATTAGGAACCAAAAGCCGACCATTCCTACTCGCCCCTGACCTCGAACGAATCCACACAGAAATCACACAAGGAAGTGACGAAGCACCCGAAGTAAAAACTGCTTCACCAACCTCGGACCCAGATATCCCCACGACAGACCAAGCTCACGCCCCGGTCATCGAACAACTCACAAAAGCAATGGCAGCAATAGCCGTAGCTCACGTACAACCGGCGCAAGTAGCCGGACCAGCACAGGCTCCACAACCCCCAGCTGGAAGAGGACAACCAGCAGGAGGAGGACAACCAGCAGGAGGAGGACAACCTCAACAACCACCCGCCGGAGGACAACCAGGCGGCGGTGGAGGAGGCGGCGGTGGAGGAGGCGGCGGAGGCCAACCAGCAGCCGGACAAGCAGCAGCCGGACAAGCAGCAGCCGCACCACCCCGCAGCGAAGCCCTCAAAGGAATGATTCCCCAAATCTTCCAAGGAGACAGGAAGGACGCCGAACGCTTCATGCAACAATTTGGAGCATACCGCTTCCTCAATCGACATAACTCCACCTTCACAAACAAGGCAGAACAAGTGGCTTATGCCATCACCTTCATCAAAGGACCATTGGTCAATGATTGGGCATACGATATGGCGGACCAACTATCCATCAAGGTAGAAGGAAACCCAACCACAGGGGACCCCCCGACACATGCAGAAAACGATCCAGCCCTCTGGGAATGGTTCGCAAGAGCGTTCAGAGACGCCTTTACCGATTCCACCAAGAAACAAGACACATACTCCCGTCTCACAAAAATGGAACTAGATGTGGACAAAGTAGACTCCTCCATCACCCTCTTCAAACGTCTCATCAGGGAAGCAGGGTGGGGACCAGATGCAGAAGGAACAATTAAACTATTCCAAGACATCCTACCAGTCGGACTCCATCGCATCATCCGCCAACAAGAAACCTTACCAACAACCATGGAAGAATGGTATGATGCAACCCGAAAAACAGTCCAACGATGGCAAGACCTTAATGATAACATCGGACCCAAAGGAGGACCCGGCCACATCTCTACCAGAGCTAACAGGATGAGAGGATATCAAAAGCCCTCACCCCCAAAGAGACAAAAGGACCCGAACGCAATGGACATCGACGCCATCTGTACCACTGGAAAGCTAACAGATGAAGAATGCGTCAAGCTAATGAAGGAAGGAAGGTGCTTCCGCTGCCGCAAATTGGGACACATGTCCAGAGCCTGCCCTGACAAAGGCAAAGGAAAAACCCCCGATCGACCCCGCAGCTCCCAAGGACAATACACCAAAGAAAAGCCCAAGGTCCGAGCTGCAGTAATCAATGAAGATGAAGAAGAGGAACAGCATAGCGAAGCTGAAACCTCGACCACCGCACCTCCTTCCTACACCAAAAAGGACGTCCTCCAGTACATTAGGGGGATGACTATTGAAGACCGAGAGAACCTCTACGAGGAGCTATCGGCCAAAGCAGATTTTTAGGAAGCTCGAAGCCGACAGTCTGGCTTAGAGTGACTGGATTGCAAGATACGATGTACATTAGGAAACTTTCGACTCTGAATATGAATATTTCTTTTTGCACTTTGCAATCCAAGGCCGACAAATCCGCCCTCATAGACAGTGGCGCAACAGACAACTTCATCGACGAAGACACGTGGAAACGACTCGGGATAGGATGCAAGGAACTGGCCAGACCAGTCACCGTCCATAATGTTGACAGAACAGAAAACAAACAAGGGAAGATCACCCACTACTGCTGGCTCCGCATCGTCAAAGGAGAAAAGCACACGCTCCAACGATTCTATATTACAAGCCTAGGAAAAGATTGCATCATCTTAGGATACCCCTTCCTATATGACTTCAACCCAAAGATCAACTGGAAGATGGGGAAGGTCTCTGGAGAATCAGTACAACTCCAGAGCAGCCGATACATGCACAGCGCCAAATGCATCTTCTTCATGCAACGGGAAGCGATCAAACAACTAGGAAAACCCAAAGAAGACGAAGCCATCTACGTGCAACGGACCAATATTGCACAAGAATGGGCCCAGAAGGCGGATAAAAACAAAATCCACCTCACCATCGACACCATCCCAAAAGAATACCGAAGACACCAAAAGGTATTCTCCGAAGAGGAAGTGCGACACTTCCCTCCTGCAAGATCGGAAGACATGACGATCAAACTAACTCCAGACGCACCAAAGGAGTTAAATTGCAAGGTATACCCCCTATCCAAAGATGAACGAGAACTTCTACAAAAATGGATTCTCGAAGAAGAAGAACTCAGGCGAATCTATGAAGGACCATCGCCCTACATGGCACCAGTCTACTTCATCAACAAAAAAGACAGCTCGGAGAAGAGAATTATCATGGACTACAGACAGTTGAACAAGTACACGGTCAGAGATAACAACCCCCTGCCCAATATACAGTCTGCGCTGGAGAGACTGCACAGCAAACTACTTTTCTCCAAGTTCGACATTCATTGGGGATACAATAACATACGCATAGCCGAAGAAGACCAAACTAAAGCAGCGTTTAAAACCCCCCAAGGCACCTACGTTCCCCGGGTCATGTATTTTGGCCTCACCAACGCACCACCCTTCTTCCAACGAACGATGCATCGAGACTTTCGCCCCCTCCTCCAAAAATATCCTGAAAACCTAGGAAATTACATGGACGACTGGTGGGTGGCCACTGCCAACGACGAAGAGGGCCGCCAACTACACAAACAAATTGTCCACGATTTCCTCGACAAAATGGAAGAATGCTCTTACTTCCTGAAGCCGAAGAAGTGTCAATTCGAAAAGGAAGAAATGGAAATTCTTGGATGGCTAGTAGGAGGAGGACGAGTGTGCATCGACCCAGCTAAAGTAAAGGGGATCTCGGAATGGCTGCGAACACTCAAGTCTGTAGAAGAAGTAAGAAAAACCCTAGGTGTGTTAGGCTACCAACAACCCTTCATCCAAGGATTTGCATCCATAGCCCGACCTCTACACGACCTTACAAAAAAAGGAACTCCCTTCATCTGGACTGAAAGGTGTACAGAAGCACTAAACGAACTCATCACACGAGTAACCACTGAACCAGTCCTTTGGCACCCAAACCCAGCCAAACCATACGAATTGGAAGTCGATGCCTCTGCCTTTGCACTCGGCAGCATCCTTTACCAAAGGGACGACAACAACAAATGACGGGTGGTGGCCTACCATTCAAAAGCACTGAACATAGCAGAAAGGAACTACTCTATTGGAGATCGAGAATTCCTAGCCATCATTGAAGGCCTTAAACACATCTGACACCTCGTAATGGGATCACCCCACAAGCTGACAATCTATACAGACCACGACAATCTTCGCTACTACCGACACCCTCAAAAGTTGAACAGACACGTGGCCTGCTACATCGCGTTTCTAGCAGATTTCGATTTCGAACTAGTCCATCTACCGGGAAAGAAGAATCAAGCCAACCCCCTCTCCCGACGACCTGATCACAACGATGGGTCAACAGACAACGAAGAGACTACAGCCCTGCCGAATGAACTCTTCGCCAGAGCAATCGAAATTTCTATCCTGGAACAACAAGTCCATCAACTACAGAAGGCAAACAGCGAGCTATGCCAACAGTGGAAGAAGAAGCACAGTATCTACCAAGACGAATGGAAGGTCTGGTGGAAAGCAGGATCCTTGGTGGTTCCTGAAGATGTACAACTCTGACATATGTTCCTCCGGGAATACCATGACACTCCGACATCGGGACATCCCGGAGTCTGGAAGACCTACCTAGCGCTGAAACGAGACTATTGGTGGCCCACGATCCATAAAGATGTAGAAGATTATGTCAAAGGATGTGCCACCTGCCAGGCGGTAAAAACAATCACCCACTGCAACGTGCCCCCTATTGCGCCGATCGGTCCTGGTGAAGACACAACACCCTTCGCCACTATCACAGTCGATTTCATCACGAAATTACCCGACTCACACGGCTGTGATACAATTCTCACCATCACCGATCACGACTGCACGAAGGCCGTAATCCTGATTCCGTGTCGAGAAGATATGGGAAGCGAGGAAGTTGTGAGGCTCTTCAGAGACCATGCATTCCCCTACACAGGCCTCCCCAAAAGGATCATATCAGACAGAGACACGCGGTTCACCTCGCAGTTCTTTAAGGAACTCTGCGCCCAGTTGGACATCAAACAAAACATGAGCTCTGCGTACCACCCTCAAACAGACGGACAGTCGGAACAAACGAACCAAACAGTGGAGACAATACTGAGAATCTTCTGCAATCACCAGCAGGATAACTGGGCTGACTGGCTCAAGGTCGCCCAGTACATGATAAACTCCCGTCCTTCTTCAACCACAAAGAAACCCCCGTACAAACTATGGATGGGATTCATTCCCCGCACCCATCAACCCACGCGTGTCGGAAATGTACCGGCGATAGAAGAACGAAAGTCCCAACTTCTGGAAGCTAGGAAAAACACCCAAGAAGCCATCAGCAAGGCGCAATCCCTTTGGACCAAGGATCCACATTTCCAAAGATACCGAGTGGATCAGAAGGTCTGGCTGGAAGGGACCCATCTACGAACGACACACCCCACAATGAAATTAAGGGCCAAACGCTTTGGACCCTTCAAAGTGACAGAAGTACTTAGCGCTGTTACATACAGACTGGACCTCCCAGCCGCGTGGAGGATCCACAACGCATTCCACACGGCTGTCCTCCACCCATACAAGGAAATGGAATTACATGGACCCAACTTCCCTGAGACACCTCCTGACCTGATCGAAGGACACAAGGAGTGGGAAGTGGACAACGTGTTAGCCTCAAGGCGAACAGGAAGAGCAAAAACGCTACAGTACCTTGTCCGGTGGAAAGGATTCTCCGAAGCCCATGATTCCTGGGAACCAAAACAGAATCTGAGCAATGCCTCTGTTAAGGTGAAAGAATTCTACGATAAGAACCCCAAAGCCATCCGGAGAATGGTTATAAACCCCCAGGGATCGACCATGGAGTCCTCATCACTCCCCGACATCACTACACTGTGCTCACAATTTGAAAACCTATCCCTGATGTCCTCACAATACAGCTCTCCCTCCCCAGCCACTCGCAACACCATGCTAGCGGTCGACACGGAAGAGGTAGCAATATTGGAAGCCTCCCTCCACCCTACCACGGAACAGCAACCAGCTTTCCCCGAAGAGCCAGACTATGCCCCACCGACAGACACACCCCCCAGTTTTGGGATGGAAGAATACTTATGCCTATCCCCTTCGTTATACAGCGTACATGGACCGAGCCAGGTCCCCAGCCCTGAACCACTACCCATTCCCCCACATACCAACCCACTCCCCCAAGGCAACCCAGAGGACCCGCGAAATCTCGTCCGCGGTCTTAGTAGCTTTGCGAGGGAAAGACTCTTCTACTCCCCGAGTGGCCTGGCGGCAGCACAACTCATGCTAGAGCGACAGGAAGAGGCTGACCACCCTCTAGTACTGGACCCCGAGACTAACGAGATCCACCGCGCCGCCACCCCACTGTCCTCGGTATCGAGCACGACACCGAGCTCTTCCCCGGCCACGTCCATGCACAGTTTCCCATCGCATTACACCCTCGAGATCGACGTTGACAACCTTGTGCAGACACATCCCGGCAATGACTGGATTAGATTCCAGTCAGAAATCCACCGCACCTCTATTAAAATCCCAGCAACCGAAGTGGAACCTACGGTAAAGGCGGATGCAAGGTACATATGCTTCCGTGTCGACAACGTCACGGGAGAACCCACCATCTACGGGACCATGGGAAATGGACAGCCTATCTACGCCGAGACCTTGGAAGCTGCTCCGGCATCTTGGGCAGCACCCGCCGACTACCGGGATGACAGGCATTTCTCACTCTTAGCGGAGGAAAGGATGATAGGAGGCCCGATGGAAAGGGCAATCGAGGATCTAGGGGACTATGGAGTCAAGGCAGATATCATCCATCTTCGCAACCTCGAAGCCGACAAACACAAGTTGGCCCTCTGCCTCCGCGAAGTCCAAGCCTTGGAAGCTTATGCGCAGAAGAGGAGAGCCGAGTTTAACATACACCAACTCGCTCACGTCGGCCGAACCAAAGCGGTCCGCCAACGGCTCATCCGGGCCAATGCACGAGAACGACTTTTAGAACTGGTGGACGAGGACGATCAGAGAGGCGAACTGGCATGGCAACACCGACACGTCAGACATAGCACCGCGCCTTACCACACCAATATTGTAACACGACCCGACTCTCGGCTGAGAGGAGGAGCAGGCAGCAGAGTCTCTTGGAATAGCGAGAATGCCACTGATGATGCCTTGGCCCAAGAAGAGTTCGAAGAGTGCAAACACTGCTCTTACTGCCCATGGTACGATCATCTCTCCACCCAATGCGAGACACCCCATCATCTCTGTTCAATCTCGGCATCCGGTTGGTGCCGGGTCCCCTGCCACCACTGCTTCTTCCGGAACCAAATGCCGAACACCTGTCCCTATGGAGGCCGCCGCCGTCACGCCAACGGCCATTACCTCACCCGCCAATGACATGCCTGCTACCTCACGCTGGAAGAGCGAGAGATAGAGTACGACCATAACAACGCGGGATGCGACGACCTCTGCAAAGGGGAACTCAGTAGCGCAGGGATTGCCATGCACCAGGCAATCACCCAGGTCGTCTTAGACGAGTTCGAGAATGCGGGCCCCTCTTACGCCCCTCGCTCCCCTTCCCCAGCTTATGATTACATCCCCGGCGACAACGAGGGATCCGACTAGCGCGTGGAAGCGCTTCTTTGAGGGGAGGGTGGTGATAAGCTCTGCCTCTAGTACGGAGAGAGGTGAGGTGTCTTGCGGACCGACGGACTGGCTGGGATCACGTGATCCCATGACTCACATATGATACACACATGGCTCCTCGAATGGACTGGCTGACTGAGGCTCTTACTATACTGCTGACTGATGGATGACTCATAAGTGCATCATGCTTACTGTACGATAGGGTGGATGACTGATCCCTTACAAACCGGCTTAGCAACCGGTCCTGAGACTATTAGTCATACTAGGTTCGACCCTGTATATATACGACTCTGTACAGACAGTTGAGCCTTAAGCTCGACTTTGCTTTGCAATCACAGCCTCTTGTACACTCCTGTCTACTGTGCGGCCCCTCTCTACTCTTCCATCTATACTTCAAAGGTCCTTAAAGGCGGACCTTTGCCTTCGAAGCTTAGTGATTGGGCTATACCAATCAACGCACATCTCAGGAGTCTGAACACATGCTCCGGCACTCTTCGGACTGCACACTTTCCTAAAACGTTAGGCGTGTACAAAGCCCCGCTGCGGGCTTAACACTACCTCTCTAACATGGCCCCCCAGTTATATCAGAATGATCTTTGCAGCACATGCTGCCTTGCAGAGTATAAGGTCTCAGGACATTCTCAGGCACCCTTTTTGTGGAGAAATTAACTTCAGGGCAAACCTCCAAGTGTGCGTCATTGTGTCAATCTCATCCACTCTTGCCTAATAATGGTTGTTAAGATTGAAGGAACTTGAAGGACAAGCCACCTATGACATTGCTGTCAAATTTGACAGCAACATGCAAGATAGTCCTCTCAATCTCATTCATGAAACAGTAAACTGTCAAGATGAGACATCTGGGAATGTGGTGGAGTATACAGTCATTGATTATATTATCAGCACAGTCAGTGGCAATGGATTCTATGTCCTTGAGGATGGGGAGGGTAACAAAAGACAAGTTGGGATGCAGGAGGTTCACAAAATATGTGTTGACAGTGCTGTACTATCGGGCACAACGGGCAGCTCTTAATTGGAACCATCAAATGTTGTAGCTAGATCGTTGCACACTCTACTAGTTGGAAGCATTGCGGAACCGTGGGTACCCCTAACCACAATTAGGTGCTTGCTGTAGGTACCACCGTCCGCACGTACTTTTCCGCTGTTCGTTGTCACACCCCCATTATGGAACATCCGAGCGATACTCAAGAGGCTCCAAGTCTTGTACTACGACTCGCTGGTCCTTCGACGACCAAAGCCGGGTAGGTCGGCACATCGGTCACGACGTGGACACACTTCCCTAGGCTCATAACGCATCACACACCAGCCTTTCAACAGAACAGACGGAAATTAATCGCATCATTGCAGAGGCGTCCAAGGGTTCCAAATTCTATGAGGTTCATCTCTTGGCCTTTAGGAGCACGCGAACCACTTATCGTTCGCATTTACATTCGACAGAATGAAAAGCGGAAGGACAAGGAAGTGACCGCTCGCATAGAGCGCATCCTTAAGCTTCGCGACCAGGCCATAAAAGGCGTCGACATGGGTGCGCGCACGATGTTCATTTTGTGCGCGCTTTACTGGTGATGAACACCTCTCGCTTAGGCAAAATGGAACAAAAGGTCGACCATCTCGTGCGCATCTGCAATTATGCGATCACCCAATCTCCGTGCCTCTGAGTGTGACTTCTGCCAGCTAGAGGCGATTGAACGCGAGCGAGACCTGACGCAGTTCATTGTTCACTTTGACATGGACGCGTTCTACGCCAATGTGGAGCTACTCGACAACCCTAGCCTAGCAGGAAAAGCATTTGGCGTATGCCTCCATCTTCTCCGCCGCACCCCAGATTTTCCAAATACCTTTCGCCATAGGTAGGACATGGTGTATTAACTACTGCATCATACGAGGCCCGAAAGTATGGTGTACGATCAGGAATGCCCGGTAAGACCCATTTGGTCCACAGTGTGTTGAGTGAGCGCTAATCTTACGAAGGCTACATCGCCCTAAAGCTCTGTCCTGACCTCATTTTTGTCGATCTTCATATGTCACGCTATAGTGAAGTATCCAAACAAATCATGGGTCTTTTCAGGCAGTACGACCCAAACATGCTTGCCGCTAGCGTCGATGAAGCATATTTAAAGCAAGTTTCTTTCTCCAGTACCTGCCTCGACAAGCGAGGGAGAACCTTTTCTGACGGTCTGATTTCCATCCCAGTATCACTGAGTATTGTATGCAGCACAACTTGGATCCAGACGAATGTGTGGGGCGGATGCGTCAGCGGGTTTTTGATGAGACAAAGCTGACGGTCAGTGCGGGTATCGCAGCCAACAAGGTGGGCTTTCAACCTTTTCCCTACCAACTTGCCGAATTAATATTGCCGCTTTCCAGATGCTAGCCAAAGTAGGCATATCTTCCGTTTGTCAACGGAACACAATCTTACTATACACGCTCTGTGGCCCAGATATGTTCCGACAAGGTGCGAATCCTTATTCACTAACCGGCGTCTCCTGAGCCCTGATATAAGTTCATTTTTTGTATTAGAATAAGCCGAACGGGCAGTTTCATCTGCCTCATAATTCCGAGGCGATCAGGGACTTTATGCGCGGCCTTCCCATACGCAAGATCCCTGGAATTGGCCGGGTCAGTGAGCGCCTGTTGGACTCTATTGGAGTGAAGGTTCTTTGACCTTTCATTATCGCATGTTTTTATTTCACTCATTTGTCCCGTTCGACCCATTTTCAGACATGTGGGGACGTCTACAAGTGTCGAGGAGTGCTGTCATTACTGGATAAACAATTTGGCTTGCACTCAATGCTCCGAGTACACTTGGGCATCGCATCCAATGTCGTCCAGCCGGGGGCGCGGGAAGAAAGGAAAAGCATAGGATCAGAGAGGTATCCCGTACTCACACGGATGTTAGAGTTCTCTGACACCCCAATTAGAACATTCAGGGCTATTTCAGAGAAAGAAAAAATCTTGCAGAAGCTTGAGGACATTGCGGCCGAACTCGATGATGACATGGAAAGAGGAGGATGGGCGGGCCGAACTGTCACGTTGAAGTACAAGCTCGATACTTATGAAGTGTTCACCAGAGCCAAATCGTTCAATCGCTGGATCAGAACAAAGGCTGAGCTTTATGAAGCTGGCAAAGAGCTCCTTCAACCCGAATGGCCGCTCCGCCTTCGTCTCATCGGGCTCCGCGTCACCAAGCTCAAAGACCTCCGGAAGAAAGACGGCGGTATCCTAAAGGTGTGGCATGCCTCTTGGCGGACAGAGTCGCTTTCCCTGTCTGACGACATGTCTCCCGTAGTTCCTCGAGCCGCTTCCCGAATCTCCATCCAAGAAAAGTCGCGCATACGACAGTGATGGTCAAGACTCAGACGTCGAGTACATAGAGCCTGACCTGGAAGATGACCTGAACCACAATGCCTCAGATAGCGAAGACGAACTCCCGACAGCAGCAGCCGAGCCTCGCGCGTCGACCAGTGGCCATCGTCCACCACAAATGTTCGCATCATCCGCATCAGAAATTCCATCACCATCCCGTCCGTCAAAGCCACGCGGCACTGGGCCGATAGGCTCCACGCGAGTGGCAGTCTCGGAGTGGCAAGATCAAGTCTCTCCAAAACATAGAGGGCTGCATATGCGTGACGACGACGACTGCCCCGTGCCAAAAGCGCGGTCAGACCCAGACAAGGCGCCATCAGCGTCGACTTCCACCACAGCCACCGTGATCGAGTGTCCGCTATGTACACGGCCATTCACAGACAATGACGAACTCAATGCCCATGTCGATTGGTGTCTGAGTCGAGAAGCCATCCGTTCCGCGCAGGTAGAAGGTGACAGGAATGAGCGGAGTAAGCCCGAGGTTGGTGCCCAACATCTCAAAGAGTGGTGGAAGGGGGGATCCGTAGAGGGCACAGCTGGAAGTCGAAAGCCAAAGCGACGGAAATTGGGGCGATGATATCTGTTCGGCACTCACTGCATGTGTTCTATCCATTAGCACATTGTCCTACTCTTCCCACGACGACTGGCTGTCTTCCGAGTCCAACTTGTATCCCTGAATCTACTCAGATAGGCACGTAAAATCGAACAGCACTGAAGTAAGAACAAGTCCTCATCGAAATACTACATCATGCGCTCCCCTCAGCCCACCTCACCGATTTTACAGGTTTTGCTTCTCGTGGAGCATCTGGCCTCTCCTGGCGTAATGGTGGTGTGGGAGTACTGCGTTCCTCGCCCTCGCCCTCACTACTACCCTCATCATCGTCGCCAACGTCGAACAGCTCTTCTCGTTCATCCCAAACGTCTGCGAGGGCCAAGCTTCCGGAACGCGCGCGCCCTTTACCCTTTTTGGTCTTATTCTGCGGGAACAGTGCGGACGGTGGCGTTTCAGGTTTGTGATGCAGTGGGAGAAGTTGCGTGCCAGATTCATCCTCCTCGTCCGAGGGGAGATTGAGGGATGAATTGGATGCGCCAAGCGGGCGATACAGCCTCCAGATCTGCCGTGATATATCGTAATGGTGTCACCTCTTCTCAGAAGGGAAAAAGGGCGGACATACCTCCCGCCTCTGGCGGTAGTACCTCTCGAGATGATAGGCGACGTATAACCCAATTCCAGACCCGAGGAGATTTGCCTTCTCATCAGATAGCGTTAGCAGTGCAAAGGGTAACGAGAGGGGGAAACGCACGACGATGTCCCCGAATTGGAAGGTCTTGTACTGGGCAGATAACGATGTGTCGGAATTGAAGAATAGAAGAAAAAGAGAAAGAGAAAGACGTACAGGGAGCAGGGACTGCACAAATTCGCTCACAACTCCGCCGAGGAAGAAGCAAACGAAGATGGTGAACAGTAATGGGCAATGACGCCAGAACCATATCCGTCGGTATTCCCTTTGAAGAACGCGGGTCGTCATGAATTTGGAATAACGGGGCATGTAGTAGATCTGGCTCACTCCTCCACATCAAATATGAAGTAGAAGACCCCAGTCGCAATTCCCAGGCAGAAAAAGTGCAGTAGTTTGTCGTTTAGTGGGAGCGCATGGGCGAGGTTCGTGAGGCCCAGGAGCGCAAGCGAGAGCATGACGAGGAAAGTCAACAGAACAAACCACTGTCGTAGAAATAGGGTGTTCGGATTATGGGTGGGTAACCGGAGAAGGAGGACGGCTAGCTCACTGGTCGGAAGCGCAGGGGCAAGTCGTACTTTGGTATCTTGAGGTGGTGGGAGCGCATGAGGGCCTTGAAGGCACGACGACCATAGCGGCGTGCCTCGCTCATTAGGATCGTTGGTGGTAAGAGCGTTTAGAGTCGTGAGGTGACAAAAGGTCGCCCGTGCGCTTTGCCAGCCAGCCAGACGCCGGACCCGGAAAGAACAGGGGCACATGTCCCGGGCCGTCTCAGTTGCATCAATCCACTATGTACCTCACTCTCGCCCAATCCGATTTCTCAACGACAGAGATTTCTGATGCCCTCATAAAGCTCGGCGTTTCTTACGGTGGTCACATCCCTGACATCCATCGTATATCCCCGCACTCTCGCTCCGAGAGTGGCGCCCAGGGCGTGCGTCTCTGTGGGCCCGCCTATACAGTCCGCATCGTGCTCGCATCCGACCGCGTCGCGCCCAAGCTGCAACAGGGCCATTTTGTCGATCTCGCGCCGGAGGGCAGTGTTGCTTTTGTTTCTGCACCGCCAGGTTGGTTGTTGCTCCGGTCGTTACACCTACATCTATCCATCAGTCTGCTCTACTCTGTCTTCCCGATTGATTCATTGATTGAGTTATTGCACCTCTCGCTCTGACCATCGGGCTCAGGTGCGCAGAATGCCGTCTGGGGAGGTCTTATGACTGCCGGTGCGCAAGCACGTGGTGTTCTCGGCGCTGTGGTGTCTGGTCGCGTACGAGACGTCGCAGAGCACCAGGCTGCGGGCTTCTCAGTGTTTGCCCGTGGAACATCGACTGTTGGCCAAGCGCCATTTACCCGCGCTGCTGAAGTGCAAGTCCCCGTTGCAGTTAACGTCGATTCGCTGCAACACGGCGGACTGCCCGCAGTCACGGTGAATCCTGGTGACTTTCTCGTTGCGGACGACAATGGTGTCGTCTGCGTCCCCAAGCAACTAGAAAAGGAAGTTTTGAGGCTAGCTTCCGATGGACGAGAAGTCGATGCGCGATGTTTAAGAGATATTCAATCAGGTATAGGCGTCGCGGAAAGTTTCAGGCGTCACCGCGGGAAACTATGAAGTCCTAACAATAGATAAAGGAATAAATAGAATATATCGAACAAGATAGTGTGTATACTTAAGGAGATACTTCTCATAAATCGTTCCCTAGCAATTCACCAAATCATGTCTCACACCACCCTCGATACTTGCATACACTCTTCCATATCTCTGCGAGTTTGGAATTCGTGATAAGCAAAGGATGACCTGGTGGTTCGAGATTGAGTCTGGACATCCCCTCTTTGCGTGGATATGGTGGCGGATTGCCATCGTAGTCGGTGAGGTCCACTTCAATTCCAACCATAAGTAGTTCCGGATCAAAGACCTTTCTTGTTGCGGCCCCGTGCGCTTCGCGACTGTGGTTAACAGGCTCGCACGACATAAGTCTTGACCGTTTGGCTGGCCGTGGGGATGGGGACACATGGGTTCTCTTGGCAATTGAAGTTGGTAGGTGTTGGGCCGTTACATGAGATGGGGTCCCTTCCATGGCAACTGTCTCTTCTACCTCAACCATGGAACGGTCCCAATGGGGATTCTGAGAGTAAATGGGAAGGCTCGACGGTGGTAGCGGTTCGTACGATGGTTCAGGCGGACTTGGGAGGCCCGGCTCCACTGTGCCTCCTCTGTCGTCCCCAGCTCCATTATGTGTTTGGACGCCACTACCGCGGACGTGGTCCGTGTAAGAACCGTTGAGGGCCATGCGACTCAGCTCATCCAATTGCCCTTTGTCTGGCTCCTGGCTGAGTCCAGGTTGAAGAACTGAACGTTGGGCGTCGTGTGCGTCGTTGACGCGTTCCGGACAGGAATTCATTCCCAGTGACGCCGTGACACGTCCCGGACCAGCTGGAATCGTTGCTCGTCGTTGTATCAGAGAAGAGCTGCCTTCAATGGACGAAGACTGGGTGTCTGGACCTCCCGAATCTGAACCCGGAACGAGTACCTCCCCGTACGGCTCTTTGGTACTCTTCGCCGATGGTGGGGGGACTCTGCGCGCATGGGACACAGTGGATCCAAAAACGTCCGTTGGAAGAGATGTTGCCTTATGTCGCGAATTAGTAGTGACTAACGCAGAGGAAAACGCAGAAATGGAAGGGAGCGACAGGCTTTTGGGGGTTAGGGGCCTCAACGAGGTCAATTCAGCTTGTTGAAGGGTCTCAGGGGTCGCCTGGGGATCGTCTGCTGGCTCTGGTACCAAGGTTGACTGTCCTACTAGTTCTGGAGTGAATGGCGGTGGTGTTGATGGCGGGGAGATCGGCAGCTGATCCACAACTTCGCGACTTGGAGAGAGTTGAATGTTGGGTCGTTCCGGACTCGTGGTCCATTCGGATGGAGTCGTTTGTCGCTGCAATCGAACGGGACTACCATCGTATGTACCGTGGGTGGCGACCGGAGAGCTATCTAGGTCTAGTGCTCCTTTTCCTGCATCCCCATTAGTACCCGTGACAGATCAGCGGAAATAGGTCAATACCTGGCTTCGAAATTCGCTTTACAGGAGGCAGACTACCATTTTTTTGGTTCGGTCCTGTAGGTGCCGGCTTAGGAGCTGAAATGTTGGTTAGGAGTGATGCTTGCCATTCCCCCCAGAACTCCTTACCAGTAACACTGTTTCCTGTCGGGCGTTTGTAAAACCCCAATGGCTTTTTTGCGATAGACTGAATCAAGGTGACAGCAGCTCAGTGAAATAAGTACAGCATAGAAGGGAGACGAACCTCTCGCCAGTCATGTTGCTCTGCATTCGCTTTGCGTTCCGATTGCACAGGGTAATGCCCAACGTCGATTTGCTTTCCCGGCCAATCATCACGTCGCTCGCAAACGGTGGGCGTCTCCGTCACAGAGCTTTCCCCGCGCTCTTGAGCTAATTTTTTTGCTTTCCTCAGCTTCAAGACATTTCTACACAACGTTAATCCGTTTCGAGGTCGGAGAATAGCTGGAACGCACCCACTGCCATCGCCAGCGCGAAGTCCCTCCATCCATTCGTTAAGTTCGCTATGAGTATCTAAGGTTCGAGGAGATCCGAACTCGGGTTCGCCCGCAGCACCGACAATTTGGACAGAATCTACGTTGAGAGCGAGGGTCTCTGATATAGTCATCTTCCCTACAGTTCCAGTAGGTATGCGTTGAAAAATGGGCTTGAAGGACTTAATTGTGGCGATCGCGCAATGCTGCTGTGTGAACCGCTTTCCATCCCTAAGCTGTGTTGGTTCATGTGGCAAGAAAGAAGGAGGCAGTACGAACTTGAATCTTTCGTATTCATCAAGTGCATGTTGCGAGAACCGTACGGCTATCTGCTGATGCTTGTCAGAGACCCAGGCCCAGACGCAATCATTCTCGAGAAAATGGCGGAAAGTGAGGAACTGAGGCAATCGATGTTAAACCGGAAGAACAGAGAGTGCAGCGTTACTGCTCGCGACTTGCCTGGAGGAGCTGCACCTTCTTCCCAGGCCTAATATGGACAGGAACATTGGAAAGATTACAGCCGTATGTCTCGGCAATCCTTATTAGATAGTCAGCTATCCAAGGGGCGTTGAGTGTCTCCGACATTGTAGTGGTGGTGAAGTAACCGCGGCAAAGGTGATCAGGCCGAGATCTCCGGACGCGTCTCTCACGTGCGGGCGCCCGCACGCGTCACCAGCGAAAGCCGAAACTCGAACTAGTCGGGACACTACTACCACCAGTATCCTGTTCTCAACCATGAAGTCCATCCTTGCTCTTCTTCTTCTCGCTACCACAGCCACTTCTATTCCTGCAGCATTCCGTTTTCATAATGCCCCGGAATATCCTCTACCCGCTGAGTCTCACGAAGACTTCAATTGGAATCTCCAAGAGATGCGTCTTGTGCAATTGGCACCAGACGCTGAGCCTGTCTGGATGACAGAGCTGGAGAAGGTCACCCATAAACCCTGTTGACATTTGAGGTTCTCTAATGAAAGCAGATCCACGCCAAGGCTGCGGGGCTGAACTTTATGGATATGTGCGAATATATGCAATGACCATCTCCGTGACCTCACAATCTCTTAGTACTGAAGCCGAGTATCTCGGTTCCCTCTCCCCCGTGACATTTCAGTGGCCTGGTATGTTTCGCATCATTGACTTTGCGTATAAACTGCCCACCACACTTTCCCCCAGCGTTTCAGAAACCCAAGGCTTCTGAGGCAGTGAAGCAAGTGATCAAGGAGCTTTCGACGAAAGGACCCAAGGAGAATCTCGAAGTGTTTACAAGCTTCCACACTCGTCGTGAGATTTGCCTTACCTTACTCGTGTGATACAGGCTGATTTGAAGATTAGATTACCGTAGCCAGGTAAAGTGATGTCTTGTGCCGAATTGATGTTTGTCAACCCTCCCGCCAGACCGGTCAAGAAAGCCAAAGGTGGTTGACTCAGAAGATTATGGAGGTGGGAATGATGTGTTGCGCCGACTATTGCCTAGTGACTGACATGTTCCCGTAGATCACCAGCAAATTTGCTGCGAAGGGTTTGCAGGATCTGATCACCATATCAGAATTCCCTCATTCTTGGGGCCAGAACACAATCGTCAGTGTTCCACCAAGCTTGTCACCCACTGTTTCTGAAGATTCTTGTAGATTGTTCGTATCAACGGCTCTGCCTCGACGGATGAAGGTGTGGTCATTGTAGGCGCGCACCAGGATTCGTGAGTTTCGCCATGTATTGACGGTTTTGCGACGCTGACTCCCTCCCAAAGTACCAATTTCTTGCCATTCTTGGCCGCACCTGGTAGGGATGCTTGCTTTCCCGTATGAGGACCGACGTTCATTATTTGAAGGTGCTGATGACGACGGCTCTGGCTCTGTTACCATTCTCGAGGCTTACCGTGCACTGATCACGTCGGACTTCCGACCAGTTAAGCCGGTGGAGTTCCACTGGTACTCTGCCGAAGTAGGTTCTTCCATGTGTTCTACAACAGTGTTGGATTTTAATGCATGCGCAGGAAGGTGGTTTGCTCGGCTCGCAGGCAGTTGCGAAAGATTATGAAGCAAAGGGGGTCAAGGTGATTGCCATGAGCCAGGTAAGTAGATCCTACGTACTCGGTTTATCGATATATATTATCTTTAAATTACAGTTTGATATGACTGCTTGGGTGCAGAAGGGTACTAGGGAGGAAGTTGGCATCATTACTGACTTCGTGGACCCTGAGTATGTTATCTCTACGTTTTCACGAAGATTAGCTGCTTCAACTGGTTGATCCAGGGTCACTGCGTTGAACAAGCGGCTTGTCGACACGTACCTTGACATTCCCTATGCGGAAACCAAGTGCGGCTATGCATGCAGCGATCAGTAAGCCTCCCAAATTTCTCTTGCTTCAATGCCTTGATTTGGTTCGATTGCAGTGCGTCCTGGTCCAAGGCTGGTTACCGCAGCTCCTTCACAATTGGTACGACCTTCACTTGTCCTTTTCGAACACTAACTAATAAGACACATCCGGCAGAGAGCAAGTTTGAGAATTCGAACAAGAATATTCACTCCAGTAGAGAGTATGCCGTTGTCTTGAATCCTCCGCACCTTTTTGCTCACAGCAACGTTGCAGCCGTATTGACATCTCCCCTGAGTTCAGCTTCACACACATGCTCGAGTTTTCCAAACTCGCGGTTGCATTCGTAATCGAACTGGGCGGATGGACGAAGATCGAGCAGTAGAATTATTGATGTACGGTTATGATTTCTCACTATCAGCAATCCGCCAAAGTGCGTTTCATATACCTACCGAGGAGTTCAACTAGATGCGAACGATTCATTACGCCAACGTACCCATTTGTTGTCGCAATTGGTTAATCTAAGACAGCGTATTTCTTCAAGGGTTCTGGTATCGCGTCCGCTAAGCCCTTGGACTGTAGCCACTTTTTGGAAAACAGTCTACTTTGGTACCGGTACGCTCCGTCGCAAAGTATCGTCGTGATTGTTTTACCTGGTGAAAGTAAATCCATCGTATCTGCGCTGCGAAAGACTGGTACGTTACCTGGGCCTAGATGTAGTGCCATCTCATATGCGGCCACCACGTTAAGGGCGGAGCTTGCCCCGAAGTACAACCCCTCAGAGTCAAGGAGGTCATACACCATCCTGATCGACTTCTCATCGGCGATATGGAGTGCGCCATCGAGTTTGTCGACAAACGTCCCCAAATTCTCCGTGATGCGTCCCTGGCCGATTCCTGCGCGCACCACCAACACCATGCACATGGTGAGAACTTGACGGGGGATAAACCACGTTTGGCTGTACTGTACCTTCTGTAATGGAGCTTCCCGTCCTCTCCTTTAGCTTCCCTCCGCTGGTCACGTAGCTGTGCAAGACGCTGCCCGGCGGATCCGCCAACCACACCTGCGTCTTCCCACCACTCATCTCCTTCAAATACTTCCCCACACCCGCGAGCGTGCCGCCCGTACCAGTAGCCGCAACGAACCCATCAACAACGCCAGACGTCTGCGCCCAAATCTCCGGACCCGTAGTCCGGTAGTGCGCATCCGCGTTGGCGGTGTTGTCAAACTGGTCCGTCCAGACCGCACCGGGAGTCCCGCGCGCATAGTCGCGCGCCTGGTGGTTGTAGTTCCGCGCGTCGTCGTAGGGCACCGCGGGCACGGGCCGCACATCGGCTCCGAGCATGCGCAGCAGGTCGATCTTCTCCTGGCTCTGCGTGTCTGGCATGTAGATCACGCAGCGGTACCCCTTTGCGCGGCAGACGTGCGCCAGGCCGATGCCCGTGTTGCCCGCTGTGCCTTCCACGACTATTCCGCCCAGCTTGAGCCTGGTGGACCCCGCAATGACCAGAATAATAAAAAAGATGAATGTATCAAGTCAGTTTTCGAAAAAAAAAAATTGTTTTTCCTGTCGATCGAGCGTGTGGATATCCCGCCATGTGCGCGGAGTAGGAAAGATCGCGTGGGAGGGGAAACGAAAAGGCGTACGCACCGGCCATCAGCCTCCGCTCCCTCGATAATGCCAAGCGCAGCCCGGTCTTTCACGCTCCCACCAGGGTTTTGGAATTCCGCCTTGCCATAAATCTTCGAGCCCGTCTTTTCCGAAAGGCCCTTCAGGAAGATCTGAACCCCATTGTGCTCAGATATGGTGCTCCCCACAGAAAGAGCAGCGTCTCACAAGAGGAGTGTTTCCCACAGCACCGGTGAAGCCGTTCACGGAATGTGATGTGAAGTTTCTGGACCGCACAGATTTCCACACCGCCGCCCTTGAAGGGATCATGGTTGTCAGAGAAGAAGATAGCGATAGAAATTCCCCCTACAAGAGAAGGGCCCGCATCCGTGGTCATTCTTATGTAATCTCTCTACTATACGACATGCCCACGGCTAACATTCCAGTGCAGTCGATGGGACAGAAATGGACATGGTGATATAGAGAAGTATCTAGGCGAGGCGGAGGTACCGGGGAGCGCGAGAGGCATGGGCATGTACGTATGTATGAGTGTGGAGGGCCGGAATCATCACGCAAGGGCATGAACGAGCCAAGATCAGCAGAACATAGGGTATAGCAGCGAAAAGAAAGTGGGGAGTGAGAAGACTGCAGACACATCAAGGCTCTAGAAAATAGAGGGAGAAAATTCAGTTCAGAACAGATAGTGGATAAATGTTTTGCTGACGTTTTTTGACATTCTGCGACAGCCACTGCAGACCTTCGAACAAACCTTCCCCTGTGGTGGCACAACTGAAAAGACACGAAGAATTATTGAATTGATACATGAAGTATAGCACATGCCATCCTTACCTTGGGTGGACATACCATGAACGGTCACGCATCCGATGAAGGCCAAGCTTCTCGGTCACCTCAGCAGGAGACATAGCTTCGAAGTGAAACCGATACCAAAATTAGGTCTATCGCGGGGGAGAGATGCGCAGAATGATACCCACCTCCTGGTAAATCCTGCTTGTTTGCAAATACGAGCAGTAAGCAGTCCTTCATCTCCCGGTCGCTGAGGATGCGGTGCAACTCCTGCTTTGCCTCGTCTATCCTCTCCCTATCCTGACTATCTACGACGAACACCAGGCCTTGAGTGCCGGTGTAGTAGTGTCTCCAGAGAGGACGGATTTTATCCTGCCCTCCTACATCCCATACATTAAACTTGACGTTTTTATACGTGACGGTCTCTACATTGAAGCCGACTGTGATAGTGTTTTAACGAGGAGAATTGGAGAATTAGCGGGCTTTATCGGGCAGACGCACCTGTCGGAATCGTTGTGACTGATTGGTTCAGTTTGAGCTTGTATAAGATCGCTGCAGGGCCAGTATGAGTATCACCCAAGTGGTAGAGCTCAACAGCACATCCTTACTTGTCTTTCCCGCAGCATCCAAACCCAACATCAGCAACCTCATCTCCTTATTACCAAACAGGCGACCTGGAAGCATCACCCCCGTAAGACCAATGTGAGGCTTATAGGATGTACCCAGATAGAGAGCAGAGACACACCGAGGGCTTTAGAGAGGTTTGCACCCATTGATTGAAATAAGAGGGAGGATAATGAGCGACGATGAAAGAGGAAAGGTGAGCGTGGCGGTTGTTGCAGGGCGAAGGAAAAGGCGGGGTTTCAGCTCCAAACCCCCTGGGACCCCGGAGACCACGGCTGATTACATTCGGTGGTATCAGGCAAAATCAGACACAACTCTAATCACTACCCAGACACCCCCGCTCTCTGCTCTGAAGCCGTCCTTGTCACCGCAGCGCTGCTCTGCGTAAACACCTTCAGCCAGCCGTCACCCATCTCAGACCTCAGCGCCTCCATCCGTGCGCGGAATGCATCCGCCTCCTTGATCTCTCTCCCCATCCCTTCCTCCACTAGTACTTCATCCGGCTTCGTCGAAGGTGTCTCAAACACGGACGCAGCAACACGCCCGCGTCGCGCCGCGGACCGGCGTGACGACACTCTCACGCTCATCGTGTGCTCGGACGGTGAGTGAGAAAGCACAGGAGACATTGCATCATCTGGTTCTGCTATTGCTGACGCGGGCGTGTGCTCTGTCTGCGAGCGTCTGTGCTTAGATGCAAGGCCCGTGACGTCCAGTGGCGGTGGGTGGTCCCCTGATCTCGGCGACGTCGTGGTGTCATTGGGCAAGGGTGCCGTCGCGAAAGCGGGTCCAGGCTCAGCTGCGGAGGGCGGCGACGTTGGTTCCGCATGCGGAGACCGTGTCAGCGCCTTGGCAGCTCCAGAATACTCGCCGGTCTCCTCTGAACCTGTAAACCACGTGCGGGTAGCGTTCCCACTCGAGTCAGCATCCAGATCCACAATGCGCTTCACTCGCTTTTTCCGGGCCTTTGCGTTGGTCGCGGAGAGGAGTGGCGATGCGTGGTGCGACGAGGAGGGAGAAAACGGGGGGCTGCTTGAAGGGCTTGCATGGCTCGACGCGGCTGGGGGCACAGTTATCGCTGCTGCTGCTGCTGCTCCAACAGGAACCGCCTGCGGTGAATGAGCCTTCGAGATTGGCCGAGTGGAGCTCATCTGCTCTGGTGGCTGTGAGGTCAGGTTCAGTTTCTCATAGTAACCTGCTGGAGTCCCGTCCAGAAGTATCGTCTTCCCTTCCTTCCAGAAGAAATCGAAGCACTTGACACGGTAATCGCTTTCAATCTCTGTGAATGGGTTGCCTTCCACGCAGACCTCGGCAATGTTGGGTAATAAAGCGAGACGACCAACTTCTCCTGATTCCTCCAGTCGGTTGTGACTGACGTTTACACGTTCTAATGCCACGAGTCGCTCTAGACCACAGAGCGAATCTAGGCGATTATGGGAAATGTTGAGCGTAGGAACTTGACCCAGTTTCTTGTAAATCCCCTGCACCGAGTCTATCATATTATCCGAGACGTTAAGCGAGATAAGATTGTAGAGGGACGATAATCCGGGAGGAATAGAAACGAGTAAGTTGGAGGATAAATCGAGGTGCGTAAGGGATGTGAGAAGGAGGAGGGATTCGGTTGGAATGAAGGTCAGTGAGTTATCATATAACGACAAGACTCTGAGAAATGCCCATTTTGACGATGGCAAGTGGGAAGAGGTGGAGGATTCAGTAGGAGAGGGGACTCGGGATAGATCATCACTGATCGGCGTCGCGACAGCCTCTTCGACGTCTTCGGCGTTCTCTGCTATAGTTTCGGGCAGAGGCGTACTGTGGAACGAGGATTGCCGGGGAGGGCCCTTCGCCTTCGGGGTAGGGGTAGGGGTCGGTTGCCTCGAAGAATCACCCGACACTGCATCGATAAATAAATCGGACACGTCATCGAGTCCACTGCGTATGACCGTGAGGCTCCACAGACTTTCTGAAAGCCTGTCCCAGCCAAGAAGTGTGCGTGGGTCAATGTCAATGCACTCCAGGCTCTGTAAATTGCGAAATACATCTAGAGGTAATGCGTTCTCGTTTGGGGGGTCGCCTGCTATTTCTGCGATCTGCTTGGGGCCTGGAGCTCGTAGCGACAACGCCGGGATCTTGGTAAAGCTGCTAAAGACATACTTTAGCTCCTGATCCAAGCTGGGTGGCTCCGGACGCCCCCAGAGACCCACTCCAAGTGAAAGCCGGGAAACAGTAGACAAGGAAGTACGGATGGAGGAGAGAGAGATGGTATCTGATGTATCCTTTCCTTGGAAGACATCAACGTAATTCATGGGCCGAGATGGCCCGACCACTTTAACGTCGAGCGAGCCAACATTATAGCGGAGGGCCTCAAGGCGGGTAAGGATATAGAATAAGTGGTGGGTATCGATAACAAACATGAGGGGTTTAGGACGGGTAGATTGTTGGGTGCTATCTGCACTGAACCATTGGAGGGGGTTTAGCGTGAGACCGGTCGAGGGAGACTGGGGCTGGCGAGGGCGCCTGCGTCTTTGGAAGGCAGCTTCTGCGAGACGGGCCTCGTTTGAGCGAATAAAAGAGGCCACTTTACGCAAATAGTCGTCTCCACGCTGATAATCCATGGTCGGGCATGCACTTGTCCTCGGGTCGGGTCTTTTGGAAGGTGGCGGCCCGCGACGTGCCTGTGATGACAAGGCTTATGTCAGCCGAGTAGACGCGTACACTCGCAGCTCCAAGGTTGTTCTCTCACCTCGCACCATCAAGATCAATGAAGATAACAATAAAGACATTACAGCAAAAAGTCTTTCATGTTCGTTTCGTCTCGTATCCCCCCCTCTTTCCTCTATGCTCATCTAGCCTCCTCGTTCCAGGTCGAGGCCGAGCCCACCGACACAATCGCTGTCTTGAAGGGGAAGATCAATGCCGACCAGGGTCATCCTGTGGAGTCTCAAAAAATAATTTATTCAGGTATTTCAACGTTTATCACACAGACCACAGTTTAGTCACAAGTCACCAAAGGCAAAGTTTTGTCGGATGACAAGACAGTCGAATCATGCGAGATCAAAGAGAAGGATTTCCTGGTCCTCATGGTCTCTAAGGTGCACTTTGAATCGCTATCCATCAGGTAGCGATCCTATTAACCCCATCGCCAGCCCAAACTTACAAGTGCTCCCTCGACAAGTACGAACACATCGAACCCTGTGGAGCCTGCTCCAGTGGCGGTCCCCGCTGCTGCTTCTGAGACAACCGCCGCCGTCACTTCACCCCCACCTGCTCCTATCCCCGCTGCGGCACCTGTTGGGCAGCCATTTAACTCCTCGTTTCTGAGTGGTGATGCCCTCCAGACGACCATCAATAACATGGTGGAGATGGGCTATCCCAGGGATCAAGTCATGCGCGCTCTGCGTGCTAGCTATAACAATCCTGACCGGGCTGTCGAGTATCTGCTTACCGTGCGCATCGACCTACTATGTGTTATGTGCTAACCATGGGCTAATCTGACTTCTTTTAGGGCATCCCTGCTCATTTAGAGGCAGAACTTAGCACGCCTGCTCAACGCGGACCCAACCCCTTGATCAACCCTCTTGCATCTAACCCCGCTGTCACTCAATCGACTGCACCCACTCAGCCTTCTGCCCCACCCACGCAACCGTCTGCTCCCCAAAATTTGTTCCAGGTTTGCGCTGCTCTGGCCATATTATCTGTGCTATTGTCTGATTTTTACATTTCATTCAGCTGGCCCAACAACAGCAACAGCAACCGACGGCCTCTGTTGCCCCCGGTTTAGGTGCTCCTGCGGCCGCTCCAGGTCTAGATGCCCTGCGTGGCGACCCCAGATTCAATACGATTCGGGAACTTGCTGCGCAGAATCCCGCCATTCTACAGCCTGTGATCCAACAGCTTGCGCAAAGCAATCCTCAGCTAGCCGAGGCTTTGGCTTCGGATCCTGCGTCACTCCTTGATCTCCTCAGCGAGGGGGTTGGTGATGATGGCGAGCCTATCCCACCAGGGGCTCAGGTCGTAAACGTTACACCTGAGGAGCGTGCGGCAATTGAGAGGGTAAGTTTCCTTCCCAATCTACTCCTAACATCTGCTGAATTGCCACATAGTTGGAGGCTCTGGGCTTTCCCCGACAGGCTGCCATTGAGGCGTATTTTGCATGTGATAAGAATGAAGAATTAGCAGCGAATTACCTCTTTGAGGGCGGATTTGAGGACGATCCTTTGCCGTAGTGGTTATAATGTCGCCGTCTTGTATTTTTTTCTTCCGCGAGTGTGCATGCAAAGTATGAATGTAGCTTCGTAATGTTATGTTATGTCGCCCTTGTGAAGCTGTTTACACTGCTATCGCCGATGGCGGCGATGGGCGAGTTCACGTCACCTCCTAGCTTCAGGATGCTGTTACACTCATTCTTGTTCTTCCCTCGACCGATCCCGCATCAATGAAGATAACAATAAGTCCATTGCAGCAAAGAAGAGCTGCCTTCGTGGTTCGTTCTGGCTCGCTATTATTTGAACAATTCCGAATCCTTCTTCCCTTAGGTCGAGGCCGAACCATCTGAGACCATCGGGGAAATGAAGCTGAAGATCAGTGCCAAACAGGGCCATCCCGTCGAGGGCCAGAAAATCTTCATCTCAGGTATTCTATTCCACTCCTCTGAAGCCATCGTAGTCTTAAGCAGAGTCATCATCAAGGCAAGTCTTTGCAAGATGACAAGACCATCGAATCATATAACATCAGGGACGCGAGCCAACTGATCCTCATCGTGCGTTGACCATACTAGGTTCAAGGTTAACGTCAGGCGTGGCATTGATCCTCGGTACTAATCCGCAGCTCATGGGCACGCTCACTGGCTCGGTGAGCAGCAGTGGCGTCAACAGTCCCCGCATGGCCCCTGCCTTGCCTGTCAGTGCACCACGATCTACACCTGTACCCACACCAACGCCTACACGACCTATCCCGCCAGGGCCCGGCTCTACCTTTAGCGGATCTGGCATAACCTCGAATATGGGGGCCTCGCAGACTAACATCGACGAGATAATGAACATGGGAATGGGCTTTACGGAAGGGCGTGTCACACAGGCCCTGCGTGCCAGCTTCGATAATCCCGACCAAGCCGTTGAATTATTGCTTAACGTATGGCACTCTCCCCATCCTGCGTGAAGGTGGGATCATGGGACCTGACGTGCCTTTCGCTTGTGGCGTGCAATTAGGGTTATTCGATTTCGGACTCGGAGAGCGGTGCCGTTTCTAGCGCTCCTCGGGCATCCAATTTCCCAGAAAATTTGTCTGACGTTGTGGCATTGCCTCATGCTACTACTTCGGGCCCGGTCGTCCAGGTGCGAGGCTTTGCTTTGATTGCTTCTTGCGGTGCTGTCTCACCGTTTTTTCTCCTCCAGTCAACCCTGCAACGTGAATTGGGTTCCGTGAATGGTGTTGGCGGCACGGGTGGTCCCAGCAATGGCGACAACGCGGCACCCATGATGGGAATCGACCCTACCCAGGTTGACGCGATCCGGCGGATGGTTGCCGATAACCCTGCCCTAACTGGCCCCTTAATTGATAGCATCAGGAAAACAGATCCCGAGGGTGCTGCGCATCTTTCTACGAGCGATGCAGATGGCATTCTCCAATTCTTTAATCCGACTGGCGCCAAGCGGTAAAATGATTGACTGAGGCAGGGTAGGTGGGTGATACGGTTGGACTTTTCTTCCTTCCCACTGAACGTTTTGGCCCCAGGTTTTTTGCAGCATCTACAGCAGGCCCTTGACCTAGAGTTTATTTCAGAGATAGGCATCAGTGCCGAAAACCTATTTCAAAAGCCAATGCTGGGTAACCTTAAAAAGTTACCCTTATAAGGCAACTTGGATGACTTAGAAATGTACATAAAACGGTTACGAAGTCAGGAGCAAGAAAAGTGGAGAATTAGGCACATTACGCTTTCCAAAGGTTATTGAGGTCGTTAAGTGGGGTTTTCCCGATGTGCCGAAGCCATTGATGAAATATTGATGCATTTTGATGACCCTAGAATCTGCCTCTATTACCGATATGTACTGTGCCGGCGGTGCGACCCGATTGGTTAGAACTTTAGTGGTATGTGTGTCCGCGTGTGTCGTGACGTGTACGCATGGTGACTCATTAATATAGTACTCATTGGTCACCATGAGGTGCATATGCCTCGGGACAGCATGTGTGAAGGTAGGTGCTGATCATGATCCAGCGCTTCTAGTATCATATAACAAGGCGACTCGCTGCCAGTGACTAGGACCCATGCTACTCCACCATTGCCTATCCACACTCGCCCTTGCCGGCGTAGTGTACGCCACAAAAGGGTCCATCACAGACTATGCACCACTAGTCAACCAACCATGTCCCAACGTCAAGACCGACCCGCTCTTACGCGTCTTCACGCCAACGAACCAATCATTACATCCGCGTGAGGAGGAATATGTCAACAAACGTCTGACCACCGTCGTCCCCAACGAGTGGAAAAACTGGCTCGGCGACGGCTCGGCTATTGGCTACAACCTCTCCGCGTTTAACTGCAACAGTTTTCCCAAAATCGGCATCGCCATTAGCGGCGGTGGGTATCGCGCGGCACTGTATGGCGCAGGTGTGCTCTCCGCAGTCGATGCGCGAGATCAGTCGGCCAAGGCGGCTGGCACGGGTGGGTTATTGCAAGTCACATCGTATCTGTCGGGGCTCTCAGGTGCATCTCAGTTTTTCTTCATTTTTCCTATTTTTAAAAAACGTAAATGATGTGTGCTGCGTGCATGCATATTTGACTGGCGTTTGGTTGGGATTGAGAAATGAGCGTGTTATTGATACGCCCTTCGCACCCCATTCAGGAGGGTCATGGCTTACTGGCTCGCTCTATATGAACGACTTCCCGACCATCAAGGACCTCGTGTATGGGAACGGCGACAATATGCATGGCTGGCTGCTCCACTTCCCACTCACTACTCCAGATGGCGATAATGTATATTCTGAGAACAATCAAGATTGGTATGATAGCATCCTCGGGAGCGTCTTTGCCAAAGGGGACACAGGAATGTAAGTTGCAAGACCCCTACCATCACGATCAAGATAAGCTGATCCTGTAACTCTCCCTCTCACTGCCTATCCATTTCAGAGACATGAGCATAACCGACCCTTGGTCGCGCATGATATCTTATCACTTCTTGAACCAGACCAGCCGTGTAAACTTCTTCACGAACGACACTGCCCACGGCGCGGGTCAGCTATGGTCCAGAGTGCCGCTTATTCCATCATGGCAGCAGCACCTGGTACCGTTTCCGATTATCCAGGCAGACTCGCGGCCCGTCGGTTCAAATCTGACGGCTACAATTACCCCAGCATCTACAGTGTATGAGGTGAGTCCAGTCCCTCACCTCGAGTCTGACCGGATGGTTGCTGATGTGTAACTCAGATGACCCCCATGGAGTTCGGGTCTTGGGACCCTCAACTTTCTGCCATGGTAAACATGACCTATGGAGGGACGCACTTAACCAACGGGCAGCCAGCCAATGACACCGCGTGTACCACTTCCTTTGACCAAGCTGGATTCATAATGGGCACTAGCTCCAACCTATTCAACGTAGGCGCTTTTATCCCTGGTCACCCGTCTCTGGAGAGTTAAATGATACGCACGCATGCACCAGCAAATTACGAGCTCACAAGGCTCCGACAATAGTTCCTCCGAGTCGGAGGTTATTCAGCTCATCCTTAGCCGGCAGCTGGCTAAGTTCCCCACCCAAGCAGCTGATGTAGCAAACTGGCCTAACGTACGCTCGTACCCCCGGTTTGGTCGTGGTTGAAGGGTGTGACTGACCGCGATCCTTTTCCGGTAGCCTTTCTATAATCTCATTGCGAAACCGAGTTTCCAGGATGTGAACTCGACTTGGCTGGAGCTCGTTGATGGCGGCGAGAATCTAGAAGTCGTACCTTTCGGCCAGCAATTTGTCAGGGCACGAGGCCTGGATGTTGTCGTCGCCGTTGATGCCAGCTCAGATACCCTAACCAATTGGCCGAAGTAAGGTTTTTATCTGGTCTCTATCCCCCGGTCAAGCTCAAAGTCCTTTTATTAGTGGCAGTTCTTTGATCATGTCGGCATCAAGAATCTCCAATCTACTCCAATCTTCCCACCAGTCGTTTCCACCACTGCCTAGTAACACGTCCCAATTCGTCTTTACTGGTGTCAGCACACGCCCTACCTTTTTTGGTTGTTTCCCTCAGCAAAATCCCCCCGAGTACCCGATCGTCGTCTACTTACCCAATTCGCCACCGCTCAATGGTGATAGCCCTGTAACCAAGTAATGCGGATCTTATTCTCTTCATCACCCGTCAAGTTCCACTCACCCCCGCCCTCCTATTTCCAGCACCAGCACCGCCCAAGTTGACTATACACCAGAACTTACCCAGCTCTTCCTCGACCAGGCCCACGCAAACGTGATCGGGGGCTTTATACCCAACACGAACTCTCCCGACCCAGATTTTGGCAAGTGCATGCAGTGTGTCGCCATCGATCGGGCGCGGTACCAGGTGAACCCGCCCCTGGCACGCTCATCCATTTGCGCGCGGTGCTTCCAACAGTACTGCTTTAACCCAAATAACCTAACGAGCGCCTCGGAGCTGCCTGGCCGCAACCTTAGGTAACACGGGTTCGTCGACCCAGTCCCTCAAGGAGTCCGAACGCAACAGTACTCTGGGGGCACATGGCGCGAGCCGAGCCAATGTCAATGAGCCGGACATGTGCGGTACGACTCTGTGGCAGTTTTTTATACATGTGCATAGATTGCAAGCGGCGGGGATGCAAACTGCGAGCGGCATCACGTGATGGCGCTGATTACTCGCAGGTCAACCTCTCGAATCTGTTCAGGGAGCAAACATACGAAATCGTACTGCCTTCTATGTAGTCCGTGATGAATTGAGGTGTGTACTGGTTTGGAAAGCAGATAGGAAATGCGGAGCCCACTGAGCCCAGATCGAATCGGTGCGAAGGGGGTGAAGAACATGGAGGATCTGTCGCTCGAATGAAGGCAAATCGTTTTCCGATCGACTTGCAGACATATACTATGCGCCCGTCGACATTTGTCGACGTCAATCTCGGATACGGTTCATGACGATTCGAGCATATAGACGCACGAAGAAGTCTCACTGGCATTTGAATCATGACTTACGATTGAGAATTGATCGTATTCCAAATTCCCGATGACAGACATCTGTCTGTGGGTCGCAGCTGGTCTACCTCTATGGCTTGGGCATTTTGCAGATTAGGCCTAACAGAAATCATGCTTGAGCAGCGCCCCCGGGCGGCGGGACCTCAGATCAGGTCTCATTAAGCCAGATTATTAGCCTGAGTCCAATTTTTTCGAGGGTCTTTTATACAAAGCTTGATAAGGAACAATCTACGGATCTGTCAACTCGCTGGTAGACGACAAGCTCTCTTAAATATTCTCCCGGGGATATCGGGTTGCAACAAGGGTTGCAAAGAACGTTCACAGCCACGTTGAGAAATTTCACAATTGAAATTTCATAATAAGGACGACGACTTGGCGCATAGCATTTTGAAAATGATGAATACGGAATTCAAATCCGGCTACACCCCTTCTGAAGTCATCGCAGACTCGACGCAGAGTATGAAGGCAAATCTTTGCAAGACGACAGGCCCATATACTGTAACATCAAAGAAGCGTCCCAACTGATCTTTTAGTGCAATGACCATCAAACTCTAGCGTCCAGGCGTGGGGTTAATCTTTCATATAAATTCACAGCTCAAAGGCGTGCGCACTGGCTCGGTAAACATCAGTGGCGGTCCCCGCACAACCCGCCCTTTCCCATCAGTGCATAGCGTCCACCTGGATCTGGCCGTACGCCTGCGCTCGCACCGCCTGCACACCCGGCCAATCCCGCCACTGGCAGGGCTGAGCTCAACCTTAGCCGATCTGGAATACTGTATCTTCGAATGTGGGGGCCTGCAGACTAACATTGGCGAGATAATGAACATGGGGATAGGGCTTTCTGGGTCTGGAGGAGCGTGTCATATATGCCCTGTGTTCGATCAGCTGAATTAATGTACAATCCCCCCATCCAGCTTGAAGGTGGATCATGGGTCCCATTTTTTTTTTTCTTCTGGGTATGGCGGGCAATTCGGGATACTCGGAGAGAGCATAACTGTTTCCTGTGCCCCTCAAACATCCGAAAATTCTAACGTCGTTGTCTCGCCTCTTGCACACTGCTTCGGGCCCCGACTTCCCTTAGAACTTGCTTCAAGTGCGTTTCTTGCGAATGCGGACCGCCACGGTGTTGTCTCTCTGTTACTGGTCCTTTAGTTCACCTCCAATCGAAATTGCAACGTTAATTGGGTGCCCTGAGTGGCGTGGACTTGCGGTCTCGAGAATGGCGAAAACGTGGCATCCATGGGAATGATAGGTGATGAAAGCCCTGGCCCCCTAATTGAGAGCATCAGGGAAGCAGGCTGCGCATGACCAGCGCATCTCTACGTGTGATGCATCAAATTGGCGCTAACCCATACCGGGGCTGTTCTCCCTTCCCGCTCGACTTATTGGCCCCAGGTTTTTGCACCATCTACCCGTATCTCCCACAACTAGTCCATAAGTTCCTTGGCCTAGGTATTATTTCAGGGATAGGCATCAGTGTCGAGAAACCATCCATGCTAGATAACAAGTTCCACTGTGTAGGATTAGAAATGCACATAAATCAGTTAGATGTTCATTGTTCACGAACCGGAGCAAGAGAAGTGGGAATTTGGAGGTCACATCGCGCTCATTGATAGGGATCGAGATCAAAACATGATATCAACGTATCAACGTTGGTGATCGCGTGCCGTTGACTCAGACGTCTTATTGTGTTACTAAGGTGACCCTGCCCCGTTGCCACCCGGTGACCCGGTGAAATATCCCGGAGTTCCTCGTCCCCTATCACCCTGAAGCGTGCATTGCATTTGGGAAGAACGCACAGGTAACTAGCAATCCCCTCATTGAAGGTACAGCTCGGTGGTTGAAGTGGTTCCTGACTTACAGCATATCTAATTTGGGCACTGTGGTGGCGCTGTGTGCTGTAGGTATTACATCCCCGGTAAGTAACTCTACACTGCGCCCAAGGTCCTGGGTTTGCCGACCGGAGATCATCATGTTCCAGGCATATAACAAGACGATACCCTTTTTCCTTGGCAGTAACCCATGCTACTCCACCATTATTTATCCACCCTCGCCCTTGCTGGCGTAGTGTACGCCATAAACGGGACAGTCACAGACTATGCCCCACAGATCAACCAAGCATGTCCCAACGTCACGACTGACCCGCTCCTGCGCGTTTTCACGCCATTGAACCAATCCTTGCATCCGGACGAGGAGGAATATGTCCACACACGCCTGACCACCGTCATCCCCAACGAGTGGAACAACTGGATCGGCAACGGCTCGGCCATTGGCTACAACCTCTCCGCATTCAACATCACGAGTTTTCCCAAAATCGGCATCGCCATTAGCGGCGGTGGGTATCGCGCAGCGCAGTATGGCGCGGGTGTGCTCTCTGCATTCGATGCGCGAAACGAGTCGGCCAAGGCGGCCGGTACGGGTGGGTTATTGCAGGTCACTTCGTACCTGTCGGGGCTCTCGGGTGTGTCTCAGTTTCTATTTATTTCCCCCCCGTTTTAAAACGTAAATTGCTCGAAAAATTATGTGCGCCGCGTGCATACACGTTTTGATTGGCGTGTGGTTGGGGTTGGGGGTTGAGAAGCGAGCGTGTTATTGACACGCCTTTTGCACCCCATCTAGGAGGCTCATGGATTACTGGCTCAATTTATATGAATGACTTCCCGACCATCAAGGACCTCGTGTATGGGAACGGCAACAGCACGCAGGGCTGGCAGCTCAACCTCCCACTCGCCACTCCGGACGGCACGGATGTCTTTTCCCGGGAGAATCAGTTATGGTATGGTAGCATCCTCTGGAGTGTTTATTCCAAGGCGGGCGTAGGGATGTGAGTTGCAAGACCCTTACCCTCCCATTCAAGATATGCTGATCCTGTAACCCCTTCCCCTATTTTAGAGACACGAGCCTAACGGATCCTTGGGCGCGCATGATATCTTACCACTTCTTGAACCAGACCAGCCGTGCAAACTTCTTCTCGAACGACTCTGCCCACGGCGCGGGTCAGTTATGGTCCAACGTGCCGCTTATCCCATCGTGGCAGCAGCACCAAGTTCCGTTTCCGATTATCCAGGCAGACTCGCGGCCCGTCGGTTCGAATCTGACGACCGTGCTTGACCCAGCATCCACAGTGTATGAGGTGGATCCAGTCTCTCACTTCGAGTCTGACCAGATGGTTGCTAATGTGTAACGCAGATTACCCCCCTGGAGTTCGGGTCTTGGGACCCTCAACTTTCTGCCATGGTAAACATCACTTACGGAGGGACGCACTTAAACAACGGGCAACCAGACAATGACACCGCGTGTACCACATTCTTCGACCAAACGGGATTCATGATGGGCACTAGCGCTAGCCTATTTAACGTGAGCATTTTATCCCTGGTCACCCGTCGCAGGGGGGTTTAAATGATACACACGCATACAAGCAAATTCTTGACCGTGTCCGCAATACTATACAAGGCTTTGACCAGAATGCCGCTAAGGCTATTCTGCTCGTGCTCAGCCGGCAGCTGGCAAAGTTCCGCACACGAGCAGATGACGTAGCAAACTGGCCTAACGTAGAGTCGTTTTTCCCAGTCTTGGTTGAAGGGTGTGACTGACCGCAATCCTTTACTGGTAGCCTTTCTATAATCTCACGTCGAAACAGAGCTTCCAGGACGTGAACTCGGATTGGTTGGAGCTCATTGATGGCTCTTCGAATCAAGAAAACGTACCCGTCGGCCAGCAATTTGTCAGGGCACGGGGCTTGGATGTTATTGTTGCCGTTGATGCTAGCTCAGATATCCAAAACAGCTGGCCAAAGTAAGGTTGTCGTCTGGTCTCTATCCCCCGGTCAAGCTCAAAGCTGTTCTTGGTTCCGGTTTGATTTAGTGGCAGTTCTTTGGTCACGTCAGCGTCAAGAATCACCAGTCTGCTCCAGTCTTCCCACCGGTCGTTTCCACCGCTGCCTGGTAACACGGACCAGTTCGTCTCTACTGGTGTCAACATGCGCCCCACCTTTTTTGGTTGCTTCCCTCAGCAAAATCCCCCCGAGTACCCAATCGTCATCTACTTACCCAATTCGCCACCGCTCAACGGCGATGACCCTGTAACCAAGTAATGCGGATCCTATTCTCTTCATCACCCGTCGAGTTTCACTCATACCCTCCCTCTCTCCTATTTCCAGCACCGGTACCTTCCAACTCGATTATCCACTAGCACATACCCAGCTCTTCCTCGACCAGGTCCACGCGAACGTCATTGGGGGCTTCGTGCCCAACGCGAACTCTCCCGACCCGAATTTTGGCAAGTGCTTGCAGTGTGTTGCCATCGATCGTGCGCGGTACCAGGTGAACCCGCCCCCGGCACGCTCGTCCATTTGCACGCAGTGCTTCCAGCAGTACTGCTTTGACCCGAACAACCTAACGAGCGCCTCGGCGCTGACCGGCCGCAAGCTCCAGTTCGTCAACCCAGACCCTGAGGGCGTCTCTGCCCTCTCTGGTTTCCTATCGCAGAGTAAGGTAGCGCTCATCCTCGGTTTCATCGGCCTATTGCTTGTCGTCGCTGGCCTCTCCGTGTTCTTGTGCGTCTATTCACACCTTTTCGGTTTTGGGGTTGATTCTGATGTGGTCTACGCCGTTTTTTTGGTGGTAGATTATGGAGAAAACGTCGGGCGCGCGAGGCTGAGTATCACAAGGTGATGCAACTCCACGACGAGGACGAGCCGCCATTCGTCCATCACGATCAGTACCGCGACAGCTCAACATCGGAGACAGTGTACGAGCTTAGCGACGTACCAGACACGGCTTATGTTCCAGAAGAACATCGATGACATGCCCGACTAATATTAACGAAGATACCGCATAGGACTTTAAGATTTTTTCGATATAATTCGCAGCATTTCGTTACTACGGGTGTCTGATTGGGTTTACATGCTGGATAGACAACGAGCGCTGTTCTGTTCTCCTCACAATCTAAGTTATTGTAGGCTTCATGCCAGTTGGAAATTTTCTAGTTAGGTTCACTTGTATAGTACGTACTCATATCCACCGAGGTGTCTCTCCAAAGAAACTGCTGTCACGCCTGCCGAGTCGTCACCTCAACGATCTCAACTTTCTCCAATACGCCGCCGGTGGTCCATGGCCGACGGCCGTTTTCACCTCACCGCCATCTCGCAAATGTACCCGCGATTCCCGGGTTACTTTATCCAGCTGCCGGGAGACCCCAGTCCCTGAGTCCTCGCCCTCCCATGCTGATGGGCCGGGAAGGTACTAAGACAGGAACGTCGAAGGGTCGACCCCCGGGCTTGAACTTGGAGGAACTCAGAAAGGCCACAATTAGACCTGATCGCCGCGAATGCCCCCTTTTTATGCGGATCCGAACAAATTGCAGGTCGTGTTCAATCACCTGTAGCGTCAACACAATTGCACAGCTGACACTTACGTTCGGTGATGGCGTTTCGTCTGAAATTAGCTGGGGCCTCGATGTGGATATGAATGCATTACGATCCCTCTCTTGGACGTATCATCGTCTGCGCCGCCTACGAATACCTGCTGCCCCCACCCCCTTGTGCGCGCAATCTGATGGACCTGCCTTCGTCTCTACCAATATGCGCATATGAGAAAATATAGTTCTTTTCAACCCTCTGAAACTACTTGATGAGTTTTAAGATGATTGGCTGGCTAGCTGCCAATCGAGGGCCCGGGATTCCGGGGCCGTGAAGACAGATGGGATGGAGTGTACAGCCTCGGAGTCTACCGTCTTCGGTCTTTCTGCGGCCGACCAAAGCAGCATTCCTCCCATTCCTTGCCCCTGGATCACGCTCATCTCACGTCGACGCCACACCACGATATCGGATGAATTCCAAGTGTCACTCAGAAACGCCTTCCTTCTGTTATTCAAAGAGCAGTGAGCTCACGTCGCAGCTTGCTAGACAGCTCCGACGTCGTCTTCTCACCACGGAACTCTCCTTCCCTCAGAGGTTTTCTTCAGCGCCGCTTGGCGCGACAGGACCCTGAAACCAGATGACAAGATCAATTCGGTCCCATGAAAATTGGCTGTCATACAAGTTGGCAAGTCGAAGCGCGCAAGTCTTTTGATCCTATCACCACCGAGAACAAGCATAAATGCTCCGTGAATTCAGAGGAGACGATTGAAAGCTTCTTGAGGTCGCTCAAGTATGTCCAAGAGCATTTATAGGGGTTCCTAGCCCGTTCTCGCCAAATTTCATCTTACTCGTCTTGTCCATCTCCATCCGCATTTCCCCATGACAAAATGCCTGAATTGGTAGGCTGTCATCCGGTCAAGGACATTCAACTCGAATGATTGCGTCGTAGCTCGAACTGATGTAGTACGAGCTATGATGCAATCGTCGATTTGTCCGGGTCCTTCGATAACTTCCTCTGTGGACTTACTATGACATGTAAATAGAACCCCTCCCACTGTGTGCCTCGCGAAGATGGTAGTTATCTACTTAGATACTGTTGTCGCTTCGTTACAAAGATGAATGGAAGTCCCGTGTGAGCTGCTCTTGAATTGAGGAACCGTGCAATGAAATGCAATTAACCTCTCGGAAGAAGTTGTCACGCATGAAATGCGGTGGTGCCACGGGCAAGGCCAAGGGAATGCGAATATGGATTGGCGAGACATGCGTTTGCATGTAGAAGTGGCCTGGACCTCTACGGTACTCATAGACATATAGCCGCCTGATTGCGAATGGATATGCCAGTGGGCCAGTCCCTTCGTCAAGCGCCCCCAGTAGTATGGATAGGAATGTGGTGTTACGACCAAGGTTACGACTATCGGGTATCACATTGTACTATGAGATATCGCGCGTGATCGTTAAGACAAGGGGTAGTCCAAGGGGAGTTGGCACATAATAAGCGACTCTAGTAGTAGGCAAGTCGGTCCTATCACAGTAGAGTAGGCACAGAACTGAGGTGGTGAAACATTCGGGAGACATGGAGTGACGGCCCGGTCATCCCCAATAAACGCGGGAAGAGCACATGTGACTCTCTTTCTCTCACAACGATATTTCGACAAGGAACACCAAGGCGACATCCAGGACATTCACACCTTGCATAAATCTGGGCTAGCCTCGCATTTTGTTGTTGTGACTTCAGGGACGACCAAATAAAGGACCAGCGTACTAGGTTGATCTCGTCTAGCTTTGCGGACGGTCCCACGCCTATTCTGCCATTCCTTCTGACTTTTATTTGGCACATGGTCGTGACTCGCAACATGCAAGCAATAACATATAATGGAGACATCCTACTAGTTCGCTGTCCATCCTAGCGGACCAGTGGGATGTTTCAGTTGTATGATGAAGCTCCCAGGGCAAACTACAGTCCATTATGTACCGTCCTGTCCACCGACGACCCGTTTACCGCCCCCCTGCGACAAAGTCCAAGCGATTGTGAGATTGCGCGCTCCGAATGTGTCACCAGCCGACCTCAGGCCGACCTCCTACCTGTCCCTGTTCCTTTGGCTTACCGTTCACCAAGTAATTGATGTACTCACTAAATATATTGACGGGATGCAAGCAATAGACGCCATCCTTCTCATCGTCCTCATTCACACTTTTAATGTAGCTTAACGCTGGGTCTTCTGTCGACCTATCTTCCTCCGCTGCGGCATCTCAGGTCGTATACTACTGTGGGCTCCCGCTGAATTACCAGAGACGCTCGTTGGGACATGAACGCGCTTCCCGAAAGAAATCGACGACTAAGCTAGGGAATACGCGTACCTGCCCGTCGCTGCCCGTCGCAGAAAGCTTCTCGTCCATTGCAAGCGATTCTCGCATTCGATTTTGACCCTCAACTCCCTTCATTTCCGGCTGACTGGCATTCGGAAAGACCTAGCGCACACTGCGGCGATCACAATGTTCCAGTATCAAATGCAAATGGTTCCGCTGTGGTCCAAATTTGCTCGAAGGGAGTGTCTATAAGTGATTCGAACCAATTTAAAGGGCTGGTCAGCTGCGCGTCACCTTAAACGCATTTGCATTTGATAGAAACAAGACAGGTTTAAGTTAACTGTTTGGTGATGCATTAATTGTTCCTAAGCATATGGTACTACGGGCTATGCTTCATTTGCTTCATCGGTTATGGGAACTACAAGATGTACGGGCATGGGAAAAAAAGCAAGAATGACACTTTATATGGAATAGGATGAGACAAAGAGGTCATCGTCGGAGGTGGCATTTGCCAATGGATCGACGGGTTGGCATGACGATCAAGGTGACCCTTCTTGCTTCTCTTCGCCGTGCTGTGGGGAGAGGTTACGGTCTTTGGTCAGGTTTCCAGACTTGAATCGGATTCCGTTGTAAAATGCTCACCGTGAGCTGGATCCACCATTGACTCAAAGTTCTGTTGTTTGGCTGTCAAAGGTATATCGTCCACCATGTCTGGAGAGTACGACACCGTAGTATCCTAAGTTACAAGCAGATGATAATGTATGGTTGGATGTAACGAGCGTAGTTCCCAGTCCAAGCTGAAGCTGAAAAGGGGAAAGAGGTAGCACCGAGACGAGAATGTGTAGCATAAACTGAAATAACCACCGCAAATTTTCAACGCCAATTCGATCCAGACGTTGATCGATCCGCCCAAGAGAGAAAAAAAGGAGAAGAAATCGTGAAGGACATACAATACAGTGGGTAATAGTGGGTCGTTATACGGGCGAGTCGAACTCAGTAAATGTACAGTTTTCCGGTTTGTTAGAGTTCTTGGACCGAGTTCGCTCGATGGTATGCGTCTCTGTCTCTGTGTGCGACATTTCAAGGTCGCCCAGTGGACGTTGCGACGAATTTATGGTCTCCTCGAATCGAATCGTCGTCGGTACAACGTCTGACATGATCCCCCCTGTGACGGCCCAGGATCTGTGTTAGAACTCGATTAGAAGATGAAGATCGGTGAGCGGGTGTCAGCATTACTTCTCGTCGTTCCAATTAAACTCTGACATGCAAGTATAATCTGCGAGGCAGCGATATATGCGCGATGCGCCAACGGCCATCATGATGACTTTGCGCAGGTGGCATCAGTTGATGACCTTTTCAGCAGTGAGAAGACCAATACTCACGCTCGGGTACTTGGAACATCTAGGCAAGCGAATAGCGTAAACAGCAGGTTTTATTAGTTAAAGGCAGGACATACCAGGTTGAGGCCATCTGTTCGTTTAGAGAGTAAACAATTAGCGCCGATCGTCCACGGGCACAGAAGGGAGGTGTCCCACCGTTCAGATCAAGCAGAATGAAGACCTGACATCACCTTGTGAATACAGGATTGCGTAAGAGTCATATGAGAATTACATACAGTGGGGGGTATCTCCGCGACCGTGACCAAAGCTAACCAAAACAGGCCCTATTCCCAAGGTCGCATCACGCCTCATTTCATTTCGGCAAACGTGAAAAAAAGCTTTCCACTCACTTGGTAATAGAGGAAACGCCAAAGACCAAACATGCCTGCTTCTCCGTACCGTCGTAAACCAGAGAGCATCAAAGCGAGCAGGATAAAGTCTTCCACAAGCGTAATTGTGACAGGCTCGATGCTCCGCTCAGTATGAAGAATGAGGCAGGTATTTGCTGCAGGATCCCAGACGGCATCTGCCTGCGCAATTGACCTCAGCAAAGGCGCAACTCTAGTATTTAAAAAAATAATACCCTCGCCATGCCTACAAGTTCAACGTCCGGGAATCAATATCACAAGGATAGGTGGATTAAACGAACGGAAAACGTACTGCGAACATAGAAGGCGATGTTTACAAGCCAAGCGGAGAGGGCAATTGTAATGACAATAAGATTTCTCTCCCAGATGGCGACGCTGTGTTCGGGGGAAATAAAACGTCTGTCCTGAAAGATATACACATGGACTCACATGCGGAGAACGATAAGGGCTGAGGCAAAAACGAAAGCGAGATAGGCAAAGAACTAGAACCGAGAAATGGTAAAGCGAGATTGCTCTGGTCCCCGGGACTGCAATGGCAGCAAACGCACGTATACAGATATCAACCATACCTATAGAGGTGAGCGGATTCAACAGGACGTCAATTGATCGGAGATGACCTTCACTTACTTTACAATCTAACGGGTGCGCAGCGTCAAAACCAACGAACACTAAGATCATAGCAAGGAGAGCTGCAAGGCGACAACCAGAGTATAACTTTGCGCCGGTATATGATCAGGTGGCTACGAGGGTGTGATGGCGGCAGGTCATACCCATATTGTCCAGCGAGATCTCCGCCTTCCTGTGATAATCTGCCACTCGAACCAAATGGAAGTGAAGTACTCCCATCTACCGGAATCGGCAACCAAGACAAGATAGCGGCGAAGAGTGACTTACATGTAGAGCCCCCCCATTACATGCAGAAGCTTGACAAAAGCCACTGCAAAGCGTTATTGGATCTCCGGTCAGAAAAAACGGCACACGTGTGGTGGAAAGCACAGGTGCGCACGAGCATCGTCTTGTTCGACCTTTGGATCATGGAAGTTGGTCATGATCGCCGGAGAAGAGGCGAGACCAGACCAGAGGAGGTCGAAGGGGCCTTGCGGATGGTGGGGAGAACGACGATGAAGGGGATTGACACGGCGCCAGTATTGAAGCGTTCATAAATGACATGCGCTCACTGTGTGAAGGAATCGTCGTTCAAATATGGCAACGGACCGTCTTTATTACGCTCCACAATCACGCATGTCGCCTGCAGCCGAACATTCGGGTACTAAACGCCGTCCATGGACCCACCACGAGTCTCAGGGACGAGCAAGCGAGACTTGCACATGCAAGAATGCCGTCACGAAATGGGCCCCGAATCAGAAAGAAGCGCTACAGAGAAGCTGTACACTGATGCCTGTCCTCCCTATTTTATGGAACAAGCTCAACAAGGATACAGTAGCAAATACCCTGACAGCGTTTACCCAACTTTGACGCTGATCCTTCCGCCCTATCCACGTCCGGTCGTGGAGCCCGTAGAGGCTTGTCAGGTTATGCTAATATCCGCTTTTTGAGCAACCCTCCTTTTGTGCTTATTCACCAGCCCAGTTGTGGTGCTTGTTGCCACTGGCGCTTGGTTTTGCTCCAGCGCTCCGCACCTCTGTCAAATATACTTTTACTTATCCGGCACAATCTCGCATAATGCCGTACATCTTGGCGCCTCTGGGACTTCGGCACAACCAACAGATGCGAAGTCCTGCATCGAATCTGCATTCGTCAAAAGTCGAGAACGGAACCCTTAAAGGTAGAGTATGATAGGTTTTCTAGAGCCAGCGCTAAATTTGGGCCCTTGTCGCCACAGCGGCACTCACATGCTGATTGGGCGTGAGAGTGTGATTCTGCACCCTTCCCCACCCCCCTTTTCGAATCAATTAACGTGCACCTTGTGTACAAACACATCTAACACACTGACTTGCGTCTACCCTTTTCTCCCAGGGCCCAGGATTGATGTCACAGTATCTTCTGAAAAAACCACTCCTCGGCCAAATAGTGAGAACCAATCCCTTAGGTAATGGCCAACGCATAAGATACTTGGCAGGGGCGACGCCCTACTAAAAGATAGACCGGAGAAAGCTCACAAGGTACAAGACATGCGAATATCAGACGATATCGTTATCCTTCAAATCCGCCGCTGGTACCTTGCCCCAACATTTAGAGGCAGCCTGTGCTCCACTCTGGCTAAAAGCGGGATGGTCAACCAGTCCGCGGTAAATGCGGGAAGCCCCGATTGCCACAATAATAACTGAATTACAATCCGTCAGTGTTCAAGCGTACGCCACCTCCACAGCCAAGGAACTCACCTGCGAGAACTTGGAATATCTGCATTGAAACCAGCGATTAGCGTTTATAGACTTCATAACCAATGGACGCACCAAGTTAAGGGGGTCTACCGAACCCGGGGTACACTAAGTGACGGACTATAGCACGTCCAAGAGAAGTTACATACCATTCAGATCCAAGACAATGAAAACCTAAGACCGAGTTGAATTTCTGACGTCTAAGTAGCAGAATAAACACACTGTAGGGGGGACCTCAGCAAGAGCGACAAGTAAAACCCACGCCAAGCCCTGCGGATAGCGTCAGTCAAGATCAATGGGCAAGTGCTCGATGTGAACACCTGGGTGTATGGGAACCACCAAAGACCACATCTCTGTCGAGCACTTTTCCAGCGAAGGAGACCAAATAGCATGAGATCAGAAGTACAAGGTCAGAAATAAGTGCGGAGAAGACGCCGATCTTTCCATGTTCTGTTCGCAGAGCTGTGCAGGAGTTGCCATTCCAAACTGCGCTGGCCGTAGCTGCGCCTAATAGCACGCACGGCGGCACGGTCAAGGTACGGAGTCATGGAAGTCGAGAGATAGGCTAACAATAAATGTAGGAGACAACGTTGGCGAGCCAAGAGACATATGCGAGCGCGGTGGCAAATTTATTGTGATCCCAGAGTGCAACGCTAAGACGGACGTCTCATTTGGAAGGGTGGAGGTGGAGTGACTTTTTACTCACACTCGTAGGACGATCAGAGCTGATGCGAAGGCGAATGAAAGATATCCAAACATCTGTGCGGCAACTAACATTGAGATAACATCGACGAGATTTCGCGACATCTTACGAAGGTCGCAATAACCCAAGCCTAGATAGTAGCTCAGCGTCCCCCTTGAATAACACAACGAAAAGAGTTTCATACTTGGCAGTTGATTTTATTAGTCATGTCGCATCCTAAATACTGGGATATGTCGCTTAACAAAGGGCACCAACGACATCCCAGATAAAGCTAGGGACGCCTACTAGGTCTTTCAGTCCTGTGATACAGGCCAAAGGAGAACGTACTACCGGGAACGTCCAAGTAAACTTCCGCTTTCCCGTTAGTAAGGAGTAATCGTAGCCGAGGTTTGAGAAGAACTCCCAGCTGTGAGAGATGAGAACTATCTGAACGTCAGGTGAATGTAGCTCACATGTACACCCTACCCAAGACATGCATAAACTTGAAGAGAGCAACTGCCAAGCAAAATTGCCTTAGGTAGATAGTCTAGAGACAAGAAAACGGGCGAACGATCTTCCGCAATAAGAACGGCGGGTTCATCCCAGTAGGTCATGGTACGCGGGGGGCGCCAAGCGCTGAGAAGTGACGAATTGGTTCTGAGCTGGGTAGGGGTATTAACAGAGGAGGGGAAGAGATAGCCGCATGGTGTGGAAACCTAATTGGAATGTATTTAAGGTAGTCGACCCAAGCGAAAGAAAGGAATGCAAGTCCGGTAATCCGGCGGCGGCGGCCTTGAGTCTAGAGCCAACAATCCAAAAATGAACACGGAATACGGTGACGTTGACGGCTTTGTGGTATTGTGCCTCCGTGGTTCATTCACTGCAAAAGTCTTACAGTAAATCAGTAATGGTAGGTTGATTCAACGGATATACTGCTGTGGAGCCTGTGGCGGAGACTTGGGCGAAGAGAAGACAACGCCTCCCGGGAACTGTCTCACGTGATTGCCCCAAGCGAATGACTTGGTGATTATACTGTAGTAGCTCGTCCTGTTTTGCTTCAAGAACTTGAGAGGACACAGGAGAGCTCAGGTCCCAGATCAAAATATTTTGTGTGAGCGGAGAGGGCGGCACGTGACGCGTTCGTTTTGTTCGGACGGTTCAAAGAACCTCCTTTCCGCTTTAATTTTGCCCACCCACCACTCCCGGTTCAAGTTCCAAAGTAACTTCGATGATGAGCCTCGCAGTCCGATGACAATCAGCCCGCTTCAGGTGGGCCCACCCACCCGTTGCGAGCTCGCCCCCGGACGCGCACCCCTCATCTTCGATCGAGAAGCGCTACGCGCTCCTACCCATTAGCTGAGCAGACCTACTAAGTATACAATATTGTTATAGCCTCAGTGAGTCAGTGGCTAAGCCAACTCTTAATGGTATCACCCGCGCGCCGACATCTTCTCTACCCAAACGGCGCGCCACACAGTGTGAGCACAGAGCACGATCGTGACTCACGAAGACCTATACATTCCGTCCAACCTTCACGATAAGCGCGCAGAGATGTTGCGATCACGAGATAAGATCAAGTCTACAGTCCTAAATCGTAACTGCAGGGGCTGTACAGGAAGACTAACGTGACTAGATAGAGTCTTGTAAGTGTTCAGTATGTGAGGAAATAGCACAGGTCGACACTAAGCAATGGCGTACAGTAACTACAGACAAGTATGTTTCATGTACAGTAAGTTAAAAATACGCAGGGCAATGACAAGGACAACAGCATGCAAAGACGTAAAAAGAAAACTGGTACAGACACCGAGGCACGGCCAGGGTCTATACGGTTTCATGACTTTCATCACCCCCACTGGCAGCCTTCTTCGCCGCACCATTGCTGGAGCCGAAAGTCAGAGAGGTAAGAGAGCCTCCAACGGTCAGTTGGCCACCACTCTGCATGCCTCCAGTGTCAGAGGTGTTACCCGCACCGGGACGAGTTGTGAAATTCCCGAAAGGTATGTTATTCAATTGCCCAGCAGGATCTACGTGGACCATGTGGAAGATATCGCTGTGAACGAGGTAGTCCGAAAGTCCACGGTACATGCGTGTGGCGGCAATTGACACGATCAAGGCTGAAAAATGAAAACCGATCATGAACGTGAGGAACCGTATTCATTCCTCAATATCAAGAGGTCTCACGTGCGGGCACTTGAGTCACCTGGATCAGGGTTGAGTGTCAGTTCCAAGTCCATGAACCCTTTCTTGCCAATAAACTCACAACATCCATGCCATCTGTGGTAAAGGCTTCTCCTTGAGCACCAAATCTTGACTTGGGAAAGCGAACCAGTACATACCGTTCAAATTCAAGAAAATGAAAACCTGGAGGTAAACATGAGTCAACCGGGCCGTATTCCGAGTTGTCCTAAATCACTGGCAACGCACCAATGGGGGGATATCAGCAACAGCGGTAACCGCAAACCACACCACACCCTGCGGTTGATCGTAACTCGTGGCATCAATGCAGTACGTGCAGCCAGGGTAGACTTACCTGTGTGAACAGAAGCTGCCAAATGCCGCCCTTCCCACGGCTTTTCCATCGCAAGAGCCCAGCGAGCATGAGGATGAGGAGCACAAATTCAGTGTTGATAATGAAAAGTAGGCTGAATCTGGTTTTCAGCACATCCGACAATCCACAAACTTGGAGGCTTTCAACCCAAGTCGAGCGAGCTGTGACCACACCTGAACTTGGTTAAAAACTGCATATCCAAGTACGACAAGAAACAAACACACAATGCATGCAGGCAGCGAGATTGGCGAGCCACGTAGCCGTGGCAAGGGTGGTGACGATTTTGTTACGCTCCCAGACCGCCACACTGAGAGCGCAGCCATCAATCAGAAAGGCACATCAATAAAACATCTACTCACATGCGCAGAAGGAACAGGGCTGTTGCAAATAAGAATCCTAAATATGAGAACAGCTGCAGGCCACAAGGACTTAGGGACGTCATCGGAAAAAGGACGTCAACCTACATAGACCAAGGTAACATATGCCTAGATGGCATTTCAGTCACCCCATTCGATCGAACACAGTGAGATTTATCCATGCCTGACACTCCCAGCGATGTGTGTCTTGCCCCACCATCTCAAGAATAATGGCGATCAAAGGGATCCACCGGGCGCACAAGTAAAGCTGTAGTATCAAATCTCGCTTAATTCCCCCCTGTGTTGTAACAAAAACATACCATTAACGATGCGTGGCGAGTCCGTTTCTGGAAGATCCGGGTGAAGACGCCGTAATCAAAATTGAGATTCACCAGCATCTCCCAGCTGGTTCATGGTCAATACAGTGCAAAATGAGGAACTGCAAGTTCGAGTGAGAATGAGATCGCTCACATGTACAAGCCAGCCAAGAAATGTATGAGCTTGACATATGCATCTGAAGCGAAAAGCCACTAAGCTTCACAAGGACCTTTGCACGACAGCACGAGTAAAAGACGCACAGTATTCTGTGAGGGCAAGGGAGGGGCTGTGCCAGTTGGTCATGTAGGCGGTAAGCGATATGATGAATGTGACGGAAGGAAGGGTGAGCGAGGACGGTGATTTAATCGCATTTCAAAGCAGTCATCTCGCATCTAGGCAAAACGCCGCAGATGCGGCGAGATCTCTACAAGAAATGCCAAGGAATCAAGATATGATGCACTGGCAAAACCCGTTCAGATACGCCCCTAGCTCAGGCTGGTCACCGGTGGGAATCTTGCTGGTCGCCCATCCGTCGTGCTTATGGACTCGAAAGGCGTCGATAGCCGACCTGGATAGAGATCTGCCGTCACGGCACGGACGTCGAGTAACTTGCGCAAGGAGCTGCTAAGAACCTGCCAGTAAGCGAGTCTGTAAGCCCAAATGGTCAAGTTTCGGTGTAACTTTACACTCCCGCGCCGCGGAACGATGGTAACAGCACCTCATTTCAAATACAAGGTCAAAGACACGACAAGTTGGCCCACTCTACCACCTCAAGGGTACATGATGTATCGAATCACCCACTGGCACGGCGCACGCCCACCGGAAGCTACATACGCAAACTTGAAACGGTTGCCAGTCTTCTTTTAAGGCGTTTTACAGAGCTCATATGACCATAAAGAAGCCGCTAAAAATCCCGTTTAACGCGGCGAGTTGAAGGCCTAGAAGTGCAACCGAAATAAGAAATAAGCAATCGAAACGCCAGTCGAGTGTGCCAGTGGGACGCAGCCCATGGAAAGCCGCTGATATCTTCTCCCCTTCACGTTGACTAGCAATCAGTCATCACGTCAATCGTTTCATGCATGGCCCCGACGGGCCTGCGCGTGTTAGTCTGACAGCGTTTGATCCGGGTAGCCAAACTTCTTGGAAAACGAATCGAAATTCGGGGCTTCTTTCCTCGTGATTTCTGACTCTGCGTCTACGGGCGTAGTGATCCTCCTGAGAATAGTAGGTTAAAGCATGGGTCACCGCCATGTTGACGCTATAACGACGCAAGCTGAGGATAACTTCCAAGAAAAGGACCACTCTTATGTTCGTTCACATCCTCAAGTGAGGCATGTCATCATCGTGGCTACAGAGAAGCTTCTGATCGTCCTCTTTGCGTTTACGCGATACCCAGTGATCGCCGTGGTCAATGTAGGCTGTACAAGATGAGTTAGCTCCGCACTACCCTCTGTCGTCAATGATACATGATATGGAAACCTTGCCTCGACCTTTCTTCCCTGCAGATGACTTCGCTATTTCGATGTGCAGGTCCCGCATTGAACCAGTACCCCCTTTCTGATGATAGAACTTGAAGTCAGTGTTCATGTTAAGAGCTCGATTGAGGCCCCTTGCTGGTTCAACGGACGCCTGTCATGATGCGGACTGAGAATATCATCTTGTAACACGTGGCTGATAAGTATAACTTAGCGGGACGCATGGGACAACCGGTTAGACCGGATAACCGCTTAGGCCGGTTAGGTCTTATGATCATCCCTAGTCGACATCAAGAATCCCGAGGGCAGTAAGACCTGTGCTAGAATCGGTGCCCAAGGAAGGGTCTTTCGGGCCGACACGAAAACGGGGTTGTGACAGCGAAGCAAGCCATCGGAGCCAGACAATTACGCACGTTGTATCCGCTACCTATGACGAAAGGGAAAGCATAAGACATCCTATAATAATACTTTGTGACCACATGCACACTCAGTGCCGGAAGCCAAAGAGGGTAGAATGTTTCATTTGAAAAGAAAATCGTAGAAACTCTTCGTCTTCCCACCATCGCTGTTCACAGACTTCTTCGCCATCGTTCGGCCCAAAGACCGACGATGATTCCTGCGCGCTGGCGAACGTGAAGGGGATGACCCCGAGCGCGCACGTTGGTGAGCATCCCACATGGCTGTCCGCGTGCGGTATGCGGTTCCGCGGAGCCGTAGCGGTTGTGGCGTCTCGTCGTCACTTGCCAAAGACAACGCCCTGGTCCCCTGCTCCAAATCGAAATGGCCACCACCATCACCACGGCCACCTTCACCTTGCACGGACCCAGTTTCCACGTCAGCATCTACATCCGAGGCGATGTCCGAAAGTGGGGCTATTTCTCCTGGGAGGTGACACTGACTGCTGTCTCTGCGGCTGCGCGCGGGCCCAAACTCAGGCTCTGCTGCGAAGTCCGATTCTGAAAGCACGTCCAATCCACTATCGATTGACTGGACGTCGGACAGTGACGAGGGAAGCGCATCGGAATCGTATGATGAGTGCGCGGAAAAGTCACCGTCGGTGGCTGGCGGTGTTGCAAGTGCAGTGCGCATAGCAGGGTCCGGTCGCGACGCATTCGGGCGCAAGATATGCGTGAGGCGATGAGTTGAGGTGTCTTTACCTGACATGGCGATGAACATACCGCATCCGCCACGGAATAACTTTGGTATTAAAAAAAGGAAGGGACGGGGAAAAAAGACTGAATGGACGTACTGAAGCTGACGATGTTGTGGTACCGCGCACAGCAGTGTACAACATAACGCACCCATGTGTCATTCTCGATCCACCAGACGAGTCGCTGTGGGCTGCGCTCGACCTCACGAATATCTTCTTGGCCCGCAACAGCGCGACCAGGGAACTGATACCCGGACTCCCTGTCCGGGTCCAGCACGACCTCGACCCCGCCCAACCAGCGCGTGAGCTCCTCCTCGACGTCACGCACGAGAGCTTGCGTGCGAGCGCCGGAGCGCCGGAGCACCTTGCGCATACCGCGCTTAGAGAGGCTGAATTGCCCCGCGTTGCTCGCCTTGGCGTCCGGCGTCGGAACAACAGCACCGGAGAGCGGAGTACTGCGCGGAAGGTACGGCGGGAGTGGGATGGGGAAGGTTGTGTGCGGGATTGGGAGGGGAGGCTCGAGATCACGCTTTGATGGCACTGCGACGTGTGGATTGTCCGTGAAGCGGGCTGTGCCATTCGAAATTTCCGTTGAGCTCCCAGAGTAGTAGTTTAATTTTGGTTGTGGTGCGAGGGGTGGGTAAAGGGGAGGGAGGGAGAGTGTACTGTGAAATGAGACGCACCATTCTCCCGTCGTCGTACCCAACGCTTGCCCTCGTTATCATTCCGGCGCCAGACTTTCTTGGGCTGGACTGGAACAGTAGGCGACCCTGCTGGTCCAACAAGGTGGGCATAGCGGCTAGTCAATCCAGAGTTGCGGAGGATGAACGGGAAGGACATCGGCACGGGTCCCTTATCTTCCGTTGACGGAGACAGCATAGAAATGACGGTTGGTTGAGCTGATGACTGAGAAACGGGGATATCTTGAGTAACTCCTTCCATGTTCTCGTAGAGTCGGGTCGAATGTGGTAGAGGTTGGAGTACTGTATATGAGGCGATAATACGAGTCACTGTTGTAGCGCGAAGGAATGACTCCTCCGAGTCGACTGTTGAACGCCAGGCACGAGAGGTGACGACACAGATAAGATATCGTCGATCCACAACGGCTACCCGACGGTTCTGCCAGTGAACGCCTGAAGGCCCTAGCACACCGCGCCCTACCCTAGGAGTTGCCCAAAATCGTAGACACTCTATAATGTGAACTCTAGTCCTGGCACCTCACTGTGACCTCAGGCCTCAGTACTCAGTACTCAGTCCTCGCTCGTACACGACAGCGCACGTCAACATATCAGCCACTATCACTGGCACCAACATAAAGTCATGTCACCCGGAAGATGGTATGAATGTTTTTAGGCACGAAAGGAACTGTACGTCGTCATGCATCGACGGTTACACTGCACGAGCTGAGAAGTTGAAACGATGTGCCGGAGTACTGAATCGTTGGGTGGCTTAGGGAAGCACAGCTGTGTTGGTCAATGTGCAGTAATAACCCTTACCCCGAACGGGCTACGTCCTGGCCCCATGGGAACCATGAATGCGTGGACCTTGAGGCTGGAGGGTTGAGTACGTTGGAGTCGTCAACGAGCCAGTTGCGCACATGGTCCATGATAACCTAGTTCGAAATCTATTGGCCTCTATTCTACATACCGACATCATACGAATGATCATCGTGATGTTGAGATAATACTGTGACTGATGTCTCAGGAGCCAAGCAACGAGTGTTGAGAAGAATGGCGGCTAGTAAGCAGATGATGCCTGAACACGAATGGGATAGAAACAGAAACACTCATCATTCTTCAAACCACTATCTTTCCCAACGAGAAACGGCAATGGGGTAACCGGCAAGCTGTCGTGCGGAAACAAACTGCTCAATGCCTTCCTGGACATGTCTCAAATATCCCGAAGGGTATCGCCCCGGGAAAAGTCTCCGCAGGGCGGGTAACACTTCTGTCACTCTTTCCCCAGAAAGCTCTTGCAAAGCGGGTGCGATACGTGGTGTGCATCCCCAGGATATGTAGAGATCCTTCACAGCGGTAAATGGATGTAAAAGTTCCAGCCATTGGCTGTTCTCGATGTCGTCCTGCCAATGCACATCCCAAATTTCAGGCTCGATGTAGAGGCATTCCACCATGGGAGCCTGAGGAAAGGACGAGCTGCAGACCTGCGCCAGAGATGAAAGCTGCCAATCTGACTGTCTGCATGAGATTCCCAACTCAAGAGCTCCATCAACCGTCGTCTGTGGAAATGTGACCCGAACGTCCCCAACGTCAAAGATCACATATGCTTCATCAAGTGCCTTGAACATTGGTGTGCGACTGATGAACTGCGCAACTTGTGGAGTGTCGAATATCAATTGATGGAAGAAGGTTATATACAACTCGTCGAGTAGAGGGGCATCGATCCGGGCCACGAAGTCCTCTAAATATTCGCTGACCCCTTTGAATTCCAAGCTGGTGAGAACAGGAAGGAGAGTGCGTGGCGGCAGAGGGGGACGTCGGCTTTTCCAGTCAGGGCGACTTCGAGGGGATTCGAATATGATGACGAGACCTTTGAGGCTGGTTAATACAGAGAGGCCAGTGACCATCGCTTCGGGAGAAAAGTACCCGGAATGAGGAATATTCCGAAGATCAAGATAGATAAGGTGAGTGGCGGACAAAAGTAGTTTGGGTAGTCCCGGAAATGGAATGCGATGCAGGATGACTGTTTGCAACTGTGGTGCAGATCCACCCAAGAATGAATCAGGAACAACCGGTGCTGTTTCATCTCTGGGCCGAAGCCCCAAATGTGTCAGTGCCGGGAGTGACTGCTGCGTTGCTGCCAAGACTTTGTCGAATTGCGAACTTGTAAGATCAAATAGACCCAAAACGCATATGCGATCGTTGTGCCCGACTACCGCAATGATGTTATCCGCATCCCACGTCTCGTAGCCATTGACCGATATGACGATGGGCAAGGCTGGCCAAATGTACAGCGTCTCCCTCACTGGTGTTCCGGCTGTGCAGAGAAGTCGCAAATTCAGGCGACGTGGTGACCCAAAAACAACTCCTCGCCATTTTCGGCACACGTGCACCAGCGTGTACCACGCCTCCACCCGTGTTCGTTTTTCATACACATAGAAATCAAATATTTCTAGGAGGGCAACGTCCGGGAGCATGTCGATTGTCACCCGGGCTACATCACACCAGTCAACAATCGGCGCAGGTTGTTGTACAAATGGTGTACGTACATCGGCCTCCTTCTGTAAGTTCTTTCCCGGTCCCATAATGTGCTTGCTTTTCGGTCAATAAGCCTTCAAGATAGCCATCTATCAGAATCGATATCGATGACCCAGGGCGGCAAGGAAATGATGGTGGGGCGATGGCAGGGCATGCTGGGGAGACTGGATATTCGAGACACTCTTGATCAAACCTATTCGAGCTAGTTAGTTCAGTAATCGGGTGAGTGAATTTCCCTCGACATACGTACCGTAGTGAACTCATAGATGAGGGTTCAGCGTCAGAGGCGAAGAGTTGAATTTACCCATCCCTGCAGTTTTATACGAAGTACAAACCCTACTACACAGCCCTCCACGTAATACCTTGAGTTCGTGATGGAGCGCTCTCGAACGCCCATACGATGACTACATCGCCACGCCACGAGCACGCCCCGCGGCCGGCAGCACATCATGACCTGTGGCCGCGGTCCCTGCCCCGAAACGCTGGAGCACGGCGCGTCACCATGTCCACTGTCCCGACCCGTACACGAATCCGTCTTTGTCTTCCAGTCGTCTATCGTGGTGCTTTCATGTTGATGACACCTGTTTCCCCAAAGGAATCGCTATTCCTCGGTGTTGGTCAATACATTCGGCGCGAACGAGCTGACTCAGCTGAGGTGCTGAAATGATGTGCCGAGGAACTGAACCGTTGGGTGGTTTAGGCATTGGTCTAGGTGCAGTAATAGCCTTACCCCGAATGGGCCACGTCCTGGCCCCATGTCAGGTGATCCGTGGACCTGAAGGTTGAGCACTTTGAGTACTTAGCGTCGTAAGCGAGCCGGTTACGCACACGGTCGGTCAATGACGACCTAGTTCAAAATCCACAAATGCGTCTAAGAGAATACATGTGACTGATGTCTCAGGAGGTGAGCTATGAGTACAGTGTTGAGAAGAATGGCGGCTGGTAAGTAGATGACGCCCAAACACGCATGACTCATGGGATAGAAACAGAAACACTCACCATTCTTCAAACCACTATCTTTCCCAACGAGAAACGGCAATGGGGTAGCCGGCAAGCTGTCGTGCGGAAGCAAACTGCTTGATGCTTTCCAGGACAAGTCTCGAATATTTCGAAGGGTGTGGCTGCTCCAGGAAAAGACTCTGCAGGGCGGGTAATACTTCTGTCACTCTTTCCTCGAAAAGTCTTGCAAGGCGGGCGCGACACGTGGTGTGCAACCCCAGGATATGTAGAGATGCTTCACAGCGGAAAATGGATGTAAGAGTTCCGGCCGTTGGCGGTTCTCGATGTCGTCCCTCCAAAACATATCCAAATATCCACACTGGATGTAGAGGTGGTCCACCATCGGAATGAGAGCCCGAGGGAAGGACGAGCTACAGAGCTGCGTCACAGACGAAAGCTGCCAATCTGACTTTCCGTATAAGATTCCTAACTCGAGCGCTCCGCCAATGTCTGCGGAAGGGTCCCAAACGTCAAGGATCACATGTGCTTCAAGATGTGCTTTGAACTTTGGTGTGCGACCGATGAACTGGGAAAGTTGTGGAGTGTCGAAAATAAGTTGATGGAAGAAGGTTATCACTAACTTGTGGAGTAAAGACCTTCGCCCTCGACTGCTGGCACCCCTTCCAAGGGGTGTCTTGCGCTTGCGGAACGAACTCCTTCCGGACGACGCATTCTCTCCAGACGGCGTGATCGTCTCCTCGAGTTTAACGAGCAAAGGTTCCTCCTTCACGGAGACATCTGTGACTGAAGCTGTCGCAGTGGTATCTCCAAGCATTGAGATATCGACTTGGCTTGCCGTCTCTGCCTTGGCTTCTTTCGGCTTGATCGCGATGATTCCAGGGTCGTAGATCTCCCCGAGGCCGACGGCTGCGGTCTTCTTCCGCAGTTTCCAGCGCCCTTCGTCCTCGTCTGCGGGAGCCGCCGCGCGTTTATCGCTTCCTGTCCGCTGATTGCCCTCGGCGTTCTGCACTTCGTCCACTGTCCCAGAAGGAGGCTCTGTAAGAGCCGATTCCACTGTCTGCCAGTCGCCTACGACTCCCTGCGTCCTTCGACGTTCAGCCTCCGCGCGGCACGCTCGATATCCGGGTCTGTGTATCCGAGTGATTCCGGAGTAGAATCATAGTCCGACATTCCACCGCGTTTCTGAGGCTTCTTTTCCGAGGGTGCAACGGTGGAAGAAGAAGGCGAGCTCGCGGTGGTTGTGTATTGTGCACGACCAGCGCCAACTTCTTCAGCGAATGCGGCACTGGCAGCCTTTGCATCGAGAGAAGAATTAGACAACGACGAGCGGAAAAATGAGCAGCAACTCACCTGCTCTATCCCCCTCATCTCCCTTTTCTCCTCATCGGTATATTTCCTTCGTTTCTCACCTACCTTGTAGAGGCCGCGTACGAAACGGTTGACGTTGCCCTCATGTCGAAAGCCATTTTCATGATATTGCCGTGAGGGGACATCATCTGCAATGTAAGCGTCACTGTACTTGCAAAAATAACGATTGACCCGGGGTGGGAAGATGAGATCGAATACGGGGTCGCTGACTAATAGAGAGAAGACAGCGAGCGCCTAAACGAGCTCTGCGACTTCTAAATACGTACAACAACCATGTCCGTGGAAGAGAAAACAGCTTTAAGTGAGGAGATCACCGCCGATCTCCTTGCCGACAATGGGCCAACAACTCCCGGGCCTTACCGACTGTACAAACGGCGATGGCTTGGGGTCTTTGCCATGGTCAGCACAACTTTTTTTCCCGCTTAGATAAAGTTGAGACTTTGTGCGAAGTTTATGCTCGAAGCTGTGGCCTCCGCCACTTGGCCTTGGTTTGGTCCCATTTCTAACAATGGTGCAACGTTTGACTTTGTTACCCTTGGTTATCACTGACAGACAGTATCTCCAGTTGTTCGCGATTTTGGGTTCACCCTGGACGAGGCGAACTGGTTGGGCAACATCGTTTCCTGTGTATATCTTCCAATTGCTTTTCTTACACCCATTGTCACCAAGCGATATGGGGTGAAGAGATGTGTACGTTTCGTATCTCGTTTATGCGATGCATCTTCTTATCTCGCTTGTGCAGTGTGACATTGCTACTGCCCTAATTCTATTATCGGCGTGGGTCCGCTACGCTGGAACTTCGCGATCGTTATCCAAGGGCGGAGCCTACGCGCTCATTCTCATTGGCCAGGTGGGAAACGACCCCAGATCTCCCTCCTTCCCTTTACCTTTTGCCTTTTGTGCTTTCTTTAGGCACTGGCCGCCATTGCGCAACCAGTATTCCAGATTTTAGCCCCTAAATATTCAGAACGGTGGTTTGACTTGAAAGGCCGCATGACTGCGACAATGATCATATCGATAGGCACGGATTCCTTTTTTCACGAAGCGGAATCCTCACAACTGACTCGAGCTCGCCGCTCGTCTCAGCGAATCCTGTCGGTGGCGGGTTAGGTCAACTACTGTCACCTGCATTCTCGGATACACGCAAGTCGGTACGTGCATGCTCAGTCACTTTCCGCGGTGAGCATGTCAACATAGCCATGCAACCTTTTAGATTCTTGCACTGGCCACCATATCAACGGCAGTCGTCCCTTTAGGCCTCCTTATCACCGAAGCGCCACCAACACCCCCATGTAGGGATTCATCACCTTCCCATGCAGTTCCGTGGACTAAAAGCTGACTTATCTCAGCCTTTTCTGGCTCTCGCATTCCGTCGCCGTCTATCGTCTCACTCGCCCGAGCCGCGGCGGGGCTTAGCTGCCCGCCGGAGGCATATATGACGTTACGCGAGCGATTCGATTTCATCATCCTCGTTTCTGTGTTCTCGACATTTGTCGCAGCGTCAGTCACCAGGTTTTTTTTATTCTCCTCTGTTTCTCACCCAGACTACTAGTATCAATACGTTCTCCATTCTCAGTTCCCAATGGCTGGTAAGAGCGCCGTGCAAATGGATATTTCACGGTCAAACTGATCCGCGTATCGTCCACCTAGTCTCCGTACGGTTACTCGGATAACACTTCTGGTTATATTGGGGCGGCTATGCTCCTATCGGGTATTATTGCAGCTATCGTTACCTCGCCTATTTTCGACCGTGTCTTAACCCATCACCTCGGAGTTACTGTGCGTACTCTGTGTCCAATCGTTGGAGTGGCTTGGTTATCCGTTATCTGGGCCGGTACGGAGGTTCCATTCCCCTTCTCCCTGGGGTCGTTATGCTCAATCATACTCACTACAGTGAGACCGCATAATGTCGCGGCGCTTTTCGCCATTTTTGTTGTGATTGGGGTGTGCTCAATTACCCTTTTGCCGGTTGCGATCGAGCTCGGCGTTGAACTGACCAGGAACCCAGACGGGAGTTCTGCAGTGTTATGGTTCTTGTGCGCGCTCTCTTTCCGCTACTAAGCTGCCTCATCAAAGACTGATCTTCTTCCTTTTGTTCAAAAAGCGCAAATCTTTTTAGTATCATCTTTGTATTAGGTCAGTTAGCCCCGCCATTTCCGCCTTCCATTCAATATCGTCGCCCTTCATTCAAAGTTCATTACTGATTTTCTTTCTTTCTTTTTCCTTCTCTGCTTCATCCTTCGCAGTGCAAGGTGCTCTTCGCGCCTCTCCCGCAGCGGACCCACCGCAGAACATGCACCGCACGATCATATTCAACGGTGTCTGGGTCTCTATCGTCGCTGTACTCGTTTTCTTCCTTCATGGAAAACAGGCGCGACGTGAACTGGATGAGCAGATGTACGAGGAGCAAGGGACGATGAGTATGAAACCGGACCAGATGGTAAAGCCTCGCCCACGGGAGTCATCGCTGGAAGCTTGAGTTGTTTTATTTTATTTTTTGAGGGGGTATGTTTTGAGTCCACACCGCCTGCTTCATGTACCATTACCGACCCTTTTACATCCACTGAAACCCATATCTACTTTATACCTTTTATACCTACTTCTGCACATGTATTTACTTGGTGCGACCATTTATGCTCGGACCCATATCTGCTTTGATATATTGCTTTGGATATCTGCATGTGTGCTGTTGTGCAGTGCATAACTCCAGTGGTCGTACACGGGAAACTGTTGAACGATGGGCCTCGCTGATCCCAGGAAAGCGTATAATCGTGACTCAACTTGATCCACAACGTACAGTACATATAGGAGAACCAACTGAGCAAACAAGCGCCCCCTCGACTCGAAGATGATCGCAGTGGATAGATTCGAAGCTGGCGTTATCAAGACACTGGCCATTTCTCTTTTTCTGTCTCTCATTTCCTTCCAAAAAGACTAGACTAGTAGCGTCAGAGAATCTCTGCTCTACAGAAGAGGATCATCAACGGGGCTCTTGTAACCCTACTGTAATGGTTACAAGAAGGATATAAACACCCAGTGTTCATGATGGTCCAGCGTCCGATGGCTTCTTGAATCCCTGAAAATACTTCTCTCGGAAGTCGCGATGGGCGGGGACGTGGATGGGCGACGAAGGATTTCCCTCCCTTTCTGCGTCACCGTCGCGCAGCGCCGGCGGCACGGGTTGCGAATCAAAAGTTGGTGGTGGGTACGATCGAGACGTCGCTTTGCGGATCGTGATCAACTGAGCTTTACGATTAAGACTTTTTTTTTAAAAAGGACCAAGCAAGAGATAGGGACAAGCACGCGTGGTGCGGGTGAGAAAGTGGGGTGACACGTACCCGCCGACCCCAGGCGCCGAAATCCTGCAGCGAGTTCGCGATGACTTGCATGCCGTCGCAAAGCACGCTATCGAGATCGAGCTCCTTGTACTCATCTATTACTGTTGGTAGGAAGAAGACCAGGCGGCCGCCGGGCTTGAGGAGGTACCTCGCAAGTATGACGAGGTCGGCCGCGAGTGCAGATAACTCGTATGGTTTGGTGGGTGGTACGTACTGCTGGACATCCCTGTGATACAAGGGGAAACCCGAGGAGTCAAGCTCATGTTGAGTCACTGGCGCTATATACGCACGTGCGTGGTTGTGGGGGAAGAGGTGAATCAGCCACACGCTCCTTTTTGCGGCCAAGACGTTTTGCACCTGCTCGAACGCCGTCTACAGGGGGTAGGTATCAGACTCAGACATAATGATGTGCTCGTTGCGCTGCAGATGAGAACTTACAGGGAGGATCGGTTATGATAGCGTCGAAGAGCCCGCCACATCTCCAGGGATTTCGCGTAATGTCGAAGGTGCACAGGTCCAAGATGCGCTGACGAACACCATATTGGGCCGCGGCACGCATGATCCCCGGTTGCGCCTCTGGTGGAAATAACTCCGTGGGTGGGTTATTCGGATGGCAGACAGACTCAAATCGCCAACCTTTCCCGCGCATCTGTCGGCCATCGATGTCCGAGCCGAATACGAACGCACCGAAATGAGCGGTTGTCTAGTGTGTCAAGAAATTTCGTAAGAGTCGATGGCGATGATGAGAAGCTGTCGACACCGTACGTAGGCCATACTGCCCGTCCCTATAAAAGGGTCATAGATCAACTTTCCTGGTGAGGCCTGTGTCGTGCGGCGCATCATTATCCCGGGATGACGGAGTGACAATAAGAAGGCGATACTTACCAAGGTTTGATTTGCCATGAGAAGAGATATTTCGGCTTCCATGCTTGTGTTGCCAAAGTATTGTCGCTTTTTGACGTCGAACGTTTGGATCAGTGGACGCGCGCTCCCTTGCTCTAACTGGACCATGATGACGATAAGGGAGATTCAGAGTGACAAAACCCGTTGATTTAGTCCAGCAGCCTCTGCGCACCAACCTGCCGAAAAATACATCGCGAAATTCACTAGCGCCTTTGTGCTCAAGTCGAACCGTGCGGTGACCGTTCGGGTCTGTATGACAGACATTGATGATAATAATCAGATACATGAATTCTCGGGCACAGCCCTCTAGAGGAGAGTTTAGCTCACACTCTTCGAAGCATCCCAAGGTGACCTCTGGATTCAGGAGATCGATCGTGCCCATGAATCCCATATACGAAAAATCCTCGATCACTTGACGTTGTCGCGCTTTGGAGATGGAATGGTTATAACCGTTCACGACAAACTTGAAGGATGTATTTGGGATGTATTTCTCCCACAGGTGCCGCGAGGCTCTATTTTGTCTGTGCACATCTTCATACGTGCAACCCTTGGCGTACAACTCGTACACAGACCTTGCCATAGGAACCACATGGCAGGTAGGAACCGAGACAATCAAAATATCAATTTCGCTCTGTGAATGCTTCGAGTGGCCACCTACTTGATTAGAATGCATCTCCGTGCAAGCAGCCGTACGTGCTCCTCCTTTTCAAGATCGAGGACACCGAATGGTCGCGACGGATCAATGTCGTTTTCTATGTTAAGGGGGAAGCCATAGAGTTCTGCGATAGATAGTAGTTCCGGGACGCGAAAGTCCTCGTGAGCCTGTGCAAAGACGATGAGGTATTGTTGGGATGGCATAGAGGTAACCTCCGCATCAGTCGGTCCGGCTTGCTCACAGCACAAGAGCCCCGATCGCTCCTTTCTCTGTCTATTCAACTCTGTTGTATCCCACTTTCCTGCGATGAGCAATTTCTCCGTGAAATGTCATCCGTGAACGTTTATTGCGTACTTCAAGGCATACTGGAGACCATCGAGCCTGGAAACTGTGCGGTCGTCCTTTGCTCTCGTTCCCCTTTTGCGATGTAATCGATGCTCATCTTCAACGCGGGTTGGTCAAATTACCGCATACCACAACCAATGACACAGTCTCAGATAAAGCCGTGGAGAAACTAGGCATTCTATTCTCCGAACAGCTTTTGCTGGCTGCCCTCGACCTAATCGATAGAGACTGCGGTATGAGAAAAGCATCGCCTTCTCTTATCCGTGAAGATAACAAGCCTTACCGGTCTTGTGTTATTTTCCAACAGTGATCAAGTACACTCCGCCTTGGGGTCGAAGCCATTTCTCCGTCCTTGGGATGACAGGCTCTTACGCCGTTTTCCCAAGCCTGCATCAATCCTGCTCCATCCCGTTCTTCTGCACCTGCCCGGCGTTCTCCTATGCTGTACTAATATCCCATTCTCAGATCACGGTATGTGTGCCTACATCCTCGAAAATATTTCATCCTTTGTGCGACAGGTGGTGTATCCGTAGTGCAAACACGTCCTGGCCACTCTAATCGCCGAACGGTTGTCGAAATGCGTCGTACGCGAGATGAATAAAGATGAGTTTACGAGCATCCTTGCACAACAGACCTTGGACACGTAGGAGCACACAACATCAATGCCCGGCATTGCCAGCACCGTACAGCAGATTAAATATAGTGAAGCTTCAACGTAACTTATCGTATATAGGTATTTAAGGGAGAATTAACTCGACGGAGAAATCAAATGAACAAAAGTAATTTAATCCAGCAGGGCGCCTCTGTCTAGGTCCTTAGAAGCAGACCCATCCATTATAGCATCATCGTGCTGCTCGTCCGTAAAAATTCGCCGGAGAGATCGCTCTAATACGTCCCCCAGCTGCCTTGGTCTTGTCTTTATCCTTCACTGCTCTGTCCTCTTTGCACCCAGGCTCCTCTTGCATACGCCACACTCTCCAGTCTAGCACCTCCGCGTACTCTATCAGGGACTTGACGAGTGTCCTGAGCTCATTTGGCGAGGGAAGAGGTCGAGGGTCGTCACCCCCATGCATCTGCACTTCGCCATCGTCTTCATTCGACTCTCCGCCTGATTCCTCCCCCGAGACAGACGACAGGGATGAATCAAATCCGGGCTCGTCTTCAGTATCAGATGCGACAGACAACGGTGTCAGGTTGCTCGACGACGCGCCAGAACGCGATTCATGACTGCCGGTCTTTGGTAAGCTGCTGGTCTTGGCGCTTGCAGCTAAGGGTCGTCCGTCCGGGACTGCTGCGGCTCGCTTGTCGCGACCCTCGCCCTTGGTGTCGGTGATGAGATGTTTCCCTTCCGCTAAGCCATTCTTGATCGCGATCCAGTCTGCCAGTCTACGGATCTCGTCCGGCTGCCAGATTCCCCACCATCGTTCAACGTCGTCATCTTCGTCGTCCTCGCCCGCGGGGACGAATCCGTCGACAGGCTTCTTTCCCCAGACGGAGATGAACCATCCCCATCGTCGCAATGCGCTGCGTTCGTCTGCGCTGACGACCGCACGGCCCTGTGCTTTGCCGCCTTTGGTCATATCTCCAGCAAGGAGCGCCGCTGCCGCCTCGCGCTCGGCCACGCTGGGTGTGAGCGCAAAGTATATGCGGCCATCATGGTCGGTGCCCAGTGGCGCAAAGCGTAGGGCATACGCGTGTAACGTAACACGTTGGGCCTGCTCGAGAGCGCTCAAGGTTCGTTTGTACTCCGTTCGGGTCGCCTTGTCCTGCCAAGTGCACGCTCACATCTCAATCTGACCGTCAGAACCAAAGAAAAGTGTCTTACTGGATTATTAGTCTTCTTCTTCACCTCCCACTGCTCGCGGATAGCCTTCGCTCGCTCCTTTTCCTCCTTAACACGCTCCTTCGCCTCCTTGACCCCTTCCTCAAACTCGTCGCGTATGGCTTGAGCATTCAGGACCATCTCGATCAAAGGTAGTATGATGGGTACGAGTTGCGCAGTGGATGTGACACTGATACCTCCACCATTTAATGCGCCGCTGCGTGTGGTGTGTATTTTGGTATTCTGAGGAGGGGGAAGTGGGTTCGGGAATATGGGCTTGTTGTCTGCCTTCGCAAACTCAGCGCGCAGAGCCGCAAGTGCACTCCACATGCGGCTTAGGTTGGCACAGGATGCCTTAATCTCTTGTATTGCATCCTGGATAGCCTTCTTCTCCTGTTTGCCACCAAACTCGGGCTGGCTGTTCAAGAGTAGACTAAGGAGCCCGAGGAGAATTGCTCGTAGGCATGTCTCGCCCACCCATCCCATCTCCACATCGATATCTTGCTCCAATTCATCGTCATCATCGTCAACCTCATGCGACCGCCGCCCGCCAATTTCCTCTAGCTCTTCTAGGTGGGCGCGCGACATGTCGAGTAATTTCCCGAATCGGAGAACAAACTCCCGGATCGCAATGCGCGGTAGTGCCAGGTCAAGCGTAAATGACGACGGAACGGGTACGGGAGTCCAAAGCACCTTCGGGAGAGGTTTTGGTTTGCGACTGACAGGTAGCCTCGGCTTTGGAGCTGTCACATGTGTATCAGTGTTGGGTACCTTGGGCGGCTTGGGCACCTTGCGTCTGTTGGGATCATCAGGAGTTTGTTTGCCTTTGCCTGGGAGTATACCGGTCATCTTGACATTCCTGTCAAGCATGACGGCAACTGAGTCGGCCCCGGTTTTCTTCGCTGCCAACGTCAAGTTGCTAGGGATGGGAATGGGATAAGAAACAAGGATTCATGAGACGGATTGAAGCATACCCAGTGGGTTCAAGACCCTTGGCTTTGCGACACCCACGGCAATTACAATTACCAAGGCAGCGCGGACATCTAGCGAGGTCAAGGAGTAAGAATATGGACGGGGGAACAGCGAGTTCAGCGTACTTGAAGATGTAGCCTTGCGCTTTGTCATGCCCAGCAGTGTCTTTGGATTGGCCGTCGATGCCACGATCCTTGATCTCGTCTAGGTCCTGCCCATAACGATTCTTAAGGCATGGCCTGCAGTACTTGGCCTTGCAACGGGCAACCGAGTGAGAAGCCCTGATCTTATAAGTGCAATATAGTCCGACTGGGGAAGGGTTTTAGACTGGTGGCCAAGGACATGATCAGGGCCTGCCTTAGTTCACCTGAAGAATCGCGTTTCTTATTGCATTGGTGGCAGTAGAAAAAGCCATTCGGAAATTCAGCCGTCATGTTTGATTCTTCTGTGCGGCTGGGCCTTGTGGAACCTTGGGCCTTAGATGTCATGGTGGTGACTTTGGGTCTTTTTGACTTGGTTTCGGGGGCGCGTTGCTCGGTTTCGTCTAAGTTTTCCTCAGAGCGTTTGCGTTTAATGGCGGTTAATGGAGACTCGGTGATTGGCATGTTATGCGCGCGTAATTGAGTAAGTGGATTGTGATGAGAGCAATTAGTGGTGCGGGCTCCGATAGCCTCGGATGGGCAGAGAGAATATGGCGAACGTGGAACGAGAACGTATACCTCCGGAAGTTTGGGGGACCTGGACGAGGAAGGAAGGGCACGCTGAGCATGAAGGGATGACAGGGGCAGCGACATGGGATGATGTGGTTGAAGATAAACCACCGAAAGTGTGTTCCGTCCTCGCGTTCCGTTCAGTTTAATTGACCGTCTCGTCACGTGTCGTTTAAACGAGCGATCACGTCCACCCCCCACGTGGCCATCGGCCGCCCCTAAGCAAACAGATTTCCTCCTCCCGATCCACTCGTACTACCGGTCACTTTCCAGCACACCACCATCTAATACACACACCCCTCTCCCCTTTTCTACATGGCACACGCAGATCATACCCGGGATCCCTGGTGTGTCTACTTGTGTTTTGACATTTCCCACATATAGACTAATTGCTGTCCAAAAACACAGCCCATGGGTGATCCTCAATGACTTTGGCGGCGCCTTTGCCATGGGTGCCGTTGGTGGTGGCATCTGGCACGGCATAAAAGGCGCGCGGAACTCACCAAGGGTATGTTGTCTCATCTGCTTGTTTAGGGGCGTGATATGGCGCTAACACTTGCCACGACATATAGGGTGAGCGTCTCGCTGGCTCCATTTCGACTATAAAAGCCCGCGCACCCGTCACCGGTGGCAACTTTGGAGTTTGGGGTGGTATGTTCTCCACATTCGACTGCGCTGTGAAAGGATACCGGCAAAAGGAGGACGCTTGGAACGCCATTATTTCCGGCTTTATGACGGGTGGTTGCTTGGCAGCGCGCAGTGAGTCTTTGTTTCTCGTACCTGCCGTGTTTAAGTCCGACATGGACTCTTCACAAATGGATGGGTTCTTAATCGGGGTTTTTTTAAATCCATTAATTTTGATCTTTTACTCACATTTCTCTTCCCAGGCGGTCCAAAAGCCGCTTTCGGGTCCGCTGTTGCTTGCGGAATCTTACTTGGTGTATTCGAGGGTGTTGGGGTTCTCCTTGGTCGGGTATTCTCGGAAGGCACACGACCACAACTCCCTCCTTGTGAGTTTTTCCTTTTCCACTCTTATGGGATATAACTCACACAAGTACCCTCAGTACCCGAGTCGATGTCTCCGCAACCGTCATCATCTGCTATTTAGCTCTCATCGCATGCTCTCCTCTGCTCCATCCGTAATATTATCCCTTCGCATCGTCCATTGGGTGCACTTGGACGGTTTGTGACACCGACATGTGCGCTCATCTATACAATGCATCACGGGGCCCGCAGTCGCATACTCCTCACTCCATATATAATCATTTCCTGTGTAAATAGATCATATTCTAGACATTTCACAGGCGAGATGAGAGACAACAGTTTGCCAAGGAAGGGTCGGGCATTCTATGTGCTATGAATATCGAGATTCAGAAATAACAACGTCGAGCTTATCAACCTCCCGCTTCAGCTGCCCTATCTCGTCTTTGCGTTTCACAACAATGCCTTCGATGCCCTCCGCTGCTCGTACCGGTACTATTAGAACTTGCTTCTCAAGTGCCTGATCAAGTGCACCCTGAATGCATCACGGTAAAACATCAGTGATGACGTCCAAGGAGAAAAAAAAAAGGGACAAATGACCTCAACGTCCCGCTCCGCCGCCTCCTTCACCCGACTCCAATCAGCCCTCCACATCTTCCGCATCTTATCCCACCTCCCAATCGCCCAACGAAACCCAACAGCCGCTCCGAGCAGCACCCCGGCGCCAGCCACCTCGCCGACCTGATGCATAAACACCAACACCCCCGACGCAGCACCGACGCCGACGCTCCCAGCAACGCGCAGAATCAAGACCTGCGCCGCGCGCGCCAGCGCCGCAGTTGGGCCCGCGTCGAGGCGCGCGAGACGGTGCTCGAGCGGGCGAAGAAGCGCACGTGGCTCGAGAGCGAAGGATGGTGCGTGCGTGAGCTGGTTCAGCGCGTTGAGGAGGACGGGCGAGCGTAGTGTTGGCGGGAGTGCCGCGGTGCGCGAGAGTGCACGCGAGGCTTGCCTGGATTGCGTGCTCGGTAGCGTGGCGAGCACGGGCAGTAGACCGCTCGCGATAGTCCCTACCCAGGCATCTCGTACCGCCTGCCGCATGCGCCAGCCGACTTCGTCCGGTACCCAGAGCACGCGCCACCATGTCATATTCTCCAACACGGGTAACACAATATCGTCTGCGTGGGACATGGCAATGTGTACCTTGTTGCTTTTGTTTTTGCTGCTGTTGCTTTGATCGGTCGTTGCTGTCGCTTCTGCTTTCATCGGTGTACTGCCAGATCGATGCGATGGGGTCGGGTCATCGAGTAACACCCGTCCCAGGGCGGGGCCAAATACGGTACGGTGAGCATCCGCACTCTCGTGCGACGTCTCGCTTCGTAGAATGCGAACAAGAGCAGCCGCTTCGCGTAGTTCTGCTTCGGCACCATCCAAGCTGTTACGCAGGACACCGACGGCCGCGCTCACCAGCGCGTCGCCTTTCTGTACCGAAGTGGGAACAGACTGCAATTGGCGCCTAAGCAGACTCAGGCCAGAAGCTAGGGCATCATCTGAATAACGCTGTACGTGCAATGCGTCTGATGAATTGGTGTGCAATGCGCGAATTGACAATAAAGCCCGGTCGGGGTCGACGAAAAATACACGATTCGGACTAACTCCGAGCTCGAATACGGTTGGTGGAATACTAGATGATGTTGAGATAGGCGAGGGAGAGGTGATTAAAAGGAGGGCGTGTGGTGGAAGTGGGTACGGCAATACTGCCGCTCTTGAATTCGAAGACGAATATGAAGCAAGGGTCGTGAGCGGTGTGGTAAGTGGGTTGAGGACGATGATGGGGATATGGGCTGTATATAAGAGTCGCAGGTCGTCTTGGGATAGCTCACGAGTTGGTCGCAGTTCTATGAAGCGCACAGGGAAGGGCATGGATGCCAGAAACGAGGACGATAAATGTATAACGTGCGATGACGAAGGTGATGGGCCTTCCGAGTTGCTTTTCGTATCCTCGATCGGAGACGCAGCATACCTGCGGAATGATCAGAACCAATGATGGGTAAGCACACAACTTTCGTACTCGATGTCAAGCCTAGTGCTCTGTTCGCGGCCCTCCCAACGTTTCGAAATTCGTATACTTTCCGCCTCCGGCTCGAAGGGATCCTGGAGCAGAGCGCTCACGAATGACTCCCCTCCAGAGAATTCGTCCACGGCATAAACTACGAATGATGCCTGAGCGTCGGCCCAGTTGGAATGACATCAGAACGCACCGACGATAGTGACCCTGCCTTCTTTCGATGTGAGATTCGAACGAGAAATTTCGTCAGATACTTCACATAGAACTTTATTCCAGAAGGATGACTCGGAGGACTGGGGAGGGAGGATTCGCGCGATGAGCTCACGCACTGTGTGTAACGCAGTGAGCGTGCGTGCGTGCTGAAGCCCGGTCGGGTGTCGCGCTGCTAAGGAGGTGTATGAGGGTGTGGAAGTTGGGAACGTCGCTGATGATGATGCTTTGTGACTGGGGTCCGCTGTCGCATGTGAGTCCAGGTGCAGTGGAGACCTTGCTGGAGCGATTACACTACAAGCATAGATGAGAGAATGTGACACTGGTCGAGGACGGAAGGGGGAGAGATGACGATAAAGGGAAAACGAAGAACATGTTCGCATTGAACTTGAGTAGTACTGGAGATGGGTGGAAACGCTGGTTCAGGATGAGCTACCTGGGCCCAGGCGCCAGACGACCTCGTCGAAGACGACCACGAAAAAGTTCTAGTGATATTGACCAAGTGCTGCTGCTAAGCGCTACACCTCGAGTCCTGTTCACATGTAACTTACAATAAACGTATCCGCAAACTCTGCGGGCTCGCTTCGCCATCCCAATGCATGCGACATTTGTACATCACAAATTCATCCATTTCCTACAGCATGATATAGATGATCGTTGAACATAACGAGATGGAACATATGAAAGAAAACTGATCAACAGATAGCCAAATAAGGGCAATTGCAATTTATTCAACAAGGCCGAAATTTGCATTCCAAGACCAACAACCCCCAAATGTTTTTGGATAGAAATAAATAGGAGACCTCAAGTCATCCATAACCAACCTCTTAGGACCGTTGACGGAGAAATGACGAAGGCAGAACACATTTCATCCGCCGTCCAAAATCCCCTGTGCTATCAATTTGGCTTTGTTTGTTTCCTCGGTGCTCGCTGTATTGCAACCAGTGGGCAAAAGCAATCCCTTCCACCGTCAGTAAATATTGAATCCTCATCGATGAATTCACGATAGTATGTCAAGGGCATTCACTCACTGGATTACTGAAGTAACTAAGACAACCTCTTGAATAGCTTGGATCAAGAGCGTCTCGAACATCTAGTCTCCCCAGTAGACCCGACCATCGACCCGCAATCATCCCATTGCCACTCTGGTTCATCGATTTTGAAAGATGGCCGTTTTGAATGCCCCTTGAACGAAAAGCAACCATATCGTTGGGATGGGAAACAAAACCGATGTACGTACATCTTTTGCACAATAGACTGGATCGACTGCTAACTGGTGCGATATAGCCCGGGGGACAATCGACATGCTTCTCGATGTTGCCCTCCTAGACATATTTGATTTCTATTTGGGAAATACATACGAGAAACAAGCGTGGCAGACCCTGGTGCACGTGTGCCGAAATTGGCGAAATGTCGTTTTTGGGTCACCACGTCGCCTAAATCTGCGACTTGTCTGCAGAGACACAACGCCAGCGAGGGAGACGCTGGACGTCTGGCCACTGTTGCCCATCATTATATGGGCCCATTTCTCCACCACGTTGGACGCAGGTAACATCATTGCGGCACTCGAGCGCAATGATCGCGTATGTAAAATGGATATCTTCGACGTTCCCAGTTCTGGAGCGGAAAAAGTCTTGGCAGCATTGCAGCAGCCATTCCCGGCTCTCACAGATCTGCGGTATGGGTTCCAGTTCCAGAAAGAAATTACACCAGGGGTTCGTGCTTCGTTCTTGGGTGGACCTTCACCAGGTCTGCAAACACGCCATTCCCGGCACTCACAGATCTGCAGTATAGGCTCTGGTCCCCGGGGGGGGAAATGCCAAAGGTTCGTGCTTCGTTCTTGGGTGGATCTGCACCAGGTCTGCAAACACTCTGGCTCGATGGCATTCCATTTCCGGAATTACCAATGCTACTTTTGACTGCTACTCACCTTAACACTCTTGATCTTCGGAATATACCTTATTCCGGGTACATTTCACCTGAGGCAATGGTCGCTGCCCTCTCCGTGTTGACCAGGCTCAAAAGTCTCCAAATTGGATTTGAATACCCTCAAAGTTATTTACACCGTCCGCCTCCGCAGACACGCATTCTCCTCCCTGCTATCACTCTGTTGTGGTTCAATGTGTCCACGAAATATCTGGAGGACTTCGTGGCCCGGATCGATGCCCCTCTACTTGACGAGTTGACGATAATCTTCCATGAACAGATATTCGACTCTCCACGAGGACCACAACTCACTCAGTTCATCAGTTGCACCCCAAAGTTCAAGGCACATGATGAAGCACGTGTGGAATTTGACGAGGTTGACGTTACGGTTGGCGGAGCAGTCAAGCTGGGAATCCCACGCAGCCAGTCAGATTTGCCGCTTTCGTCTGTGGTGCAGGTCTGCATCATGTCCTTCCCTCCGGCACTCATTCTCGGGGTGGAACACCTTTACATCCTGAGTAGGTATTGGGGACGGCATTGGCAAAATTACTTTGAGGACGGCGAATGGCTCGAACTTTTCGATCTGTTTACCGCCGTGAGGTGTCTCTACATGGACTGGGGATTCACACAACAGATGGCCGACGCCCTGCAAGAGTTCGGGGAAAGAGTGACAGAAGTGTTACCCGCCCTAGAGACACTTTTTTTGGAGGAGCCACTCTCCCAGTCACCGGAACCAGTCCAGGACGCCATTGGGCAGTTCGTTGCCGCACGACAGCTTGCCGGTCATCCTATAGCTGTTTCTCTCTGGAAAAGAGAATAGTTGTATGACGCCGATGACGATTGATCAATGCTCTCTTCCTTATTTACGTTTGATGTCATCTACTTACCAGCGGCCATTCTCAACTCTCATTGCTTGGCTTTTACAGTGAGACACCACCCACAGTACTCTCTTAACATCACGATGGTTGGACTCATTTGTATGATATCGTTGTGTAGAATAGAGGCCAATAGGTTTCGAGCTAGGTCATCATCAAACGTAAGTGCAACTAAGTTTGCTGCGAATGAGAACTGGTTGTCAGATGAGGCGATTTCGTGAAATGACATCTGAATTACACTGAGTTTGATACAACTAAATGCTTTCACCGTATTTTCCATTCTTGTCTGATGAACAAACATTCCTAAGTTAGGATCAGGTGGGACCTGTGGAGGCTGTGTAACTGTAGTGTAGAGGCACACGGGAGAAACACGATCACGTGATGGCGAGTTGTATGCGCCAACTGCCAACTTCACGCCCCGCCTGTCTGGGTCGCGTTTGAGCCCAACCTCGGGGAAAGTGCATTCAAGGGTACTCTACCTAGCACATTTTCTTTCTTTTCGAGGAGCCAATCCATGAGTGCCGCGAGAAAGGTGCTTTCGTACAGATACGTGCAGGGAATGGCACCAGCGCCTTCCCTGGACGAGGATGATTATCAGGACGATGGGGACGATGATTATGACGATTACGACGCTGAAGAACCTCAGATTATGGCTCAAGGGCACTCTCCATCGAGGACACTCCAGTACGCTCTAGCCTCTTCGTCCTCCCAATCCCAGAATCCCAGCTTCCCAACTTTTGATTCCATCGCCGAGGCCGTCACAAATCTTCAAAGCCGTTACTCTTCCACGCCTTCCTCTGCTCACAATTTCGCAACCCCCCTTCCAAGTGCGAGTGCGCACACACCACCATATGAACGCCCACCGTCAAGTGCATCCAGTGCTACCTCTTATACTGTGGCGACGGATTACGCGGCGCCTGCCAAGCTGCGCCAGGCTAATCGATTTCAATCTGGTACCCGCCCACTGGCTCAGCAGCCACCATTTCTTCCCACTATCGACTCAGGCGAGCCACTCGAATGGGAAAATATGGACTTTGCCGAAGAGTACGAGGATCCCTTCTCGGACGGCTCGCACTCTCAGCAACAAACCACGGTCCCGTACCCAAGTAAGGCGCTTCGGCGCCGTTCCCTGGATTCATCTGCCAGTCGTGGTGGCGCCAACGGCCTCGCGCCAGTGGATGAGGCTCTCCTTCATCATGGTCACCATCTGCCACGTCCACCCTCACAACTCTCCGCTGCGACTTCTCGGAGTACTGGTTCTAGTAATAGAGGCTCCTCGGCCAGGAGTGCCACACCTTCTCAATGGCATGTCTTGCCGTTTCCCGCCTCTTCACAAGACAGCATCGTTGAACCTACCGTTGGGTTGGTGTCAAGGCCCAATCCAGCTCAGCAGCCTCAGTATAACTCCACCTTTCAGTCACAAGCTCTTACACCCCCCATGAATCGCATCGTCCAGCGCCGCTCCCCGCAGAAACCGGTCACTCCCATTGACCACTTTCGTCATGATACTGAAGCATACGCAACTGGGAGGAACTCGCTTCCCTCGTACAGCATCCCTCGTTCTCGTTCCCCTACGCCGGCCATCGGCGATGACAGCTATGAAGCAGCCGGTACACATTATACTGGGTCAACTCACTACGCCGAGACTCAACCCACTGTTATGTCCCAATATACCGGGACAGAAGGCAAAGATGACGAGGAAGACGATGAGGAAAGCCTGGAAGAAGATGAAGATTCTGACGGGGCAGAGGAAGAGAAAAAGGAGAAACCAAAGGAGAAGAGCAAATTCCAGGAATTCCTTGCTAAAGCGCGTAGTCAGGGGGATGCATTCCTAAACCAAACGCCAGACGAGAAGACCAAACTCCAAAACGTATTTGCAGATCCTCGTCGTGTAGTATTCCCCAACCTACCGTCTGCCGTGTCAGATGTCCCGGGGACACCCGTCGAGACGCGTCACTTTGGACCCGCGCCAATTGGACGTGTCGCACGGCGGAACAACACAACGAAACGCGTACCGCTCACGAACGGAAACCTTGTTTTAGACCTGCCTGTGCCACCGAAGCTCGTGTTGCCACGCGCTGGCCACCCTGAAGTGATGAAGACGAGGTACACAGCAGTTACATGCGACCCTGACGACTTTGAGAAGAATGGTCACTTTTTACGCCAAAACCAGATGGGCCGGCGTACTGAGTTGTTCATCTGTATAACCATGTACAATGTGAGCGGTTAGGCTTGGTTAGTGGATCTGAACAGTGAAGCTGAATCGATTTCCAGGAAGACGAGATTCTGTTCTGCCGAACATTGTACGGAGTTATGCGCAACATTGCGCACCTGTGTACTCGTAAAAACTCGCATACATGGGGAGTTGAGGCATGGAAGAAGGTGCGTCTCTGCGAATGTGTCAGCTTCCCTGTTTACCTTGGCCCAAGGTCGTTGTGTGCATCGTTGCCGATGGTCGTCGGAAGGTACATCCACGAGTTCTCGATTGCTTGACTCTTCTTGGCGTGTACCAACCTGGTGGGCACATGCGAAACGTTATTAACCATAAACCAGTCACCGCCCACTTATTTGAGTACACGACGTCTTTTGCAATTGACCCCAATTTACACTTCAAGTATCCCGACAAGGGAATTGTGCCCACGCAGATCATTTTCTGTATGAAGGAACGAAATCAGAAGAAGATCAACAGCCACCGGTGGTTCTTTAACGCCTTTGGTTCTCTTTTGCAGGTAAGACGTCCTGTAAGAAGTCAACGGGGAACGAGTACTGACAATTGCGGGCAGCCAAATGTATGCGTGCTCCTTGACGTGGGTACCAGACCAGGACATAAGAGTATATACTACTTATGGAAGGCCTTTGACTTGAATTCGAACGTGGCTGGTGCATGCGGCGAAATAGCAGCGTATAAGGGCAAGAACTGGTCTGCATTGTTAAACCCATTAGGTAAATTTGCCAAATTTGTGAGTTGGATGGTAGATAACCGTTCCCTGCAGTCGCAGCCCAGAACTTCGAGTACAAAGTCAGCAACATTCTAGACAAACCCACTGAGAGCCTATTCGGCTATATCAGTGTTCTGGTGGGTCAGCTGAAATCCTCCAAGACTCCAGTCTCTGAAAGCGTTCACCTTAGCCAGGTGCTTTCTCTGCGTACAGGTACCACGCGTTGCAGAATGACAGAACTGGGCAAGGACCATTAGCTTCATACTTCAAGGGGGAAGTTCTACATGGCCGAGACACTGACATTTTCACTTCGAACATGTGTGCGTCAGATGACTCAGTTATCCACAGCGATATAACTAACTGACGAGCATAGATCTTGCGGAGGATGTATGTCACCATCCGGTCACGTACAGCGCATGCTGAACCTCCTTTATAGCGAATATTATGCTTCGAATTGGTTGCAAGGGCTAACTCTAACTGGTAAAGAAGCGCCTCCCATTCTTTTGTTGCCTCTTGATCATCTCGCATCCAGGGTTCTTCGCTATGTCAAGAGCGCGGTTGGCGAAACGGACGTACCAGAGGGTCTCCCAGAGTTCATCAATCAGCGCAGGCGATGGCTGAACGGGTCGTTTTTTGCCGCGACCTATGCCATTGCGCACATCGGACAGATGTTATCCTCGGGACACAGTGTCAGTCGTAAGGTCGTGCTTTCGATTCAAGCATTCTACAATGCCATCAACCTGATCGCCTCTTGGTTTGCCATTGTGAGTACCATATCGGAGATAATGCTGACGATTCTATCTGACCGTATGAAGGGAAACTTCTATTTATTCTTCGTGATACTGTCCTCATCCCTCGAGGCACCATCCTTCCATATGCACCCTATTCGATATCTCAACTCAGTTGTGCAGGTATGGCCCCCCTATATTCGAGCAGTATTCAATCTCATGTGGACTTTTAGTACCTCTTGGCTTCCATTGTCATCGCCTGCTTTCTGTTCTCTATGGGCAACAAACCACGATCGTGAGCTATCTTAAAGCAACGGTGACTTTCCGCTCACATTGGGTTCAGCGCCAAATGGAAGTACAAAACAGTCGCGATCATCCTCGCGATCCTCATGGTCTATCTCCTTTTTGCCGCGGTGGAGTGCGCGATTCAAGCAGCGAAGCAAGGAGGAACTGCGTATCAAATAATGTGGTTTAGCATACTGGTGACCTACGGAGGTGAGCCCAACATTTTTAGTCTGGGAAAACCTCGTTGAATGTGGCGCAGTCTACACCGTGGCTAGTTTCTTGGCCTTTGACCCGTGGCACATGTTCACCAGTTTTATACCTTACCTGCTATTATCTCCAACTTACATCAATATTCTCAACATGTAAGTGACCTTTCGTCCTTGCCCCCGAAGTGCGCTAAAGCCCCTTCTGTCTGTCAGCTATGCATTTGCCAACCTAGATGATGTAAGTTCGTCCAAATCGGATCCGTTTCTCAGATGCTAACAAATTCATCAGATCTCATGGGGAACAAAGGGTGAAGATAAGGTTGAGATAATGGATCTGGGCGCCGTCATCCAAGACTCGCAATCGCGTGTGGACGTTGAGATGATAACGGAGGAAGCCGATGCCAATGCACTCTACGATGAGGCCACCAACAATTTGAAGTATCGGACACCTGTCATCCGAGCGGAAGCTAACCGCGTCCACCTTGTGGAGAGGGAGCAGGCCGCGAAGGATTATTATGCCAGTGTACGAACGAATGTACGTACTTGTTGACCCCCCCTGCGCTCTGATACGCAAGCTGATATGACTTTGCTTTAGGTGCTGCTCGCATGGGTCGTGTCTAACGTACGTCATTGGGCTCCCCACCTCTCTCCCGAATCGAAACACCATTTTGACCGACTTATTGCAGGGCTTGCTCCTCGCTGGGATTTTGGGTGGCGGCCAGTCTGTAGACACATTCAAACCAGGCGGTGGTATCACGGCCGCAAAAGCGTATATGACGTTTGTATTGGCCTTCGTCGGCCTCACCAGCATCATAGTAAGTTCGATGGGGTTTCCTTAATGCTTCGTCCACCATGGCTGAGTGACGTCATGTATAGCGTTTCCTGGGCTGTACATGTTACCTGATTGCGCGTTTATTCACTGGGTAGGACATTCTATGGATAGCATGTTTATTATGTGTTTGGATTTTTGTCTCCTTCGATCTTTGGGCAATGCAGAGACCGATTGTTCTCCTTTTCTTTGACTCGACCACAGGGTATTGGTAGGAATTATGTCACTTTATGTCATGACTTCGATAATGGCTCGTTCATCAGGACACTTGTTTCCATCCACGCTAATTAAATGATCGCTTGTGTAATCATAGAAGGCATACGCACAGCTCGATCCAGCCACGTATCCCACGACTTATCACGAAGCGACTATAATAGTCTCATCTTTGCATCTGTCCGACATGGAATTTAGTTATACGTTTATTGTGTAGGTTTGTTGTCTGAGCTGCCAAACCGTGCAGAAGGCTGCTTTTCAAATTTCAAGGTTAGAGCGCGGCCTCGGCACAGTTACATGCCAAATTTTGAGGGGAAAGTATGGCAGCGGAGAAGATGGCGTGGCGCGCTTGATAAGTCAGCACAATTCTCCCTATCGCCTCCTGGCATCATTTTGGAAAATAGAGGGTGACAAAATGCAGAGTGCGAAGTAACATTGTATCAAATGGATGAAAGCAAAAATGATAGCAAAATGTATATCAAACCGACACATGAAATCATTCGTAAATCCGTCATACTTGAGGCCTCGACCTGAGCCTGGTATACCTCTACGTAATCTCGTCCAGGGTCATCTCGCCATCTGTCACCCCATCCGCCAGCGGCGCCAAATCGTGGTTTACGTTTTCGCTCCGCATGACGGGAACGAGGGGCATGCGCCCGACGCGTGTCATTGTGGTCCGTGGCAGCTTCCCCTCCGCAGGCACGGAGAGATACAAGCTCAGCTCGCGACGGAGACCTTCGATCTGCGCGCTCGCAGCGTCGCGTTCACGAGTTGCGACTATCAGCATCTGAAAAAAATGGGGGGATTAAAATCAAAATCAACGTTTAAGCACCACGCAAAACGCAAACGCACATGCTTCGTATCGGCCAACTCGCGACGCACCCGGTCGAGGTACACGATGCGCTGCGCGGGGTTGTTGTGTCCTAGAATTTCGGCGTTGAACTGGCTGAGTCTGTTGGCTTCGCTCTCGGCGAGCTGATTCCGTGCCGCCAAAACTCCGACTTCGTCAAGGAGTTTGTGATACGCGTCTCGATACCGCTCAGCGTCTGACAGATCAACTGTCAACCTAACATCACACAAATCTCAGCACAGGTCGACAAGGTGAGGGGCATTCCAAAGCACAATTCTCTTACTGGTTGATCTCTGCCCTAAGTTCTTCCTCGGCAACTTTGCTCTGCTGCAGGCTTGTTGCGAGCTTGCTGGCAGCCTCCTTCTCCTTCTGGAGCGCTTGCTTGTGCGCCGTCGTCTGCTCCTTGTTCTGGGACCTGGCTTCCTTGACTTCCTGCGCGAGCGCCACCTCCCTCGTTTTTGCAGCGCTCAGCGAGCTGGAGGTCTCCTCAAGTTGCTTCCGTGTTGACTCCAAGTTTGTCCGTGTCGCGTGCAGATCTGCGGTCGTGGCATCCTGGACAGCCTTCGTGGTTTGCAGCTCAATCGCCTGCGTCTGTGATACAAGTAGCTCCGCATCTAGGTCGGCGCGCATTGTAGCGCACGATATTGCGAGCTCGCCATTGAGACCTGCGTAAAATCTTGCAGAATGTCGCTCGCCAGAAGAAAGAGCTTGCTGAATTTCGAGCTCGGAGAGCAGATGCTCTTTCTGGGCCGTGGCCATAGTATCGACGAGCAGGGCATGAATGGGATCGGCGCGGTCACTGCGGATATCTGTCTGTACGTCTTCCAATGCGGCTTTGTACCAATTCTTGTCCTCCTCGGCGGCGCACAACTCATCCCCCAGCAGATCGTTCGCATCCTGACTTTGGCGTATGAGACTCGCCAGCTCCCCTACCTGTGCCTCAGTATTGGCAAGTTTGCGCTCGAGCCGGAAAGTGTGAAACTGCAGTGAGTTGTGCTCATGTCGTAGTTCGTCGTGCGCCGTCTTGGGTACAGTCTCTGAAACCAGTTTGCCATAGTGCGTCGCCGATTGAAGAAACATATCGCGCAGAGCTTCCAACTGCACCACGAGTTCTTCCCTCTGCGCCTCGCTATGTCTCCGATCAGCATCTCGCTCGGCCCTGACTTGTGCAGCCTCCGCTTCGGCCTGTTCGAGCTGCGTTCGGGCCTTGACGCTCTCGCCGGATCGCTTCCTTTCTTCCTCCGCTTTCGCGCTGACCGTATCGCGCAATCGGGACTCGACATCTTCTCTGCGCTGCTTCTCGAGACCCAGAGCCCTTTCGAGTTCCACGATACGTTTATCACGTTCTTTCAACTCGTCGCGGCGAGCGGCATTCGCAGAATCAAAGGTTTGTCTCGTGCGAACTGCTTCGTTGCATTTCGTTTGGAGCCCAACACGCTCGGCCTCCACGACGCGTAGTTTCGCCCGCAGATCCTTGATTTCAGTTTGGTCTGTGAGCCCGCTCCTCCTCAAATCCTGGACCTTCGTATCCTGTGCATCTACTTGTTTCTTCAACTTGTCAATTCGCGTCAACTGGTCCGCATTACTTTTCCGTGCGGCTGTGAGCTCTTTTGTGATGTTAACAAGGCTGGCCTGGTGCTATCCAAGAGTCAGGTGACCACAAGCCACGAAAGAAATGGGAAGGCGGACTTGTTTCTTTTCATCAGCATGAATCCTCTCCAATTGTTCGAGTTTCCGCTGAAGTACCGCATACCTGTCTCTTTGGGCTTGCGCACTCTCCTGCATCTTGGGAGTAAGATTGTGGTAATTACGAACTAGAGTAGGGGTAAACAAACACAATCAAACGCGTCGCGTCTGCACATCACGTGCTTCCACGACTCCTACGCCTCGCCTCACCTCCGCTCGTGTTCGCCATCCCCTTCGCCCAAAATAACCATCCTCAATGTCGGAGATAATGTGTATCCAAACTCTTCCAGCTCTTGCACAGCTACAGCATACCGCGCATCCTTCTCCACCACACACCGTTGTATGATCGCCTCATACACCGATAGTGGTGGGTACAAGTTCTCTGCCTTCATCTCTTCCAGGTAAAAGAAGGCGTCCTCGTAGGTGTCTCCTGTAAGACACAGAACAATCAGCTTCTCGTACGTCCTTGCGTCCGGCTTGATTTTCCCCTCCTTCATCTCAGCGATGAGCCGATTGCCTAGCTCTCGGTGCCGCGCGGAAATGCAGCCCGAGAGCAGGAAGTGATATGTGTCGAGCGTCGGCTTGACACCCAACTCGGCGCATATTTGATATGTTCCAAAGGCGCGTTGCAGATCTCCCAGAACAACCGACGCCTGTATGACGACATTGACAGCCGTGATATTGACTGTCTGGCCCTCGGAATGAAGGGCTTCGAGCGCATCCCAAGCGGCATCTAAAGCGTCCGTGCTGACACAGATTGCCTCGAAAATAGGGTTTGCAGTGTCCGAGTTCGGCTCGATGTTGTGTTGGTTCATCAGAGTCAGAATTGAGAGCGCTTCTTTGATGCGATCCGTGCGACAAAAAGATTCAATGATTGGAGCAAAGTGATATTCCCGTAGATCAGCGCCAATGGTTTCCAGAACACGGAGAACGTTTATAGCAAGTTCGGGGAGTCCATGTCGGCCAGCAGTATGAAGTACCTCGATGGCGCAGCCCTCATCTGGCAGAACCTTGAGTTCCTCCGTAACTTTGGGCCATAGATGAAGGACGCCTTCTTTCTGAGTAGCACATCACGTGGTAATCAACACATGTTGTGGATGAATTGGAATAGCACCCACATAAAGACACTCTGAAGAAGAGAGCAGGCAGGACACCCAGATGTGCATACCCAGCCTACGCACGGAAGCTGCTTCAAAATTCTCGGCTAGTTCCAGCGCGAGACGCGGCATCCTTTTCTGGGCAGCTAGGGTGATCACGTCCTCTGCAGTTTTAAGTGTGGGCGTTAACCCGCGACCTTCCATTTCAACCAGGAGCTTGAACGCCATTTCCAGGTTTGAGTCATCTAGATATCGTCGGATAAGCAGCGCGTATGTGCCCTCGGTATGCTCAATGCCAGCATCCTCCATCATTCTGAGCACGGACCAAGTACTTATGTGAGGCGCGTGACGAACAGCCTGTGTGCCAAAAGTAAAGTCTCAGCGGCGGCTCCAAAAGGGGATTTATCGTGCGCACTTGCAAAAGAAGCTTATACGTTTCAATGTCGGGCATGATCCCTAATGCCTTCATGTCATCCACAAGAGCCCAAGCCTCGTCTTCCATGGCTTGCTTTCCGAAAAGTTCCATGGCGGAGTTGTATGTCAGGATATCCGGTCGATGTCCAAGCTCCTTCATTTCCTTCAGGGTCTCTACAAGCCTTAAGGAACGACCAACATCAGCACACCGCCCGAGCTTCAGATTGAAAGCCGCGGTCCCAGACGATGGCGGAGGATGTCGCCCAAATGACCATGGTTTATTTCCGGCTCCAAGCACGCGTTCTACCCCGGCCCTCGCAGAAGTACGACGGGGATTTGAACGATCCTGGGGAGGAGGATGTCTTTGCAGGCCTTTTGAGAGAGGACCTGATTGACAAATGGTTACACAGGGACCAGCTGATGTTCATAACAAGAAATACCATTTGAGTACAGTGCCACCGGCACGTTTTGTGCGGTCACGCGCTTTCGAGAGAGTGAAAGGGCTGACCTTGGGAGCATGAGCGCATGAGCAGCTGAGCAAGTCGAAATTAGAAAACCTATTCTGCTTGCACGTGACCGTGGGACAAGTTTGCTCGGAGGGGCGCGTTCAGTTCACCTCGGTTCACTTTCATCCGCACTATCATCTTCACAGCGCTCGACGCGTCTCCTTCTCGGTCTCTTAATCTTTCTTTAATTATGGTACGTTGCGTCGGCTTGAATGCTGTGAATCACCCTCAAATTTATTACCCTAGTTCTATTCTGAAGCTATCTTATCCCGTCGCGGGCCTCTCGCCAAAGTATGGCTCGCCGCACACATGGAACGAAAACTCTCCAAAGCCCAGACTCTCCAGACTGACATAGAGCAGTCAGTTGGTGCGTGACTCTTGAATCCCTATTGCGATCGCTCAATGATGATTATGTAGACGCAATCATGGGTCAGGAGATTGAGGTCATGGCACTCCGGCTGAGTGGTCAGCTGCTTCTCGGTGTTGTGCGCATCTATAGTCGAAAAGCCAAATACCTGCTTGACGACTGCAACGAAGCGCTCTTAAAGATCAAGATGGTATGTGTGCTACTTTAACCATCCGAGATCACTCTTACCAATCGGCTCCGCACAGGCGTTCCGTCCGGGTGTCGTAGACCTGACAGAAGATCAACTTGCTGTTAGCCGCAATGCCATCACACTCCCTACCAGTAACCTTGATCTCGACATTCTGCTCCCAGACATAAATTGGTGAGTTGCCTGCTATTGTCCCCAATGTGTCTTCCTCATATCCCCTAGGGATATTGACTTTGAGGACCGGGAAATTCAACCCCGGGGACATCACATGGCTCGTCAGGCAGATATCACACTTACGACAGCCGACGATCTTCAGTTCGGTGTCGACGACGGTGGATATGGTTTCGACCTGGGACCGTCAGATGGCATTGGATCACAGGATTACGAAGTCGATCTTGGATTGACTTTTGGGGATGAACCCGCGACTCCGCACGAACGCAGCGAGGCCGACGATATGAGCGTCGAAGTGGGTCGGGATGCAGCGCCGCCACGAGCACCGCGCGAGTCTCTCGATTCACATCTCCTTAAGCAAGGCGCGGACGAACTCGAAATGCTGTCTCGCCATAGCCGAGCACCGTCGGAACATGCCTTCCCTGACGTCATGGACTTCGGTTTTGGCCCCGAAGAGCGTCTGGACATTGACCTCGACCTTGACTTTGGCGATCGTCCCATTAGCGAGGGAGGCAAGACTCCGGAGCAAACCCGGTCCCCCTCTAGAGGCTGTGCGTAGCTTTGAGTTGTCCTTTGGGTATCCCTTCTCACGCTAGGCACAGCTTCGCCATTGAGTGAAGTACCTGTTACTCCACCCGCGGATGTCGAGATGGGAGCCCCGGTTGTGGTTGTCGGAGAACAGCAACTGGAACAACCCGACGGACCTGTGGCAGAAGAAAAACGGAAGCGCAAAAAGAAGCAGATCTTTGATGACCTCACTGAGCTAGAAGGTCGGGGCCGCGGTGGTTTAGGACCGCTCAATGCCATGGATGTCTCCTCCATCCTCACTGATCACCAATACCTCCCACGCTCCTCTGTCGTTATGCGCCTTCTCGAAATTCGCGAGGACCCCATCGCACACTTCATACCGACGAAGGTGACGCCAAATGGTACATTTTTCTTCGCTGGACCTCCAGGCATTGCGCCCGAATTGCAAGAGATGTTCATGCGTCCAGTCGCAACCTACGTTCCATCCAGCAAGCGCCGAGGGGCATCGCCAGAAAAGCCCCCAAGCAAGCGCGCGCGGATCGAACCAGAGGGCGAGGGTAGCGTCACGCTTGAGGACGATGGCGAGCCGGGACAAGCACGCCGTGCCAGTGTTGCCCCAAGTCAAGGTGTCGGTAGCGAGATGCTCGGGCGTGAGAGCATCGGGCCAGGATTCGAGTTTGACAACACTGGGCTTGGGATGGAGGACTTCCAGATGGATATCGGGAGAGATGATCTGCCACCCGTAGAGCTCATCCGTGAGAAGTCGGTCGCCCCATCGGAGCTTACTCGCATCTCCCGGGCGAGCACCCCCGCATTGGAAGAGGGAGAGGGCAACGAAACCTATGCCGACCTTGAATGCCCAATAGTGGCGTTTGACACGAAGGCTTCCAGTCAGGTATCAGAAACGGACAGCACGGATGGGAAGGGTTACAGCAAGAACACTATTCGCGCTCTCGGTATCGTCCGAAAGGAACTAGAGTCAGTCGAGGGCGAGGAAAAGGTCATGAGTTTCAAATACATGGCCACAAAGGTGCGTTTTTTTACGTGTACTAACGTGCTGTACGTATTCTAATAATGGCGGACTGGGTTACAGGCGAGTCGCCGCGCGGCGGCAGCATTCTTTTTCGAGCTCCTCGTCCTGGGTACGCGCGACTGCGTCCAACTATCCCAACTATCGCCGTTTGAGAACATTGAAGTTCGCCCGACGGCCAAACTATGGGAACGTCAACGGCATGGATCTATTGCACCATCTATATCTTCATCTATGGGACTGTAAGAGAACCGGAGAACCTTGGTTTTGGATGCGATTCTTGTTTTCCTTTACGATCTTAGCTCTTAACCCTAGCGATACCTTCCTCCCACGTACTTGCTTTGTACTTTCTCGTTCAGACACACTGCTTTAGTCGCTACTTACGCCATTCTTTGTTTTTTTGTCTGCTAGCTAGTGAATTGTACCGTCGCACCTGTTATTTCAGTATCTTATCCCTGGTGCACTATTCTTAGCAAGGAGTTGTGACCTGGGACTGCCCACGTGGATCTGTCAATAAACTTGTATTTGGACTGTAACGATGCCGAGATTGCTGAAGATTGCCGATGCAAATTTAATTACGCTTCCCTGGATTATTTTGCCGAAGAATTGAACGGCACCAGGCCATGTGGCTCTAATTGCTTTATTATACTTCCATTAGATCCATTGCTCAAACAAGACATCACCGCAACATGGGTAAAGGATAAAATAAAAAGGTAAGACAGAGTAGATTCTAACGATGGTCCAAGAGTTCGGAAGAATTAAGAGTTCACGAAGACGTCGCTGGGGTATATACTCGCAAGCTATTGACAACCCAATAGGCCTCGCTAAAAGAAGACGGGTTATTGTTCACATCTAATGAAAGTGAGTTAATAAACGCAGCAATCGACCGTTGTATGCCAATTGACGCTTACAGTTCACGCAGGTGTCATTGGTCACCGTCTGGCATACAGATCCGGGCCAAGTATTGCCAGCCCAGTCACCCTGTGCAAGAGGAAGGATTTCAGTATCGCTCGAGCGGAAGTAGAAGGCAGGTAAACAAAGCACTTACGCAAAATGTCAGGTCGAATACCATCTGGTGCGCGTTAAAGTGTTCGTCGTAGTCGCAGTAGCCCGAGCACATGGGGAAATTCGCGGCTGGTAAGCCCCAACTGAAGTAGTCCGGGTAGAGCGATCCTCCTCCCGACCCGCAATCGCGTATCTCCGGTGGGACTATAATGCTGTCTCGGGGCCAGAAGTAGACCTGAATGCCTAACGATCGCGATTTCACCATTGCGTAGTATCCACCGCCATTCATGTTGAATGCTGAACCGTAGGAAGGGCCGCTAGCGGTGAAGGAGACACCACACCCTGAGTTGTTGTCGACGGCAGTGTTGCAGTCGGTACTGAGGGTAGTTCTGTAGAATTGTTTTTTTAAAAGACAGAAAGAGATTTAGGGCACGAGCGTGAACACGGGAAGGGGACCTACCCAGACTGTGGCTGGCGCTGTGCGTCGGGGGGCATCGTGCAATTTGGAGTAGTATGCAAAGTGGCCTGATTTTGCCCTTGCAAGTTGACACCTGCACGGGAGAGTGCGCGCATGAGTAACTCAGAAGAAAGACGAGAGGGACGAGAGGCATGCCTTCGATGATGTCAACTTCCCCTCCGGCAGGCCACGGACCTTGCTGGCTCAAAGACCAAAAGGCGGGCCAGGTGGCACAGCCCGCGGGCATGTGCGCGAGGTCGAGCACGAATATAGCCTCGTCATACGCGCTCTGCGAAGAGATGCGGACGCTATCGCGCCCACGAGCGCTGGGGTCAACGATGGACCAGTCGTCGGCACGCATCACGAATGTATCACTGTCCGCTAAAGAAAAATGTCCCCGGTCAAATGGAACCCGAATGGCAAAAGCAAGAAGCGAGATGAAACGTACCGTATGACAGGTTTTTCATGAGTGCCTCGGCTTGGCCCACGTAGTTGACGCGGCCGTGGGTCGGGTCGTTCTCTGTCTCCCAGGTCCAGCCCTCGAAGAAGTCTTCGCCGACCCACTTGTCTGTGAGATAAAAGTTTGCACTGGCGCATTGTGTGAGAGAGAGCGAAAGAGCGGCGAGGAACGCATAGCCAGTACGCATGGTCGAGATAGGGAGGTCCAAGAGGGATCAAAGGAGGGTATTTTCTGATGGCGTACAGGATATAAAGAAGGGACAGGGATAGTGCCAGGGAAGCGGTGCCAGCCGTATAACGGACTGCAAGGGGGAGGAGCCTGGGCGGTTTGGCTAGAAGATGTAAGCCAGGACGGCTGGTTATTAACGATGCAGGTGGTTTGAATCGGATAGGACTGACAGGGGGATGCCCGCATTTTGGCATTCAATTCCATGGATCTGAAGGTGGCTGCCACTGCCTAAGCGATGTCTGGTTGTGCATTCATAAGGCGGGTGAAGTGGTCAGAAACATCATGTGACCTACGCGACGTTTCTTTCCCGCGGTCATAACGCGGCTCTCCGTCCTCCGATGCAATGGACCCACTTATCTGAGTTATCTCAGCCAAAGAAGAGAAATGCGGTCCTTCATGACTTCGCACCGAGGACCAAAGTTCTACGTAACAAGTCCGCTTCTCCTTGCATCATCTTCGGAGCGGACACACGACCCCTTATGGATTTATGCTAGACGGGTTCCTCTTGCAAGTGGTATGCGTGCGTGTGATCGCTGTGATAATTGATTTCCCTCGGAGACTGCATACAGTACATCAATAGGCAAGTATTGGCTACGAAGGTGAAGTGTCCGTTCAGCCGTGAGAATCTGGGAATATGAGCCAGATTCTACGCGCGGCCAAACGGACTCTCGGAATCATTTCATTTCATGTGGCGTGCAGATCCTCGCGACCCATACGAAATCATGCAACGTGGCGCATGCCTAGGTGCTCATATATTGCTCGTAGATTGGAGTAACGGCCCAGATCGCTCAACCAAGGACACTCCAACTAGGGTGGCTTACAGTTACAGGCCTTTCAATGACCTCGTATTGCGACACCTCACACACGCTGTCCGGAAGCAGCCACCTCATCATACGTATTTACCGTTTCTCCAACCAAATGGAGTGCGCCGTCACCCCCGCGCTGCACTTACACACCGCACATTTTGCGTATCAGAAATTCGGCCTTTGAGGCTGTGGCATCCGCTAAATCTCATGGCGTCAAGTAACAAAGCGTTGGTAACTTGTCTGCATGAAGGCCGCCTCTTTCTTCCCTCCCCATGTCATCAATAACCACGACACCTCTACACAGAATTCGAAGATGACGCCATGAGGTTCGTCCGTTTTCGAAGTCGACCTATGCTTTGGCTGTACCAGCCTCGTACAATCTCGGTTGTCGTGGCTTTCTTTTGACTCTAATGTATACGATGACCTTTCCGTCTCGATGTGCGGGGCATGGGTTTTCAAATATCTTTTTCACCAACCATATTTAACCCACCACCAGCACGGACGACCTAAGAGCAGATGGCACCAACGCAGCCGGCAATCTGGACACAGTACAAATATGGCCGAGCGCAACTCAATCAGCCCAGCCAATACTGTTATCTCGATACAGAAAGTAAGTCAAACTATCATTCAACGAGACCACTTCACAACCTTTCGTGTTTGTCGGCAATAAATAGCATGCCAGCGGTCACAGTTGATAACCGTCGTGCTGCTCCCAAATCGACGGTATTTCATGTGAAACCTCCATGGCTTAGTCAAGGGAATTCTCATTATGGGGCAACTCGGGGTTGTGCGGCGCGGCCCCGGGTTAATACACCGCAACCCCTCGGAGCAGGGGAAGGACAAATGTGGAATTTATCTAAATGCTCGCATGCCGCAACATGCAACTCGATTGCGACCTCCGGGCTTTGGTTCTGTGCAGGGAAAGGGGACATTGCCCCCAAATTCTGATTTCTTCAACTAGTGGTGAGCACATTACCAATGGTTCAATCGTTATGATACAAATGGTGTGCTACTACTTAGGTAAGGTGACCAAACGCCTGGCTCGCTAGCCGAGGAGTGCTAGTTAAAGCTATTGCTCTGTGGCCTGCTATCTAAGGTTCTTTGCACAAGACAAGTTTAAATTTCCCTTGGCAGTCCATTTCCGGATGCGTCCCTGGCGGACTGCTCGTCCAAATCGCAACATCGGCCTTATAAAAGAGATAAAAGATGCCGCCTACACCTATCCAGTTCGTCACCTGCCGTCGGTGATGTTATCTCAGAAGTCTATCTTCGTCTTTAGCTTAATGGGGTTCGTTACTGCCTCCCCCTCCCCCACGCGTGACTTTGACGTCGGGTATGGGTACGTATACTCTATACAACAAGCACTTGTCTCCGTCAGCTCACAAAACCAGACCGGTGCTACCAGGGCACTCTGTGGACGCTCCAAAAAATATAGAGATTTTCGACTCGAGCTACGCGGTCTGTACCTTCCTGGCATCTTGCATCATATATAGGTCCGCTGACCTCAACCCGTAGGAGAGAGAGGCGCGCTCGATCATGTACAAATACGCGCCAGCCGCGGAATATCTGTCCGGGATCGGTCTTAATCCAGATGACATCGTCGAGCTGGCTGACCGATATTCCCCCGCTCTCGGTGATCCCGAGTCCGTCTCCCCCCCGTCTCCGCCCGGTGGCGGACAAAACTCGGGCCTCCTCGTCGGATCCAGCGCAGATGCACAAGCTGAGGCGGCGACATCGTCGTCTAATCCTGCCAGTTCGGATTTTTCGTCCTTTGAGACGACTGCTGCTGCTGGGCCTGGGCAGATGCCATTACGGGACGAGGTCTCTGGTGTCCTCGACATACTCTACTACGGTCCTGCACTTTTTGGGACACCGTCACAAACCCTCACTGTCGACGTCGACACGGGCTCAGCAGACCTTTGGGTGCCCGCAAAGTGCGGCAACTGCCATGGTCGCCAATTCGATGGGGTTCATAGTTCAACTTTTCGCCCAACAAATCAGGATTTCTCCGTTACCTACGTGGGTCGTTTTTTTGACTCCACACGTGAGAAGTGTGCTTCCTGATGGGTTCCTAACTTGATATCCCTTCTCTCTCTCCCCTGCTTTGGATGACTCGAACGAACGAACAAAGGGAACTGGCAGAGTCTCGGGCAAAGTAGTGACGGATGTCGTTTCAATTGCTGGGCTGACCATCACGAGTCAAGCATTTGGATCTGTGAACAACCAGTCCGATGAATTTGGCAAACAGCCAAACGACGGTCTCATCGGCATGGCGTTTGGGACCATCGCACAGTCCCACCAGCCAACGTTCTTCGAGAACCTAATCAAGGAGCACAAGATTGCCGCGCCGCTCTTCTCCGTACACCTCTCGCGCCACGAGGAGACGGGCTCTTCCGTGCGTATTTTTAATTTTACACCCCCGTCCGGTGGGTTAATCAGCTCGGTTCTATTCCAATAAGGTATGTCTTGGCTGTGTAAACTATAATTGGACCACGGGTCCCGTGAAGTGGCACCCCGTGGTATCGAAAGTACGTTGCCTAACGCCTTTGTCATTTTGTGAGATGTGGGTCTCTTATCTAGGCGCCCCTTTTGTGTCACCAGACGTACTGGACCATCAAAATGGATGGTCTGTGGGCAGATGGTGTGAGAGCACCGACTAAGCTAACTGCCGTACGTCTGCGCAGCTGTGCCGAGCCAACCTTGACTGATGCCTCGTCGTTCTGGTTTCGCAGGCAATAGACACTGGCACATCGTTGATCTACGTGCCGGCGGCCCTCGCGTCCGCCTTCTACAGCCTCATACCCGGCTCCAAACGTGCGAGCCAGTACGGGCCTGGTAAGCCACCTTCACGTGTTGTAGTAACGAAACAAAGACCCTTGTTTGTTCTCTCTGTGCCCTTTTTAACAGGTTTTTGGACCGTGCCATGTTTCTCTGTTAAGCAAATCGAGGTCTCATTTAACGAGCTTCGCTTTGCGATCAACCCCAGGGATTTTTACCTAGGCCGTGTGAGCGCGAGCTCCACGGACTGTGTCGCAGGTATCCTTTCTATAGGCAACGGCCTGCCTTCGAACCTTGCAATCATTGGCGATGAGTTCCTTAAATCATGTAAGTACCTGATCGACTTTGACGCTATGTTTGCCCCATTTATCATCGCCCGATGTTCAGGGTATTCGACATATGATTACGGGAATGGTGCTAGAGTAGGGTTCTGGCCAGACGTGAATAAGTGACTATGGGTATCTGGTTCTGGCGCCCGTCATCTATCTTCCATCAAATGTTAAGCTGCGGCCCTGTTATGTAAAAATTTACCTGCCATTTAGAAACACGACTCCCGTAAAGTTGATCAACGCATTTGATCCCCACACGAGCTTAATTAATTTCTATACACCTCCCAAGGGTGTGAGCTAGAGAGTCTTAGGCTTGGCACCCAGTTTCTGCCCTCCGAACACTTTGCGGCGTTGCTTGATCATATGCGTATACATCGGATACAAACCTGAAAACACGCCCCCGCCCCTTCTCCGTGAGTATCGGAGAACATAGGGCTAAAAACGGGGGGGAAGAAAGGAGGGTGTAGCATAAATGAGTACACACCTGGCCACCATGCGACGAAGAGCACGGCGCGAAGAAGAGCATAGGCGTCCCATTGCGCGATCGGCAGGGCGGAGAACCAGGAGCCCCCACTCGCGACGGAAAGGGGAAGTGTGGCGAAGTTAACGAGTGCCTCCGAACCCGCACCCGTCGGGTACAACACGAAGAAAGTGGAGTAGCGCGCCCAGACAAGCGCCGCAGGTTCCCATCCGACGAGCGAGGCAGCGTAGTATGTATACCGGATGACTTCGGTAAGCGCCCATGAGAGCACCATACTAGCGTAGAATGGGCTATGTTGGGCCTAATATTTTTTTTCTTCCGTTAGTAAGTCGGCTTGGAAGGATAGAAGTAACCGGGATCAACGTACCGAGGGGAAATACGCTGCGATTCCCCAGACGGAGAAGAGCCTACTGGCCACTTGAACTGCCGTCGTCGACAAGGGGCTCCGCACAAATCCGAGGAGGACGTGCAAGATTTCGAGCACGGCGGCCGTCTGCACGCGCGCAGTTGTTCCGCTCACCGCATCATATGTGGTACATGCGCGTTGGTAGAGCGGCACTAGGCTAGCGGGGACGAAAGAAGGTATCCAGAGGAAGGGGCTCGCACTGGCTTTAAGGGCCGCGAGGAAGGAGACGGGGGTGCGCTCGAGTGTTTGAAGGGCCAAGAGGTAGGAGAGGGTGCGATAGAGCACTAGTGACCATCCTGCTGCGGAAAGGACGTTGTATGTGACGAGGTAGGCCTTGATGAGGAGAGGTGGAACCACCGCCGCCGCGGCGACGCGGGCCTTATGCGTAACGTTAAGGAAGTTGGTGGCTGTAGCGTGGGACATGAGGAGGGATCAGGGGATCAACTCAAGAGTAAGAATATCCGAGTTGATTCCGTGTGGTGGATAAAACCGGAGAGAACGCGCATACATTTGATGACTAATAGGCGAGTGGAGAGCCGAGTTGCGAGGCACTTGACAGGAGCTCATTTCTCCGAGTTTGTCGGGTCTGAACCGCGAACCTCGTTGGAACACTAATCACGAATTGCCCATAAGGGAGATAAAAGAAAACAAAAGAGAGAGAGAAGGAAAAAAAGACAAGAGGTACAGAAGGGGGCATCATTACACATGGACAACAAAATTAAGCTAACCCAATGAGAGATCTCGCGGTCGGGGTGAGGAACACGAGACCAAGAGAATGGAATACATATGCATGGCATGCGTCATACAACTGTCATCCATCACCGGCCGCCGGAAGTAGGTCGCCTCCTTTGGCCCTCCCCGCCGCCTTCCACCACCCCCCCAACTCCACTGCTCGAGAACAAATTACTCTTTCGGCTCCTCGGCAGCCTTCGTCGTGCCCGCTGATCTATTCTCGTCATTGCCGCCCGGCGCGGCGGATGAACCTGAACCCAACATCTGGGACTGACTGAGCGCTGCTCGTAAAGCCGCGTTCTCAATCCGTAGCTGGTCAACCAGCGCACGGCACTCTTCCCACCGTCGGTTTGCCTCATCGGCCGACGCGAGTGCCGCGTCCAGTAGTTGTGAGCGTGATTCTAGCGCTTTAACATGTCTATGGGTTGAATCCTACATCAGTCGTCTGAAAGAAAAAAAAACCGTTGGATGAGAGTAGAGTGATAAAACGCACTGATCTCTACGTTCACGGAATGCGCGTTGCGCCTTGCGATTCTGCTCGGCACGTTTACTCTGACTAAGCGTGCGATTTGTGCCCGCTGACATTGTATTTGTCGTATTGGCACCGTTGGATGGCTGGGATTGAGGACGTTGATCCTCAGTGGGAGGTGGAGGGCCCAACGAATGAGGCGGCGGGAGGCCGGTTGAGGGGAAATCTCCGGGAGGATAATGATAGCCGGGTGGAGGGATGGGATGACCGGGTAGATGCGCCGGAGGGACCAGGGTGTGTGCAGGCGGTAGGGTGTGTTGCATGGTAGATGGCGGAGGTGGTGGTGGAACGGGTTGAAGAGCGTCTGCACTCGGAGGAGACTTGCGCTTTCGCGACCGGGGCTGGGATTGAGTCACCGACGGCGGGTCTTGACGGAGACGCATGGTTTGTATTGTACCCGGTTGGGGTTGCTGTGGCTGTTGCTGTTGCTGTTGTTGCTGCTGCTGGGGGTTTGATTGATCCGAAGGGGAAGTGTTTTGTGCGGGCTGAGCATTTGGAGTATTGGGAGATGATTGCGGATGGTAAGACGATTGAGCTAACATCATGTCGATGGAAGGAAATTTGGTGAGCCAACGGGGGGTATTAGTAAGATTGCCTCCCGCCGGGTTTGGCCGATACTCACGCTGTTGACCTTCTTTGCGATGCATCTTGTGCACGCTACGCGCGTTTACGAGCTGATGGGAGACTGGCCTTAGAAAATTGCGTTGAGCTCGCGGAGGCCCTTCGGGATGCTGAATTACTCTTGCGGTGGTTTGGGGCAGCTGCTTATGTACAATTAATCCCTATCCGTGTCACGACCGCTGACAAACTCATGTCACATTTTGACCCCGGTCCACTCGGCGCGCCCGTGTTGTCAGCGGCTTACACAAGATGGATGACGTTGATTGGCCGAGGGTGGGAAAAATAATAATAAAATAAATAAAGTGTGAGAACGGTGTACGTAAACCAGGGACAGTCAGCCAATGACCGCGTGGTTGTCTCGACTCTGACCCGTCGTCGTTGTCTCTCCCTGGGTCAGCCTCGAGTGGGCTGTCGGCTGTCTTCCCTTTCCCTCCCATTCCATCTTTTCTTTTTCCCCCTTTGCCCTCTCTCCTATGGCAACCCAATCACAGGACACTGCTCAGGCAGTCTCTCAACAAGACCCGCCATCTTCAAAACGTCTCTCAAAGCGTTCCCTTTTTGCCCGATCTCCCTCCAAGTCTCAACCTCAAAATAAGGAAATTCAGTCTACCCCACCTCCACAGACCAAGGAGGACAGTCAGGCTTCATCGTCCCAATCCGACAATCCTGCTAGCACGGGCCCTCAATCCGCTCTTGTCGCCACGACTCCTACCTCATCCTCCCCTTCGGGCACCAGCCAGAATGGTCCCACGAAATCTGACTCCGCGACTCCAAATCCCGGTGTGAGTTCCCAGCAAGGGCCTGTCCCGACGCCTCCGCAACTCCCAGGCAACCAAGCCCCAGCTCAACCGGCGACGACATCATCCACCACCGTAGCGTCGTTACCGGGTAGTTTGACACCCTCTGCTCCCGCTGCTCCCGAACCTACCGATGATCCCGATCGGGAGAAGGAAAAAGATAAAGGTTCCCTTTCAACGACTCTCACAGGCACTCATCATACTCGTGTTTCACGGAAAGGCGCGCAGACAGCCTCTGAAGGCGCCCACTCGTCTACCGCGGTTGAGCAGCCTTCTCCGTCAAAATCCGCGGCCAAGCACCGGGCCCAAAAGCCGCCATCTTCCCGCGTGTCTTTCATTTCCCGCCTGTTCCGTGCCCTCGTGCCGTGTATTGGGCCTTCGCGCCTCCTAAATGAGGCTGTCAACGAGGTAGCCTCTGACCCTAACTCTTCCGCTGCAGCCCTGCGAGAGAAGCCATCTCCTCGTGATGCGGAGAAGGACTCGTCGCTACGCCCCGTCCAAGAAACCCCAGTTTCGAACGATTCTGTATCGGAGCAACCCCATCCTAGTGCTGAGCTGGCTCCTTCCTCTTCTGGTCTAATAGCCGAACCAGCCAGGCCATTACAAATAACCCCCCCCGCAGCCTCTACGTCCGATAAAGATCTAGATATCATCGTTCCCCCCACACCAACAAAGGTTGTCCCAGAATCCGAGACAGGTGGTGTTACGTCTAGTGCCGTTGTTCCACCTGGTTCGACAGCTGAGGAGGTGGCTCAGCTCCGTGCACTGCAAGCCCACGAGTCCTCGTCAGGGGATGAGAGTGACGGGACGAGTTTTACTGAGGACGAGGAGGTGGAGGACGTCCCAGGCATCGATGAGGCTGAGGACGATGAGGATAGGCTTATTCTGAGCGGGGGGGCAGGGATACCCATTGGCCCTGTGAGTGCCATGATATTATTGTCTACCAGATTCCTAGATCTTACTTATCCCAAAAGGATGGAGTCCCACGACCGCTCTTGCCCCCAATGGCCCCTCAACATGCGGGACGTAAATGCCTCGTCCTTGATCTCGACGAGACTTTAGTGCACAGTAGCTTCAAGGTTCGTCGTATGTCACCCTCCGATCGAGCTCAATGTCGGACTTTCCTGTCCAGTCGATTCAGCAAGCGGACTACGTTGTGCCTGTTGAAATCGAGTACCACTGGCACAACGTCTACGTAATCAAGCGCCCAGGCGTGGACAACTTCTTGAAGAAAATGGGTGAGATTTTTGAGATCGTCGTATTCACAGCGAGTTTGAGCAAGGTTCGCCCGTTCATATCCCTTGTGATTATGTCTCACCTGAATCCGTAGTATGCGGATCCCGTGTTGGACAAGTTGGATATCCATCATGTCGTGTCACATAGATTGTTCCGTGAAAGTTGTTACAATCACAAGGGAAACTATGTCAAGGTAAGTTGTTGCGCTGCGCTGTGCGTCGCATCTGCTATACAACGACACTGCAGGATCTGTCGCAACTAGGTCGTCCAATCGCCGACACGATCATCCTGGATAACTCACCGGCATCATACATTTTCCACCCGAATAACGCAGTCCCCGTCTCTTCCTGGTTCAATGACCCTCATGACACGGAACTCACTGACTTGTGTCCTTTCCTTGCGGACTTGAGCACCTCAGACGATGTGCGGGGAGTACTAGATGGTGGTCTGTAGACTGGCATCTGTGCCATCGCGGTACCCTCGCTTTGTTGATTTCTCTTGGTCGTTTCCGGTTAATTGGTACATACAATCAATTCTTTATACCCCGCAATCAAGTCAGTCACATTCGTATCTGCTTCGCTTCTCCACTTCCATGCGCAATTGCAGACTTGCAACTCTACTCCAAGCCTTTCAATACGCATCAAACCCTCACGCCAAGCACTTGCCTCTATTCATTACCGCTTCTTACTCTTCACTACGACTACCCCTTCTCTCTTTCTCTTTGGTGCTATTGCTCGACCACGCTGTCGTCGGAATACAACCCTCCTCGTACACGCCATGACTTGTATACTCCCACACTCCTTTTTTTTGGTCAAAGCCGTTCATCTCTTTCCCGCGTTTGGGAGAACTGTGTACGATTCATTCCTATTACTTTTAACCCTCCGTGACCGACCGTGTATCGCTTCTCGTTGCCTACTCGCTGCGGCTGCTCTGTCCTATCCTTCATCCAAACATTTCACGTCGACCGGGTACATCACTTTCCGGTTGCACTTGAATTGTTTTTTTTGGACCCTCTCTTCTTGCCACCCTGTGGTGCCGAGCTTTCTCTTTGCCTGGCCTATAGTTTCCCTTTCTTTCCCCCTTTTTTTTTGCTTTCCATTGGTTACCTCTTCAGCCATCTTTTATCACTATTCACGAACTGGTTACGAAGACAAAAGAGCAATGCGACGACTTTTTTTTGCCTACTTTCAACGTTCTGATCCTGGTCATACCAGCTAGATGGGGACTACGTATTACTTGATTCACTTGATAACGTCAGTAAAGACTGAATGGGATCTTTGAAAGAGGGCGTGATGATTCTGTGCTCGTGATGAGTTGCAATGTGTCAGCAGCAGCATCGGGCGTCTTCGTCGCCATATTCTCGCGCATCGATTCACTCATTACCACAGGATTCGTGGCACTTCTCGGACTTAGCCCGTTCTCTTTCGCATCGATAACTTCTCGGGAACACTCTAAGTTCACGCAAAAAAGCACTTGGTGACCTGGTGACCTCCATCCAAGTCATCATGTTCCTTCACATCCTCGACCAAACTTCTTTTGTAGGTTTTGCCTCTGTTGTTCACTGATTTTTTTTTTTTCTTGGCTCTGTCTGTCTGTCTGCTTGTTGAGCACCGCCAGCGAGAGAGTGACATTCGACTAGCGGTGTCGCTTCTCGGATAACAGACCGATAACTATGTTATTTTTTCTGGTGCCATGCAAAACAAACGATCCTATCCCGAGAAAACACACCAGCTATCCTGCGAGAAGAACGGAGAAACCTTGGATGAGAACAACACATTGAAACGTCATCATCCGATATGAAGTCGTTTTTTTGTAGAACGCACGGTAGATGGGGAACCGATAGATCCTGGTCGATTTTCCCGGCGGAGCTGCGACCGTTATCGCTCATCACCCGACCGTCGGCTTCTACTTCTTCCACTTCTTTTCTTGATGGTACGTGCTTCTCGATATGCCCCCCCTTGCCAGTCAGCGCCCAGCACCTGCAGTTGCAGTTGCGTGCACCGCAACTTTGAACAAGCCTAGTCGTGGTTTACCGCCCACCAGGGGGACAGTGATACCTATCGACTACTTTCTCTTTCCTTCCCTCTCCCAAGCCTCCAACTCAGACATCTGTCATTCATGAATGGCGAAGTTCAGTCTGTTTACCCCTCGCTAACCTCTCATCTCGCTGAGCCGAATGAGGGAGGGCGGGGAAAAGAGCACAGGTTTAACTGATCGCGGATGGATAATGATGTTTCTTTTTTCTTTTTTTTTCTGCGTACATTCAGGTTAGGAGCGTCACAACCAGTACGAGTGTATCTGTGATACTTCCGACAGAGGGGCCGGATCTTACGGGCTCCTGTGAGCTCCACACTCCCATGATGGTTCGACGAACTCGGCTTTGGCGAAGCCAGCAAGCGCCATCGGGAGAACATTGATCCTGAAGTATAAAATCATAGGTGGAGACTTCGGTGGAGACGAGTGTATCGTAATCTCAACTCGTCTGCGTAAAGGTCGCTGACTAACGATGAGCAAGGGTGAGCTAATCCGTTGCAAACGCCCACACCCTACAGCCAGCCGAACAGTACACTGTCGGAAGTGTACGTCTTCCAAGATGCTTTTCGGTCGCCGCAAGTTTTATATTATATTTAGTGCTTGGACCGTCCTTGTCTTGGTTCTCCCATGCGGACGCAGCGGACTCGGTCTTTACAATATTCATTACCGAGGCGCATGGACATGGACAACGATCAACTCCAGCTTCGTATCCATGATACTCCGACCTTGTGCTCCTCTCGTCATTCATTTTGACGTGATTGATTTATAGACAGATCACATGTGTGCCCCGTGCAGACCCCGGTTGCGAATCGCAACACATGAAAAACCAGCAATCTTACTGTAATTCTCGACAGTCATTAACGGGAGCCCAACTGCTGGAATGGCTAGTCGAGCGCGCTCCGAGTCTGTACGCACTCATGGTCGAGCTTCCATTCCACCCATCCAAGTGTCGTCCTTGAAACCTTTCATGTTTGATTCCATCAACTACGACGGGGCAAAGTGCCCACTTTCCCAATTTTAGGGCTCCGTTCCCCCTGCCGTTTGTCTTCGATGGATTTACCGGAACATGTACTCGTCAGCATCATCACAAGGCGAATTAATGCTTGGCAGCACAGCTGCGGCGAATTATATGGTTTCTGAGTCATAATGCGCAGCTATGACATAACTGCGCAGGGACCGTCTGCCTATCGAATATCGATGTACCTATTTACTGTCCAGAATCATGATATTCTCCCCTGAAGTACTGTTTACATGGCCGCACGCCGTAGCTCAGTCAAAGCCACCAATGGCCAAACTCCCCTCCCATCAGTCCTATCTTGTCGGTAAAACCACACAACTGCATAAATATGAAATCAGCGAAAGATGATGGAACAACCAGATGAACGTACACAATGGGAGGAGGCCCAGATGAAAAAGAGTAGCCCCCGTCTCAAGACGCAGTCTCACGACGGTGATGTCGCTGCCCACGCGGAGGAACAGGGTTCTCGGGCCTGAGCGAGCAATACAAGAAATGTCGCCGCGGGAGGGTCGCGCTCGCCATCCCTGCGACCGCCGCGACGCGCGCACCAAGGGGAGCCGTGTCCGTTCCGCTTCCACGCACACCAAGCGAGAACATACGATCGAACACTGGTGAATCCATAATCAACATTTCGTTGTTTTTTTAATAATAAAAAAGGGGAAGACTCGGTAAGTGTGGATGGACGAGCACGCACGTGTAGCTATAAAGGCCTTAGCCGTCGTCTGGCACGTGAGGTGCGAGAGCGCGAGAGGCGGGCTGACGCCTTCGAGCGTGCGGAGGTACCGGAAGACCATCGAGGGTTGGCAGGGCCCGAAGCGGAAAACGGAATGATAGGCCTGGCGCCACTTTTCGTCGAGCAATCGTGCGCAGGTAGACGGGTCTGGGCAAGACGGGCACTGGAACACGAGTCACTCGTTAGGGTCCATGTTCACGTTCAGAAATGGCTTTTTCCACCAGCAGACCCGGAAAAAAACGAGACGAGACGAAATAACAGGAAAGGGGACGTACGCATTCGTATTCTTTGGCGATTTGGACAAGGCCCAGCTTGAGCACTCGTTCAAGAAACCAAGTGCGCCTGTGTACGTTTGCGATTGTCAGAGGTGAGCGATATCGTCGACGCGCATATAGGACGGAAGGGTAAGTGGGATCTTGTCTTACCGCTTTTCGAGTTTGAGTAACGTCTCGCTGCTGAGCGTGTTGAGCTCCTGCTCTGGCCATCCGCCTGGATTGTCGAGCACGAAGCGAGAGGCTTCTCGGTACAGCTCTTCCTCCTCGAAGAGTTCTGCAATGCGCATCGCCTTGATCGGGCGTCCGGCCGCGTGTGTAAGGAGAAAGTTGAGGCATATTCGTTGCAGGGACGGCACGCAGAGCTTGTTTCCGATGTTCATGAGTCCTTCGACGTTGTTCCATGTGATCGTGCACTCCATGCTATCATTACCAGAGGTCAATACGACACAGCCCTTCCGATTCTGGCAGGGAAGACGTACCCAGGGTAGACGAATCGGAGAAAATCATGAAAGGTGCTTGCCTGGGACACTAGTGAGATGAGATTTGTAAACGCGGAGTGAAGAACCACACCTTCTCCTCTTTGAGGACTATCACGGCATCCGGATTGCTGGCCATTTGGTAACGCCCAGAAGATACCTGTGCGTTTCCGCGCTTCCAAGAAAGTTTTACAACGCCTTTGCCTTTGTCCTTGTCCGTATCTTTAGGTGATTGTGTTGAGCCTGCGCCAGCATTCCCACCGGCACCCTTCTGAAGCTTTTCCAAGCTTTCCATTCGTGCGGCTTCGTGGGCTTTCTTCTGGGCCTCGGCCTCTGAGGATGTATCTAATTCGACCGCGGGCCCAGGTATCTGCCTGTTGTCCTTTCCAGGCCCAACGATGGTTAAAGTGGAGGACTCGATGACCTCCGGTTCGCTCAACTCTGAAAGGTCGGCATCCAGGTCGTCGGAATCGACGTCGGGGTCTACGGGTGCAAACGTCATGGCAGTTGGCGCATCGGGATGAATCTTGTCCCCAGGGACTGTTGGGGGTTGAGAAATCGTGATGACAGAGGACATTGAGAGCGGGCGTCCGGTCTCGGCCCAGTTTCCACTCAGAGCCGCCTGGAAGAACGGAGAGGCAAACCAAAGGACTTCCTTATGTGCCCTAAACAGATCCCACCATCAGTGGGTTCATTCGATGAGTTAGATGAGCGAGCCCACACGCACCAGAACGTCGTGCTCTCAACAACAATTTTAACCGTCCCAGGAAACTCGGAGCCCTTGGTGAACGCGTCGTCGATGTCGATGGGCTCCCGCGAGTCGTTGATGCTGACCTCGGAGACTGCATCTTCTGTGTCCACGCCCTCGATGAACCATGGAGGTGATCCGGCCGAGGAACGGAAAATCCCCGCTGCTGCGGCGTGTGTCTCTATAGGTGAGCTCAGCGATGCGGAGGTAATATTTGACTGGCCACGGGAGTTGCGAGCGATGAGGATGTGCGATGGGTTGGTCGTCATTGCAGTTGGTGAGATCCGGAGCAAAGTGCAAATTGGTGGTTCGCTGGTGGTCACCGTCAGTCAATCCACATAGGCGGGCAGATCGGCTGTACCGGTCCACGGAAGAAGGGGCGATTGCGCATTTCGGCCCACCGTTGGATACGATACCCTGATACCAAATCTCCTGTTGGACACCAACCAGCGATATGAGAATACAGTACAAGGAATGGCAATAACAGTAAGTGCTGTCCACGATTGATACCATGCACTTCACACCCCCATATCGTGGCGCTATAGTGTAGTGGCTATCACAGCGGATTCTGACTTCTTACTATGTTCCGCTAACCCAGGTTCGAACCCTGGTAGCGCCTTTTTTAGAGTTTCGGTACTCTGACAGGACGCTTGTGCATTGTGCAACCCCCGCTGGGGAAACTTTACTCGCCCATTGGCGGGGTGGCAAGGAATCACACTTTCAATTGCGACGGACAACAATGTAATATTTGGTGCCATCGTAATAGGAGCTTCAAGGTGCTTTGAAGGCATATGGTTACGATGAATGAATCCGTCAGCTACGGCATGGACTAGAAGATCTTAGGTCACTTTGACGATCGTACTCTCAAATATTATAAGCTGGACCCCAAGTCAAACGAGGAGGGCGGCGAATAATCAGAAGGTCTGGGCCAGACACGATGGAGGCATCGGGGGAGGTGGTGGAGCACTCATGTAAGGAGGACGAGATTGCAGATTGATTGGATTGAAGTCAACAGGTATGGGAACCTGTCGATAAAGGCGTGGGTACTGTGGCGAGATCATTTTGAAGAAATAACGGTTCGTAGAGCTAACATTGCCGATCTGTTTCAATGGCGGCGAACTTATCCTCCCGACCAAGAAGGTCCGAAAAGCAAGAAACACTGTAGACCCCAGTAAAATTGCGAGCGCGCCGGAGTATGGGAAAGGAGTGCAGAACGTCGGTCAGAAAAGCTGGCCATCCTTCTGAGGGATGTACTCTAGTTGGACACCGAGTAGGGTGAAATGTCTACCCGGTACATCCCTCGTTGCGAGATTGTATCGCTTCTGAGCTCCACCCCGGTGACGCTAGTTCAGTTTCCATAGCTCGGATGCGTCGAATCGACAAGCCCGCGTGTGATTCGGTCCTCATCGGTCCGTACCAAAGAGACCTGCGTTAGTCAGGGCACGCAATCTGTCTACCTCTCTTTTGCTCTTGGCCCAACCATTCCCCGCGTCCGCGAGCTAGATGACCTGCCTCCAATTCGGAGTTCCTCGCCTCCAGCTCAGCATGCACCTCTGCAAGTTCAGTTTCATACTGCCCAATCCCAATCTGCTGCGCGCACGGCACGTGCTGGTCAGTCACGAGACAACACAAGCGCGTTCCCAAGCTCTGACGTCTGCGCGAGTAGTCGATCCGCTTGGCTCGCGTCGTCAGTCAGCTGTGCCAGGAACTGGTCCCGCTCGGTTTGCGCAGCGAGCGTGGCCGACAGCTGCCGCTCAAGCTCCAACTGTGCCGTATGCCACGTAAGAATACGACAAAGAGGACGTCGGGAGTTGTGGTTGCTCCTGGGTGGGGGGACCGGATGAACTTCTCCGCGACTTTGGGGGTCTTCTCAGTAGGCTAAACAGCGTTGGCGTCGAGAACCCGATGAACCCTGCGTTTTCAAACTTAGAGGCTGTCCAAATGTTATGACAAAAGAAGTACGTACTTGTGTTCAAAATGTGAATAATCATTGCTTCAATAAAGTCGTCCGAATGCTGGCAATTTTCTTCCAAGCACAAAGAAGACCCGTGTCCCGTTAGAGGCCATGGCATGACCCGATCTTCTCGGGACCCGAATTTGGGTTTGGACTTGATCCCGGGTTTGAAACATCTTCATGATGAACCATCTCGAAGGCAGCAGGTCGCAAGCGTCGATACCACGCCCAACCAAAGACATACATAATATCATCGACGAGGGCAGCAGCATGATAACATCGGGGAGACGCAGCAGCATCGTAGCTCGGTCCACTTTCGTGTCGAAACGTCAAGTGTCGCTATGGTGATATCGGCCGTCGGCACCACCGAATCTACAGAGTTTGGTAACGAGGGGAGAGGGCGAAGGGGAGAGGGGAACGAACAGGATGATGCGGTCACTGGTGGTTACTAAAACATGACTGATCCTCGGCTTCTCGTCTCCGGGTGCGGGCTCATATGGGTCCCAAACAGGTTTCAAGCAGCGATGGAAGATCGTACGAGAGTTCAAATTGAATTCGCGCACTTCCCGTCGATCTGAACACCGAAGACGAAGAGCCGTAGAACCGACCATCGTCGTGACGGCATGGCGTTCATTCACCATGACGCGAGTCCACTCTCCAGAAGCTGGGGTGGAAGAAACTCTAATCAGCTGGAGCCAGTCTTGATATCAGCGATCCGAGGTGCCTTGACTGAGAGAATAAAAGGAATTCGTCATAGGGCCCTTTCAGCTATGCCCTAGTCATCAACGTTCGTGGCCCCCAAATCAAAAGGACACTGCACTGCTGTCGAGCGCGCCGATTGGTCCGAGACATGGGCTGGGAACCTCTCCGCTGGTTTGCAGGAGAGTCCCGGAGACTACTTGGAGATCCCGCGCTGAGAACACATATAAATCGTTGTGCAGAGAGTTGTGTACAAGACCTCCAAACCGGAACAATTCGCCTGTGGCACTGGCAAGCGCAAGACCATATCGGGGAAATGGTAGCCGCAACGGCCTTTGCGTGAATGGCTGGGTTTTGGCTGGGCTTGAACTTGGTTCGAAAGCACACATGAACGATGCGACACGACAACGGCGGCTGTTATTGGTTGCTGCTGCCGCAGTTGTCGTTGCTATCTGTGTTCAGTCCGCCGCAATCCTCGTGTCCCTCGAGGAAGAAGACGAAGACGAAGACGAGGCCACGTTGTAAAACCCTTTTTTCAACCAACGTATCCACTTCTCTGACTTCCACACCTGCCAGAGAGACGACGTCATCAGACCCACCATCCCCCGCCTCGGAAAGGGATTCACAACAATCTACCGAACCCTCTATGGCTGTTGCCCTATTCGGCCTGCATGCGGCTATCGTTCGGTTTAATGATATCGTGGCCGAGGTCCTCAAACCTTCAAACCAGGATTCGAAAACGCTAGAGGCGCTGTCCGCACGGGCGATCAAACTTGTACAGGAACGGGACGACGGCCTCTCCGAGGAGGAGACAAGTGCTATGACCACGTTGCTTACGGATGTTACACTCGCGAACGCCTATTTGGCGCTTTACGATGATACGATCAGGCGGGAATGGATGAAGAAGAGGTTATCTAAACGTTGAGAAGTACATATATACTACCTTTCGTTCCTCGACCTCGAGAGTACTGTCTTGAATTACATCGTCGTCCGTAGCCTTACTTGTGCACTGTAAGTAACGAGGACAAGATGTTCACCAGACCCAATATATCACTCCCATAATCCCTTCTAGGTAGACCTCCTAGCGCCAAGCACGCCACTCTGGCCCTCACTGTGGATATGAGATGTGTGACTATTCTAGTGAGGGACCGTTTGGCTTTATTCGGCCAGCTTCTGTAATGTTAGATCATACACAACTCAAACACTCGTACGCCGCACTAAGACCGAGTGCACTAAATATCACGCTAGTGTTCAACGTGTCCACGAGTATTGCCACGAGTTAGGCACTGTGAGTGGTGCACTAGTGCTAGCTGTCCATAAGGAATGTACCAGATAGTGGAATAATGAAGAACAATACGGCTAACCCGGCGCTTATAGGCAGTGTGCATTCCTGTCCCCATGACATGGACATCATCATTCATTTCGTGATGTGTGATGCCGAGATGGTGCCAGGTGCAGACCGACACCACGTGCGTCCTCAAAAACACCCGCTGTAATTTCCATCACTATCCCCCTCCTCTCGTCCCTCCTTTCTCCACCCATGTCCTTCTCTCGCCATCTGGGTTCACCCTTGGCCACTCAGCCCATCTCTGGTGGTCCCAGTGTCTCTAATGTCGAGTCCATGTTTACCCAGATCCTGGAAGTTGTCCTCAAATCTGTCAGTACTGTCCTGTCATCGAACATCTTTACGACACGACCCTCTTGACACGTTTTTCTACAGCGCGCGGAGATTGCTGAGCTCCGTCAGGAATGCACCGAACTGCGGCAGGCCAACTTGAGCCTCGAGCGTCAGGTTAGGGAGGGCATCGTTTCTGCGGTATGTCCTCCCTCCCAGTATCGCCCACGCTACGCTAATGGACAGTCAGCAGATGCGAAGCCCCCATATAGGGACTCCTGGTTTCAACACCCCAGCCCCTAGCTCTCCCCAGCTTCGCGCAAAGACTCCTTTCCTCAACTCGAACTCGATTCCCTCTCTCGGCGTCGTGCCCTCCGTACACGTAGCATCGCCACTCGGCGACAACCGCGTGTCTTATTCTCCTTTCGGGCCTATTCGTGAGATCCCTGGTTTCTATGTTGTCATCCCAGCTGGAGGCGCCGGCACGCGTCTGTGGCCCCTGTCACGGGAAAACCACCCTAAGTTCCTTCTCGACGTGACTCTACAAGGCCGCAGCCTGATTCAAGCCACCTGGGATCGTTTGGTGCCACTTAGCGGTGCTGATCGTCTCACGGTCGTCGCCGGCCCCGCCCACGTTAAAAGCATCCATGAACAGCTTCCGGATCTATTGCCGCAAAACCTCTTCTGCGAACCGGGCCCGAAAGATTCTATGGCCGCAATCGGCCTCGCTGCGGCGATCCTCGCACAACGTGACCCTGATGCCGTCATTGGCTCGTTTGCGGCCGACCATATGATCTCGGGTACTGACGCGTTCCTTACCGCCGTCGCTGAAGCTGTCCAGGTCGCACAGAACGGCTACCTCGTCACCATCGGCATCGCCCCCTCTCACCCCTCGACCGGTTTCGGTTATGTGCGGCTGGGTGACAAACTCAGCATTCCTGAGGCGCCAAACGCGCGCCTCGTGTCAAGTTTCAAAGAAAAACCCGATGCGCGTACGGCCGCAGCGTACATCGCTACTGGTTCTTATCGATGGAACGCGGGCATGTTCGTCACGAAGGCTTCGTTCTTAATGGAATTGCTCAGGGAGTATAAACCCGAGCTTGAGGAGGGTCTAACAAGAGTCGCTGCTGTCTGGGATGATGAGATCCAGCGAAATAAGTTGCTAGAAGAGCTGTGGCCCACCCTCGAAAAGATCGCTATTGACAACGCCGTGGCGGAGCCCGCGGCGTTGGAGGGTCGTGTCGCTGTCGTACCAGCTACGTTCGGTACGTATGTCCTTCTGACAACCTGCGTAGGCTAATCGGCGGCGGCGTCACAGGTTGGGATGATGTTGGGGACTTCTCGTCTCTTGCCGAACTTTTGCCTGCAGAAGCAAACCAGCCCCGTATTCTTGGTGATACCGGATTGGGTGTGTCCACTATTTTATGTTCGTGGTATCTGCAAAAGAGAGCTCACGGGTCCCACAGTCCTTACAGAGCAGGTCGCTGGTGGCATCGTCGTGCCTGGTTCCGGCCGGCTTGTCGCGTGCTTGGGGGTGGACGATCTCGTCATTGTCGATATGCCCGACACGCTACTCGTCACGACGCGTGCCCGTTCACAGGAAGTGAAAAGGCTCGTCAAAAAGGCCAAGGACGCTGGTTGGCGCCGGCTGCTTTGAGCAAACCCTTCTTCGCATCTTCGGGAATACAGATCTACATTGGGCCTTTAGTCTGTGTAATGTTTCTGGCCTTCTTACTGTAGTCATCTTCTCCCCATGGACTATTTGGTTTCTGGAACAGAACAGAACAGAAGTATTGTAATAGCTACCTCGCCTCGTCTCTACTCCGGATAGTTGTGAACCTTAGGACACGTCGTTACATGGACCTTACTATAATTACTCAATCGAGAACAATGTGCTTCAGCTTGTCTTGTGACCCGTGTGCGGCCTTTAGACGCTTCCTGATTTATTCCTTATCACCCACGCCATGTCTATGTCTTTTTTCTGTCGGCATCTCACCCCCCGCGCCATCTTCTCATCACACAAGTTCTCCGTCCGGTTCATGTCCGCCTTTAACAAAAACTACGAGAACATACTCACGTCGCGCCCGGAGCCCGGCGTCGCACTCGTGACGCTCAACCGCCCAAAGGCGCTCAACGCGCTCAACACCGCACTGTTCGCAGAACTGACTGAGGCCTTGCGTCTGATCGACGCAGACAGGGAGATCGGCGCCATTGTCATCACTGGCTCGGAGAAGGCTTTTGCCGGTGCGTGAGCAGATCCCACTCCGTACAATATTGTCTCGAAACGCTGACTGACTGGCTTTGGTGGTGGTATCGGGCGCTCGCGCGCGGGCTGGTGGTGGTGGTATGATGCACAGCTGGCGCCGACATAAAGGAGATGAAGGACAAGTCCTGTGAGTGCCATTTCACATACAGTAGTGCCATAGGGGCAAGTTCATCCTTGACTATTGTCCAGTCGCGGACGTGTACCAGAACAGGTTTTTAGAAAACTGGCAGGAAATCACGACGATACGCAAGCCGATAATCGCCGCCGTCAGCGGCTTCGCGGTAAATCCGATTCCCCACCCCATTACCTCCTCCTTCCACCCACCCCATCCTTCTACCCCGCAATCCCTCCGCGCTGACATAGACATACCATCTTCCATTCCTTTTCCTCCTTCTTCCTTCCCCCACAGCTCGGCGGAGGCTGCGAGCTCGCCCTAATGGCCGACATACTCCTCGCAGCGCCCAACGCGCAATTCGGCCAACCAGAGGTAAAGATCGGCACGATCACGGGCGGGGGCGGATCACAGCGGCTCGCGAGGGCAGTGGGCAAGTCGCGCGCGATGGAGCTCACGCTCACGGGACGTATGTGGGGCGCGCGGGAGGCGGCCGAGTGGGGCATGGCGAGCCGCGTCGTTGATGAGGGCGTCGGCGTCGTTGTGCGCGAGGCTGTCGCGCTTGCTGGGGAGATTGCGGGGAAGAGCCAGATCGCGGTGCAGGCGCAGAAGGAGGCCGTTAACGCCGGTGCGTCCCTTTTGTTTGCTGGTCTTCCTGGTTTTCGTCTTAGGATGCAACGATGGTTTTTTGTTGATTCTTATGTGTGCGTGGGCGTGCTGGTGTTGTAGCGTATGAGCAGAGTTTGTCGGAGGGATTGAAGACCGAACGGCGACTGTTCCACATGACATTTGCGACGGCGGATCAAAGGGAGGGTGCGTGGAGTGTCTTGATCTGAGCTTTCCCCTTCTGACGTTGGCGAGTCAGGCATGGCGGCCTTTGTGGAAAAGAGAAAGCCAAACTTCACAAGCTCGTAAATCAGTACAATTGGGGCACAAGTCGCGCTCGAAGATCAACACCATGGACTGGCCCTTGATACGCACGACATTCACACTTTGTATATTCTAAATTTCTCTTACGCACGCAATTATTGAACCATGCGACGTCCACTGTCCCAACCCCATGCGTACCCGCACGCGATAATCCGTCTTTGTCTTTCAACCGTCCATCGTGGTGCTTTCATGTTGGTGACAGTGCTAGTCAGCACATTCGGCGCGAACACACTGAGTTGAAACGATGTGCCGGGGAACTGGGTCGGGTGGCTTAGGCACTGGTCAAGGTGCAGTAATAACCCTTACAGTACCCCGAATGGGAGACGTCCTGGCCCATGTCAGGTCAACCGTGGACCTGAAGGTTGAGTACGTTAAGTCGCGGGCGAGCCGGTTGCGCACATGGTTGGTCGATGATGACCTAGTTCGAAATCTATTGGGCTCGATTCTACATAACGATTTCATACAAAACGAGTCTGATCATTGTGATGTTAAGAGAATACTATGACTGATGTCTCAGGAGACAAGCAATGAGTGTGTAGAGAAAAATGGAGGCCGGCAAGTAGACGACGCCTGAACACAAATGGGATAGAAATAGAAACACTTATCATTCTTCAATCTCCCAGCGAGAAACGGCAATGGGGTGACCGGCAAGCTGTCGTGCGATAACAAACTGCCGAATGCTTCCCTGGACAAGACTCGAATCTTCTGAATAGGATGGCTCCAGGAAAAGACTCTGCAGGGCGGGTAACACTTCTGTCACTCTTTCCCCGACAAGCTCTTGCAAGGCGGGCACGATAAGTGGCGTGGATGACCTGGACATGTAGAGATCCTTCACGGCGGTAAACGGATGCAAAAGTTCCAGCCATTGGCTGTTCTCGACGTTGTCTTCCCAAAGCACACTCCAATATGTATGCTCGAAGTAGAGGTGTTCCACCATGGGAATGAGAGCCTGAGGGAAAGACGAGCTGCAGACCTGCGCCAGAGACGAAAGCTGCCAATCTAACTTTCTGCATGAGATTCCCAACTGGAGCGTTCCGTCAAATGTCAGTGGAAGTGTGACCTGAACGCTCCGATTGTCAAAGATCACGTATGCTTCATCATGTGCTTTGAACTTTGGTGTGCGACTCACGAACTGAGCGAGTTGCGGAGTGTCGAATATCAGTTGATGGAAGAAGGTTATATGCAACTTGTTGAGTAGAGGGGCATCGATCCGGGTGACGAGGACCTCTAAATATTCGCTGACCCCTCTGAATTCCAACTTGATGAGAGCGGGGAGGAGTGTGCGTGTCGGCGGAGCCTGAGGAGGACGTCGGATTTTCCGGTCAGGGCAACTTCGAGGGGATTCGAATCCAATGTGGAGACGTTTGAGGCTGGTCAACACGGAGAGGCATGTGACCAAAGTACCCGGAATGAGGAATAAGGTGGGTGGCGGACAGAAGTAGTTTGGGTAATCCCCGAAATGGAATGCGTTTCATTTCGAGTGTTTGCAACTGTGGTGCAGATCCACTCTGGGCCAAAGCACCAAAAATGTCAGTTCCGGGAATGGCTGCTGCATTTCTGCCAAGACTTTTTCTAACTGCGAAGTTGGAAATTTGATGAGATGCAATTCGCATATGCGATCGTTGTGCTCGACTGCCGCAATGATGTTATCCGCGTCCCCCATTTTGTAGTCATAGACCGATATGACGATGGGCAAGACTGGCCAGATGTACAGCGTCTCCTTCACTGGTGTCCTGGCTGTGCAGAGAAGTCGCAAATCCAGGCGATGTGGTGACCCAAAGACAACGTCTCGCCATTTTCGGCACACGTGCACCAGGGTCTGCCACCTGTCTATCGTCCACATTCTATTCACATAGAAATCAAACATTTTTAGGAGGGCAACATCGGGGAGCATGTCGATTGTCGCCCGGGCTACATCACACCAGTCAACAGTCGGTGCAAATTGGTTGTGCAAAAGATGTACGTACATCGGCCTCCTTTGGTAAATTTCTTCCCAGTCCCATGATAAGCTTGCTTTTCAGTCAATAAGCCTTCAAGATCGTCATCTATCAGAAACGATATCGATGACCCAGGGCGGCAAGGAAATGATGGTGGGGCGATGACAGGGCATGCTGAGGAGACTGGATATTCGAGTGAACTCATCGATAATGATTCAGCGTGGAGGAGGCTCGTGCTCGTGATCCTATGGAGGATCGCTCTCCTATAACACTCAGATGGATGACTCCGTGTTACTGCCAGCGTAATACAGCCACAGCAATACTATAATAAAACATATAGAGCAAACGTGGTTTTATCGAGGAACTAGAGACGGTAGGAACGATAAGCCATGTTACTTTCCCTGCGGTACATAACTTTTCAAATAGCTTGGACGTACTTGCATCGCGAGGTAACTGCGTTCGATCAAGTGTTCAGCACGCGGAGGGATCTCGATTGAGTAACACTTACCCAGTGATTTTATGTCTCAGATTGTCCCATGCTGAGACGCTACGAGGCGCCATGAGAGCGATGGCAAGTGTGAAAGGTAGAGTAGCCTTCATTACTGCAAAAACGAAGTTCGCAACGGCGGTGGGGATACAGGCTTGCAGACTGCGAGAAGAGGTGCTGTGCTGCGCTTTAAGGCCCGTCCGGTTGCTGCGCTAGCACAGTAGCGCTGGAAAACCCTTACACTAACAGGCTCCTGTGCCCTGCTCACCTAAAAAATAGAGTGTTCACGCCGCTCACGCGTTCTCGTGTGGTACGCCTTGCGGCCATATTGCTGATCGCCGAGGAAGTTGGAAATCTGTGTCGCGGAGACAGGAGGCAATACAAAAGAGACAATCGCTCGAATGAGCACAATCGTTCGTGTGAGACGAGGCAACCTCTCTCTCGAGGACGCAGACCGGAGGAATTTCACCACGGGGGCATCGGCCAATCCAGAGTCTGAGAGCCATAAGGAAGGCACCAAGAAGCAGGCCCACCAACGCCATCGTCGCAGAGTGCAAGACAGGACTTGAGACAGGAATTGCAGCTGCGGAGTAACTCACTGGCACGTGCGGCGGGTGGTTGTACACGTACAGTAATTTATGCACGAACCTCGCGCGTGAGCGTCTGAACACGCGCAAAACCCATCCAAGTCGGCCGCCGCCACCAAGAAGGGCAGTTCGAAGGCGGAGTACAGTACATTAAGGAGGACCCAGACCCAAGAATCATGCTGCCCGCACCAGTCTCATTCCACCAACGACGTGGCGGCGTCGGAATCCTCAATCTCCACCACCACTCCCCCCGTTCCTTCTCCAAACTCCTCCGTGCCCCGGCACGCCTGACCAACCTAAGCGCCCTGCTCCTCTCCTCCCTCCTAGCCTTCTCCCTCCTGCTTAACTTCCGTTTCTTTCACCTCGACTCGCCAACAACGCAGAATAATAATGCGCCCCCGCTTCTTCGCAGTATCGTCGAGGCGCTGCCCGAACGGCGGCCTTCCGCCGCGTTGGGCCTTGACCACCTCGTGATTGTACCGGGCCATGCGATTTGGATTGGAGCGCGCGAGGAGGACGCGGAGGTGGAGGATTCGTGGCTTCTTGCTTCGTACCAGAAGGGACGCAGGCGTCCCATCGTTTTCCGTGAACACATATCCCTGGGGTGAGCGTGCTTCAAAGCTCCTCATCCTGCTTTTCTCATTCTTAACCCCCCAAACAGCTCCCAAATTGCTACCGAAGATCCTCGAGCTCTCCTCATCTTCAGTGGGTATGTCCTTTCCAGATACCCTCCATGGCAGTCACGACAACTCATCTCCCATGTTTCAATAGGGGTCACACATCTCCGTACAGCGCGACGTCCGAGGGCGAATCGTACCTGCGCTTCGCGCGCGCGACGGGTCTTCTCCCGTCTGCGGACTTGTTCACGCGAGTGACCATCGAGGACGCGGCACTCGACTCGTACCAAAACGTGCTCTTCTCCATCGCTCGCTTCCGTGAGCTCACGGGCGCGTATCCAACGCGCATCACCATCGTCGGCCATAATTTCAAACGCCGTCGCTTCGAGGAACTGCATCGACTCGCAATACGCTGGCCTAAACTTCGATTCACCTATGAGGGCGTTCCTCTTGGGAGTGAGGCCGACGAGCGGGAAGCAGCAGCGGGCGAGGTGGGCTTCTCCATGGGCTTCTAATTCGTTTCCTGTGTCGTCTCATCTCTCTCAATTGTTTGTCAGTTGGCCAACGCGTTTTCTCCGTACTCTGGGGACCTGTACGGCTGCCACGCACCCCTCGCCCAAAAACGCGCGGGACGGAACTTCCACATGCGAAGTCATGGCTATCATGCTGGTGCCCCAGAACTGCGCGAGCTGTTGGAGTGGTGTCCAAAGGACGGTAAACAGATTTTCCCTGGAACACTGCCATGGGGGAAAGAGTAATAGACGCCCTGAAGACCGAATAACCGCATTATCAATTGATTATTCCGAGCTCCGAAATGGCAAGGTACATCCACAAATCGTCCAGGTCAGTTTTAAGCACAGTGGTATTGGACTGGACAAGAAGCGGCCACGATCAACGGGAACGAAGAGAGGGACGTTTGGAACAATCCTGGCAGCCATCAGACTCAATGTAGATCTAACAAGAGGAAGGACATTGGATATAGGCCTCGCTAATCACCTGCAATCGAGGGGCTGCCATTCAATAGACCGAGAACGAGGCACCCTTTCGGAATCCATAGAGTGTATTGCAGGCGAGAGACGGAGAATTATTACAGGACATGCGCCAGCGCGTCGCTCTGGCGTTTTGGGAAGCCGCGTGAAATTGAACGTTGGGAATAATAGAACAGCAAATTGATTATGGATATGACAGTAGCTTACTGGTAAGAAAGAGAAAGGGACAGAAAGACGAAGGACATGCTGGAAGAGGGCCAGATGGACTGGAAGACCGACTGATGGATAGGGTAAGGGGACCCCTTGACGGTTCCGAAGGGATGGAAGGACGTCCCAAGCAGAAAAGAGAAGAGAGAAATCCGATGCATTCATCCTCAAGGGCCCAACCCAGATCAACTGGGCACTAATGCCAAAGACCTGAACAAAAGTGAAACTTGATACGCTTGACGACTTAGTTCAGGAGGGACCCGAGACTATCGAGATGATGCCGCAAATCGCATCGACACATTCTCTTCCCGAGAACCGAAAGACACCTGCGCTCTCGGCTCTGGATAAAATTCTCTCTGCTAATGATCAGCCATCTAGGATGCTACTAAGTAGAACTGGCCGCGTTTTTAAGAAAAGCTGGAAGGCATGTTACGTTGTACTCTGAGTCAGTTGTTCAAAGATCAGATAGCGACCCGAGAGTTTGACGACGGACGATATGAAAGTACAGTGACATATTAAAAAAAGTAATGATAAGGACCCAAACGAACGAGGTATAAAGCTCAGGGAGAAAAAAAATAAGACGTAAAGAATAAATCAGACCAATGAAATGTGAAATCCCTGGTGGTTTCTGCGATCTCGGGCAAATTTGGTAGTATCCATGTTACAGGGAATCAAAATGAAAGCGCGACAACATATTAGGAAAAAAGAAATCAAAACAACAGCAAGCAGGAGAGCCAGCAGGAGAAATGGGAGCGAAGCGCAGGGGGCCTGTTGCGATCAAGGATGGGCACGGCGGTTGCGTGATCTGGACGTGCGCGGCGGAGCAGCGGAAGGGACAGCACCATGGCCATGTGTGGGTGTATAGTGAGGGTCAATCTCGCCGCATTTGAGGTGCACTAGGAGGTTGTGAACGAACGCCTGCTCGTACCTGCATCGAGATATCGGTAATCACGAAGTGAGCGAAGCGAACGAACACTCACTGAGCGTTGTTAAATACGACAGCCATCGAGTCGGACCCGCATCGCAGCAAATTCGGAGCCATCACTAAGGCAAGATTGGCGCTCGTCATCTTGGTGACGAGCAGCACGCGTTCATCGAGAAATAGTTGCAAAAAACTAATAACAAACAACACCACGCGACGATTGGCAGTTGGCAGCCGCTCAACTGCGGCACAACACGCCTCGGCATCATTTGCGAACGCGATGCAATCGTTGTACATCTCTGAAGGCACAAGCGGGTCGACCAGTTCACGCAGCCAGAGCTTGAACAGCGACGCAGGTACGTGCGGGTCGTCGACACCCTCCAACGTGTACGCGCCGCGGTCAAGCCGCATTTTGAGAGAGGCGACGGCATCGGCATCGCCCGGTACGCGAAATATGCCCTCAGCCTTTGTACCGCCGAGCGCGAGCACGCCATCAGCAAGGAACGGTAGCACGATAGGCACCTTCTGCGTCGGGTATGTGCGCTCTTGTAGGCGAAACACGGCGTCGAGTGGCTCACCGAACGTCGATGGGTTGAATGCCGCGTCCTGTGGACATCTCAGCTTCGGATAGACCGTATATGAGGGCAAAAGCATACCGATGCCGTCTCAATTTCTGCGAGCGTCGGCGGCTTGCCTCGAGGGCCCTTCTTTGCTATGGCCGCAAGACGCTTAAGACAGTGCTTGGCGAGCACATCGACACGACCCTCGGTAATTCCCGTGCGCTGCGAGAGGAAGGCACGGAGGTACGGCTCGAAATTCTTCGATGGCGGGAAGGTGACTAGCAACACACACAACAGTTGCCACCCTCGGAACGTACTCTCCCTGCAAGGTAAGAAGTTATGTTAGCATTGATAAAAACCGACTGCAGCAAAAGACGCACGCGTTTGGATTGCTGGTGAGCTGCTTCATGACCTGACAGTAAATTTCGTCACGGAGCTCGCCGTATGTGAGCCCTTCCCCCAGGAGCCAACGTGCCTCTTCAAGCCTAGGTGTGTTAGAGCCACTCGCTGCTCCTTTTTCGCTATCTCCCATAAGCCGCTGAACGGCACGGAATGCGCGCACGGCATCCTTGTGTAGCGGCCGCGCAAGATTAAGCAAGGGTGCGGCAAGTGGGCCACGCTGCCAGGTCATCATCTGCCCAACGGGGACCTTGCGCTTGAAAATAAAGCCTGTCTTGTGCGTTGCAAAGTACTGTTGCGCGAATTCGGACTCGACAAATTGCTGGATGTCGGAGGCAAGATCTTGTGGCAGGATGGGATGTGCGCTGCAGGAATAGGAACAGAAGCTCAGGCGCAGGAAAGAGGGATCATGATGGTCACGGGTGACGTACCCAGTACTTAGCGTCTTGACAGTGCGTGCCGATCCGGTTAAGGATGAAGGATCAATGAGAATAGGCGAGCGTGCAGCCCGAGCCTTGACGGGGCTGAGCTTGAGCGTTGCGTCTAGATATGTGTAATCCCGTTTGTTCAGTATGACCTCAGCCCCCCATCACCCAACACGCACCCATATTCAACACAGGCCTTCCAATCACCTTCCCAGCGACGGTTGGTCCCTTGGTTGGCGGTGATGGTGGGGGCCGTACAGGCATTCTTGGAACACCGTTCTTCTCTCGCGCTTCGGCCCTCTTCCTCGGTTTTACAGGGGGTGACTCCGGACCGCTCACGTAACCACTCTCAGAAGACTTCTCACTCGAACCACACACGTTTCCTGGTGAGTGCGATGGCGTCACAGTTATACGCTCGACAGCAGCAGCCAACGACTGCGGTGGCTCACGAGAAGGGATAAGAGAATGGTGAGATGGGGTGGGTGTTGGCGGGGCGCTCGCCTCTGAGCCAGGGATGGGTGGGAGCGCCGGTCCCAGGCGCGTCGGCGTCGCATAGTGGGGATCGGCAGTAAGGTTGCGTCGCACAGGGGGCGCAGTTGAGCTCTTCTTCGTTGCGCCGGTGGGACTGCTTGCAGAAGATTGCAGCCGGGGAGCTTGTGCGGGACCTCGGGTTTCCTTCGTATATGAGCGTGAACGTTGAGCCGCGGGCTGTTGCTCTTGTGCTGTTGCTCGTGGGGACGGACTCTGATCTATGGTTGAAGGAAATGACTTCGAGAGGCGGCGACCCAGAGCGGTATTCTAGTAGGCGGCTATTTGAAATCTGGGTGATTCAACCGCGAAAGAGCACGTACTTGGAGGACCGTTAATGGTATGACAAAACCATTAGGCTTTTCCCATACGGTTTCGCCGGTCTTTGTGTGATAATAGTATGGAATACCGCCACGGGATTCGTCACCAATCTCCCACCATTCGCCATTCTCGCTGGGCGGTAATCTGCATGGCAGTGTCTCCATGGGGAAAGAATCCAAGAAATGGCTGCATGAGTACGTACACGAAGTTCCCTACTGGAGGATCCCATGAAACTTGTCCTGTCGCTGGGCATGCGAAGAAGGAAACTTGGGTCTGTATATAGCACATACAGTGCGCCCCAGTTAAATCTATAAATAATAAATAAACAGGGCCAAGATCAAACTTGCCTGGGGATCAACGAGGGTTACCCAGAAATGGGAGCCCCATGTCGTTTCGTCATGCGTATGGGTAGATGCGGAGGAAGTAGAAGGTCGAGATTGTCTTGGCCTGCCATTTATTTGTACCTCTGGTGTACTTGCGATGCTGGCGGGATAGGCCTTATTTGGCCGAAAGATGGATGGGACATCTGATGGGCGGGGCTTTGCCGGTAGATGGCCGTTCGTATATAGTGAGGAAAAATGAGCGTTGGATGAAAGGGAAGGACTTGGCTGGGGCGGGGACGCAGCCATTATGCTAAAACGAGCGATATGAAAGAACAAAAAACAAAGATAGTGAGGGGAGGTAGCGCCGTCCTCGGCAATGCCAAACCAGCATGCAGGGACAATACAGTACGGAGAATGTGGAGACGGAAAACTGAGAGGAGGGGAGGTCGCAAATAAAAAGACGGTGAGGGGAAGTCACCGCAGCAGTTGGGCTGGGCGCGTACGAGAGCCGCCAATTTATTCGTGGAAATTACTTTTCTCTCCGTCCACTCCACTCAGCCCATCGCCAAAAAAAAAAGCAGTAATCACACACACGTTCGATTCAAATATCCATTATCACAACGGACCATTGATAAGGTCCAGAACACTGGAACACTTCCAACCCCTGACCAGAGATGAAAAGAGAAGAAGTGAGTGAGAGCGAAATTCAAGGGTCATCTGTGAACGTAACCAAGAGGAGGGCAATGAAGGCAGCCCTGATATACGTAGCTGATCCCTTGGGTCTTTATAATGACGGATGGGGATGTCAAGTCAACAACCCCGCTCAACTTCTCCATCAAGTTCTTAAGCCTAATCACTCTCTTACTCCGCCCCATCACCCATCGATCCGTCTTCTCGCGCCCTTGGACACTTCTTCCTGTCTCTAGCTATTCTGGGACGTCGGCAAACTTTGGTACCGCTCCTGGCTTGCACTGGTTCTCCCTTGTTACCTGCTCAAGTACCACCTCCACGACGCACAGATCTGATCTCCTCCGTACCAAGGCTATCGAGTACGTGTGCAGACCCCATTTTCAGGAGTTTCCGTGGATGCCGTCGCAGTCAGTTGTTAGTCACTGAGCCGTTAACTACTTTTGAACTGACAGCGTGCAGATTACATGGTATTCGTACGCCTCTGGTCCTTCATTTGCTAACCCTCGCGTTGACCCTTCTATGTACAGTCACGGATGGCAACCGGAGTCGGCGTTGGAAAGAAAGAATCATTGATGAGAGGACTTGGTTCAGATGACAGCCAATTCCTTGAAAGCCATCGAGCGAGCTGTGGATAATCTGGCCATTCAATTATGGCAGGGTGAACGCCTTCTTCGTTGATGACTATGCAACACTAATACATATTCTGCCCTCCTGTTCTGATAGGTAACTCGTCATATGCGCCCATAAAAAGAGTATGCTGTAGCCCGATATCTTAGTGCGTCCACGTGAGCAAGGAGGACCGCTCGCTATGCTGACAACTTCTCTGGAAGGGGTTTACGAGCTGCCGGGCAGCAGCCGCCCGGGCATGGTGTTTACCTGGTGCCTTGGCGATCGGCTCCGTGGAGGGCACATAGTCATGGAGATAGTGATCCAGTTCCGAGGAATCGCCTGATAACCAAAGATTTTCGGTGCGCTTCCATCATCGGTACAAAACGAGTGCAACAATACTGTATACAACATCGACGCGTGAACTCGACGACAAGTTTCCCTTCTCATGCATATTATCCCCTATTATATCTGCGAGGGCGATCTCCAAGCTCAGTGTGCCAAGCGAGCTGTCACTGTAGGTGTGTAAATGTAGAGACATAACACAAGTGGTATGCGCCGTCAGGCAGTATCAGAGGCCGATTACTGATTAACTTTTTGTAGGAGTTATGTCGCACAGAAGACACGATAAAAGGTCCATGTCCCTCTATCACCATTCTTTCTTCCCTCCCGAGTATCGTGCTCACCTGATCCAACCCCCTTTGTTCCCACAGGCCAACTCAGGACTCATAACTGCCCTTACAGGGCCGCAGCTCATCCCTTACAGTGATGGCACAAAATCCCTCTAACAAACAAGGGATTTAGACAGCCACTGACGTCCGCGGAGCCAGCAACCCTACGTCCAGTCGCTAGTCACCAAATGGCGTGAAAGCCGCATGGAGGGGTTCAAGGCTAGGCCACGTCGGAAATTGGAAACAAGGCTGTCTCGTTCCTAATTTCTGACGTGGCCTAGAGGTCGCCACCTAGGACCGCCCTAGCGCTTTACAAATAGTTCTAACTCCTGACTAAATGCAACGGAACATCTTCGTCGTTTCAAAGTACTGAACCCTGATTCCAATTCAGGCGGATGTCCTACTATGTACAGTCACACTGTATAAGTATTTGCGCGATATGACTAAGACAAAACTGAAAATTTTTGAAAAAATTCTAGTGCTAGCTATGATGAAAAAATAACACTTCTAATACTTTGTTGACCTTCCTTGTGCACTATGGAGAGCCTGTACATGATGAGGCATTGAGTCAATAAGAGAATTGATGAAATCGTTGTCTATCTTCAGCCACTCCTCCTGAAGTGCCACCCAAAGAAGATCGATGTTTTGTGGACGAATGGGACACTTGTTGACCAAAACCTTGAGCTGTTTCCATACATGTTCAATTGGATTCATGTCTGGTGATTAAGGTGGATGAGGAAATGTCTCTAATGAGTTTTGAGACCAGAAAGTTTGAGCAGCCTTGGAGCGGTGAGTTGGTGCCCCATCTTCCACCACCTTTATGAAGCCCTTCTCTTTGCTCTGCTGAATGTAAAACTCCCAAAGTGGCCCATTGAGGATTAAGTGAACATAATCAGCACCTGTACACATGCCAGAAGGTATCCAGACCAGTGGACCTTGCATTCCATATGAGATGCACCCCCAAACCATGACACTTTGCCGTCCTGACTTGAATGTCGGGACCAGGCAATCCAGCTCATACCTCTCTCCTGGTTTCCGCCACACCACACACTCCCTCGACTGCTTCCCAACCTCGACTGAGCACTCATCTGTCCAGATGATCCTTATCCAATCCTCCCTCGTCATCAGCAACGCTTCCTTCACCCATTCCTTCCTTTTCCGAATGTGAACTGTGCTGAGAAATGGCTTCTTGGCTGCTATGTGACGAGACACACCCAGGCCAGTCTTCAGAGCCCTTTGAACAGTGGTGGGATGCATGGGCGAGGGTAGGAAGAGGTTGGCATCAGAAGTGATGTTCTGGAGTGATTGTCAACGATCTCGTAGTATGTTGAGTTTGAGGTGTCGGAGACTTCGATGATCGATTTTTCGAGGCCTTCCTATTCTGGGTTCATTTTCGTTGTAGCCCCTTTCGGCGCCCCTCTTGACAATTGACTGGACCGTGTGTACAGGGAGGTGGAAGTTAATGGCAATTTGTGAGAGTGGATGGCCTTGAGCTGCCTGTTGACAGATGGATTTACGAAGCTGAGGGGTAGTCTCTCTTGATCCAAGAACTTTTGGCATGAACAGAGTGTTGTAGAATATAATATGGATTTTCGAAAACAAAAAAGTCGAACACGACGCGCAAATACTTATGACACGTGACTGTACAGTATGTGGTCCGTCCCGCGTTTGCATGATGTATAGAAACCCCATCTCGCGTCTCCATACCGCATTTGGTGCTATTCTACCACGTATAGCGATGTCACCTTCAGCTCTAGTGCCTTCGAGAGCAAAGTTAGCTTTCCCACAGCGCCTTCATTGATGGAAAGTTCTTTGCCTGGCCTAAAGGCGTCAAAACCGAGTAAACACATGCCACAGTTCTGCTGCCACACCGAGACGATTCGCACTGCTCGATCTCACCTCTGTACAATGTAATCAAACCCGGTGAGCTCAGCCTGAGTGTGATATCTTGATGCGTTCTGGCAGGGCCCAAATAGCGAAGGGAAATACCTCCAGTTTCATCGCTGAGGGTACAACTGAGGACGTCAATGCTACCGTCGACGCCGCTAGGGGGGCTTTCAAATGCTCATGGGATTCTCAATGGTTCCCGGTGCAAAACGCGGGCACTACCTTCACATACTGACCGCGCTTGATGTGCTTTAGAACGGCAGGACCCTCAACGGCGTTAAAGTGTTCGACCTCCGCATACTATATCGGTTGGCACGATCTGGTAGTCTGTCTGGGCAGGTCTACAGTCAGGTCATATCATGCGTTACACCTAGTCACCAGAGGCAGTTACAACTATATGGGTATTGGCCAACTGAGGATAGAGCGGTTTTGTAAGTTTTATTATTGCTGTGACTGTATTATGCTGACAGTAACGTGGACTCATCCAGTGTTATGGCATAGGCGGTCGAGAGTGTTCCTTCATAGGATCACAAGCTCAAGTACTCAAGAGTGGGTATCGTCATGTAGAAGGCTGTGTAATAGGGTTTGTGTTCGGTATAAAACTGCAGCAGTGAGTAAATTCAACTCTTCACCTCCGACGCTGAATCTTTATCGATGAGTTCACTACGGTATGTCAAGGAAAATTCACTCACTGGATAACTGTAATGAAGTAACTAGCTCGAATAGGGTTGATCAAGAGCGTCTCGAATATCCAGTCTCCCCAGCATACCCTGCCATCGCCTCACCATCATCTCCGTGCCGCCCTGGGTCATCGATTCTGATAGATCGCCATCTTGAAGGCTTATTGACCAAAAAGCGAGCACATCACGGGACTGGTAAGGAATTTACCGAAGAGGGCCGATGTACGTACATCCTTTGCAGAACAACCTGCACCGACCGTTGACTGGTGCGATGTAGCCCAGGTGACAATCGACATGCTTCCCGACATTGCCCTCCTGAAATATTTGATTTCTATGTGGATGAAGCATGGTGGATGGAGGCGTGGTGCAGACTGGTGCACGTGTGCCGAAAATGGCGAGACGTTGTTTTTGGGTCACCACGTCGCTGGATTTGCGACTTCGCTGCACACCCAGAACACCAGTGAGGGGAGGCTGTGCGTCTGGCCACTCTTGCCCATTGTCATAACGGTCAATGGCTGCGAAATAGTGGGACGCGGATAACGTCATCGCTGCACTCGAGCACAATGATCGCATATGTCAATTGGATTTTCACAAATTTTCAAGTTCGCTATTCGAAAAAGTCTTGCCTGCAATGCAGCAGCCATTCCCGACAATGACACATTTGGAGCTTCAGTCCAGAGGTGAAACAGTGAGTCGTTCCCGATTCGTTCTTGGGTGGATCTGCACCACAGTTGCAAAGAGTCTCCCTGTTTCGCATTCCATTTCCGGGATTACCCAAACTACTTTTGTCTGCCACTCACCTTATTGATCTTGATCTTCGGGATATTCCTCATTCCGGGTACTTTTCACCCGAAACGATGGTCACTGGCCTCTCTGCATTGACCAGCCTCGAAAGACTCAAGATTAAGTTCAAATCCCCTCGAAGTTGCCCTGACCTGAAACGCCGACATCCGCCTCCGCTGGCACGCACACTCCTCCCCGCTCTCACTCAATTGTACTTCACAGGGGTCAGCAAATATTTAGAGGACTTCGTGGCCCGGATTGACGCCCCTCTACTCGACAAGTTGTATATAAGCTTCTTCCATCAACTGATATTCGATACTCCACAACTTGCCCAGTTCATCAGTCGCACACCAAGGTTCAAGGCACACGATAAAGCATGGGTGTTCTTTTCCAATTGCGACGTTTCGGTCACACTTCCACAGACATTTAACGGAGCGGTGCAGTTGGAAATCTCATGTGGAAAGTCAGATTGGCAACTTTCGTCTCTGGCACAGGTCTGCAGCTCGTCCTTCCCTCAGGCTCTCATCCCCATGGTGGAACGCCTCTACATCCAGTCTGGATATTCGGATGTGCTTTGGCAAGACGACATCGAGAACAGCCAATGGCTGGAGCTTTTTCGTCCATTTACCAGTGTGAAGCATCTCTACATATCCTGGAAATTCACGCCAAGTATCGCGCCCGCCTTGCAAGAGCTTTCTGGGGAAGGAGGGACAGAAGTGTTACCCGCCCTGCGGAGTCTTTTCCTGGAGGGGCCGGACTCTTCGGTAGATTCGAGACTTGCCCAGGAAAGAATTGGGCCGTTTATTTCCGCACGACAGCTTGCCGGTCACCCCATTGCCGTTTCTCGCTGGGAACGATAGTAGTTTGAAGAATGATGTGTTTCCGTTTCCATCCCTTTTGGTGTTTAGGCGTCATCTACTTACCACCCGCCATTCTTCTCGAGACTCATTGCTTGGCTCCCGAGACATCTGTCACAGTGTTCTCTTAACTTCACGATAATTAGATTCATTTGTATGATATCGTCATGTGGAATACAAGCCGATAGATTTCGAACTGAATCAATGACAAGATCATCATCGACCATTCGCGACCGACCATGTGCGCAACCGGCTCGCTGACGAATCAACGTTAATCAAAACTCAGTACTCAGGCGTGAAGCTTGAAGCTTGAAGCGCCGACTTTGCCTCGTGATGCATGATGCATGATGCTGTGTCCCTTTCACTCCTCACTGTGGGGCCAGCCAGGACTTGCGCAGTGGGAGGCACAACATGTCTAGTGCTGTACTGTACGTTATGCTTTCTGAGTTGGCAAGGTTCAAGCCACGCGTTCCCGCTCGTGCCTATCTGACCTTGTCAATTGCGCCGCGCAATGTCCGAGAACTTGCCTACTGTAGTGTGCAAAGACTCGAATTGAAGGGTCTTGTCAATCCAACGGGGAATGGGGGCCCTGCGTCCTCAGTAAAGGACGTGTGAATGTCCTAGGATGGTTGTTCTCCACGCCATCGCTACTAGTCTCCTGTAGTTGGCCGCGAATCAGTTTCCAACCCCCTCCGCTTTGCATTCAATCATTTACTTCGTCGGACATTATACCAGTTTTCAGGTATTTCTGGTGATGATCAAAAGCGGGTGAATGAAACCTTTATCTACACGCTTTTGAGTGGAGACCTTTCCTGTCGACCAGCTGGTACTATCTTCGTGATACCAACCAGCTACGCGTACGTCCGACAGCTGTATTCTTCTGAGCTCCCCCTTGGCGGGCAGACAGAGGAATTTGCCTATCCGCTCAGCAGTCGGATCTATATTATCAATAGACTGACAGACTGACACTCCCCGGACTCGCGTCAACTTGTATGTTTTATGCCTGTTCGGCTAACCCCCTCGTATCACTGGTGATTCGTTTGAGAATGTGGGCATGAGAAGGTTCCCCGCGTCTTACCATGAGGATTACCCAAAGAGGATTCATAAGTGAGTCGTTGTTGGAATCCAGACTAGTCTCACTGAGGTGTTCACCATCTGGTTCTTACGTATGAATAAAGCAAATACCAGGATCGTAACCAGACTGCACTCCCCTCGTCGAATACGGTCAAAGTGCAGGTGACTGGGACATGGACTCGGGTCCTTCTGAGCTGCTCATTCTTCTCCGCTTCCTCGTTATCATTTGCGGTGGTCTTTTAATACAGCCAAGCCTTGGACGTAGCTACGGATAATTGTGCCTGGGCAAGTAAGGAAACGCCCTAGGGCAACAGCGTATCGAGTGACATCATTGTTTCTGGAGACCCTCGGGTTTGACATGTAGTGCCTTTGTCGAAGACAGTATGCTTGTATCATATCCAGGTCGTGGCGGGTGCGCTGCGCACCATACCCTGTTTTGTATGTCTGTAACTCTTCATCCCTACAGTAATCAGGACCCCAGATGCCCTCCGTAACCGTTTCTCCAGCTTCATCTCCCTCAATCTTCCCGCTCTTTCCTTCAACTATCCCAAGTAAGCACCTCTTTCCCAGATCTTGCTCATCCTTACGTCTTTCCTCATTTTCCTCATTGTTCCACACAGCCTTACACAACGGCCCTGCGAAGCCTTCCAAAGACATGTCTGTTGCAGAGATAAAACAACAAGCGAAACAACAAGCACAACGTGGAAGCCGAGGTGTATCTGTGCTTTCTCTCATTCGTTCCGCGAAGGGTCAGATCTCCCTTGCCCAAGCACGCGAAGGCGCGGGAGATCTCAAGGGTGCTCTCAGCGCCTTCACAAAAGCTGCAGTTTTCACCCAAGTTTTCATGGAAAGCGCTGAGTTCGAGGCGGAAAATATTCCCGGAAAACGGGGTGTGCTATGGAAGGAATTCTCAGAGTTCCAACAGGTGTGGCACCCTCTTGAATCTATCTTTCTATCCTCTTGATGCCCTCTAGCGGGAGGGTAGCGACCTTACAAAGCGCGCACATGCAATAGAATGTAGATTAACTCAAGTGAAGAGGTCCGCTGCTACGCAGTAAGTCTCCTTTCGACCCCAACCGCCTCTATCTGCTTACAAGTGCCTTCCAGACTCAACGGGCACCGCTCACCGCCAGCTGAAAAGGGAGTACAAGGGCTATCTGGAGAAAGCATTGCGGACCGAATGCGATCGTTGCAGGATGCCGTTATGTTGGGGAGCATCACCAAACGCGTCTCCAGAGAGCTCCCCACAAATACGGCGATACCACTTTCACCAACATCTACGCCCTCGGATGGTCCGCGAATAATCAGAAACTCCCTACAGTCTCTTTCTCTGTTATCGCCCCCCATCAGCCACAGCGCATCGGCGTCCTCAAAGTTATCGAGCACACCATCTACGTCTCAATCTTTTGTATCCCCTTCCGCTCTTGACCCTCCATCTCCAATTTCTTCAACCTCTTCATTGCCACGTATCTCTTTCCTTACACCCGTAGAGTTTTCCCAGGCGTTCCCCTCCATCGATGAGCTCGAGGAGATCCATAGTCGACAAACTGCCCCCGATGTCGACGCTCGCACAGACAGCTCAGTTTCAGAATGTCAAGGATTGGGTTCCCACAACTGTATTAATCCGGTGCAGGGGTAACGAGGATAAAGTCCCCCTGCACCAGGATTGACAATATGACTACAATGAATAAACCATGCTAACTAATCTGAGGGGATGACCTGATCATGGTCACTGACACAGAACCTAAGACAAATCTACTGAATAGTTGGCTGTACAAATAGTTGTTGTAGATGGATCAGTTGACGCTTAATGCAAAGACTGAGGGGACATGTATCTAGAGTAACGTCTTATATATGCGTGTGCTGATCACATGTCTGCATGCCATGACCCATTGGGTTCCAACACTCAAGCAGCCAAGCCTCTCAGATCTGATCTCAGCGGCCACATATTGGTGAAGTGACGTTCGCGACGGCACACCTTGAGCTGCCTAAGGTCAAAGCAATATTGTGAGTGATGGATACAGTACTGTCAGTACAGTAGACATAAAGATTTGGTTGGTTGCAGCGGCAGCGTCACCATTGCGCAGTAACTTAAGTGCACGGAGAATTCACTTGAGAATGCAAGGGCTCTGGTGCCATTACTGTCGTAGATAGAGACGACCTTGCCAGACGAGGCTAATGCGGGTTACAGGTTGAGTGCTCCTGTAGAGCATCAATCAGGCAACAGCCGGAATTGACAAAAATCCGAATTGCATGAATTGCATGAATTGCATCCGCCAGACGCCATTGCAACCACAATCATCATTGAACACTGGCACGCCTACAGTAATGAATCACGCAAATCATTATCCGAACTCGGATGGATGCGGACTCGGACTCGGAGCTGACATGCATTTTTCCCGTGGACCTCGGAAAGTCCCTGAATGGGACACGTATTCGTAATGCTAAAAACCCTACCGGGCCCTACCACTCAAGCTCAAGCCTCGACTCGTCGCTGCCTCATCCGGGGCTTTCATTCACTGCTGGCTTAAGTTAACAACTCGAGGATGGCCTCGTGAGCCGTGTCTTCGATAATTGATGATCAAACGCCCGGGATTAACCCGACTACCTCGCGCTCGCTTGCTGTCAGTCACAGATAGAGTTGCGTGATATGACCCCTTCTGGCGTGTTTGACCTTCAAAATGCCTGCTTGAGAGTCAGGAGTTTATTTCGTTTTGCACCTCCGGCCACCCCAACCGGTCCCACGTTTTCTCGCTTAGGCTAGTGCTGGTAACCGCTACATGATGTTGATTCCACCTATAATACAGCCTGAGGTTCTCTTCCGCGAATTCTACCTCACTGCAGTCGCGCGATACCTGGGCGGTAGGCCCCCACCTTCTCCGAAAGTAAAAGGCTGACTGCCGCTGACATCTGTCCCTCGATAGCTGCTGGCCTTGCCGCGCTGCTCTACGATCATGCATTGACCATCGGCGACGAGATTCGCTTGATTTGGGCCGCTCCTCGTTCATTTCTGAAGTGGATGTTTTTGATAAATCACTATTTGTCGGAGGTGGGCCTTATTGTGAGCGCCAACGGTGAGTGCACTGTCTCTCCCTATTTGTTCACACGTTGCTCAACCCTAGACTTTAAGAAATGTCGGGACTTAACGACCTTTCGTATGACGACCGAGTGAGTATCTCGTCAAGATACACCGTTGCCAGACTGACTGCATCATGTAGAAGTGAGTTATTGTAGATTCACGCGTACACTGGCATTCTGTTTAATCGAGACGAAGATGCCGGAAATTGATGATCGCAATCTATAGCTATTGTACCGTCTCCACTGCTGCAGCTAACGCAATCGGGTTTTTTCGAGTCATCGTCATATGGGATAAATCGCCTGTGCGTCTAGTATGTTGCCGTTCTCAAGTTGGCAAGAGAGAGCTCACCACCGAATTCTAGCGGGTCATGCTCGGGCTTAGTATCGCATTGATTGCGACCTTCATTACGACTCTGCTGTGTACGATCGCAGCCCTAATAATTCTCCACTGTAAGCTACCCCCCTATCCGTTTCTGTAGCCTGACACCACATCTCTTAGCCGACATTCATTATAATCCAATTACCCAAATTTGCTTTGTCTCGAAGTCGACCCCGGCGGCCATTATCCTCTGGGCCACTCCAGTGGGTAGTCTTTGACTGCTGCTTTTTGTTCTCTTTAGGTTCAAACGACCTTCAGCTGGCCTTTGAAATTATAGTGATTTCTTTCATAGCATATAACGCTCTTTCGCTTCCGCGAGACCACAGAACGCCCCTGAGGCGAATCCTATACCGCGATGGCATGATGTTCTTTGTTGTGAGTAGAAGATGACGTCGCATCATCTACTGCACATCTCACCAAGGCCTACTAGGCCGTCGCATTATCCCGTGGGCTCAATATTGCATTCAGCGTCGTGACTGAACCCGGGCTTGTCCTTATGTTGATATAGTACGTGACTGAACCTCCCAACCTTTATTCGACCTGAGCCCTGAGCAGCCTTTCCTGGGCGATAGTCACGCTGTCCACGCATCGCTTCTTGATCCACATTCGCTCATTCGAGAAAGACACCACGTACTACGATGACTTATATGAAGAAGTCGTATCGCCCTTACACATTCTAACGTCTGCACCCTGTCACGGCTCAAGATCAGACCCTGGCATCGAGCTGCACAGTTATTGATTTCGTGCATTGTCAGACCAGAAGTCGGTTTTCACGCTATCATTCAATTTCCCTGCCACCCCATCAATCTAGCAGAATAAGTGGGGCTCCTGTCTGAAAGGATTTCGTTGATGTGTCCCTTCTAGATCTATTCCTTGTGCCTGTTTCTCTGATTCTAATTTATCATGTATGGATTACGAGTTTACGACACTCCCTCGCTAAATTTAGTGGGCTGTAGACCTGCCATGGGCATACAGTATGTCAATGATCCCGAACTCGTACTCCGTACTCCGGCGCCATACCTCGTTTTTCCTCTGTACCATTACTATTCGTTCCCCGAGGCTGGTCCTCGGCTTCGATGACTCGTCGTCAACCTCAGTGCTGCCTTTTGTGATGTCTAGCTGGTATATTTAGTACCAGAGGAGCCATGATCACCACACTTTTTATTGTTGCTAATGCGTACTCAGTAACTCAGAGGCGCAGTCAATTTGTTTGAGAAATAGGATCCCAATGTACGAACCTGCATTCAATTAGCTCGCGGACAATGGAAAGAAAAGGATGCTTCCAGGTCGCGCTGAAACGGCCGCCGTGAATTCGCCCAAGAACCCACTGGCAACGGTTGGCCATAGAATGGAAACACACACTTGCTTTTTACTCTGCCAGAGAGCGATGACAGGGTGACTCAAGTTTTCAACTCGCGTTCCATAGCCAGACGATCAAACATCAGCGGTTCAAAGAAACGTCGGGGTAATCGAGAAGATCCGTACTTTGAAAGAGCCACGCGTAGGCGACGTGTGCAGATGACATTGACCGGCCCTGTTGCGTACGTGGACAACGTCGTGTATTGCGCCAGCGCTTGGGCGTCTGCTCCCTCCACTGCAACGCCTGCCTCGAACTCAGGCTCTCCGAAACGCCGCAAGTTCGGTCCACGTTTCCCTCCCCAATCGGACAGTGCTGACACTTCAGCTAGACAAGAAACCGTTGAAACGTGGGCGTCCGAGTCCGAGTCCGACCGTGTTTCTTCGAATCGCATTGAACCTGTCCACTGTAGACGGGCAGCTGGCCCATTGTTGAGGACGACGCTCGCACTCCGCGCGTTATACGTGAAACATGGTGGCGCCAAAGGAATGCGAATATGAATTGTTATTGTAAAACAGTGTCGAGACATGCGTTTGCGCCTCGACCGCCACCGTAGGACGTGCACGTGCTGCCGGCCGGTTTGTCCCGTCGCCCAGCATATTTGCAGTGACCTCATCCGAATCTGACTGTCATCGCATGGGCGGTCGAGAGCGTTCCTTCATAGGATGACGAGCTCAAAGCATGAGTAATGTCATGCGGAGGGCTGTGTAATAGGGTTCGTACTCGGTATAAAAATGCGGCGGGTGGGCAAAGGGTGAATTCAAGGAAACCTCTTCGCCCTCGACTTCGCCCCTGACACTGAAAGTACTGAACCCTCATTGATAAGTCCGCTGTGGTATGTCAAGGGGAATTCACTCACCGGATTACTGAAAGAATTCTTGAATAAGTTTGATCAAGAGCGTCTCGAATATCCCTCGGAATATCCCCCGCCATCATCTCCTTACTACCCTGGGTCATCGATTATGGTAAAATTTGAAGGCTCATTGACCAAAAAGCGAGCACGTAATGGGACTAGGAAGAAATTGACCATAGGAGGCCGATGTACGTACATCTTTTGCACAATGGCCTGCACCGACTGATGACTGGCGCGATATAGGCCGGGTGACAATCGACATGCTCCCCGATGTTGCCCTCCTGGAAATATTTGAATTCTATGCGGATGAAGCGTGGATAGAGGCATGGCACACGCTGGTGCACGTGTGCCGAAAATGGCGAGACGTTGTTTTTGGGTCACCGCGTCGCCTGAATTTGCGACTTCACTGCAAAGCCAGAACGCCGGTGAGGGAGATGCTGTATATCTGGCCGGTCTTACCCATCGTCATATCAGTCCGAGGCCATGGCTACAGAATGTGGGACATGGATCACATCATTGCGGCACTCGAACACAACAATCGCATATGTCACTTGGATCTCTTTGGATTTTCAAGTTCGCAATTCGAAAAAGTCTTGGCAGCAACGCAGCAGCCATTCCCGGCACTGACACATTTGCAACTTCGTCCCGGAGACGAAACTGCACCAGTCGTTCCGGAATCGTTTTTGGGTGGATCAACACCACAGTTGCAAACACTCACTCTACATCGCGTTCCATTTCCGGGATTGCCCAAACTACTTTCGTCTGCCACTCACCTCGTCAATCTTGATCTTCAGGATATTCCTTATTCCGGGTACATATCTCCCGAAACGATGGTCACTTGTCTCTCCGTGTTGACCAACCTCAAACATCTCCTCATTGGGTTCGAATCCCCTCGAAGTTGGCCTGACCGGAAAAGCCGACGTCCGCCTCCGCCGACACGCGCTCTCCTCCCTGCTCTCACTGAGTTGCACTTCATAGGGGTCAGCGAATATCTAGACGACCTCGTGGCCCGGATTGATGCCCCTCTACTCGACAAGTCGGATATAATCTTCTTCCATCAGCTGATATTCGACACTCCACAACTTGCTCAGTTTATCAGTCGCACACCAAAGTTTAAGGCATACGATGAAGCACATCTGATCTTTCACGATTGGAGCGTTTGGGTCACACTTCCACAGACATTTGACGGAGCGCTCCAGTTGGGAATGTCATGCCGAAAGTCAGATTGGCAACTTTCGTCTCTGGCACAGGTCTGCAGTTCGTCCTTCCCTCAGGCTCTCATTCCCATGGTGGAACACCTCTATATTCAGTGTGGAGATTGGGATGTGTTTTGCAACGACGACATCGAGAACAGCCAATGGCTGGAACTTTTACATCCATTTACCGCTGTGAGGCATCTCTACATATCCTGGAAATTCACGCCAAGTATCGTGCCCGCCTTGCAAGAGCTTTCCGGGGAAAGAGTGACAGAAGTGTTACCCGCCCTGCAGAGTCTTTTCCTAGAGTCAGACCCCTCGGAAGATTGGAGACTTGTCGAGGAAAGCTTTGGGCAGTTTGTTTCCGCACGACAGCTTGCTGGTCACCCCATTGCCGTTTCTCACTGGGAAGGATAGCAGTTTGAAGAATGATAGTAAGTGTTTCTATTTCTATCCCAGTTATGTTTACAGTAGGCGTCATCTGCTTACCAGGCGCCGTTCTTCTCGACACACATTACTTTGGCTCCTGAGACAAGAGTCACAGTATTCCCTTCACATCACGGTGATCAGAGTCATTTGTGTGATATCGTTATGTAGAATAGAGACCAATAAATTTCGAACTAGGTCATCATCCGACCGATGATGTGCGCAACTGGCTCGTTGACGACTTGACCCGAGGGTCCACGGTTCACCTGACATGGGGCCAGGACGTGGCCCATTTGGGGTAAGGATTATCATTGCACCTTGACTAACACAGGTGCATTCCCCCAACCCACCCAGCGATTCAATACCCCGGCACATCATTTCAATGCCTCAGCGTATTCGCGCCGAATGTGCTGACTAGCACCGATTCCTTGGGAGAAACAGGTGCCATGGACCCGCACGACAATAGACGGATGAAAAACAAAGACGCATTAACGTGTACGGGTATCATGGGGTCGGGACAGTGGGCATGGTAACGCGCCGTGCTCCAGCGTTTCAGGGCAGGTACGGCGGCGAACAGGTCATGATGTGCTGCCAACTGTGGGGCGTGTTGATGGCGATCTAGTTAGTGCCTTTAGAATCCCACTTTAGAATCTGCATGCCGAATCAAGATGTGTGCACAGGGTGCATAAGATGATCAGATAAGGAGGCAGGGAGGATGGATACCGAGCCGGCGGGGACGTCCATTTGTCGCCTCAAAAGTAAATATGGGCTTTTCCGTCACCTGTAAACATCCTTTCGTTCCATCGCCCAAGAGCCAATTAAGTGTAGGTTCGCACACTGGGATCCTATTTCTCAGAGTACTTCAAGAACTCAAGGAAACGCTTCGACATCAGGACCAAGTATATGGGTAAGAATGGTCAGACAGAACAGATAACGACTAACCTACTAGGTACTTTCAACCACGTCGGAAGTGAAACAATTCACCATAAAAATGAAACTACAACTCCTTCCGCCAACGGTGACACCGATCCAGGAGAGGTTTCACAGCACGCCCCCCACCTCGCTGGACCTCATGCTAGTGACCATAACATGGTCGATGACTGAGCTCCTCGGCGCGCTGAAACGGCCCCCGCAGTTCGCCTAAGAACCCAAACGGTTATGGAGACACACACACTTTCTTTTTACCCGGCCAGATAGCGATGACAGGAGGACTCAAGTTTTCTAGTCGCGTTTCATGGCCGGACGAACAAACGTCACCGGTTCAAAGGAACGTCAGGGTACGTAATCGAGAAAATCCGTACTTTGAAAGAACCATGCAGATGCGTCGTCTACGCGTGGCCGGTTCAAATTTCGATCGAACCTCAAGTCCGCAGACCTCACCGCCTCAAACCTGAGGCCTGATGGGTGGCAAAGGCTATCGTTCCTCACCGCCGGACGAACGCCTCTCAGGAACGCGAACCAGCGTGAAATTCCTCCATCGATTGTCTGCAAGGATGGACACGTCATTACAATCCGGGAGACTGTCGCTTCCAACTGATCTACAAAAAAGGGAAAGGCTTCAAAGTAGCCAAAGAGGGGTATCCTAGCCTCTTTTCGAGCGACCCGAGGAGTCGTGCCACGTTTTTACGGATCAAAACGACACGTGTATGCGTTCCGAGGCCCTTGATGGCATGAATATTTCTATCTGCTCCACCGTCCTTGGCGTTATTGGGTTTAGCTTTCACTTCCGAGGATTTGAGACAGTAGTTTAGCTGTATCCGCTTTTGGCACTCACCTGGGGTTCGATTAGGACTAGGTTATTGCGAATGAGAGAAGTGAGACGGATCTAGAGGATGCAGAGAGGGGGGGTGAGCAACAGGGACGGACTTGATAACAAGCTTCGATCACCGCCGACGAATTCTGGGTGTCATACTGTATGTCGAGTTAGATGGCGTTTGATCGAGTCGGCACAGGTTAGAATCAATGATGGTCAAAACAGGATCATGTCGCGCCATGCGCGGTTTTTTTGTCTCTTCTACCAATAATGTAGACATTGTCGAGGTATGCTTGCTTTTCGAGACTATTCAAGATGCTAATATGTGCAGAGTGAGGTAGTGCAATTAACCGAGTAACATAATGGTGGCCATCATAAGAAATAAAAGCAATTGCGATGGGGTGTGTGTGGGATAACGGTTACGAGGACTGTGATGCTTGTCGTCGGGGTTGCCGTCGTCTTCCTGGCTCCGGCCATTCCCCGAATCGATACCCAGAACTCTCGTCAGAGGTCAATTCTGGGTTTTTCCATGCATCGTGCGGTTGTTGTTGTCTTTGGTCAGATCGATGATCGCCTGTGAACGCTTGTCGGGGCGCGCGGCGGGCCACAAAACGCTCAATCTCCTTGAGTAGCGTCCATACTTCGCCGCTCCCCGACTCACTCTCTTCAAGCCAGATAGTACGTGCACCGACCTCGCGGCGGACATCGTCCACCAAAGCGCGAGTGCGAGAGTCAGGTGAGATGCCGTTCGCACGCATCTCCTCGAGGGCTGCGTGCACGCCCCGTAGTTCGCGGAATGAGTCCCAACGAGTCTCGAGTAACTCGTTATAGGCGGGTGTCGTACAACCGAAGATGTAAGAGAGAGGTGAAAGGTTGCGCGCGTGTTCGAAGAGGGCGAGGGCGAGGTGGGGGTCGTCGTACCTCTCACGCGCGGTGCCCATCAGCGCGGCGAGAAGATGAGGATATAGAGGTGGCTGGAGATAACGTGGTGGTGGCTTGCCTTCAGAAGCTGCTGTACGAGAAGCCTCCTCTGCGCGTATTGATGGACCAAAAACCTCACTCTCGGCCCATTCGAGCATCGCAAAATCAGATGGACATAAGTCAAGCTGTTCCTTGAGCTTATCAAGCTCTGCGTCTTCGCCCTTTGGGCGCACGCGGGGATGTTTGGACAGGTTCTTCAGGAACCCGCTAAGCGGGCTCCGAGCGTCGACGTCAAATTCCGCAGCTGGGCCGTCCTCTTCCAATCTCCGTTCCTTTGCTGTCGAAAAAACTATGTTAAACATGTCTTCGAACACGCTCAGTTCTTGGTTTGACATCGTTTGTCGACGTGGCTCCAGTGGACTATTGTCACGAGGGGTTTCGCGTGCCATTGGTATGAGAGGGTGTTTCGTCGAAATATCTTCAAAAATGTGGTCCCATGGCGAGTTTTCGGGGGAAAAAATCGATGACCTTCACGCGATAACCATCAGGAGCTGTCAAAATACAATTCTTTAAAGGGCGTACTTGTTGTCGGAGGAAGAAGACTCAGTGCTCTGAACTTGAGAGGAGTAGCCACGTATGGGTGCCATGCATGGACTCGAGGTCGACTTGTCACGGGGAAAAATGGTGGACCTCTTGCTTTTCGTGCCACTAGCTACAGTGTAGTGTGAAGTGAATGCGCGGGGACAGTGAGCGGGGAAAAGATGAGGCACAAAGATCCGACAAACCTCTGATGTGCTTGGGGACAACGGAATGACATGGTCTTAGCACCCCTCTTATGTGGTGCATCTTGGAGAACCGCGTCGCGCGCAACAGGCAAGCAACTGTGGAGGTCGGGTTAGGTGTCGGGTAATCGAGGTGACATAAGCATGTACGTTTTCTTACTAAGCCCTAACTTGTATAGCACGAGGCGAAGTTTTCATACTCGACATCCCACCAACAAGTCGTTTGATAGATTCCCGCCCCACAATATGACTCGGACAAGGTGCCTACGGCCTGGCTACGGGTGCAGGCTCCACCTTCAGGAGCGTGCGGCAAAACTCGAGCACTGGCACCTAATTGAGCGAACCCAAAATCAAGAGTCAACATCCATATGACGGGCTAGTTGGTGAGGTGCAGCATCTAACAGACACCAAACATCGATAGAAAAGCATATTAAACTTGTGTAATGAGCATTTCAACTAACCCTCCATCGCGATGTAGATTATGATTACAAGGCTCAAAACAACGACCATGGTATATCCCGACAACGCGGAAGTGGCCTAGTATAGATGCGATTATCTCCTTGATGAGAATTCCCAGACCGCGGGTGAAGAGGGGAAAGCGGACGGAAACGATACCAGCAGGCGATGGGCTCGGGAGATAACCTCTGCAAGTAGGTCTCCTGCATTCCCTGCCAATCCCCCGCCATGAGAGGCATTGGCCCCAAACGATAAGTTATACGCCACTAGAGTTGTCTGCGGATTACTACCGGGATTAGCTCCAGTGAGCCCACTACCAGGACGACCCTCAGAACGCATTGGGGGATGTCGAGGTGTCTGCAACTTGAAGGACAGCAGTGTGACAAAATGCCACCGAACAGGAGCAGGACGACCTGAGAAAGCTCCAAACGAGAGTCATCGTCGGGGACAGCGATTGAGCTCTGTCTAGAGGACGTCCAGAAAGTGCATACAAACTTGTGATAATCACTAAGCCATTACGAGTCGCGCCTTCCTGCGAGGAGCGGAGCTGTCGATAGGATGACCCGCCAAACTACAAGGCGGCCATCTGTCATCAAGACAAGTAATCAATCGGTTTGGGGTGAGTTGTCAAACCGAACCCGAAGTACGATGTCCTACCAGTCCAGCCATCCCATGCGGTTCAGGTGTAACTTCCTTGAAGTAGAAGATGACCAGACTCCTGGTTCAGCGTAGCGTCCGGATCAGACAAGTCCGTACGGGCTGTAGAGCAATTTCACCAGGACGATGTTGGCTGACAGTTGAAACGTTAAAGTGCCAGCGGCCGCGTAAGTCCGCATACCATGCATCTCTAGTACAAAAAAAAAGAACACGAGCACACCGCCACGGTCCACCTACGAAAGAAGATAAATGCCAGGGCCACTAAATTGGCCAAGTAAAGTCCGTGGCTTGACCGTACAGTAAACTTACTTCACGGTCTCTGCGACAGTCGGACATCATTAGGGCGCATCAACCATCAACTCGGATGCGCACGCAGCTAAATACTAATGAGCATGTGCAACATGTTAATCGAAGAAAAAAATTGACATGCGGCAATTTGGAAACCACAGAACACCGTACCTGGAAACCTCAGCAATACAGTACTGAGTTGGTTTATGGTTCTACAGTTGCAACTTGGCAGTGACGGTTTGATGCAGGGTCGTGATCCGCCGAGCTTGAGTCTACTTGACCTCGGATTTCATTTGTTGCCAAGCTGACCAGTCTTATCACTTCCTTAGGGAACCGTACAGTAGTTCCTGTTGGGCCATCTGTGGGTGCGTATTTGTTCATGCGACAGTTCGGCTGGCCTGGCTGACATGTGGCGTTGTAAATGGAAGCGGTGGAATTTTTTTCCGCGACCAAGATTTTCTCTTACTCAGCACCACGCGCGTCTTGATGTTCCTTGCATCACCCAATAAAGTAAGTTGTACATTCTCATCTACCAAGTCAGTGTCTTATGCTCCCTAACGACAGAGAACGAGAATATGGGGTGCCTTCTCGGCTCTAAAAAGCGCTAACCTTAACATGAGACAAATGCCAGAGAATGCCTGCGCATGACCCCTCGACCCTGGACATAACAGGGGGTCCCGTTCAATCTCCATTAGGATCGTTGAGTGCACTCATTTCCCTATGAGACTACGTGGAAACAGGGCACTCGTAATAAATGTGTTCGTAAGTACGTTAATATTGGCTATTATCTGCGCTAGAAGCTGGGGTGAACGCTCTGGGGTAGGTCTTGGCCTCCTGAGATCCCCGCTCTCTTCCAGTGAATACATCGAATGGTGCCAACTCCCACAACCTGCAACACTGTGTCGGACACATATCTCATGGTTCTAAGAGCAGGGCTTACCTGGGATGCACCTTAGCCAGACAGGCCACAGTTATGCGATCCTCGGAACTGATTGGCGGCCAATATGTCGATGTTTTTCGGTCGTGATGCGAATGAATAAACCTGTAGTCCCGTACTATTGAGCTCTGGCCACGGAAAACCATGTTTCTTGTCACTCACGGAACCAGGAATGCTGCGTCTGATTTCTCCAAAAACGAGGCGATGATGCCTGCTTTCAGTCAGTAAAGGTACTTGTCTATCCAAGGTGCTTGACTCACCCTGAAGCCCGTGGCGCATCTCCTCCTCTGAGCATGCCGACGCAAGACGTCTCCCGTCAACGAAATGTAGCTGCCTCGCCCATTCATCAGTCTTTGTCATGTTGGCTCCAACATCCGAATATCCTTTCACTCACCTGCGCCCAGGACCGTGCTGAAAATTCCCCGGCAAACGAAAGGCGTGCAATGATCTCATTGCTTTCATATCGTTCTGGTCTCTGCTTTGTGTCAACATTGATGAAGAAAACGGCAAGTCAAACATGAAAGCCACACCCACTTTGGCATATTTCCGGGCAAGTTCCTTCAGCTTGTTCGCTCCCTTTACCACCTTCCGCATGTCCTGGACACAACCTTCGCCCATCAGCTCCTCCAGCGCAACACCTGCGATGACTGGAGTGCGGAAGAGGTGCTTGTCCGCTGCGCATATACTTCTTTTAGCAGTGCTGACAGTCGCATTCAGGGATTGCGTGCTTACTATCAATTTGCAACACTATAACATCACAAACGCCGACGATGTATTCGAAGAATGCCCTTAGACGTGGGTCGTCGTCACGCGGGAGAGTGAGTGCATGGGTATGAATATTATTCAGAGCTCGTAAGATGGTGTTCTTTAGAACTAATCAGCACGACAGATATCATTTATTGCAAGAACGTATGGATTCACCTTCATAAAGGCGAGGTGGTACCGAACTGCATAGCGAGAGCTATATTATGTCACGGTGAGGATTCCTGCCGGAAAGCAAGGAACGTACTCACTCCATGCTGTCCAGACCCCCCGCTATGCTGGCCTGATCCACTTCTAGCGATCTGAGCATCGGCAGAGGAAACATCTTGGCAAATTAAACAGTGTGAGTATATGTGTACAAGCAATTTGGTATCTGGTCTAGTTGAGGGTATCGGATCGTTATTGTTGGTTTGTGGCGTCGTCTTTGGGAGCAGTGATGTAGACCCAGACGAGCTGGGGATTCAATTTATACATGGAGTGGGGTATCGCTTCAAAGCGGTTCATGAGCGGAGCGGCCACACACGCGTTGCATGACAGTCGTGCGGACAAAGCGTTTGCCATTGTGGCTTTGTGGAGTCGAGAAATCCACAACCACAACCGACGCCACGAGGCTTATGATCCCACGTGATGACATTGTCTAACCAAAATGGCACCGTGGCATCGTGGCTGAATGAAGAAAACATGGCATCCATCACCACCCATCGAGGTCGTGGACAAAAGTCTAGCGTCTAAGTATCATGCCGATCGTTTGACCTCGCGGTCTATCGCCCATCGTACAGCAGCCTCGACATTTTCCGCCTCGTGAGTTGGATTATGAGCGGGTGGCCCATCCACGGGGTCGTATACGCCAGTGCGTACGAGTACTGATGACCAACCTGCCGCGTTTGCGCCTGCAATATCTGCAAAGGAGGATGGGGAGACGGCGCGAGGAAGGATGCGAGGGTCAATACTGAAGCTGAAAACGAGACAAGAAACTGCTTACCGGACTCTGGATTGTCTGGGCACGGTGGTTAGACAGGAATCCATAGAAAAAATGCACGCGGGCTTACCCCCCACCATATAGCTGGGTACGCAGGACATTCAGAGCGGGATACCGTGAAAGAGAGGAAAAATCACTACTGACAATTGCGGTTGGATATCAGGCCCAACAACAGACGCGCCATGCAGCTCCTTCATTCGTGCGCGCAACATCTTTTCCGCAAAGTCATACGTGGCTTTTGTTGGCTTGCCGTACTGCACGTGAGGGTACGGTGCGCCAGTGAGAGCCTAGGTAAAACTAACTAAACTTCCCGGACTTTCCCATCAATAAAAAAAAGAGAAGCAGCAGACCTTGAACACGGCTTGGAATGCCTCACGAAATGCTCCCTGTCCCAGGCGGGGACGTGGGAACTCAGATCGCCATAACAGATCCGGGTTGCAGAAGATGAGCTCAACCGATGTAGCGTCGCCTACAGGACGAGAGCGATCGATGATCCCCCGCGATAGTATGACATCTATCATGACTTGGATATCGAGCGCCCAGTTTCGGGGGTCGTGGAAAACGAAGACCGCGGATATTGGCGTTGTCGAGAAATCAATTGGCTGCAGTCCGAGTTAGTATATATGTGATCGAAGTAAAGTAGACGGAACTTTGGCGGACGTCCTCTCCTCAGAAGTGAGGTCATGGAATGGCCAGACACTGAAAGACGCATGGAGTGAGCGAGTGGGCCAAGCGAGAGCCGATTTTGGCGGTGGCAGCTCACTTGGGATTCCAAGCCTTAACGTCCAAAGTAGTATACACTTGCCGAAGTCCGTAGCTTATGCCAGTCGTCTTTAAAATTAGGCGATATCAAAAGTGCTATCGTTTTTACCTTTCTGCTACCTTCCGTAGCACGTCGCCTTTTCCACCCAGTATTAGCACCGGTTTATTGGCATATTTGTGCGTAGAGGACTTTAAAATGGTGTGTGATTGCATAAAATTGGAGGTAGTAATCTTGAAGCAGCGTAAGCGCGGGAACAACGATATCATCGGACCTTATCCTTACCTCGAAACCAAGCTGTTCTGTCAGCCGCTTCGACCGATCTTTTTCGCTGGCACCACCGCCATTGGTCATCTGAAAATGGATTGCGGATAACTAACCGATCACGACGATAGGGCGGAGACAAACCAGAATGTAAGGTATCTTCCTTCGCGAATGATCAAGTCACATCTTTGATTATTAGAATAGAAGTTACCTGTTGAGGGGGTTATCGCCTTCTAATATTGAGAGGGCCCGCCTTGCTTCAGGAAGCACGCTTGCTCCGTGTAGAAGGACTCCATCCTGGGCCGCGTCATGAGACGCATGCGAAGAACACCATCAGTGTACGTACAATATCAAACGCAAAGCCAATTGGGGGAACGCGACTACGATTAGCCAGAGTGCCACTGCCTGTTGTCGTTCAAACGAATTAGCCATTCGATTGCTCAGGGAACGTAACCGAAAGTTACTCACGGCTAAAAAACCGCCAACTTTGGTAGCTCCGCCCACCCGCCAAAGCCCTAGAAGCACCGAATAACATCCTGAATGAGGGAGGCGACGCTTGCCACCGAGCACAAGTCTGGTGATGCGGACTACAATTTGAACCTTGAGGACACCTTTCCCTTTTTGGCACTTCGGCTCCCAGGGTACCTGACCGCTGGTGCGTCAGATAAGTTAGTAACCAACTTGAATATTGCCGTTGTCCTGCCATCACCACAACAAAGAACAAAGTGCCCGATGCTCACAAACTCGAAATAGTCGATCAGATCCACCCTGCGCGTGATGCGGATATGCGGCCCGGTATCTCCCTTTCAGCCTAACTTACCTGGCAGTCCGTTGACCAATACGCCGAGCGGTCTATCATACACCTCGGCTTTGTGGATGCCCCCGCATGAAGTTTCCTATGTTGTGGATCGCAATACTGTTGGCCCGGAAACCGTGGAAGGAAATCCCAGGCTTTGTTCACATTTACGGATGCGTGCTAGGCCCATACAATCAGATTCCCTACACCTGCCGCACAGGGTAATGGCGCTACGCCGTTAGGCCCTGATGGCGATGCTGAAGGTGACCCCATTTTGGATGAACGGGGTGTTGACGGTGGCGCGTTGCATTGATGACGGCGTATGCAGTGTACGGATTCACCCATTTACCGAGAAACCTACCCTGCCACTACTGGTATACGATGAGAGTCGCAGTCATGGAGGGTCTTACAAGCCTCCCTACAACCACAACGGTTTGACACGTTGACTCCAATTGTTCGTAGGGGCACATGAGCACCACCTGCTTCGGCTTCTCCCCTTCCTTATTGTGACTGCCATGTCAGTTGCAACCAATCATTCTGGACCACCTCATACACCATCACCATTGGGGTAGAAAGCATGAGCACTCTGCGCTCATGCACAGCTACCCAACTACACTCACAAGGACATGGCGCCAATCTCTAAAGGCAGATGTTGGGTCCAGTCGTTGAGGATGAGAATATCAATCGCATCTTGGGGAGCGTCTAGCCCAGCGACATGGTGGAATTCTTCCGAATGATGTTCCCTCAACAACCGGAGAATAGGCCAGAGGTGACGTGACGCCTTTCCAGAGGAGTACAATAATTGTATGTTTGTGAGCATTGGTACATTAATCTCCGCGCTGCAACATGAATACAGGGCGGTGACTCCTTTCCTCGTGCTGGATGAATCGAACTGAGTTCGAACCAACCAACTGCTGTCGCCAGACGGCGGGATCGAATTTCAACCTCACTTGAACAGAGACCCTTGGCACACTGAAAACGCCTTCTACAAAGGTTCGGCTCATAATGGGCAGACTCTGCTGCATTGATCGCAACCAATCACAGATGTCATCTGCTTCACGTGTGGCCATGCACCTTGCCATGTACTGACAAGAAAAGACGGAAATTTTAGAAAGACAAATTTCATGAGGATATCAGAACAAAGGTGTGGGATACTGTGGAGTCTGACTGTCAAAGATAACGGCCCCTGCCGAGATTCGCTGGTCCTCTGACAAGCGATGAGTTGAAACTTGAAAGCCTGCTGCAGCCCATCTCCACTGGCATCCCGACGCCCCTGTTAGGCACTTATGATTTGTCCGTGGCTGATGCCGTTAGTCTTTATGCTACTGTACTGCACCGTAAGCATTGTAATTGTGGCAACAAATGCCTTGAGACGCTTCTTGTCATATCGTTATCGGTCAACCGGTCAACCTCAACACCATCTTTCCTGGCCCATTTTCCAGGTATTTTTTCTCCATCATGGTGCGTGTTCTACCCAGCTTCTTGAACGGCGACGGCCAGGTGGACAAGGATTCGCAGAGGCCCTCAGTCAAAATTATGCGGTTCTACTTGGCTGCAAGTGATGCACACCGGCAACTTGATTGACCGTGCTCTTCACACGCTCGGAGTGTCGTCGCACCAATAGCCTACCATACGCGGACCGTGCCGTACAGTGTGGGATGCCAATTCCCGGTGCCTGAAGAAGCAAGAAAGAAACTGGATGTCGCCATGTTACTGTAATGTACCGTCTCAAACCGGAGCCAGTTTGACAACAGGGGATAATTACCGAGTATGGTGGTACAGTGCCCGAAGAACACAAATACTTTTCTCCGCCTGGAACTACCTAAAGTCTCGTCGGAGATTGACCCATAACGGGGTTGCCCTACCTTTAAGCCATCGTGCAGTGCTTTCCATGCTGGCCCAGGCCCACAATGAGGACGAGGATAAAGGGTGTGGACAACAGGACGACGGCGGATTGAATCTCCGAAGAGTTCCAAACATGGCTGCAGGTCCGGATGTTGAGACTATGTTGAGCAGATTGGGCCGAACTAGGAATCATCGACTCGGATCACGCTCAGCGCTTATGTGAGTACCACAGTGTGAACATCTGTCGCTTCTAATGAGAACACAGAAGCCAAAAGAACCAATGAAGTACTGACGTCGAAGACACGATTACTGATGGACGTTAAGGCACATACGGTACCTCGGCTCTCGGAACGACTCTTAGTCATGCATGCGAAGTAGTATGGAACCTTTCCAGATGGGGGGCTTTGGGGTAGTCACATACATGACCCTGTGTCACAGACACAGCGTTCAAGGATATGCATAAGTTTCAACGTCACAGAGGGTATCATTGAACCGGAACAAACAGATTCTGGTCCGGGCGTTTCCTCGCGCACGGTATTTCATTGGCAACACGATCATAAGGGTCAAACACGGGAAGCGAAGAGAATTCGCGACTCCAGATAATGGGGGCGCAACGACGCAAGGCAGTGATTACAAGCTGCGCAGCACCATGTGTTTTGACACCATCACGGACTTTTGGATACGATTGTGAGCGTTCCAACATGAACGCTTATCGGCAGATTGTAAACCTGAAAGAAAAAGGAAAAAGACTCACAGGGCATGCGGTTTCAACCCCATCAAGTCTGCAATTGATAAGAGTGTCGAGAGGGTCACCTCTCCCGTCTGGGACCAGGTGATGTATGAGCGACTAATAAGTCTGCGGGTACAAGCGATGGCCAGGGTGAGATGCCGCATTCCAAGCCCACATGTTGCGCCCATATGTACCGCCATAGTTTTGGGAACGGACTTTGAGCAGCATAGTGCAAAATCAATTGAGGGGTGGGAAAGACCATTGCCCGCAGTACGATACGTGTACCAGCGGGCGGCTATGGCCTTCTCGCGGCGCCGGATAAGGTCATTTTCAACACTGACAAGGCTGAAACAGGATCGTAAGTGATTGAAATAACCTGGGGAAGTCCATCAAACGTGAGTTCGGCTGCCCTGAGGTAAGCGCACGCGCCCATAACTGCCATGAAGTTCGGAGGCCGTCAGTACGTGCGTTTGATTGTTGCACGTGCGATGAGCGTCGGAGGATGGCAATCGCGGGAAAAATGAATCCGGGGCACTCAATAGGTGTCGGGATGGGGGTACAAGATCCCTCAGCTGAGCTATCTTGGAAGCAACTTCTATGAGAAAACTCGTTGCTGCTTCCAGACTTCCAGGTGCCTATCATTGCGAGTACCTGGTTTCCCAACGTCACCCCGGGTTATGTTGAACAGGCGTGAAACAACCCTCATAGGTATAATGAAGAATTATCTAGGCCACCTGAGGAGAAGCATAACTAACTGTGTCAATCTGATAAACATCAAAATCGGAACTAACCGGTATTCCCACGACCAAACTTACGAAATCATTGTCCTGCATCATAGACGGCGCGGCGCCACTCGAAGTTCTGACTTCTGACTGGACTAAGTGTCGAAGTCCCAGGTATCTAGAAGCCGTAATTACGCAAACTGTGGACGAAAGGGTCGGAAAAATGGGGTGCCCAGTACGATGATTTTATCCCTAGGACCTCTGATTTTAATGGCAATCGTCCGTGTGAAATACGTGGTCTCACAGGAGGTTCACCGGTTACTTTTTGTGCTACTGCCATGTCATTACCAAAGAAAAACAATTTGAACGCTCCAGGGGCCGTGAGGGGCGGCGAAACCGCGTACGCCGCTATCCCGGACCAGGATTCCCAGTGCGTGGAAATGCAAAACTTGTATTTGGTTAGCATCGAAAAGACTTGTCCACAAGGTAAAGTCCACTGTATGTTGTGCAAGACGTGGGACGTCGATGAGGAGGGGTATGAACGACGGGGATGGGCTCATTGTAGGCATCCTGCTTGTGCGAGAATTGTTCAGATCCGGGTCAGCGCGCCCGGGCCGTCCAAGAAGGTTGAGAACTAGAGTCTGCTTCTGGTTGAATCTCCTGCAAAAAAAAAGTGAAGGTTGATTCTCACCTTTTTGGCAGGAGAATCCGCCAAATAAGATTCCGATTCTGAACGCGGGGCACGTGCTCAGATGCACATCGGTCCCCACTGGCATGAGCCTGAACTTCAAGTTGGAGCTGGAACGCATGAGGTATTGGGCATCGCAGAGTCCTTGGCAGAGTCACTACTCCAAAAGCGAGCTACATGGGAACCGTGTCATTGTTCCGCAGCCTCTTCTGTTACCGCAATACCCTATGACTTTGATTGCCAAGCAAGTTGCCAAGCTGCCAAGCTGCCAAGGCTTGTGATCTTCCCCAGTCCAAAAAGGCTCTCATCGACCCATATCATATTCGGCCGTACGGACCACACAACACTGCCTCCTCCTCCATGCTCAACTTAGCGCGGCGACACGAGGATGGACTTTGCAATGCACCTATGGCCTGCTAGCTTGCTTGCTGAGGAAAACCCCACGCACCTACTAGTACCAAGTGAATGAGGCTTGCACATTGCTGCTTCTCCATCCACAACATTTTTACTTCTACTTGTGGGTCAAACTCCCAGAAACACGAAGTTGCTTTTCTCTACATCACCCCCATGCTTCCTGGTCGCTCCACCTCGGCGTCACCCTATCCCTCCATTACTAGTTGAAACGCACTCATCACACGTTGTCTGATGCATGCGGCAACACGCCTCGTGCCTACTAATACCGTCTCCTTGATGCGGACCAGCCCTACGGCTCCATACTGCGGTGGATCAGAACGCGTACGCCGGCGGCGCGCGGCGATCCTGTTTAACCTTCACGGCAGCCATACGCACTACATATACAACCAGCTTTGTGATTTCTATCACGTATCGCCTTCGGCTGACATTGCGCAGCAGCTCATTCGTAGCTGACCCGAGCCTGCTTATATTGATAAGTTTATAGGCTCCAGTCCGAACTGAACGCAATGCAGACTCCAGCTATCATCGGCAATCCCTTCTGCTCGTTCTAGGCATGTGTGAAATGCTGTGCGTCATGTGTTACGTGCCTCGTCAACAATCTGTGGAGGCGGCGCGGACCTTCTTGCGTTCGAACTGCCCTACTCTAGTGATGCTTACTGACTGCATAGCCTTACTGTAATTCGACTCACCCACCTAGTAGGAAATGGATACAGCCTGAGTGTTCTTTCAGGTCTGTTAGAACATCGGGAAGCATCGGCGGGAGCACTCCATCGGCCGAGTGCTGTGCAAAACCCACTGCCTTTCGGCGTTCAAGCCGATTTTCTCAATAAGCATCCTCACTGGCGAAAAACACGCACTGGAGGTCATTGATTATTATGACTCGACACTGACTCGACACAGGCGAGGATGTAAAATTTATTCAAGCGCCAGTCTCGTTTATTCATGTGACATGACATAGCAAAGCGCTCAACATAAGATGGGAGCAGATGCTGGCGGTGATGAAAGGTCATTATCGCCCTCTCACTGAAAGGTCACTCCAAGTTAACAAGTCTATGAAATTCGGGCGGCAATACTCGGCTTGCTCAATGCGGTGGGGTTTGCCGAACAGTGGCGAAGAGGACTTCTTGGTGTACTGTGTTGGCTGATGAATCTTTGACTGGGTCGGAAACGATCTAGAAGTTATCAAAGACGGGTACCAACGATCCCTCACGAGCTCGCAACAAGGAAAATGACAATCGTCGGAGGCAGCGTAAGCACTGGCACATACACGGACCAACGAACATTCCAGAAGCGGTGTGCGATAATCGTTTTAAGACGCAACGTGATCATGTGTGGTTAAGGAAATTGAAATGTTTCGAGAGAAAAGGGGGAACCGGTCGGTCGCAGAGATTGACCGGCGGAGGTTAACTGGACGCTGAGAAAACGGCGCTCATGGAATTCTCTAGCAGTAGTGACATGTTTTGCAAGGTGCAAGGACTATGGGCCGGGATGTAAATGGTGACCGGTCCGGAGAGCATGGCTGATGCAGCAACGATCATTCCCCTGATAGTATTCCAGATGGCCTGCAGGGTCGTGGGGGAGCTGCCTAGACTTCAGGGGAGAAAGCGCTGAGAACTGTCAGGTGCACCACCATGAGCGGCTACAGGCGTGGCAGTGGGAGGCGGAAAAGACCAAGCGCTTATTAGTGACGCCCTGGCGCTAGAAGCAAGAAACGCACGAGCCATACAGAGATACAGAGCTCACAGTAGCGCTGATGGATCCTGTAAAGGTGTTTATTCATCACTGAAATTTCACGATGGTAAGGCGTGCTTGTGCCACGACCGACAATTACAGGCTTCTATAGCCATTTTGCCGAAATTGCTACTTCAATTTTGGGCGTGTGTTGATTTCGACGTCTATGGAACAAGCGCGGGCATCATGGGCAGAAAACGTGCCCGAGATGTTGGGACCGCAGTGCCCACCATGTGTTGCCTTTGATGAAAAGCGTAAGGATACTGTGTGGTGGTGTATGGTTAGAGTGCAGGCAACGAACAGTTAACCTTGAAAAGCGACCTTGTAACCAAGGACCGAACCGAGAGTGAGAGACATGTGCTCGCGATCCAGTTCCCTGACACCAGCCTGACAAAAATTGCACGAGGGGAGGGTGCAGGGAATCCATCTGAGGGTGATTCCAAGCCTTGACGACGCTGGAGTTGGAATGTCACCTCAGGAAAAGAAGGCCGCGGTGGCCGTGGTCCCGTAGCGCCGGGCTACCTGTCGTCCACGATGTCGAACTTTGGTGGCATACGCCACTCTCCATCGACTTTTGCGTCGTCGCCGGCGTCCACCACGTTATTTCGCAGGCTCATATGGGAGGGAACCGTCCCACTGGAGATACGCGTCGACTCGAAGGAGCTCCCTGCCAACAGCAATCGAGGTCTCGAGTGCTATTTCATCCAAGCGCCGCGTGTATCGTACCTTCCTCTCCTAGTCCCGGAGATCAAGCGTTTTCTCCAGGATGTCGTATTTGACGATGAAGCGGCGCGCTTGATGAAGGAAGAAGAGTGGTGGTTCGAAAGCGAAGAAGGTCATTTGCTGAAATGGTGGGTTCCCCCAAACCACAGTCGCGAGGCCCTCATTTTCCTGACTGAGGTCGCAGGCACTGGCCCATCGGGCTCATTTACGACAACCATGCCACCCTGACTACTTCGCGTCCAGGAGCTTCTGGTTCTGCACGAGCGCAGGCTGTGCCTTTACGCCTCACCCTTCACCTAGCTACCCCGCCAAATGATAGGCTACAACTATCGCCCACCGCTGAAGCATGCAAACAGGCGTTCATGGGTCAATTAAAAGAAGCCGATTTTCTCCGCTGGGGCAATACGAAACGTATGACAGGTCTCCGCAAGGCAGAGCAGGATGGTATGTGGGAAGGCATCAAAGAACGTTCGTCCATGTTTTTTTTTTGGTTTTCCGTTTCCTCCACCCCCCTTCCACTGCCCAAACTTGCGGAAGCCCGAACGTACGTCAGCTGAGCGGGAGGTCCCCTGCAGATAACTTTGATGACTACTGGCGCGTGGCTTCCAAGATTACGCCAACGACCTTGCCAGCGAGTTCTCCACATGCTCCGCAATCGTCGATGCATACCCGTCCCCCGTCCGCGGACCCACAGGGCGTGCCGGATAGAGACGGCGCGTACAGCGTGCGCAGTGTGCCAATCAGACTGTATCTGCCCGAAGGGCCCGTGCTGCAGGATCTTGCACCGCCCGTTCTCGAAGATGGTGGGTGCCTACCCCGTTAGAGGTGCCACTTTATGGCCGCCTTCCCCCCCAAACCCCACTCCTCCCCTGTGAAGCACTCCCGGTGCCTCCAAGCCGCGCTCCGCGGACTTTTTCTGTACCTGCTGACGATCCCATGCCCGCACAGGTACGCCCAATACCCTCGCGGATATGCTCTCTCTGCATTTGCCACTTCTTTTTCCTGCCCCGGGCCCCGGTGCCGGTCCGACGCTCGCATATGCACTACTTCAGGGGGTGATCACGCCTCCGGAAGCCGAGATAGCTTGGTTGGGAGCCTGTATGTCAGGGGCCGATGGTTGGGTAAACATTTGCATTGGCCTTGGCCGCAACCGATAGATGGCCCCGCGGCGACATGTGAGGGAGAATTCCCTCCGTTATTTCGGGTATGCGTTCATAACATGTGCGACATCTGCATCCGTCCCATCCGTCGTGCCGTCGACATGGCGACTCACAATGGCCTGTTAGCCCGATGGCTGACGCCGAGCCCTGGCTCCCTCAAACTGTTCCGTCGACAGCCGAGATTGTAGGATGATAAAATATGACAATTTTTTCCGGTTTCTAGATCTACACGCGGTTTGTGCCAAATATAGATGATGACGATGACGCGGAAAGTTGTGATCAACACTTGTGGCAGTGGCATCGCACCCTGGTGGCATGCCATCACGGCGCAGTTTCACGTATGTGTGTGGACGCGAACGCATTGTTTCCAGGGTCCTGCCACCACCCCTGTAGCCAATCCAAAAAGGAAATCGCAAACAGATACGAATCTCGCCAGTGGCGAACTCGCCACCACCATTCTGGACAAAAAAGGCAGATGGCGCTCTCGGACTATCTGGACGGCTGGACCTTCCTTCGATCATCCGCGGGCGCATTTGCGAGGTGTCGATTAGGACAAACACGGACCCGCGCGTCCAGGCGTCCCAAATCTGGGGCGCAATTGATGTGAACACAAGTTTGATCATACAAAAGAACAACCATGTTGTTGTAAATATCTATTTTGCTATAAGTAGTCAGATCTAAAATAGAGCAGGGATACAATACATCGGGCAGTGTCGGAAAGGTAGATGAAAGAGAAGACAATGCTGCGGAGACAAAATGCGATAGCATGAGCGGCATGGAAAGGGCCGAGAATGGAGACGCGGGTTGGTGACACTTGTGCGGTGAGATCGGTATTGCGCAAGCAAAGTCGGAACGAGCCCAGTCGAGCATCCTTTGTCTGAGTAGAGAGCAAAAAGTCCTCACGCGCGAGAGGCGGCGATTTGCTGGAGCTGCACAACAGAAGACCAGGTGGAGTGGAGCAGCGTGCGTTCCCGCTCGCTAGAAGCCTGGCCAACAACGTCATTTCCGAGCCCTAGGCTCATCGCGAGCTTGGTAGCCATCTACACGTGCCCATCATGAGTAAGAATTGCTCACAGATTTACATCCCAAGAAGGGAAGCGACATCCGCAAACGCACCTGACTGTACTCGGTGGGCCCGGCCATACGCCCGGCTTTATATTCAGACCAGGCAAGAACGATCACGGCGTGAAGAATTTCGATGTAGGCAACATGAGAACTGTCGTGCAGGAGGCGCTATGGGTGACCCTGGGGTCAGAGGAATGGAATTTTCCGAGAGGACGGACAGGACACGCACCTTTGCGACATCCCCGTAAGCGTTCGACACGGTACTGGCACCGCGCACAAGCACGTCAGAAGACTGCGAATACCTCGCGGCAAGGGAGGCTATGCTATTTGCCAACAACGGTGACAAGGTGCCATTGAACATGCGACGGGTGACATCCTCATATTGAAGGAAGGGAAAATTGCGGGAAAAACACTCGAAAAACACCTGGACGAGGTGCACTAGCATTGTCGAGTGTGGCATGGTGCCATGACGAGAATCAAATAATGGAGGTGCCTGGCCCGCAGTCGCGCGGTCACGCTGTGCACCTGGAGCATCTTGGATGGCGTAATGAGAATAATCGCCGCGGGAGGTGCCGTTACCGAGTTGAGGTACGGGGGATGTGTAGGAGGGTTGCCTAAATATAAGTGTCGGCATCTGATATCATATAGATCGGGAGCAGACAAGACCGACCTCTCGTAATGAAGTCTCGCAGGTTCCACGAGCGGAGAGGAAAACCATTGGTCAGGATTTGATTGCGGAGAAGACGAGAGGCTGTACGACGGCGAGCTGGAGGCATAACGTGATGGATGACCGTGATCAGATGACGTCTGCGCGCCCGAGTACCAGCCCGAGGCATCAACAGAGTCACCGCGTGTAGGTGGAGGGATTGTAGACAGTTCAGTGCTCTGCGATGATGACGAACGCCGGCTGTGCGCAGGACTGGACCCAGCGCTTGCACCAGTGACTATGCGGCTTCGCTCGGCAAAGTACCGCTCGCGATCACGAAACTGACAGGGTGTATTACCAGCCTCGCAGGCTTCGCAGCGAGGCTGGGCCTTGACCTGGACACACTTGATTTTCTTCAGACGACTGTGGGATGGGTGAGTGATGACGGCGAGACATGTCGCGAGTACGCACCAATTGTCACATGAAGTCACAAGCCGGGGACGTTTCTTATGTGTCTGCGAAAGCTGCGGAGCTTCGAGTACAAAACGTAGACCGTCCATGGGGATCGTTGGGCCAAAGGAATAGAATATGGGTGGGGACACAGGGAGGCGCGGACGTATATTTGGAAACGCATGGCTGAGCGTATTTAAGCGTCTGTGCCATATATTGGTCAAGGAAGACGAGCCCGTTGATACCCTACACTACGGAAGATTGCCGGCGAAGGCTGAGACTCTGAAAATACAATTTCAAACCAACGACCGTCGAACGGTTCGAGCTGGGGTAAGCAGATCTGGGCGGTGCCTTGCGAAGATCCGAACTCACCGGCTCTCAAGCGCAATCCGACGACCCTCGAGTTGGCTCTGTGGGGTTCATTGATGAGTCATTGCTTAGATGTAAGGGAAAATAAATACCCACTAGACGCCCGCCCGATAGTCATCTGGTCCCTCCTTCCAGGTCGAGAGCCCCTGTCCTTCTCCGCGGGTATCTCACCTCCTTCGCGACGTCAATCGCCACCAGTTCGAAGTTTGTCCGCTCATTGTTCGTTCTCTGCCAGTGGCAATGGGCGCCTTACAAGCCACTGGCACCAGCGGCTATTTCAGGCCCGTGTTCCCCGTTCCCTCCGTTGCGCCCCCTCCTGGCACAGCCCCCCAGGAATTTCCGAATGGACTGCCAATTCTAGGTTTGTTTGTGAAATATACATCTCCATGTAAAATATTCAGTGGAAAATTAAAAAAACAACAACAATGACAGATTAGTCGGCCTGTGCCGTCCGCCGACACCACGCCGGCGTTTCATGTCTGACTAGCTTTTCGTGCTAACTTACTGCTGCCCTTTTCCATCCCAGGTCACGCACTATACTGTGTATGCAGCGGCGCAGGTGGCTTGACGCTCGGGGTGATCGGCGCTCACCTGGTTCCGCGTAGCGTGTAGACTGGAAACGGGCGTGTGTTGGCCAATACAATTATCTACGTATCTGTTGATTCAGTGGACACTGCATTGGTCCGTCGCTTTCCCAGGAAAGGCAATCAAACAATTTAGGAGCACCGGAGAGTGATGCAGGTTCATCCGGACGACTGGTATCATCATTGTCAGGTCCTCCCTTGGTTTGGGCTGTGCGTCCGACGGAACGGATGAATATCATGTGTCGCATCAATATTATTATTTTGTTTTGCCATTTACAACGGCGAACACATGTACGTCTACATGGCCACACTAAAACCCGTCGACGAGTGGCAATCAAGGTGGCAATACAAATTGTGCGAAGCAACGCACCATATCACGGGAACGGTGTGCATATGCCGTGCGCCGCAGTATACAGTGGGGCGCATGCCCACTGCGATCCGTATACATTCACCTCATTATTACTACGTGATAAGCTGCGGTGTTCGCATGCTTTGTATATGGACCTTACTCCAGGCCGTTGTCGCATAGATTCGACATTCGCTGAACGGTTGCGGGGGATAGAACCACGAAGATCCTGGCCTTTGGCTAGACGTTTCATGCTTGGAGATACAGGGAAGAACACTAAATAATATAGTAATCATGAAGAGTGTCAACGCCCCGAGACATCGCATCAGCGATCCTGCGAGCCAGTGTACATGTCACTGTCAATATCGCTACTATCCACATCCGAATCGAAAACATAATGACCCTCAGCCTGCGTGCCTTCACTTGTCGGCAGAAGTGGTTCGAACTGTGTTGTTAAGCGTCAGAAGTCCATCCAATAATACACGGGGGCTTGACACCGAGGACGTACGGATGCCGTGCCACTCTCAGCGTGGCTAACTGAGGTTCTACCGTAACTATCGTGGAGAGCGATGCTTCCTGGCACGGGACCCATGTCTTCAAATGGTTGTCCGTGGGGATCGAGTGGTATATCGGACTCTAATCTTTTACGATAATTGTGGTGTGTATATAGGCCAATTCCTGCGGAGATGCGGGGCGCTTTAAGAAAATGGCGAGAAGCGGCCCCCAAACTGTGGGCCAACTCAATGGTGTGTGGACTCACCACAGACTGTTACCGCAACACCCGTGATATTAAGGGGAGTAAGTTCGTCGCCAAACAGTAAGGCCGATGTGCTGATAGTGGCAACCTCCTTTGCGATCCCCGCAATCGACATCGGCACCACGCCCACACGCTGTATTATACTGTCATGCATAATGCTCACTATGGGACCGACTAACACAAGCTAGAAATAGGACAGAGGCACGTACGAGTATTCGGTGAGAACCATTAGGAATGCAACGATTCCGGGAAAGATAAGCAGTCCAACGGTCTGTAGGATAGCACCAGGGCCGTCTAAGAAGCGGGAACCAGGCAATTCTCCCCAGCTCTCGACGAAGGCACTGACGATAGCCATAGTGAGACCCATGAGAGGTGCTAGCCAAAAGATGGTTGCGACGGGGTGGCTCATTCCAGAGCGTCTGTCGCGCAAGAGCATTTGAGTGAGGGACCACCGTAGGCCCCCGAGTGCGCTGGCAGAGAGAACGATAATAAAACCACCAAGGACGAAATGGGTCTCCGTCGCTACCATAAGAAGCACGCCCGCAGATATGAGGAGGATGACACCAATCAGTCGGAGGGAGAAAGTCTCTAGTCGGAAGAAGAAAGCAAAGGCCAGGACGAACACAAGAGAGGAAGACTTGCACATGGCTGTAAACGATGTGGTCGGGGGACTCGTTAGCACAACCGAAGAGGATGTCATGTACGTGCATACGACGGGGTACTTACTGTAAAAAGAAAGGGTGATCATTTTGAGAGATAGGTTCGATAGGCCGATGTCAAGACCGCTGCTGACCGCGGCTGGGATGGCTTTCTTTCTGGGGGCGAAGAAGACGTGAGCATGGGGATATGGGGCAAAACATTCTCATAATTGTATGTCGTAACGAGCACTTCTCCAAGATGCGCGTGCGAAGAGATCGGAAGACGGAGAATGATAGACACATGCGCACGAAGAAGTCGGAATAAAGGGATGGATACTCACACGTAGTCTTCTTTTGACGGATCATACTCTGGGCGGAACCTGCGTGGCCAGCCAAATCGCAAGATGGATGCCAAACTGGCCTGAACGAACATGTGTAACATCGTGACGAAGAGCGGTAGTGGGAATCCGAAATGCTCCGGTGCGAACATCCACTTGTTATACAAGGACAAGAATAACGCTAGGGTGAACCTAAAATGGGATAGACTTGGGGCAGAGCCAGGCTGATCATAGGATCCGGACGCACCATGACGCCATGAAGAGCGCATTGATGAGCGCGTCGCGAAACCAAAGGCGCTTTTTCTCCTCTATTGTTGCAAAGTGTACGTCCTCGGGTAGGGGGTACACATCGTCTTGTGGGTCTTCGAGGGACATATGTGTCGAGCTGGTGATCGAAGGGATCTCAAGGACATCATTACCAGGCATGCCCGCTGGAAGGAGTGCGGCAATGCCGACCACCAAACCACCAACTGCGCTTCCGATGGGCCCGATACGGCCCGGCGCGATCACACAGTGGTTGGTCTAGTGACAACTCTGATGTTCCTCTCTAAATCCTCCTCGGTGATCCGTTCCCTAGTCTGGTAGCTCAGTGACGCCGACTTGGCGAGGGCCCAAATTACCGGCAGGACAAGAACCGGCCATAGACTCGCGGGACGGGTCACAGCCCCATCCATAATGGACCACCTGGAAACCGTATGGCACGGTCGTATGACATGGGAAGGGTTACTCATTTATGGCAAATCGACGGGAAGCCCCGAAATAGCTCAAGTCTGCCAAAAGGGACTCCGAGTGAAGATCTCACACGCGACCAATTGGCCCATCGGGTGAATATGTGTTGCACTCCGAGTGCAACTTGCCAGAACTTGAAGCGGGAGAAGGGGAGGGCCATGAGTTCGTGACCGTGACAAGCTCTGACATGCCAGTGATACAAATCATTGTGGGGCATTACAGTAACCGGTGCATTGATAGTTAATATTGTCTGGTTTGCTTAATTAGTCATATATTAACAAGTCACCGCCGACGTCTCGTCTAAGGTTTTGATTATACTGTACTGCTGGGGGCAGTCCTCCATACACACGAACTCTCAGGGCGTTCTGAGCGTCTCAGGGTCGAACGAATTGAGGTACAAATCCCTACAGCAAATCACTTCGCGTTGATAACGCATCAGCCCCTTCTGAAAGGCCGATCTATGACGCCAAGGGCTCAGATTCGAGTTATGCTGTAAGGCACTCGAGAGAAACATACACACGTTCCAGACATGATATCAACCGGCGCTGAGGATTGATAAGGCACTCAGTAGTAACTTACTGATAGGCGGCGGCGCCCGGAGGCTGAAAATGAGCGGACCACGTGGTCGACGGACGCGTCGCGCCCCCGGCAATAGCAGCGTCTCCCGTCAACTCAACTGCATCCGTCCATACAACAATTGACTGCCCAAGCACCCTACTGTATAATGTCCGGCGACGATGATTCCAGCGGCTGGCAGCTGACAGAGTCTGATCCTGGCGTCTTTACGTGCGTCCTAGCGCTAACCTTTACATGTTTCATCCTGTCAGCTATTGTTGATGATTGGCTCTGTAGCGAGCTTCTCAAGTCGCTCGGCGTACCGCTGGTCGTCGACGATCTCTATTCCCTCGACCCAGCCTCACTGGAGCCCTTCCAGCCCGTCCGCGCTCTCATCTTTCTTTTCAAGTGGCTCCCAGGCACAGGCGAACCAGAATCAACTGGCGGTGCATACGACGTCGCTTTCCCAGGATTCTTCGCCAATCAAGTCGTACAAAATGCATGCGCCACCCTGGCTGTGCTTAACGCGCTCGGCAATATCCCCGACCTGACTGCGGGCCCCGAGCTTCAGCAGTTGCTGTCCTTCAGCGCAGGAATGGACCCGCAGACGCGCGGGCTTGCCGTTACGAGCGCAGATTGGTTGCGTGCAGCGCATAATGCGCTCTCGCCTCCATCGGCAATCTCCCTTGATGGCCTGGACCTGCCCAAGACGGCCGAGGATGCTTATCACTTTATAGTGTATCTTCCTGTGCTCGGCTCCGTATACGAACTTGATGGTCTCAAGCAGTCGCCAATTACACATGGTCCCTACGAAGAGGATGGTGAGGGCTGGATTGCGCGAGCACGGTATGTCCCCCCTTCCCTTCCACAACTCTGAATTCTACTGTAACTGCTTTCAGAGGGGTGATTGAAGCGCGTATAGCTACCTATCCAGCGGGATCAGTTTGTAATATCCATTAACGTTCGCGCCCATAAATTGACTTGGCGTCTAGCTGGAATTCAGTCTCCTCGCACTGCACGACGATCCTTTCCCGACCTTGGAGACTCAGCTTGCTGACGCACAGTCGGCCGGAGACGGAGCCCGAGAAGCCGAGCTCGCACAACGCCTTGCTGACGAACTTGCAAAACGTGAACGATGGGCTGTGTGTTTCCCCCTCGATTCATTGCTTCCTCATGTCCTATGACCTCCCGCAGTTCGAGAATAGCCTTCGTCGTCACAACTACGTAGGAATGATCCACTCATTGGCCTTAGCGCTGGCCAAAGCCGGGCGGTTAGATGCGGCAGCTAACGGTGCTCGAACGGCCATGAGGAAGCGCATCGAAGAGCGCAGGAAAAAGAGACAGCCGATGGATGAGGACTAATTCCTGCCCGTTCTTTGTCCATAGGTACCGAAAACTCATGGCCATTGATAGCTGTACTAACACTTACCGCGCAGGTATTGTAGGGATAATCTTGTGTTATGTGGAAACATGGAATACAAGCTTATCTCGCAGAATTCGGATAAGGCCTTGGCCGGTGAACGTGTGCGATTTCCCCTCCGTCGACCCACTGTTAACTCCCTTGGTGGCTGATGTCCTTCGCGTGAAGATCGCCAGCGTTTTTACTTTATGTGCCAGGTGCCCCGGATTCTGACGACGAGTGTTCTATTTCTGGAACTTCTATCCTGGGAAGTTCCAACGTTCGCTGGAGTACCGTATCTTCGAAGTGGTGCAGCGAGCCGTTTTCAGTGATGTTCCGACCACGCGACGCTTACGGTCCCGCATTACTTTGATGCATCGATTGGAACTGCAATCTCGTCCGACATGTCGCAGCCGTTGCCAACGGGTGAATGTGCGTTGGCCCTTCTGGTGAGAACTCCGTGTTCCTCACCGAGCTCCAGACTTCTCAGCGATGGACACGGTTCCCCATGCAAAGGCATCACGCAGGGGGTCAGAGACCGTTACCGCCGTCAAGGGAAGCGTTTGATTGACTAACGAATTTAGCCATTCGGACAATATTTCAATACATACTTCCCTTCTCAAAGCAAACCTGAGTTGTGGAAGCAGGGTCGTCGAAAAACCTCCAGCGACGTGCTCGCAATTCAGTAGTCGTGTTTGTGGTACCACGCAACGCGCCTGCAACGGCGCTCGATAGGTCGGCTAAACAATTTTTCATCCAGGCGTTCCGTCTACGATAACGAGAAGCAACGGCCGTCTCATGGGACGAAGAGTCAAGCAACGTGGGCCTACCTCCTTTGACATAAATGCTGAAGGTCTTCGGGGTCTACTAAATCACCCAGAGCAGCGACTGGTTGCAAAAGGAAGGGTCCGTCGGTCACAAGAACTGCATGGAAGCTGTTATACCTATATGTATCGGTGCATCCCAGCACCGCGCCTCTTTGGGGTACTGCTAGTTCTTTCACGGAACCTCCGGAGCTTCTAATCCGATATCCAGTCACGCGCACTGCAACAATTGACTGAAGGGCGACGAAGAGGCCGCTGGACGGGGCCCGCACATATTCATGTCTTCGAACCAGGCGCAGCACCGTTATCCTGGAGAGTTCTAGACACAGCTGATAGCCGTTTCTCTCGAGGAGTTGGCTTCGCCAATGAGACGAAAGTCCAGAAGCTCAGTTGACGACTACGTCACCATCAAACTTCGCCAAAAAAACAAGAGGTTGGCGTCTACTTTTTTTTTCTTTGGCGAACTGTAAGTTATGTCACGGAGCTTTTACTCCCGTCATGATCTGTCCCTGAGAACCATACCAATCAGTACCCGCGGTCATCGGGGATCGTCGTGATGGGTCGCAATACCCAGGAAGGGTATGTGCCTTATTGTGCTGGCGCTACAAAACTGCCGCCAGAAACGAAGGCAGATATTGCCATTGCGTGATGAGGACGAATCACTTCTTTGGTGTACTTGTACATGAATACGGGAACGTACGGGTATCATACGCAAACGAACATTCGTCATCCACGGGCGCCGCCATTCGTATTCGGGCACTTCTGTACCTTGTCAACGACGGTGCACTGGTACTCAACGCAAATCAAGGTTCTACGGACCATTTGTGAAGTCAAATAGGCAAACTGTCGCAAGATTGGGAAGGCGCCTTCTCGTCTATCACTTTGTAATCAATAATGACAACCCGCGTTATATTTCAAGCAAGGGATATTGACTTTTTTTTAAAGTGGTCTGATCCGTTATGCCCCTTCCTAAGTTTGCGACGTTACAGTATACAGTACACTACAAATTGGTTCTTGTGGCTTTTTTGATATTTAGAGTGCTTTTAGGGAACGGTCAATCTTTTCGTTCTGTACCTGAGCCTGAGGCGTTGCGTTGCACATGAAGTGGCGTCTTACAACTGTACTTTGCCTCATTCACCTGACTGCGCGCATTTTGCTTGAATAAATACGGTAAATCCTGAAATTTGGCCTGAAACCTGATTTGTCATATTTTGTTAAATGATTGTGCCTTGGCAAAAGCTGCCAGAATGAAACGAAGTGTGCAGCGCACGCAGCGGCTGCAATCTCACATACCGGAACCGGCCCTCTGGAAACGCCAAACCCTGGGCTGTTCCCAACGTTCTAGTTTCAATCTTTTTTAGTTATTGACCGAGTATCGGCGCGTCAGTCGTGCCACTCAGCCACTGGAAGTGTTCATCAGACCGGTTTGATACGAGAAAGTCAAATGCTTGTTGCAGGCGGGAGGAGACGTATTGAGCCAAGAAATGCACACCACCCGCGTTTCAACTGGCTGATGCGCTGATGTGTTTTGTTGCCGTCGGCAGTCAACATGTCACGTGACAAGTTTTAAAACCCTCGGATCCAATGCTCGGTAGTTGCTACAAGTTCATATATACAATGTACATGGCACAAACCCGACGTACATACGAGAAAAACAAGCAAATGTCAAGTACGAAGCGATGCTCTCTGTAGATAGCGGCGGCACAGCCGCACGGCTAAAGTGAATGTCGTAGTACATTCGCCGGGCTCCTACTGTAGGGTATAAACTCTGCCCCCACGCTTTCTCAGCGCTTGAACGGCATTTACACAGCCAGTCCGTGTCCTAGACGCGCTTCTCCCCGCGCTCGCACAGGGTCTACCGGACTGGGCGGGTCGGGCAAAAAAGACCTATCAACATAATCCGCCGGTATAGGCGACAGCGCACGGGGTATTCGGTGGGGCGATTGGTCTGAGGAGTTGTAATCAGAATCAGGGCTATGCATCCGCCTGATGATAGACTCGTCAATGGGAGGGAGCACAGGATCCGCGAATGGATTGCGTGGGTCGGCCGCCTCGGTGATGGACGAAAGAATGGCTTCATTTCTCTTCTCTGCATCAGTAGACTCGGAGCTTTTGGTCTCCGCCGCACCGTAGTGGTCAATAAAGTCGCTGGAAGCCACTGCTGTAGATGAGAGAAGGATCTTTGGACGGGAGATGAATCGAGGCAACACAGAGTTCGGGGGCAGAACGCGGCCCGTGCAAGCGAAGAGGATCACGTGGACGAGGCCTACGTTCACCAGTTAGCAGATTCAAATTATGCTAGATCGTTCGACTTACCACCTAGAAGGTAGATAAAGTCACTGAAAGCAGAGAATTAAGTATGAAGTCTCGCCAACACGACAAAATCGTACCCGAAAACACTGAATGCGAAGGGAACGTCATGGCCTGCCCATGCAAGGAAGCGACAGAGAGTAAGAGGGACGATCATAATCGTGTATGCAATCTGCGAGACTTTATGTCAGTCATTTTAGATATATTACAGAATCGAACACATGCCGGATACAACAGCATCTGGCGAGCTAATCTGTGTTCATACTTCTCGTTGCGCTCCTGATGGACCGATGTCTTGGATGGCGAAGAAGCCCTGTCACGGACAATTCCGCGCAGCTTCAAGAATACCAACGAATAAAGTATAAATGCAAGAAGTGCGGAGATAAAGGCCTATGAGATCTTCAGCGAAAACCAGTTTAAAGCCTTGTCCGAAAACTTACGACCATGTAATCTAGACTGTTGACACATAGTGAGTAATTATTCAAGGGTTTCGTGATCATAACTTCGTACACAATGCGCTGGACAGTATAGTTTGCAGCTATCCAACACCAATCGCCCACAATGCCATCTGGAGGGTGGTCATGAAATCCGTGAAATTTAACGGTGAAAATTTGCAAATCAAACAAGTTCTCACAGTATGGGCCATGTTTGTCAATCTTGGCCGTTGCTGGCCCACCAATAATAATCGCACCAATGAGAGACCATTGGACGACCAAGACAATCCACTTCTCATAATGCATGTACTCCATGCGGAGGAAGAAAACTGAGAATGTGCGTGTCGCAATGACCTGCAGTAGTTTTGAATACAACACCGTGTACCAAGGTCAAATCACGAGCCGTACCAAAGACCTGAAATAAATCTGTCAAAAAGCTTCCTGAAGCGTCCCAAAGGACTCACCAAAGAGCAATGCCGACATCCGACATGTGCCTGAGGACAGCTAGAGAGTGGCAGAGTGCGTTAGCCAGCTCTACGTGAATAAACTACAATACCCACCTTGCGCGGTACACATCGAACCGTATACAACGGCCCCTTCACGCATCCACGCCGAGTTCATGATTGAGCTGATGGCTGCGAAAATATGAGGATATTTTAGCAATGGCATCCGAGACAAGTAGGCACGAAGTCGCTTGCTGAGCCTTGCTCTACGGCCGCGGCGGTATACTCCCCCCAGTTTACGGCCCATGTACCACGTACAGGACAGACATACAGTGAGAGTGAGTACAAACAAGGACTCGCCTTGAAGGATGTCGCTCAGGAGTAGCGAGACGAAATAGAAAGCGACATGCGTCCGCACGAACATGTTCGAGTTTTTGACTGTGCGCGTATTGAACGCAGACATCTTCAAAAAAGAAAGGGGGTTAGGGGGATATACAGAACGTTAAGTTAGAACGCACAGCGATCGCAGCCAACAGTCCGACAGTAGCAACCAAGGAAATACACGACGCAACGATAAATGCCTGCGGGGATAAGAAAGGAAGTACGAATCAGAAAATGAACAACCACGTACGACGACAGCCTTTGACTGCGCCTCTGAGTATGGATCAACAACAGTAAAAAGCGTGCCATCGGCCAAGGGTAATGAGACGGCATAAGAACCGTTTGACTGAGAGTAGCCGTAGAGAGCGTTCGACATGGCAATCGTCGCTCCTCTTGGACAAAATATACCAGCTAGACAGTACAAAAGGCAGCACTCAGGCTGACGGCGAAGTTATCGAAGCTGAGGACCAGCCCCGGGAGAACGAACAGTAATGGTACAGAGGAAGATGTATGGCGCCCAAGTATGAGCTCAGGACGATTGGCATACTGGATGCCTATGATTACTGAGCTTGAGGGTCAAGGGACAGTTGAACACTGTGGGAACATCAAAGGCGCTTACTAGAGGTGTTCAATCTATTGATCGCCATCCTTTGATGGGAGGCATGGCGATATTGTATATCGATCAGGACGATAAAAGACAGGACACTGACACTTGCACTGCCCCTGTTACTGTATAGAGCTCACACGAGGCAGGGTTGGACTTAAGAGGAAAGGAACCAGAGCCTCGTGATCGCACAAATCAGCCTCTCACGCTGGGTTCACCCTTACTAAGTGCGACAAAACCAATTGACTGGGTGCATCATCTCTGGGTCGTGGGGGTGAGAAGTGCTGTGACAACCTGTACTTACTGTTACACTGACACGAAGTAGTCCCTATGGCATTTTTGCGGTTTATCTCATGCAGGGTCGCAGCGGTCGCTCTCTTGATTGCATCAATCGTAGGACACCATGGGGATCTTGCTACGCACAGCTTTGTCAACGTTGAAGCACCCAGTCTCACACCTAACTCGGTTCATGAAGTCACTCTTTAACTCCCGAATTTTCGATTCAGTAATGATAAACTTTGTCTTCACCCTCCAGGGCCTCCACAGGTACTACTAGTACAGCCCACTAAATTTAGCGAGGAAGAGTCGTAAACTCGTAATACATACATGACAGATTAAAATCAGAGAAACAGGCACAAAGAATAGGTCTAGAAGGGACACATCAACGAAAATGATTTCAGACAGTCGCCAGAGATACAACAAAGTTACGTTGAGACGGGAACTCCAGTTATTCTGCTATAATGATGGGGTGGTTGGGAAAATGAATGATAGGGTGAAAACGACTCCTGGTCTGACAATGCATGAAATCAATAACTATGTAGCTCGATTCCAAAGTCTGATCTTGGTGAGCCGTAACAGGGTGCAACTGTCCGAATGGTTGAGGGTGAACGGTCTTCTTCATATAAGTCATTGTAGTACGTTGTATCTTTCTCGAATGACAGAATGTGGATCAAGAAGCGATGCGTGGACAGCGTGACCGTGGCCCAGGAAAAGCTGCTCAGGGCTCAGCAGGTCGAATAAAGGTTGGGAGGTTCGGCCACGTACTATGTCGACAAAAATATGAGCCCGGGTTCAGTCACAACGCTGAAAGCGATATTGAGCCCACGGGATAATGCGACGACCTAGTAGGCTTGATGAGCAAGCGCAGGAGAATGACGTCTTCTACATACGACAAAGAACATCATGCCATCGCGGTATAGGATCCGCCCCAAGGGTGTTCTGTGGTCTCGCGGAAACGAAAGAGCGCTGTATGTTGTGAAAGAAATCACTGTAATTTCAAAGGCCAGCTAGAGTCGTTTGAACTTCAAGAGAACAAAACGCAGCAGCCAAAGACTACCTACCGGAGCAGCCCAGAGGACAATGGACGCCGGGGTCGACTTCGAGACAAAGCAAATTTGGGTAAATGGATTATAAAGGATGTCGGCTAAGAGAAGTGGTGTCAGGCCACAGAATCGAATAGGGGCGCGGCTTACGGCTTAGAATCACTATGGATGCGATCGTACACAGTACAGTCACAAGAAAGGTCGCAGTCAATGCGATGCTAAGCCCGAGCACGACCCGCTAAAATCTAGTGGTGAACTCTCTCTTGCCAACTTGAGAACGCCAACATAGACGCACAGGCGATTTATCCCATATGACAATGACTCGCGAAAACCCGAGTGCGTTAGCTACGAAAGTCGAAAAGGTTCCATAAGCGGCTAGTGTGATCATCAATTTCCGGCATCTTCGTCTCGATTAAACAGAATGTACGCGTGAATCTACAAAAGCTCACTTCTACATGCAGTTAGCATGGCAACAGTGTATCTTGACGAAGCACTCACTCGATCGTCATACGAAAGGTCGTTAAGTCCCGACATTTCTTAAAGTCTGGGGTTGAGCAACCAACATGTGAACAAATACGGAGAGACAGTGCACTCACCGTTCGCGCTTACAATAAGGCACACCTCCGAAAAATAGTGATTTATCAAAAAAATCCACTTCAGAAATGAACGAGGGGAGGCCCAAATCAAGCGAATCTCGTCTCCGATGGTCAAGGCATGATCGTATAGCAGCGCGGCAAGGCCAGCAACTTTTCGAGGGACAGATCATGTCAGCCTCATACTTTCGGCGGAGAAGATGGCGGCCTACCGCTTAGGTACCGTGCGACTGAAGTGAGGTAGAATCCGCGGAAGAGAGCCTGTATTATAGGTGGAATGAACATCTTGGAGCGGTCGCCAGCACAAGCCTAAACGAGAAAATGCAGGGCCCCGGTAGGGGTGGCCAAGAGGTGTAGAACGAAAAAGAAACTTTGAACCCCTGACGATCGAGTACGCATTTTGAAGGTCATACGCGCCAGAGTGGACAGCGATCATGCGCGATACCACGTCCACGGCAGGAACGCTATCTGTGATTGATAGCAACCGCAACTTAGTCGGATTAATCCTGGGCGTTTTATCGTCAAACATCAAAGATATGTACCAGTTCGTCGTTCCGAGCCAGTCGGAGCCACGGCCCACGAAGCCACCCTCGAGTTGTTAACTTAAGCCAGAAGGCCCGATGACGTCTATGAGGAGACTTGAGGCTTGAAGTTTAGTATACAGACGAATACGTGTCCCGGGGTCAATGACTTCCGAGTCTACGGCATCCATCAGACGAATTCGGATACAGTAACGCTGACGCGTGACTCATTGTAATCGCATCTCACTCCGCCATTATCTCTCGCTGAGCTCATTCTCACTACTGTGGCTGCGGTTGCAATGGCGTCTGGCGGATGCAATTCGGATTTTTGTCAATTCCGGCCGTCATCCGATGTCTACGGGGGCACTCATTCTGTACCCTGCAAACCGCATTAGCCGGCAAGGTCGTCTCTATGACTCTATCTGCGACAATAATCTTGACAATAATGGCGCCAGAGCCCTCAAGTGAATTCTCCGTGCACTTACTGCGAAGCCAACCAAATCTTTATGTCTACTGTATGTGTCCATCACTCCCAATATTGCTTTGATCTCAGGCGGCTTAAGGTTTGCTGTCGTGAACGCCACTTCACCGATATGTTCGTACTTCGTCTGTCCGGGTGTGTATGTCGTTCCAATATATCGCACTCAGATACCGCGGAGTTCCAGGATGACACACCACGACACTCTCCTTCGTGCATCACAAGACCGAACCGAACTCTCAGGAAGCCCGCCACCCACCCATAAATGTTGGGTCCCGAAATCAACCTCCTCGATTGGACCGGCTAGTGAGAACTGGCGCCGTGGAGCTACTCCCTTGTCATCATGACGCCCCAGGGCAGATAAAATATACCCCAGGCGAAAAAGATAGGCGAAGAACAGGTGATGATCCTGACCGACTTTTCTAGATCATTGCCTGGACCTTTGCAATGGCGCCACATCTGCAGCTGGGCATGCAACTGTGCCAAAGTTGTACGCGCTCAGGATACCAATTCGGAATTTCGGATTCAAATAAATTGCACCATTTTTGCAGTAACAATTTAAAAAAAGATCTGCGTTAGATGTACGTAAGTACAAACTACCCAATTGGTTGGAGAAATGATGGAATGTGAATACGTACAGTATAGGGTAGCTGCTTCTGAATTGCGTGCGTGTGGTCACTGTGGTGTCGTAGTTCGAGGCCATTGAATGTCTGTCAGCTACCCATAGTCCTTTAGAGGTGGCTCCCGTCGCCTGGGCCTTAAGCAGGAGGAATTTTCGCCTCGCTTCCAGCCTTCCGCATGCTACCCGCGGCATGGGCAAGCGTGCATCCTCGGGTTTGGTCTCTCGAGGTGCGGTGCATCGATCGGGAAACCGTGGGCCAACCGAGGTTCGTTTCGTTTCGTTCTTACCAACGTCAGGGGAGGAACATAAGTAGGCTGTAGCACGTGTGTGCCGTGACGATGATTCCTTGTAAATTAGCAGTCGGGGACTTCTTTCCGGCACTTGACAAGGGAAGAAAGTAGACGAAGACCTCCGCTGTGTCGTTTATACATCAACGTAAAAACCATCAGCGGTTTTCCCCGTACCCATCCCGAGTCGGACCATCCCGGACTCCCCGGAGGCCCCCCTCATAGATATCCATCCAATAATCTTCTTTGCTCCGCGGCACAATAAACAATGCGCTCACTAAATACGTGACGTACGTCAGAATACGACACCACCGCCGTTCAGTTACCTGATCCTTCGTGAGCTCAGATCAAAGAAAAGATTGGAACGTACTTGTAAATGCACTTACGTTACATCGCAACACGAAATCTGACCAATGAGAACGGAATTGTCCAATAACGACAGCGAGTTGATTTCACATACAGTGATCCTATACTGTATGGTCTGAACCTACAGGTAACGCGCAAAAAGAACGCCATTTTGAAAGCTGATAGGGCATATATTTGAATGAGGCATCACTGGCGCAATTCGAGAAATGGTTTCCTGGGGCCCGGGCCAGCGCGACGAGTCGACGACTACGGTCGACGTGGCTGTACTGTGTAATCGTTCGCATCACAGTAATGACACGCATGCTGTACAATGGAAGAAGAATGAAAGAGTGATGAAAGAACTTGAGAGGTGACGTATACAGTATGGCCCTCGGTCCCTATTTTAGCCATAGAATTTGCAAAAGCCAATCAGACGCTACGTGGCAGCCCCCCAATAAGGACTCGAGTACTCAAGTTGAATAATGATAGTATTACAAACTCCCCCTGGCCGATATATCATTTGTACGCCTACTTCCGTACCCGCCCAATCACCGCGTCTGGAGCGTACCGCGGGATGACCTTGGGGTCATGTAACATGTTGAACTCCTCTGTCGCATCGCGGCCCGCATAGAGCAGAATGGCTTTCTCGCCACCTGGATGATCCGGCAAGAACTTGGTCACGTCGAGCACCTGTCCGTCGACAACAACCCAAATATCTTCCTTCTTGTTGTGCGTCGCAACCTCATCGATCGTGTAGGTCTTTTCACTGGCTCTTGATGGCGATGACGACGCAGCACCCGACCTAGTTGCTACCTCCTCTTTCGCCTTCGTCGTCTCGGGCTGGGGTGCACCTAGATGCGTCGCAACGCCGGCTAGGCGCCCTGCGGCGCGCGCACTCACGTTGCCGTAATTCTGCAGAAGATATGCGGCTGCAGCGTCTCCGGCAACGCGCCCAAAGACGACGCAGCCCAGTAATGAAGACCCGCCAAGTCGATTAGCACCATGCACGCCACCAGCAACCTCACCCGCGGCAAATAAGCCTGGGAGCGGTGCACCGCCAGGTGCCAGCACGCGAGCCTCAGGGTCGATCTCGAGACCACCCATGGTGTAGTGTAGCACAGGGGTCATGATGGCGACATGGAACGTATCGTTCAGCGTCCAGTTGTCATCCGAGAAGAACTTTTCGTGGCGGTAAGTGGAGGGTGAGTTAAAAGACGAAATAAATGCCACACCTTCTTCGCAAACCTGTCCTTCTTAGTCTTTGCTGCTAGGTTATAATCGTCGAAGGTCTTCTTGAGTACAGCAGAGGAAAGACCAAATTCCTTTGCAAGTGCTTCGCCTGAATCGAATCTCTTCATGAGCCCACGCCCCACATAATGCTTGCAGTGCCATTCAATTTCTTTGCTCGCCTTGCCATTGAGGACAAGACGAATTGGGAACTTGCCATTTTCCCAGATCTTTCCAGTTACAAAGTCCCGGTGCTGAAGTTCGTCGACAAAGCGCTGGCCCTCATTGTCAAGAAGGAGACCCCCGACGCCGCGAAGAGCTTCAGCAGCAAGGAACTTGACCTTTGCATCGGGCTCCTTGGGGTCAACGAGGCCAGTCGGGTGCACCTGGACCTTCTCCATATCGACGGCACTTGCGCCAGCGAAGATAGCGAGCTTATGGCCGTCACCAGTAGAGTGTTCACCATTGGTTGTTGGTAGGTCCCAGAGTTCTGGACGGTATTTCTTTAACAACGAGTCGCTCGTGAAATCGGCCGCGTAGCCGCCGGTGGCAAGGATGACGGGGCCCAGTGCTGAGGAAGTTTTTCCACCCTGAACGTACTCAACACCGGTGACGGTGCCCGACTCGTCCTTGAGGAGTTTGGTGACACGAGACTTTTTGAGGATCTTGACGCGATCAGGAGTGGATTGTGCGAGGTCCTCGAGACGCTCGAGTTGAGCATAGGTGATGACCATGCCGGGAAATTGGGCATCACCACGATGGGTACGAGGTTGAGAATGACCACCGAGGCGAGAAACTTTGGAGAGATCGAGGGCAAACTTGTCCTGTAGCCAGTTCACGGCGTCGCCTGAGCGGCCAGTGAGAACGTGGATGAGGTCATCACGCGCGAGATCACGAGCCTACATCACACAGGACGGGCATATCAACGCTGTGTAAGAAACAAAATCCAGAGAATACGCACTGAACGCTTGGTATCATCAAAGAAAATCTTTGCAGAGTCAGCAATGCCATGATCTTGCTGGGTTTGAGTGCCAGCACCGTTGATGCCAGACGTGGCTTTGGTGGAATTACCACCCATGAAGCTGAAGGTGAGGCGGGAGGTTATAAAAGTGGTCGCGAGGGGAAAGAAAAAAAAAGAGAGCCAGAATGACGCACCCTTGCTTGTCGAGGAGGAGAACATTAGCCCCACGCTCGAGAAGAGTATGTGCTGCAGAGAGGCCGGCAAGACCACCACCGACTACGATGACTTGTGCCATAAGGACGTCGATTGAATGAGGAGAAGAAGACGGGGAGTGAGTGAGGTGGAAGGTTGAGACTTAAGTAGAACGGATCATCCGGGGGCGACGAATAACATGTGATAAACCCCACATTAGCACTTTACCCGACTTGGAACCCCGACCCGTATGAGCCTCACCTCTTTGTCAATGTCGTCTGGAGACCGTTGAACTCGATGTGCAGCACGATTAAGCGCTGGCAGTGACGCCATGAGCATGAGACCGCCTTCTTCGGACCATCCCTGCGAAGGATGAACCCACATGTCTTCTATTTCCTAGTAACGCGGGCACTGCGCAGCTCACACGCTTCTTCCTAGCCACCACCGCCCACGATGAGCAACACAGTGTCTGATGCATCCCCCGGCGAAGCCACTGCCCTCCTCTCGCGCTCGAATGACCCCACCGCCAACACTCATCGCCCACGCATCCTTGCCCGCTCAGCACCTGTTCTTATCGCTCTCATCGCCCTCGCAGTTCTTTACTTCACGAAAACTCCCCCCTCCTGGTTCGACAGTGGTGTGCTCCCACAGGACCCGCGGGAGGCCGCGGACGTAATCCTGAGCAAGGCGCCTGTCATCGTACGTTAGGCTTTCCTCACCCTTGGACCTCGCCATTTCGCTGATCGTCACTCCCACCCCCTTTCTTCGTCCTTTTTTCCCCTCTCTTTTCCGATGAACGCTAGGATGGTCATATCGACCTTGCATGGCTCGTGCGCCTGGAGTTCGGAAATAATGTAACTGCGATCGACCTCGATAAGCCCACGCTCGGTCAGGTCGACGTCCCCCGCCTGCGCGCAGGTCATGTCGGCGGTTTCTTCTGGTGCGTTAATCTCCGTTTCTTTGATCGCCTCTCACTCTCGAATCGCAGGTCCGTGTACGTGCCATGTCCAGAAAGTAATGGCGAGGATCCAGGCAAGGACTTTCTCAAGGCAACCTCAAGCGTGCGGTAGGTGTTCAACGTTCAACTCTTGGTGTTATATATACAAAATGAACTGATTTTCTACAGCGATGCGCTGGAACAGATCGACATTTCTCACCAACTTATCCGCAGGCATTCGGACGTGCGTCACATCCCTCCTCTTCGAACCTATCCTGATGGCCTGATGTCTTGTCCCAGACGTTCCAGCTTGCGCTCAACTCACGTGACGTTACCGACGCGATGCGGCGCGGCAAAGTAGCCGCCCTTCTCGGTCTCGAAGGGTCTGCCCTGTCCGCCTTCTGAATCTCTCTCGATTCTCACAGTCATGTAGAGGGCATCACCTCGGAAACTCTCTCGGTGCACTGCGCCAGTTCGCCGCCCTCGGCGTGCGCTACCTCACGCTGACGCATTTCTGCCACAACGTGTTTGCGGATTCGTGCGGAATATTGAAGGCACCCAAGCCACTCCACCACGGGCTCAGGTCTGGTTTTGTCCCTATTTGTTCTACCAAAGTACTAAAGTCGCAGCGGCAGTCCGTTCGGCGAAACGCTTGTTCAGGAACTTAATCGCCTCGGGGTCCTTGTAGACCTCTCACACACATCGGACGCCACCGCGCTCGCCGCACTCAACGTCTCGCGTGCGCCTGTGATATGGAGCCACTCTGGTGCCCGCGCGGTGTGCGATGTCTCGCGGAATGTGCCGGACGAGGTGCTTCAGCACGTCGGTACGGGTCCAGGACAACGAGACGCGGTAGTGATGGTACGATTTTATTTTGTTGCAAAAGCATCTTTTATGCTGAGACTCGACTCGTGTGGGCGTCGCATCGGTGTGCTCTCTGATGCAGGTCAATTTTGTTCCTGAATACGTGTCCGCGGACCAGGAAAAGGCCGACCTTAAGGCTGTTGTAGACCACATCGAGCATATTGCCAGCGTGATAGGCCGCAAGCAGTATGTCTCTCCATTCGCGTTATGGTTATGTTTCGAGCTGATTCGTCATATGATGGTGGCAGTGTTGGTCTCGGAAGTGACTTTGATGGCATGGACACTACCACGAATGGGATCGAGGACGTCTCGGACTTTCCTGCGCTCGTATGTCCCCCTCATTCTTCCATTTATTTAGATCAACCTCATCTTCATGATTGCTTGGCGCTGTTGCTGATTTGAAATTTCTGCAGATTGCGGAGTTGTACTCTCGTGGGTGGAACGCGGACGAACTGGGCGGTCTCGCCAGCGGCAATTTTTTGCGCGTGTTTGCGGCGGCGGAGGATGTAGCGCGCGAGATGGCGCGCGAGGGCGTCCTGCCCGCACAAGATCTGTACGAGAAGCGTGTGGATATTGCGTCGAAGTAGGCATGATGCTCCGAGCGTCGAGCGGAGGTGGAAGATGGAAATTTCTTGCTGGTTTTGCGTGAATCTCCTGAGAATGTATGTACTGTCAGAGCCTAGGATAGATTTGATCCAATAAGAAGCATCGTGTTTCGTGTATTGGCCAATGGTGTGTTAGAACACCCCGACCTGTACGGACCCGTGCTGTAGTTCAGCGCAATGCAATGTAATCTATTGAACGCCACTCAGTACTCACAGCGACAGCCTGGAAATTACCGGTCCCCCATATGATTTTTATAACTTGAAATGAGATGATTAGCGCACACTTGTTTGTGTACCGAACTGAACTGCTGCAGCCCTGGCCCACTCTACTGGTGCGCGGAACCCATGGATGTGGCGATTTTCACTGGCGATTTTCAGACTGGACTGTGCAATCTCTGGCATTGGGCGTCCACTAGCAGAAATTCACAAATTCCCCTGTACAGGAGTGCAAGCCCCAACAATACGTATCAGATAACAATGCTGATACACAGGCCACGACTTAGACCCACGGCGACTAATTGTTTCTTGTGGGGGGTACACTGCCCACATAGACCAAATGATCATTGATCACACTCAATTGAGTCAATTCCCACCCGAGACAAGCTGGGGGCGAGGCGCCCGACTGTTCGAACTAATGAGGAGATATCATGTCGTACAATAACTTGAAACACCTGTTTTTCCCATCACTGGGAGATCGCCCCGCCTGCAGATGAGACGCCAGCGCTGCGTGCTGTACGCGAGATAGTGGCGTCTCGAAAAGGGGGCTGATTGATTCGAGCAAGAGAACCAGCACAAGGCGATGCTGATGAAGGTGATTCTGCTGGGACATGAGGCAGGAGGTACGTCAGTTTTGGATACAGTATGGTTTTTTTTGTTTTCAGCCCCATTGACCGCTGTAGAGTCCAGACCTTGTGGTAGATGTGGGAAATGCCGCGCTTTTATGATACAAGGCTGGGCAGGTCCCCATCTCGTCTTGTTGGATTGTGTGTTCGAGAGTTGTATGCTCAAGCAGCTCAACGAGCATGGTGAAGTGCGACCCACCGCTATTCGTATTCGTGAGCCTCGCGGCTTCCGCTCATACTAGAGGTGAAGTCGATCGTTTCCATGTATCACTAGGGGTATTCAAGATTCACGTTTCGGTCGTTTCGAGGGGCCGTTTCGATGGCCGTTTCGATTTTATTTTTTAGTTGACGAAACGGCATTTCAATTTTGATCATCTCGTTTCTGCACCGTTTCATTTGACAGACTTTCAAGCTCCGCCACAACTCTTCTGCTGCGACAGACCCGTCTACTGCACCGACACTGTGACGCTCACGCTTCAAATGCATTGCCAGCTCAAACAGAACGGACGATGGCGCACATGCCTTGCCCTCATAACTCTGATAGCTGAGGCCCAGGTCTATTAGTCTCGCTTCCAGACGTTCAATAATCTGAGATTGAATCTGAGTGTGAAAATGTGAACGTAGTAGATTATTGAACGTCTGGTGAGTTTGACCGTGCGGGTGTAGATCATCCATCACATGATGCAGACGCGCCCCATTTTAATAATATTTATTTGATATTGTACGCGTCCAGGCTGTGCTCGCAGCAAACGAGTACGCAAGTCTCTGGTCAAATGCAATTAAATCTCTTATTTTATTTATGTAAAATACTACAAGTACAATATATCTAAAAACTAAAGAAAGAAGCCGCTTGCGTTTGAGGCGCGAGAAGGGTGCAGCGTGGAGAGGGCGCAGACGCTAGGACGCGCAGAAGGCAGGGGCGTCGACGCAAAGGTGGGGTTGCAAGGGGATGGGGCGCAGACACAGGGATCGAGGGTGCAGACGCAGGGCGCGGTGTCGACGTAGCGCAGAGGCCGGGGAGGGGTTGATGCAACGCATAGCGGGTGCGGGCATCGACGCAGAGGCAGGGGGTGCAATGGGATGGGGCGCAGATGCACGGAGGTGGCGCGGCGCAGGGTGATTGAGGCGCAGACTCAGGGAGTGGGGGCGCAGACGCAGAGGTGATTTGTTTGACTTGAGGGTGGCTTCATGCCGGAAACCGCACACGACCACCACACCCTGCAATGACACGCTAGCCGCCCCTACTTAAAGCGACTTAAAGGGTCCCCGCACATCATAATACGTCTTTACACACGTGACCGCCTCTGTGCTGAGTTGTACGCGCCGCGGAATACAAATTCAGATTTAAAATAAATAAAAAGACGCAGAGGTAAAGGAGGGTGGCGTCCGTTTCATGTTTCGCGTTTGGCGCGAGCAGGGCCACCGCAGGGGGCAGGTGGAGGCGTAACAAGGGCACGGGCATGGGCATTGGCGGTGCCAGGGCACGAGAAACAAGGGGAAGCCCCTTCCGTCTCGCGCTCGGGGCAAGGGAGGGGGTGACGCTTTGCTGAATGCGTCTCGCTCTCGGGGCGAGGTGGGGTGCTCGTTCCTTGGGGTGAGGGTTAGGGACGTTAGGGGGTGTCGCCAAGGGTGATAAGTGTTACAGTATATCGGATAAGTCGGATAAGTATTACTAGGGTGCCCCGGGAGCGCGGCAAGGTCCGACCACATACGGAATACATTTACACTACTCATCGGCCTAGTTGAAAGTTCAGGTTTTCATAACAACCCATGTGCCCTTGTCATTGTAAAAATAGATGACATTGCTTCATTGGTGGACAAATGTTATCATCTGATGCTCCTTGAGCGCCCTGAGTGTGGTCAACGCCCTCAAGTTCGAGGCCGGTTGCGATCTGTGGGCAAGAAAGGGCGATGTGGGCGAGCTCGGACACGGCAGCAGAACGATGATGAAATGCTCACAATGGGCCAGTGATGTTTTCCCCGCTCGTGGTCTCCTGTCCAACGGTGGGATCGTCTACAGTCAGCATGCACTGGGGGCCTGGAAAGATAGGGGAGAGGACCCAGAACCGTCACCAGCAGCGGGTGACAGGACCGACGGGTGACAGGGCTGCAGTTCCAGAATGAAAATGGACTATAGAACCAACCTACGGCCTTCGGCCTCCGGTCGGAATTAAATGGGGCATCTGCATCACATGATGGATGATCTACACCCGCCCGGTCAAAACTCACCAGACATTCCTACGTCCCTCATGCAGCTGTTTTTCACACTCCGATTCCGAAAAAGGACATGGAATGGCTGGAGCCGAGACTACCGTCAGCAAAAGTGCTAAAAGTAGGCAAGCGACATATAAGGAAAATACATGGTGTTGCAAGGTGTTGCAAGGCCACACTTGCTTGCAAGGTACCCCCTATTTGGGGATCGTGCTGCATATCCCGGGTCCTTCCTTGTAGGACACTATCTAGCACGGCAAGGGACCACCTATATTGTGAAGTTTGTAAGGTTTTGCCCTATTCGGGAGACCCATCCCAGAATTTGCCCAACACATGGCTGATTTGGTCACATCCTTGCAAGGATGTGACCGAATCGGAGGCCAGGCAGTCAACTCTTTGCAAGGATGTGACCAAATTGCCCCTGCATCGGGCAAATTCTTGCAAGGATGTGACCAAATCGGGGGCAATGTGATCACATCCTTGCAAGGGTTACCCGCATCGGGGGAGTTCTTGCAAGGGTCGCCCAATCTGATGAGGGTTTGTCTAGTTGACATGAGATCGTGGGGGCCTTGGAATGCCAGCCATGGCACAGATAACCTTTTCGCAAAATTTCCAACTCACAATTGTAATAAACTACATTCAATTCGATGTACAGTACATGCAGAAGACACTATCGCCCATGATATGAAGAACGTGCCCTGACACTCCCGTGAGACAAAGAATCACTGTGGGGGCTTCCAGGCTATTGAGTGCCATTTTTACAGGTTCTGGGTTTGAGCATGCACTCATCACTGGCAGCACACCTGGCAATCACCTGGTAAGGCAAAAGTGTACCGTATCCCATACATTTCAAAGATGGTGGGGACAGCACTCAGGTGAAACACCAGTAGTGACTCACAGATCAAAAGCAAGGCTGTTGGAATCAAGTTGGTGTTTGGGGAAAGCACGAGACCAGATCAAAAAGTAAGGGAATATGTGAGTTTTGAAGCAATTCTGAAAAAGGGTCAGTCAGTGTATGGCTGTGATAGACCCGTGGGTGTGAACCTGTCCTGACTTCAATCACGTTCACATATCTCCCGATAGTTGGTTGTATGGTAATCTGTATACACTGTGTCAATCAGTGATAAGCTCCGCCTCTGGTACGGCGAGAGGTGAGGTGTTTGACGGACCGACGGACTGGCTGGGATCACGTGATCCCATGACCCCTGTACGATACACGCGTGGCTCATCGACTGGACTGGATGACTGAGACTCCTTACTGTACCGCTGACTGATGACTCTGAGTTGGCTGACTGATACGCGCATCATGCTGACAGTGTACGATACGATGACTGAGCATGACTGATGGACTGACAAACCGACTTACCAATCGGTTATAGGACTATTAGTCATACATGGTTCGAACCTGTATATATACGACTCTGTACGAACAGTTGAGCCTTAAGCTCGACTTTGCTTTGCAATCGCAGCTCCTTGTACACTCCTGTCCACTGTGCGGCCCCTCTCTACTCTTCCATCTACTCTTAAAGGTCCTTAAAGGCGGACCTTTGCCTTCGAAGCTTAGTGATTGGGCTATACCAATCAACGCACATCTCAGGAGTCTGAACATGTGTTCCGGCACGCTTCGGACCGCACACTTTCCTAAACCGTCAAGTGTGCACGAAGCCCCGCTGCGGGCTTAACACAAGTCGAGCTTCTCTTAAAGCCAACCTGGCTGATATACTACTCGACCTCGGAAGGAGACGAAAGCTCTCAAAGAGCCCCGACATCCGGTTCAGAAATAGAACCACCGACGACCTCCCTACAGAAATACAGGGAAAAGCCTTCTGGCAAGAATCACGGACCGAGGGACGATCAGCATATCACCTCAAAGAAGGGTTATATACATACCCTGTTGAATACATCAACGGAACTTGGTACCGAATCAGTTGGACCATCGATGAGTGCTACGAAGTTAGCAGAGAAGACGAAATCAGGGACCCTTACGAATCAGGACTAGGAACTAAAAGCCAACCGTTCCTACTCGCCCCAGATCTCGAACGAGTCCACACAGAAATCACACAAGGAAGTGACGAAGCAACCGAAGTAAAAACCACTTCGCCAACCTCAGACCCAGACATCCCTACAACCGACCAAGCTCACGCACCGGTCATCGAACAACTCACAGCAGCAATGGCAGCAATCGCCGTAGCCCATGTACAACCAGCACAGATGGCTGGACCAGCCCAGGCCCAACAACCTGCAGGAGGACAACCCCAACAACCACCCGCCGGAGGACAACCACCAGTAGGAGGACAACCACCCGCCAGAGGACAACCAGGCGGCGGAGGAGGTGGAGGCGGTGGAGGAGGAGGCGGCGGAGGCCAACCAGCAGCTGGACAACCAGCCGCAGGACAGGCGGCAGCCGCGCCACCACGCGGTGAAGCTCTCAAAGGGATGATCCCTCAGATCTTCCAAGGAGACAGAAAGGACGCAGAACGCTTCATGCAACAATTCGGAGCATACCGCTTCCTTAACCGACACAATTCCACCTTCACAAACAAAGCGGAACAAGTCGCTTATGCGATTACCTTCATCAAAGGACCATTAGTCGATGATTGGGCGTACGACATGGCAGACCAACTATCTATCAAGGTAGAAGGAAACCCAAACACAGGAGACCCCCCGACACACGCGGAAAACGACCCAGCCCTCTGGGAATGGTTCGCCAGAGCGTTCAGAGACGCCTTCACCGACTCAACCAAGAAACAAGACGCCTACTCCCGTCTCACAAAAATGGAACTAGACGTGGATAAAGTCGACTCCTCCATCACACTCTTCAAACGTCTCATCCGAGAAGCAGGATGGGGACCAGACGCAGAAGGAACGATCAAACTGTTCCAAGACATTCTGCCAGTCGGACTCCATCGCATCATCCGCCAACGAGAAATTCTACCAGCAACCATGGAAGAATGGTACGACGCAACCCGAAAGACGGTCCAAAGGTGGCAAGACCTAAACGATAACATCGGGCCTAAAGGAGGACCTGGCCATATCTCCACCCGAGCCAATAGGATGCGCAGCTATCAAAAACCTTCCCCGCCAAAACGACCAAAAGATCCTAACGCAATGGACATCGACGCCATCCGTACCACCGGAAAACTGACGGATGAAGAACGCACCAAACTAACGAAGGAAGGAAGATGCTTCCATTGCCGCAAATTAGGACACATGTCCCGAGCCTGCCCTGATAAAGGCAAAGGAAAAACCCCCGATCGACCTCGCAGCTCCCAAGGGCAATACACCAAAGAAAAGCCCAAGGTGCGAGCCGCAGTAATCAATGAAGATGAAGAAGAGGAACAGCACAGCGAAGCGGAAACCTCGACCACCGCACCTCCCTCTTACACCAAAAAGGACATACTCCAATACATCAGGGGAATGACCATCGAAGACCGAGAGAACCTCTATGAGGAACTGTCGGCTAAAGCGGATTTTTAGGAAGCTCGAAGCCGACGGTCTGGCTTAGAGCAACGGGATTGCAAGATACGATGTACATTAGGAAACTATCGACTTTGAATATGAACATTTCCTTTCGCACCTCGCAATCCAAGGCCGATGAATCCGCTCTCATAGACAGCGGTGCTACCGACAACTTCATTGATGAAGACACGTGGAAACGACTCGGGATCGGACGCAAGGAACTGGCCAGGCCAGTCACTGTCCACAACGTCGACGGAACAGAAAACAAACAAGGAAAGATTACCCACTACTGCTGGCTCCGTATCGTCAAGGGAGACAAACATACCCTTCAACGATTCTATATCACAAGCCTAGGAAAGGATCGCATAATCCTGGGATACCCCTTCCTATACGACTTCAACCCAAGAATCAACTGGAAAACGGGGAAGATCTCTGGAGAATCAGTACAACTCCAGAGCAGCCGATACATGTTCAGCTCCAAACGTATCTTCTTTATGCAACGAGAAGCAATCAAACAACTAGGGACACCCAAAGAAGACGAGGCTATCTATGTGCGACGAACCAATATCGCACAAGAATGGGCCCAGAGGGCGGATAAAGACAAAATCCACCTCACTATCAACACTATCCCAAAGGAATATCAAAGACACCGAAAGGTATTCTCCGAAGAGGAAGCACGACACTTCCCTCCAGCAAGATCGGAAGACATGACGATCAAGCTAACTCCAGATGCACCAAAGGAGTTAAATTGCAAGGTCTACCCCCTGTCAAAAGACGAACGAGAACTCCTGCAAAAATGGATCCTCGAAGAAGAAGAACTAGGACGGATCTATGAAGGACCATCGCCCTACACGGTGCCAGTATACTTCATCAACAAGAAGGACAGTTCAGAAAAGAGGATCATTATGGACTACCGCCAACTAAACAAATACACCGTCCGAGACAACAACCCGCTGCCCAATATTCAATCGGCGTTAGAAAGGCTGCACGGCAAACTACTATTCTCAAAGTTCGACATCCGCTGGGGATACAACAACATCCGCATTGCCGAAGAGGACCAAGAAAAGGCAGCGTTCAAAACACCCCAAGGCACTTATGTCCCTCGAGTGATGTACTTCGGCCTCACCAATGCACCCCCTTTCTTTCAACGGACAATGCATCGAGATTTTCGCCCCCTCCTCCAGAAGTACCCCGAGAACCTGGGAAACTATATGGACGACTGGTGGATAGCCACGGCCAACGATAACGAAGGACGCCAATTACACAAACAAATCGTCCATGATTTCCTTGACAAAATGGAAGAATGTTCGTACTTCCTGAAGCCAAAGAAATGCCAATTCGAAAAGGACGAAATGGAAATCCTCGGATGGCTCGTAGGAGGAGGAAGAGTCCGCATTGACCCTGCCAAAGTAAAAGGAATATCGGAGTGGCCCAGAACTCTCAAATCAGTAGAAGAAGTTAGGAAGACCCTAGGCGTGTTGGGTTACCAAAGACCCTTCATCCAAGGATTTGCGTCCATAGCTCGACCCCTACATGACCTCACAAAAAGGGAACCCCCTTCATCTGGACCGAGAAATGCACAAACGCGCTGGACGAACTCATCACGCGAGTAACCACCGAACCGGTCCTCTGGCACCCGAACCCGGCAAAACCATACGAACTCGAAGTCGATGCCTCAGCCTTCGCACTCGGCAGCATCCTGTACCAAAGAGACAACAATAACAAACGACGAGCAGTGGCCTACCATTCAAAAGCGCTGAATGCCGCGGAAAGGAATTACTCTATTGGAGATCGAGAATTCCTAGCCATCATTGAAGGCCTTAAACGCGTCCGGCACCTCGTAATGGGAACACCCCACAAACTGACAATCTACACAGACCATGACAACCTTCGCTATTACCGACACCCCCAAAAGCTGAACAGACGCGTAGCCCGCTACATTGCGTTCTTAGCAGACTTCGATTTCGAACTGGTTCATCTACCAGGAAAGAGGAATCAAGCAGACCCCCTATCCCGACGACCGGATCATGATGACGGATCAGGGGACAACGAAGAAACCACAGCCCTTCCCAACGAATTATTCGCCCGAGCCATCGAAATCTCTATCCTGGAGCAACAAGTTCACCAACTACAGAAAGCAAATGAAGAACTGTGCCGAACTTGGAAAAAGAAGCACGGGATCTACCAAGACGAATGGAAGGTCTGGTGGAAGGCGGGATCACTAGTAATCCCTGAAGATGTGCAACTCCGACGCACGTTCCTCCAGGAGTATCACGACACTCCGACGTCGGGACATCCCGGAGTCTGGAAGACCTACCTAATGCTGAAACGGGACTACTGGTGGCCCACGATCCATAAGGATGTAGAAGACTACGTCAAAGGATGCGCCACCTGTCAGGCGGTAAAGACAATTACCCACCGCAACGTGCCCCCCATTGCGCCGATCGGTCCTGGTGAAGATACAACGCCCTTCGCCACTATCACAGTCGATTTCATTATGAAATTACCCGACTCACGCGGCTGTGATACAATCCTCACCATCACCGATCACGACTGCACGAAAGCCGTAATCCTAATTCCGTGCCGAGAAGACATGGGAAGCGAGGAGGTCGCAAGACTCTTCAGAGACCACGCATTCCCCTACACGGGCATCCCCAAAAGGATCATATCGGACAGAGACACGCGGTTCACCTCACAGTTCTTCAAAGAACTCTGCGCCCAGCTGGACATCAAACAAAATATGAGCTCCGCGTACCACCCTCAAACAGACGGGCAATCCGAACGAACGAATCAAACGGTGGAAACAATACTAAGGATCTTTTGTAACCACCAACAAGATAACTGGGCAGATTGGCTCAAGGTCGCCCAGTACATGATCAATTCCCGCCCCTCTTCGACCACCAAGAAACCCCCATACGAATTATGGATGGGATTCATTCCCCGCACTCATCAACCCACACGCGTCGGGAATGTACCAGCGATCGAAGAAAGAAAATCCCAGCTTCTAGAAGCTAGGAATAGCGCCCAAGAAGCCATCAGCAAGGCGCAATCCCTTTGGACCAAAAACCCACACTTCCAAAGGTACCGAGTGGATCAGAAGGTCTGGCTGGAAGGGACCCATCTGCGAACAACACACCCCACGATGAAATTAAGGGCCAAACGCTTTGGACCCTTCAAAATAACGGAAGCACTCAGCGCCGTAACGTATAGATTGGACCTCCCAGCCGCATGGAGGATCCACAACGCATTCCACGCGGCTGTTCTCCACCCATATAAGGAGACGGAACTACATGGACCCAACTTCCCGGAGGCACCTCCTGACCTGATCGAAGGACACGAGGAGTGGGAAGTAAACAACATGTTAGCCTCAAGGCGAACAGGAAAGGCAAAAACGCTGCAATACCTTGTTCGGTGGAAAGGGTTCTCCGAAGCCCACGACTCTTGGGAACCAAAACGGAATCTAAGCAATGCCTCCGTTAAGGTGAAAGAGTTCCACGATAAGAACCCCAAGGCCATCCGGAAAATAGTTATAAACCCTCAGGGATCAATCATGGAGTCCTCACCACTCCCCGACATCACTACACTGTGCTCACAATTCGAAAGCATGTCTCTGATGTCCTCACAGTACAGCTCTCCCTCCCCTGCCACTCGCAATGCCATGCTAGCGGTCGACACAGAGGAGGTAGCAGTATTGGAAGCTTCCCTCCATCCTACCACGGAGCCGCCGCCAGCCTTCCCCGAAGAACCCGACTACGCACCACCGACCGACACGCCCCCCAGCTTCGAGCTGGAAGAATACCTCCGACTGTCGCCATCACTATATAGTGTCCATGGACCAAGCCGAGTCCCCAGCCCCGAACCACTCCCTGTTCCCCCACGCACCAGCACACTCCCCCAAGACAACCCCGAAGATCCGCGAAACCTCGTCCGCGGTCTTAGCAGTTTCGCAAGGGATCGACTTTTCTACTCCCCAACTGGCCTAACAGCAGCACAGCTCATGCTAGCGCGACAAGAAGAGGCTGACCACCCTCTAGTACTAGACCCAGAAACCAATGAGGTCCACCGCGCCGCCACTCCACTGTCCTCGGTGTCAAGCACGACACCGAGCTCTTCCCCGGCCACGTCTATGCACAGCTTCCCGTCGCACTACACCATCGAGGTCGACGTAGACAATCTCGTGCAGACGCATCCGGGAGATGACTGGATAAGGTTCCAGCCAGAAATCCACCGCACCTCCATCAAGATCCCGGCAACCGAGGCAGAGCCCATGGTAAAGGTGGATGCTAGGTTCATACGCTTCCGCCTCGACACCATTACGGGGGAGCCCACCATCTATGGGACTATGGGAGTGGGACGACCTGTGTATGCAGACCTCTTGGAGGCCGCCCCTGCATCTTGGGCAGCACCTGCCGACTATCGTGACGACAGACACTTCACCTTACTAGCAGAAGAAAGGATGATGGGAGGACCGATGGAGAGAGCGATAGAGGACTTGGGAGATTACGGGGTAAAGGCGGACATCATCCGCCTCCGCAATCTCGAGGCCGACAAGCGCAAGCTGGCCTTTTGCCTCAAAGAAATTCAGGCTCTCGAGGCTTACGCGCAGAAGAGGAGGGCTGAGTTCGGGATCCACCAGCTCGCCCACGTCGGCCGGACTAAGGCAGTACGCCAGAGACTCATCCGAGCCAATGCACGGGGACGACTTCTGGAGCTGGTGGATGAAGATCACGAGAGGGGGGAACTGGCACGGCGACACCGACAAGACAGGCACAACGTTGCGCCTTACAGCAGGACGACCAGGCCCGACTCCAGGCTGAGAGGAGGCGCCGGCAGCAGGGTATCCTGGAATAGCGAGAACGCCACCGACGACGCCTTGGCCCGGGACGAATTCGAGGAGCGCAAGCGCTGCTCCTACTGCCCGTGGTTTGATCACCTCTCCACTCACTGCGAAACGCCCCACCACCTCTGCTCCATCTCCACATCGGGCTGGTGCCGAGTCCCCCGCCACCACCGCTTCTTCACCAACCAGATGCCGACCACATGTCCTTATGGAGGACGCTGCCGTCATGCGAACGGCCACTATCTCACCCGACAGCGCCACGCTCGCTACCTCACCTTGGAGGAACGCGAAATCGAGTACGACCACGTGAATGCAGGCTGCGACGACCTCTGCAAAGGGGAACTCAGCAGCGCAGGGATCGCCATGCGCCAGGCGATCACTCAAGTCGTCCTCGACGAATTCGAGAACGCGGGCCCCTCCTATGCCCCTCGCTCCCCTTCGCCTCCCTGTGATTACGTCCCCGGCGACAACGAAGGGTCCGACTAAGCGCGTGGAAGCGCTTCTTTGAGGGGAGGGTGGTGATAAGCTCCGCCTCTGGTACGGCGAGAGGTGAGGTGTTTGACGGACCAACGGACTGGCTGGGATCACGTGATCCCATGACCCCTGTACGATACACGCGTGGCTCATCGACTGGACTGGATGACTGAGACTCCTTACTGTACCGCTGACTGATGACTCTGAGTTGGCTGACTGATACGCGCATCATGCTGACAGTGTACGATACGATGACTGAGCATGACTGATGGACTGACAAACCGACTTACCAATCGGTTATAGGACTATTAGTCATACATGGTTCGAACCTGTATATATACGACTCTGTACGAACAGTTGAGCCTTAAGCTCGACTTTGCTTTGCAATCGCAGCTCCTTGTACACTCCTGTCCACTGCGCGGCCCCTCTCTACTCTTCCATCTACTCTTAAAGGTTGTTAAGCCCGCAGCGGGGCTTCGTGCACACTTGACGGTTTAGGAAAGTGTGCGGTCCGAAGCGTGCCGGAGCACGTGTTCAGACTCCTGAGATGCGCGTTGATTGGTATAGCCCAATCACTAAGCTTCGAAGGCAAAGGTCCGCCTTTAAGGACCTTTCAAGAGTAGATGGAAGAGTAGAGAGGGGCCGCGCAGTGGACAGGAGTGTACAAGGAGCTGCGATTGCAAAGCAAAGTCGAGCTTAAGGCTCAACTGTTCGTACAGAGTCGTATATATACAGGTTCGAACCTTGTATGACTAATAGTCCTATAACCGATTGGTAAGTCGGTTTGTCAGTCCATCAGTCATGCTCAGTCATCGTATCGTACACTGTCAGCATGATGCACGTATCAGTCAGCCAACTCAGAGTCATCAGTCAGCGGTACAGTAAGGAATCTCAGTCATCCAGTTCAGTCGATGAGCCACGCGTGTGTCGTACAGGGGTCATGGGATCACGTGATCCCAGCCAGTCCGTCGGTCCGTCAAACACCTCACCTCTCGCCGTACCAGAGGCGGAGCTTATCAAAGGTCCTTAAAGGCGGACCTTTGCCTTCGAAGCTTAGTGATTGGGCTATACCAATCAACGCGCATCTCAGGAGTCTGAACACGTGTTCCGGCACGCTTCGGACCGCACACTTTCCTAAACCATCAAGTGTGCACGAAGCCCCGCTGCGGGCTTAACAATCAGGGACAAAGAGCTAGACAGCCAACTATATGCCTACCTGGGAGGTGTTGCGACTGCTGTAGATGACAATGAACAAAATAGATTGAACCAGGTTGGATGATGTGCCCAGAGTAACCACAATGCATTTATGTATCGTAGAGATTTGTGTGCTACAAGGATTAGACAGTTGTCTGAGAAGAGGGAGTTTGAGAAAAGAAGGAAGAGTCGATGCAGGCAAGGTGGAAAGCCATTCCACTTGACCCAAGTTGAGCTCGAGATGAAGAGGAAGCTGGAGGATGGGCGGGGTGTTGTGAACAGCGGTGTAATGGCATCAGATTCAAAGTTGATGGCGAGGAGGGTGAAATCGAAGACTTTTACAAAAAGGCACGCACAAAAATTGTGAAAAGAAGAGGGGAGAGAAACTGTGACTGGGATTTTGGGAACAAATGCCCCCATAATGAGCAGGAGGGTGAATTTATATACATTGTGTCGTACTTACTGGGCCCGGATCTAAGTCTGTAAGAAATTAAAGAAAGGGAGGCAGCTACAATGGAAGATGAAAGGGAAATATGGGTGGTCTCCGGTCTCCCTGCACCGAATGCACAGCAGCAGGGAATCGATTTTGCCATATGATGGCAGCTGGGCAAGTGTCGTTGTCCGAGAGCGAAGAGAGAGAAAGGATAAAGCTCGATAAAGAGTGAGGCAGTGAGGCGGAATTGAGGGAAACTTGTTGGGCTTCATCTTGTACTGGCAATTGAGGCAGATGGCTGTCGATGCAATGAGGGCTGTGAAGACTGAAGAGAGCTGAGTCATCAGAGAGTTCTCGTGTTGACAGCTGAGAACTGCTGTTGAAGTGCTGTATTACACACACACTGAGTCCGAGTCAGCCAGGAGTAGAGTACGAGAGAGAAGAAAAGAGAGGAGAAAAGACACAATGGCCAGCGGGTGTCCAAGTCGGGCAATCTTATGTAGGCCCCTTCGAATAGATGATGTTGTTGTGGGTGTCTGGGGGCATCAGTGCAAAGAAGCGTAGCTAAAAAGGGAAGTGTACTCACCAAGTGCGAGTACGAGGCTGCTGCATCAATGCAATGTCTTACTGTAAGGGGAGTTGTCTGGCAGTGTTAGTGTTTAAATGGGTCAATTAACATCATTAGATGAGAGAGGAGAGAGGGGAAGGAAAATGCATACTGTGTGCCATCTCAATCACATTTTGTAAGATCGACTTGCTGACCGGCTCAAGGACGAGCTGTTCAGGAATGACAGACTTGATGACAGACACACCGGATCCGATATCTTGCATACCCACAATGCCAATCTGCCCAAGCAGATTCTGGTCGAACCATCCAGTGACGAATTCGCATGCGTATTCGAGCATGAGGTTGAACCACGTTGGCTGCATGTCGCAGTCTGTCATTGACGTTGAGGCCTTGAGGGGCCCAGCAGGAGTTGAGTGTTGAGCAGGAGGATGGGATGGCGGATGACTGAGATGGCACGCGAGGAGTCTCAACAAGGACAGGACACAGGACAGTCAGCCAGCAATTGGGATGAATGGCCTTCCGAAGTCTCACCAGCCTGGTGATGCCTCAGAAAGCCGATACAATGGGGAGGCCGCCGCATCCCAAATGAGAGATCGCTTGGCAACCCCTCACCGCCCTGGCGATTTCCTCACAATGCTGATACCAATGGGGAGGCTGCCGCCTTGGCTTGCAACCCAAACAAGGGATGGCCTTGCAACCCCTCACCACCCTGGCGATCTCCGCAAAGCCGATGCCAACAGGGAGGCCGTCGCCTTGGCTTGGCTCCCCAATGAGGGCTTGTCTTGCAAGTCGATGACCGCTATGGTGACTCCCTTACAAGCCTTGGTGGTACCTTGCAAACTCGAAAGCAACTACTGGAAATCCTTGCAATCGTCTTGCAACAAGTCTCCGCACCGGTAGTCAATGCAAGACAGGCCCTAAAAGGCGGTCACCTGGCGGTGGTCTTGCACGGCTAGCCAAGGCATCACCGCGCTTGGCTACCCTTACATAAGCTGCCTACCCGCTGCAAGGATTTAGCACTTTTGCTGATGACAGGTCTATGATATTGGATCTGATTCTGAGTACAGCGACATCGACGATCTGTCTTCCGACCCAGATGACTCTTGGCGATATCCGAGGATCCAGGCGATGACCGGGTGTTACTTCCATCTCGGTGTAGCCGGACGATTTCGTCGAGGTCAAGTATGCCATCAAGCGGCGAGGCTTCTCGTCCATCAGACAAGTCAACGACAATTCGCATTCGCACCCATCCCCCGGGCTCCAGCATAATCCAGGCCTCTTCCAGGAAGATGGAGGATGGCTTACAGTTCACATCATTGCGGAGGAGAAAATGTTGTTGAGAGACAAAATGCTCGACGCTCTCTCAGACGAGAAGGACAAATTTCAAAAAGTTCGTGTGGGAGTCTATCCACAAGCCCCTACACGAACTCGAGAAGGACAAGCACCACCCACCAGGTTTGAACTTGGGCGCGTCTGCGCAGTTGTGGAAACACAATAACCTCTATGTAGACACGACAACATCACCGTTAGCACCTTCGTCGACTCCGTCGTTACAGGAATCGGAAAGAGGCGGTGCGGAGATGGCGGTGAGCAGGTAAGAAGTGATGGATCTCAGCGGGGATGATGCTGGACATGGACGCTGATGAGGATGATGAGAGATTGTCACATCCGCACAGGCAAGCGGATTGTATAGTAGACTTACCAGCAAACCGAGTCAATAGGAAAAAGACAAGCACATCAGGCCACGATCGATGATCGACAAGAACAGGTTGGAATTGCTCGAAAATGAGAGGCATTCGATTGAGAGGACGCTGTTGCTGTTGCTGTTGCGTGGCCGTTTGCTTGTCCAACTTCTACATCTCATGGGTCGTCTGGGGGATGGTAGCCGACTATGCGTCGTGAGACCAAGGGCAGTTGAGGCTCGGGTTTGAAGCTTGAAGCCTTCTTTACACGAGCCACAGCAAGGATATCATTGAGAGCTTATCTACTTTCAAATTCAGACTACATCCCGCTGACATGCCGTCCACTGCCGCCCTGCTCATTTCAAGAATTTGACGAAACGGTTTTGAATTTATCAGATTGAAAAACGAACGAAACGACCATCGAAACGGCCGCTCGAAACGACCGAAACGCGAATGTTGAATACCCCTACTGAAATGTCCGAATTTGATCAGCAACTTGTCAAGAGAGCCTCAAGGGTTTGGACTATGACCTGCAGATCAAAGCTCATCCAGGAGGTCATTTCCCGCTGCAGCCTATCTCATCGTAGACCTGAGCATGATGACGGTGCGTGCCATCGTCATATACGGTACAGGCGCGACTGACCTCCATCATGGGTGAATGCGACATTCTCCGAGATAAGCTCGAGCTGGGTGCCTCCAAGATCCAAGAGATAGCTCATACGGCGAACGTGCAAATGACCTGCCCACTACGACAGTTGCACGTCGATTCCATTCTCCGGCGATTTTGATTGAGAACTCACCATCGATGAGAACGCAGACCTTCGTAAACAGTTTCTAAGGATCTCGTAGATATTCTCCGGGGTCGTATCGCCTCTGTGCTCATATCACACCTTCGACCGTGATTTCGAATTTGCCTGGCCGACACTGAAGCCTGAGGCCTGCCGCCTGAGGAGCTGAGGCGCTGGTGATCGGTTTTCCAACCGTACTTTAGCAGGACCCAGACATTCGTGTTGGAAGTCCCTTGGTAATTTGCGCAACTCGAACGTTTCTCATGGCAAATTTTCTCTGATTTTTCCACTAAAGAATTTATGACACTATCGCAGGCAGCTTAGGTATCCGAGTCGTAGATAATGCAATAACAGTACAATACCCCCCTTCCCTGTGGTGCCACCTTGGACCGAATTAGGATATTGAACACATTAGTTTTGACAATGCGAACCGAATGACGTGCCTGTCTCCCAACGTCCGTTAATGAGGGTTGGCAAACAGCGTCGGTGCCACGCCAGTTGCCCTGCGACATCAGCCTTCTAAACGCGGTCGAATTTATTGATCGGTCTTGACAAGACAGCGACGCTCGGTAAAATCGCATTCAGTCTGTCCAAAGCTTGGCTCATTTGGGCATGAAGGCTTTGATGGCGACTGTCGCACATTTTAAGGAACTTCCATTTCCTGGGTCCTCCAATCCGTGCGGCATCTCGTGTCGGGTGGTCATTATCGCCAAGTTTACCCGCCGCCAATGTTGCCCTGAGAGCGGGAGTCTACTGGTAGGGCAATGAAAGATGATACCAGGGATGGTTGAGTAGATTCCAAAAGTCCCTGTGCCTGCACCGTTCGGACACGTGTTGTGACCGTGATCACGACAGAGTGCGATGGTCGGGTTAAGAGCGCTTGTTCATCACCTTGCGCGGCCACGCACCAGACTTTTCGAGCAATACATATTTTCCTCCTCTTGGAGAGGTTACAAGTTGCAAATCGATGCGAGGAATTACCCGTATATTATCGAGTCATCGAATGGCTGATCTGCATCATCAATGCTTTTTTCGGGTTTCCCGCTTGACCTAAGGTCTATTGCGCCTCAGTTTTCGGTTCCATCCTCTGTACGGAGGTCCTTCCGCGCCATCGGAAAAGTTCTTTATGGAAAGTGGTCCCAATCCCTATCCTTCCGAAGGTCTTTGCACCCAGTACTGCTGTCGAATCGACTCGCGAGTCCTTTGACACACCCCAATGGAATTTCAAAAGGACTTACGATTGTCGATTGTCGACGGGGACCGCGGGGATCCCCCTGTACACATGTCGTTTCATGTTCGCGGTGTCGCCTGATTCTAGGGACGGACAAAAAGGTAGTTGTCGGAAGAAATAATATCGGGAGTGAGACATCGCCTCGCCGTGCAAAAAGTGCCGTGCCGTGCGGGTAACGCTGATGCGTTCAATTGTCTGCTGGACCCTTGTTACATTCTCCGAAGAACGAACAGAAACAGATCAGGATCGCTGTTCGAACTTGCAAGTCCTCTTTTTTTTCCCCACTGGACGAGCGGGAAATGTAAACAGTAGGATGAGGTGGCGTAGTCCTTCCACATCGAGCTAGAACCAAAAGGCCGTTTGCATCCGACTGGAAAAATGCAGTGTCAAAACAAAGGGAGTTAGGCAATACTGAGTAACAAGGCGTACACGTACGCATATACACTTGCCCAATTGCAGTAGATCATGCACGCCACCGTGCCACGCTCCCAAGCAAGAAGAGCACTCCGACGCCTGCCATGACCCGCTTGCCGACGGGCGATCCGGGCTGATGCGCTCTCGCCTGGTTCAGGGCGTATACCCCCGTCGCACCCAGTGCACCTGTTCCGATGATGCGGCATGAGAGGCAGTCGGCAGGTACGCGCTGCGATGGCGGTGATGAAGTCTGGCGATCCGGGGGGGTCGGCGGCATTTGGTGCATGTTCGAATTCGCCATGAGGGCAACCGCTGACGGGGGTAGAACTGTATTTGTGTTTGTTTTGTTGATGCTTTCGCGAACTTGCTGACATGAGTCGGATGAGGCGCTCCGAGACCGAGACGGCATCCGAGTCGATCATGGGCAAATTCATCCCGCGCTCATGATCAACTAACTTCTGGGTATGTCGGTCATGCGGGTCCTCTTCTTTTGGTGGCGGTTTACCGATATTATCAGATTCCTCATTCGCAATCAATCCTCATAGATTGCCCAGTCAGGAATTAGAGAAGGAGAAAAAGCACAGTACGTATCGAAATCGTCAATGAGCGATTAATGGACTAGGACAACATGCAGGATCTACAGTAATGTCCTCTTCTGGATATGGTCCTCTCAAGCGCCCGGCGCGCGCTCACCCAGACTTGGTGGTGGTGGCTCAACGTTCAACCGGCAACGATGGTACACCCATCAGTCGGTGGCACGCAGCACATGCAGTCCCCAGAGCCCAGGTCGCTCTCACTGCGGCCTAGTCTCCAGGGCGATGTGCGGGCAGGCGCGTTGACCTGGTGCTAGCCAAGTCAACAATGTCAAAATAGGAAATATCAACAGCCACTCATCGATCATCAGTGGCAGCGGCTACGTGCCCCAGGGACAATTGAAAATGTAATTGCCGGCATCTTAACCACAAAGCGGATGGTTCAAGTTCAGAGGTCCGTCGGGTTCATGCTCGTTGGAACCCGAACCGTACGAGGCACCCAAGCGTGTAACTGGATACAGTTCTGACATATCCTAAGCAGCCTCGAACAACTCTTCCACCTCCCATGCCACCACTGAGGCTGTTTGAGAGTTTTGTAGGATTAAGCCACTCATTTTCAAAATGTCTGCCAAGTTCGCTACAGTATAGGGTATGGCCATAATAATTGGTACATGATGATCTCTACGCTGATGCTTACTACGATCACCAACATGTGCGAACTCAACCTGAATTCGGAATATAATTGCATAGCTACATGGCTAAATCCAAGCACCGTAACCACAACCCCCCGAGCTTGTTCACATTCAATCACCACCAGAGCAATCCTTTGTTGAAGTCGGACTGGACCTGCCGCAATCTGGGAATGGCACTCCAAGAGGACGACCTTCGTTTTTGGAACGAGAACCGTTTCATGTCATGCCGCTTACTCGCCGATACTGCCCCATTTCTGTGCCCAGAGGCGCCACACTGGCACGCCGAAGCTGCTTGGCCATGGGGACCAAGTCAGTCGGTTGGAAGGTACAGTAGTTGTCATGGAAGTCGTCAGTCACAAACTAGTTCGAATTCGGAGCATCAAGCATCATAACGAGCACCTCCATGTCGTTAACCCGTCGTAGCAGTGCCGTGGGCGAGGTGCCGTGCGAGGCTCAAGGATTACCATGGTCGAGCGACGTTTGATCCGCTTGTTCCAGGCAGCAGTCTGGGCCTCAAACGGCTTCTTTTCAAGATTGCGATGATGTCCGCATAGACTTCATCAGTATTGAAGTCTGGGCACATTTCAAGGTGAGGGTTGTGCTGGTGGGCATGGTAACTTGAGTGATTGTATATTTATGTGTAACAAAACGGCGAGTAATAGCGGCGGTGGTGGCAGTAGGAAGATGAGGTGCCTGGCCAACCGCCTGTCCCAAAGACACTGCTCAATGCCAACATCGTTCCTCCTTCGACAGAGTGCAACCCATATTTTGAAGTGGATAGTTCGGGTGATAGATCACAAAGCGTAGTTTCCAGGTTGCACATTCATAGATTGTCTTGAACGGACTTTTTTTTGCACATCAATACAATGACATTACACGCAACCCCGCTACAGGCTGAAAAATCACGCTTCGTGCGTTCCCTGGTGTGAGTTTCCCTGTCCAGCAACATAGTTTACCGCAAACCATGATCATGTCCATGTCGTCCCAAAAATAGCCGTCAGCTTTCCAATCTAATTTAACTATTTTCGTACCAAATTCGAATTCGCGCTAAAGTAGCGGGGTTCCTATCTCGACAGCAAGCGGTCTGGATTTACGAAGCACCGACACGAGCTCTTCGCAACAGCGCGTAACAATATCATCCATGCTCATCTGCAGAGGTTCAATGAGCACAAGGCCTGGGTGTACCGGTGACCCCTTCTCCACATCGGCGTCCTGGGCATTGCGTGAGCACGCAAATAGAGAACGGTGGTGATGACGGGCAAATGCGTACGGTGAACATAGAGCGATGGGCATCAATGTATGCTGGGTAGACGAGTTGCTCAAAGTAGCCCGGCGGATCTTTCCAGAACGCTCCTTCTATATTCATTTGTTCTCAAGGGACAAGGCAGATGCGCAGCAGTGGATTGGGTTGGAAGGGAGAAGAGCACGAAAGGTTAGGGACTCGGCAGAGGGGAGTGACCGCAGAAAAGCGCAACTTACCAGCGGTAGCGTATCCTGAACGATCGGATCTTCGCTCTTTGAGTACATCATACGGCACTCGAAGGAATAACCTAGCATCAAGGGTATCAACGACCTCCTAAAAACCAAACGAAAGAAGAAAAAAGAAAAGCTCGTCATCGGCTCTCCGAAAGAGAAAGAAGATAGCATACCTGATCCCAGTACAACAAGAAACCATCTACAAGTCCCCAAACGACGCGGGCGCCAGAAGCAGCCTCGACCTCCTTCTGCACCGCCGCGATCTCGGCCTTGTATCGCGCGGCGACCGAGTCGCCGAGCGGAACGGGCCGCTGCTCGTTCAGGTGGTCGTGCGAGGCGTGATCGTCCGGGATGCGCGCGATGTGCTTGACGGTGCGCAGGAAGGTGCGTAGACGTGGCCAGTCGATGGCCGTCGGCGCGGAGTCCCAGTCCTGTCCGAGCGTCGGGTGGACCGGCAGGGTGGCTTCGGGCTACCGTGACATCGGTCGGTCAGCGCAACAGTACCAATGCAGGTGCGGTGAGCGCGAAAACGCGAAGCTGCGTACTGGGGCAAAGTCCTGCAAGTGTGCGTTGTGTACGCGGGGTCAGCAGGACAGGTTTTTGGGGAGTTGGGGATACGGTACATCTTGGTGAATGATGAAGCTGTCCGGGAGGATGTTGTGCAGATGCTTTGCGAGCGTTGTCTTGCCAGAGCACGTTGCACCACTGCGACGAAAATAAGAAAGAAATTGGGTTAGATTAGATACATGCGCTTGTGCGCATATATGTGTATATGCGTGCGTGCGAGTACAATCGCGATTAACATACCCAATGCCTACGAGAATAACACGGGTCTGCGGGGATCCTTGGACCTCGGGCTGGACTTGCCCATGCGCACGGTCCGTCGTTGTTGTCACTTCTGTAGGCTGTTGGAGTGACATTTTTGGGAGGTGGCACTGTAGCAAGATTCCGAGATGCAAACACCTCCTTCTCTCGAAGCGGTGCCAATAAAGTTTGGGCTGAGATTGGCCTTGGCATTCCCGGCGGTTCCCCGCCACCGTCGTCCAGTCGCGATTTTACCGACAGCACATGGTCCCCCGACGATTCTTTCCCTTTCACTGCGACATGTTTCACCCTGCCAGTTTGTTCTCATGCAACCAAAAAAAAGGAATAGAATCTTGCAATTTCGTGAGAACAACATTGGCCATATTCGGGATGGTATAGGTCAGTCTCACATGCGGCGAACTTCGCGTTTTACGGGGAACTCAATTTGTATTCACTTTCACTTGCTTCCTCTCATCTGGCACCGTCAGAGTTAGACTTGTGTCTCTGTCAAATTGTCCCTTGTCCTGGTGATTTCGGTTCGCGTCACTTACCGCATCATTACAGGTCTGCTGTCCGTTCTTGTTCATCTCCGCCGCTTCTTCATGTGTGGGCAAGACTGTACTGTACAGGGCTAAATCACACCCAAACTACAGTGCTGCCAAATTGCGTTGCGTGTCTCAGGCAGAAGTAGCCGCTTTTATTGACAAAGGGTACGCTATACAGATCCGCGGATTTAACACGGCACGGAGGGGGGTGGAGCCAAACCGCACAGTGACGTGGTGCCACCATGATTTCATGACAATCGTCCCCTTCGACACAACACTTTCAATTTGGGCTTCATGCAGCGCCGCTATATTCCACTTCATGCACGCGTGTTGGATTATCGCCTTCTTCCTTGGGTTGGGAGGGGGTGAATCCAAAAAAGTGATGGACATCTGAAACCCTAAGCCTATATCAGCTGTATCCGTGATACCCAATGGTCTGATGGTTTGATGTTGCTTCTAGCGCCGCTTTGCCTGTCTGTTAGGCAGCTTCGCGCCTGATTCTGCTCGAGTGTCTCGACTCGGATACTGTGGACGTACACTGTACAGTACAGTGCGGCCACAACAACTCAAGATACTCGACTCCTACCTATCGTAGGTGCTTCTCTTCCTCTTCTGTGTGCCCCTTCGTCTATTTTTGTCTCTTCCCGAGTGTCTTAAGAGGGAATGGAAGGAAGGGGCAGGCACGTCGGCCCAAAGCTCATGCTAGCATTGGCGACCGAGCCACAGCCCTCGCCTATCATAAATTAGTTCGATCTGACTGAAAGTCAAATTTGAGTTTTTGATTCCGTCGGCAATGAGCAATTGAGCATGCGGGAGTGAGAGAAAGTACAGCACCAAAAAGCTGGTCGAGAGCACATCTGTGGGGTATCACGCATTCAAAGTTCATCGGGTGCAGTTTATTATAGTAACAGAAGAACAGAAATACGGTATCGCGCCAATATCTCCTTTTCTACACGCTATTTTTTTTTTGACGCGCGCGTTTTGTTGGCCTAGCTCTAGAAGGATATCTTCCAGACATCGGCAAGGTCGCAAACTTTGTGAACTGACGCGCCACTGTACCGTTCTCAAGTCGAAAGCGACATTGCCAACAGCGACCCGCTCTGCGCCAGGCCGTGGAACCTTGTCTGCTTCTTTCCTTCCCTTGTTTCTGTCCCAAGCTAACGCCGCCCCCGCCCCGCCCCACGATATTCTCGGACGTGCCAAATACCTGCCCAATTACACCGTTCCTCATCAGCCATTCCAAGCCCGACCGACCGTCGGCCCGGATGCAAAACTCGGATTTTTAGGCTCGTTCGTCCGTTTGCAACCGGGGATAAGCAACCCCTGATATGACATGTGACTACTAGGGCGAGACACCAGCTCAGCTCTCGACCCAATGAGAGACGATTTCGACCCTCGGCCACATGCCGAGAGAGGGGTCCTTTCCTCAACCTGGCAATCCGACCAAATTGCATCCACCGGAGCGGAATGCCAGGTACAGTACTTAGGGGCCAGCGACGCTTTCATGTTGATCCCCCCCTCATATTTTTCACGTAACCCGGCGTGCGTGTGGAGTTACGCGCTGATGTCCGCACGCATACTAGCCTAGTGTACTGTGATATGTGGATGACAGATGCGAAGATTAAATTTGGCGTTCCTACGCAATGGATTCAGCAAAAATTCGCCGTTACTAAGGATGGAAAGGCACCCGAGAGAGGGGTGCACCTTTTCCATTGTGGGATTTGGTGCTTTCTGGCGCAACTTGCCCCGTCGCCCATTGGTTCACTTCTCCAGCCCCGACAGGCGCGCGCGATCAACCTATGATTGATCTCCCGCAATTCGTTGCCTGAACATAAAACGCCCCCAAAAACGTCGGGGGGTTTTCTACCCTTTCGACAAGTCCCTTCCAACACGTTGCGCCCACCATTTCGTACTCTGTCTGACAACAACAACGATGGTCAATTTTACCCGCTCAGAAGACTTGATAGATCCACTGTCCCGAGTACTCGAACCACCCGCGAACGAAACCTCAGAACAGCGTGCCGCGCGCGAAGCGAGGGAAGCTGAGGCGCGGCGCGTGAGTGATCGGATCGACGAGCAGATCAGGTCGGAAAAGCAGGCGAACTCGCGCAACCGAGCTCCAGTGAAAGTGCTCATGTTGGGCCAAGCAGAGAGCGGTGCGCCACCACTCCTCCTTCATTCTCTCCTTTACTTCTATGCTGACGCGATCCATGTTTCATTCATCCAGGCAAGTCGACAACGGTAAAAGGTTCTCCGCGCGTACCACCCACATAGACGTGTACTCAAACCCATATCATATTTTCCTTCTCTTTTCCTTCATCCAGTTTTCCAAATGTCGTACGCTCGACAATCCTGGGAGGCAGAACGCATGTCATGGCGCACCGTCATCCACCTAAACCTCGTCCGCTCCGTAAACAGGATCCTCGCCGTGCTAGAAAACGTCCCTGAGACGGAGACGGCTGGCCGTGTGAACCTGCTCCGGATGCGCCTCAGCCCGCTACGTCGCGTGCAGCGCGACCTCGAGATGCATCTCGGGCTCGCAGAGGGCGACGAGTTGCACGCCGCCGCCGACACGGGCGTCTTTCGATGCCCCGCCGAGGTCTGCCTGCGTTCGCAGAACGGGTGGGCCAACGCGCTCGGCCTTGCGAGGCAGAAGACACGCGGCCAGGGCAAGCGGTCACTCGCGGAAGAGGCACTGGAAGTTATCCTGATGTCCCGCGACGACATTGCCGCGCTGTGGGGAGACGACGAAGTTCGCACCGCTCTGGATGTGCGTGGCTTGCGCCTGGAGGATCAGTCCGGATTGTGAGTGTTAAAAAACCCATTGCGTTCTCTCCCTGAAGCCTTTCTTTGTTTTACGTAGCTTCTTGGATGACCTTTATCGCATCGCACATCGGGGTTATGAGCCAACAGATGATGACGTCGTTCGGGCGAGGTTACGGACGGTGGGTGTGCAAGAATTTCGCTTTTTTGTGGAGATAGGTGTGTATTTCGATCTCGATACGTGGATGTGTGATTGACTGTTGCACCGAAGGGGGAGAGGCGGGCCGCGAATGGATCTTTTACGACGTCGGGGGGTCACGATCACACGTGAGCACAGTCACACGGATATATCTTTAGCCTTCGTCTGATAAGATCGGGAGCGAGGTGTATGGCATCCATATTTCACGGATGTCAAGGCGATCATCTTCCTCGCCCCCATATCCGTCTTCGACGAGAAGCTCGAAGGAGACCCGAGTGTCAACCTATTAGAAGACAGCATCAAGTTATGGACCACCGTCTGCAAATCAAAGCTCCTTAGCAAGGTAATTTCCTCCATGCCTTCAGTTGCCAGTTGTTTCGCACTGCAGCTGTTGATGGGAACCGATGAACTTATGCAATGCTACTGTTTTTTATATTAAGGTCCAATTAATCCTCTTCCTCAACAAATGCGACATCCTCGAGCGAAAGCTAGCCCGCGGCGTCTCGTTAAAGCGATACATCCCAACATACGGCGACCGTAAAAACGACATGCCGACAGCATCCAAATGTTCGTTCATTTCTTTCTCCCGTGGGACAAAAAGCGCTGAAACTTCGGGATATGTGCACACAGATCTCCGCAATCAATTTCTGGAAATCGCTCGTAAACAATCACCAGAGCCACGTACCGTCCACTGCTTTATGACCACCGCAATCGTGCGCATGCTTCCTATTTCGCCTTGCTTTTATTTGTTATTTATTTTTCGTGCTTTCTTGCGCGCGTCATCGCTCAGGACACTCGAGCCACGGCCAAAACTCTTGCGGCAATCCGTGGCAGGATCCTCAATGACAACCTACAAAGTGCCGAGCTTTTACGCTGATTTCAAGCTCCGGACTGGAGCCAGACCAAGGACGTCCCGAAATCGCAACGGGCTCTTCCTCCCTCCCCTTTGCCACCCACCCACTTTGAATTCCCCGCCCTGCTACTGATTTTCTCCTTATACCACTACAATCCTACACCGTGTCTCGCACGCAATGCATTGCAACAGCTTGGATGAATGATAGACCTAATAGCTGGATGGTCGTCCTTTACTAATTTCTGTACGATAATATGTCCTCTCCCTTCTCATTCCCTCAAAATACAGTAGCCCTGTAGTCTAAGCCGAAGCAGTAACAGCACGTGTTGTACCCGAGAACGGCAATACGGCGTTTGACGTTGTCGTGTCGGTACTGTACGATAATGTTACCGGATTTGTTTCGGATGTCTAGCCCCGGTGTGTCAAGCGTATCAACTGCGGATCAGGCTCACTTGCCCGGAAATCGGTTAAAACTGTAAACCAGGGGTAACGTTGGGTCACGAGATCGTCTTATCTACGGGTCCTGCTTTGTCCCTGACTCGGAGCATCAGCTGTATGCTGCACTCTCGCACGCGTTATCGTCCTGTCATACCCCGGTCACATGGCAATCTGGGAAAACCCGCTCTCGGTTCGCCAATCAAAATCCAAAGGACGCCAAGGGTGGTCATGAGTTTGTCTTTCAACAACGCGGCGGACGAGAAATTTAATGTTCCTTGTTCCTTGTTCGAAGTTGTATGTTTCCCATCAGAGAACGGAGTCGTAAAATTGTCGACCGAGCCGAGAATAGTGGCCATGCGGCCCATGCCATAAGCACTTGAGCAAAAAACTATCGCGACCTGCTTGAGTAACGGAGTGAGTGGAGTGGATGTAGGCGTAGCCTCTGGTTCCAACACCCCGACGAGCGGGGGTACCACTTTTCAAGGTACAAGTATCCACGAATAAGCCCGAGCAACATCGTAACAAGGCGTGCGTCGTCCCACGCATATAAATACTCGGAATCGCACGCCGGGCCTTCGTGACCGTGCTGATGATCATTGGAAGGTGATGTGAGCTGGGGGTCAGCCGTCCGTCCAATTCGTTACATTACCGGATGCGGTACAAACGATTTTCCCAGACCCTATCCCATTCGGCGATATACTGTACCGACCCACGACGAGGATGATCAATCATAATCCGTGTCTTCGTTTCCCCAATTATCCTTGTCGACAGCACATTTTCTTTTTATTTGCTCACGGACTTGCATTTAGGCTTTCTATCAAGAGTGCGCGATCATTGTTAGCGGAAACAGAAAACAGGTTGAGTGCCTGACCTCTTTCGTGAATATCTCTGACCAACCATCCGGGCTCCGGTTGGCGAGTGTATTGTATGGTTCTTTCCGACCCCACCCCGTGCATCGTGTCGAGACATAATGCTCAAATTATGTTGCGGTTGTCGTGTCGTGTGGCAGGCGCGATCACGTGAGATCGCCCCGTAGGGGCAAAAGAACTTGTGCAACGCCCGAGAACTGCGACTTGACGAACGAGTAGGGTGGTGTCCAAAGCAGGTATGTGGGTGGTAGCAACCCTCTATCCGAGCATGGTCAACTACGGTCTCGTCCGCCAGCGCATCTGCGCACTCACCACACAAGCGTCGAGAGGCTCGTCCAGCTGCGAGGTGCCAATATGATAAAGACCATTCGCGTCTACAGTAGACACCCACTGAAAGCTGGGTACGTTGAACGAACTTTGATCTCAGGAAGGTAACGTGGTCTGTTGACAGTAAACGTCACAAGTGACGTTGTGCGCTATACTTGGGACGAGGAAGATTAGATGGGGCGATTGGGGTGGGATGGCCAGCGGAGTTTAGGAAGGGATGGTGGGCAACCCCATAGTAGATTCGCGTGGTGTCGATGGCATGGAACTCGGACTGCATCAGTGATATCTAGCACAGTTCCGACAGTGTGCAAGGGCTCGAAACTGAGACCGACTGAAGCAGCGGAAGATTGTTGCCCCAGCACCTCAAGGACGAGGCAGGCTGTCATGGTGATGGTATATTGTGAGAAGAGGTTGGGAGCAGAACGAGGCAACAGAAGCCGAAGAGCTTGTTCACGGGTACTTAGTAACAGCTTCTTGTTCACGGTGGTGGCGCAAAAAAGAACTTACCTCCGACAGTGCCCGAGGCATTGTCGCAAACGAGTTCACAATTATTTACCCTGTTTCAATCAAAGAACGTGGCGCGAGAGATGCGTACAATGCAGGGTGCCGAAATTCGACATGGCCACGAGGGTTGGGCCTCAAATCATTTCTGATGATTAGACTGCGTAACCAGTGCGTAACCTTGGTGAAGCGGCGCGCGCTTAACCGTGGAATTGCGATCCTAGGGGAAAAATAACTGTGGTTGGGCGTTCGATGAGGGAGTACAGTAGAATTTCCCGGATACTATATGTCCGGTTGTGTCTAGGCTGGGGTGGTCAAGTGTGAATAGGAGAGTAGTTGTATGCTGTATTATTTATAGACCTGGGTCGTGCCTGTCGAGCCATGCCAGTGGCAAATAACACCCCGCGCCGAGACGGGCGGTGATGGTGGTAGGGATACAGTATGCTGTTGGAAAGCTAGGTGATTGTACAGGAAGGAGAAGGAAAAGGAAAGAATTGTGCGATAAAGCTGGCAGATGTAGTGCCGGAGAGAGACAAGGACTAGGGTTCTATGATTCAGAAGCGGGAAGACAAGAAGAGTAGATGTAGTGGAGGGACGCATACAGTTGGAGGCAACGTATGGAGATAGAGGGTGGCTGGAATCGGGGGTCGATGGCCGGGGACCAGGTTGCAGTTTCAAGCCGAGGGGCGGTGCTGATCGAGGGAAGATTCCATTGTGAGGCCGATATGTGCAAGGAATGGCCGGATAAGTGCATTAATTAGAATAAATCGACCGCTGCAAAATGGAAGCAGAGGAGATTAAACCGAAAAAGGAACCGGGACGGATGCAATAACATGGAGGATCGGGCGGAATAAGCCGGCAGAAATCCGTTAGAACAAGACATCGAATCTCTCCCTTGCTCACCCTTCCTCCTCTCCTCCTCCTCCACATCCTCCTCTCCGCACCCACCCTCCCTGTCATGCCTACCTCTTCGAGGCACCACAAGGCAGAGGCAAAGTTCAATGTCACCACGGAATGTTCGTATTTTTCCTCTCCCGCCCTTCCTTTGACCCACCTCCTTTCAAAGTTCCACATCTCGGTCTCCATTCCGCAGCCGCTACCGGCAACATTGGCCTCGTAAAATATGCTATCTCTCATGGTCAACCTATCAATTCGGTCATCGATGGTGTACTCCCTCTTCATGCCGCTTGTTCCGGTGGAAGCGACATGGTAGTTAGATTGCTCATAGACAATGGTGCCGATGTAAACGCCTCAAGGTGTGTCTTCCGGACTCTCAGGTGTTTTCCCCCCCATTTTCTTTACATTTGAGCTGCTGCGTTCTTGGCAGCCCGCCACATCACGCGTTCGCCCCTGCTTGTTTGTTTCTTCCGGCTACCACGCCACCATATCCCTTTCCCATAGATTGAAGTCAATGGGACTTTGGCGTTAATTCACATGTACGACCTCTAGGTTACCCCGTCGTTTCTCTGACAAGACGCGCTGCCCCTCGGCCCCCATAATCGGAACATCAGGTTCCACACCTCTTCACTTTGCCGCTGCCAATGGTCACACTGAAGTCGTCCTCACCCTCCTTCGTCATGGTGCACGCCCGGACCGTGCAGACAAGCGTGGCGTTACCCCAGAGATTCTTGCCCGGCAGCATGGTTGGCTTGCATGTGCCGATGCCATTCGCGACTGGATTGCTAACAAGGACCGTGATCTTCTCGAGCGCGAGACACGACTTAGTGGCATTCCTCTGGATGACCCCGACCCCATCTCCCAGTCCCGTGAGCGTCATGGTTCCTTGTGCGCATGTGAGGGGCCTGAGTGCATGTCCACCCACGTAATCCCTCGCCTCTGCGTCAAGCGCTCGATCGAAAACGCCATACTTCTTTTTCGCCCAGGGACCTCCCCTCAAGATGGTGCCATCCCCATGCCAGATGATAATTGGCCACCTCCTGAATCACCCGACCTTCCTCCTTCTGTCTCTTCTCGTCGCCCTTCCTTACCGCAGTCTGATGAGCCTCTTTCCACCCGGCCGTCGTATGGACGTCCGCGTCGTCCGAGTTCTGCGGGGAACGGCGCTGAGCGCCCCCATCATCATCACTCGCGACGCCTCGGCTCTAAATATTCCCTTTTAAATCTTTTCAGGAAGTCGAGTACAGAGATGCTCTCAACACATAGCACACCTGGCGGGGCGACACCTGACGTAAATATGGGCACTGGCACCAGCAACACTACCTCCTCACCAACTTCGCCTCTCTCTTCTTCACCCTCGACATTCGCATTGGAGCTCAACGGATTAGGGCAGGATGGCAGTCCTCCTGCACGTTCTAGCATGCTCCGCTCAAATGGCGTATCATCCGGATCAAGTTCTGGAGTCCCGTCAGTTTCAATTCCTTCTTCTCAACATCCACAAACCTCCCGTTCCCTCCGGTTCAACTCCTCCGAACCAAATGTTTCTTCCCGTGGGAAGAGCCCGCGTCGCGCGGCCTTGGGCTCGAGTCCCGGTCATGATGGGCGTCTCAGCGAGGAGAGCGAAGACGAGGACGAGGAATACGGTATTGAGGCAGTGCGCAGTCGCATGATGACAGGCGAGGCATCGACGCAAGACATAGACTTCCCCTTCAGCATTGATGTACCTGTCGAGGATGAGTTGCCTGGGCTAAGTGATGTGCGAGGCCGCGGAGATTCGCTGAGCACTAATCTATCCGCGACGACCGCATCCACCTCAAGCCTCCGCACGCCCTCTGCGCTGCCCACTATCCTTCCTTCTACCAGTGAAGACGTGAAACTCCTTCCCCACGCACATCGGCCTCCCCCACTTACTGGTTTGAGCGCCACAATCGTATCGACTCAGGCGGAGGCTGAGGCTCTTGTGGCCCATGCACGGGGTCAAGTCCTCACTGCCAGAGAGGGTGACGACATTCCTCTCAGTGCTCGGCTCGCTGCTCTTGGTGAAAGCCTGCGACTTGAGCGGAAATTCAAAGAGGCCAAAGAAAGCGTGACCCCAATTGAGCGCCGCGCAAGTGAGGGCACGGCTCTTGACACGGCCGATGCCGAGTCGTGGGAACAAGATAAGGCCAATGGCAAGACACGTAGCGCTAGTGTCAGTGCTGGCGCGGGTGCGTCGTTCGCGCGGCGACCAACGTCTGGTATGGGTTCTGTAGGGACGGATAGAAATCTCAGCCTGGATTATCGGGTCGGACATTCCTGGAGGGGTCGCTCACGCCGGCCGATTACTAACGAGAGTGCGCTCAGCAGCGATGACGGTAAGTCCGCTCATACCACCTCGGTCCTGATGATGTGTTCTCATGCGGATCGCAGGCCTCCTCGTTCCTCATCCTGACCCTGATATGCATGTCATTCATCATCGCTCGCGCTCGGCTGCGCCGGCACATGCAGAAGGTGATATGACACGCGCTGTGCGCACTCCTATTCATTCTCCCCGGCTCGCGCGCGCGCCGTCGTTAGACCAGCCCTCTTTCACCGAAGCCACAGCCCCTTCACCGGGCATCAAATCTGCACCTCTGGCAACCACATCACCGACACCTATTTCCCGCTCTCGCACACCGGACCCCAATTATGAACGTGGCGTGCCCCTCACTCGTATAGTTACCGCCCCACCACAAGAGTCTCCGGTTTTCAACTACGTCGTGCCATCGCCAGTCGTAGACGTTGTGGTGCGGCGTGGTAACGAACGCGCGCAGGCCGTTTCACGCGCAAACAAGCTCGCAAGAATGGGCTTTGCACCAGAAGTGAAGGTGCTCTCTACAGGTGCGGCTACGCCTCCCGGACATGGGCATGGACACGGGCATAGATTCGGGATCCGGTCCCTGGTACAGTCGCTCAAGGGCAAGTCATAGCTAACTGTCAACAGCTTGCTTTGTCTCTTTCCTTATGTAACTATAACCTCCCACTCCCGCGCGTCAATCACTTGTTGCCATGTTACACCATTGCATTTTGTTTTATTCTCATTTCCTCTTTGTTCTTATTTCATCCAAGTGTATGGTTCTCTGCCTGCCTATCCTGTCTGCTATCACAAATATCTCATTTGTCATCACAATCAGTCATCTACCCCAAACATGCCGACTGTTGTATTTCCCTAAATAGTCCGTTTCACTTGCGTGCCCTCCTTTCCGCCCCCTCCCACTCTCGCACATCCCTTTTTTTATTGCTAGTCTTTGTTGTTCTGCTATGCACAAATGGTGTATGTACATGTGTACTGACATCCGGATACCTGCGATTTGACTGGAATCGTCAATCAAGTTTGAAAGTTGGTTATTGTGTTGCGTCTGCTCACTTCTTTGGAATTAAAGAAAATATTGGAATGTCCCAGAAGAGCAGAACACCACGTCCGTTCGGTTGATTAGATCAATTAACGCCAAGTTTGTTTATTTATTTATTTACTTACTGTGGCTTCCGAGATATATGCAGTAAATAAATGCCTATCATCAAAGTACTTTACAGTGCAGTGAGCGTCAGGCATTACTAAATCGATAAACAGATCGAGGGCAGCCACCTCCAGTATCGCATCTAAATACAGTATCAAAGAAGGTTGTTCCTGTTTCTACGGAAATTTCATCCAGCGCGGGGTCCTTGTTTACACTAGGCAAGAAGGGCTCATCAGCATCGTTATCACGGTGTCGAATCGTTTGTTTGTTGGTGGTGGTAGTGATACGTATACGAACTGCAGCGTGCGGTGGAAATTGAATTTGGGAGCGCGCGCTAGGAGTGTCGAGCGTGGAGATCGAACGTCAAACGTTGAACTCGTGGCATATCTTACGCTTGATGGGGTTTATTTTCTTAAAAAAGTTGTGTCTTCGGTGGATGAGGATGCTTGCACGGGGCGCTGGAGCAGTGGTGCCATACAGTATTGCCAATGCGGTGGTGCGATCTTTGGCCTCTGTCATGCCTTCTCGTTGCTTGGGGGGAGATAACGAGGGCAAGATGAAACTCCCACCACGCCACCTGTTTGATATTCCAGCCACGACTCGGGTCCCGAACGAGCCCGGACCACTGACATGTGGTGGATTGATTACACGGTTCTGTCGGCCAGTGTGTGGGTGCGTGAGAAGGATGATACCTTGGCGAGCTGGTTTGGGAGTTTGGTGTTGATGCACGACATGGCTTAATTTGGTGTGTCAGATTGGGCACTGTAGAAGGGGACGGGAGAAGAGAAGAAAAGGGACAGTAGTTCTGGCATTGAAGCAGTGGCCGCTCATTATCACGGCATACTGTGTAAGCCAGCTTGGTGAGGAGACGTCCCGGATCTATCCGTACTGGTGAGGGCGAATTGTAACGCAGGAATCCGGACTACGCGGGCACTGGGTATCTAGAATGGGCTCAGGACTGCAATCAGTATTTTACTGTAATAGTTTAGATGCATAGCTGTTGAGTGGGAAAAGGGGGGGGAGGGCTACCAAATTGACGCCGGCGTGTTTCCCAGCGAGGCGCCAAGTGCATAAATGACATGTCACAAATTGTCAGCTGGACGCGCGAAGAGTGCTGCCTGTCAGCGAGTGGGAGCATGACAGTCTTCTGCGAACCAAAAGCATGGTAGTATGTGACGGGGCGTTTAAGATCGTAGGGTCGAGGTCGTGCCTAAGTGTTGAATGCGCTTAACGTCCTTCCAAAAGCAGTGGTGTAGTAATAGCGCGTGAAACAAGTTAGTGAGGAGGCGTGAGGCGGGTAGATGGCATGCGCCTAATGGTTCTGAGTTTTTTTTGCTCACCGTTCGAACCGAACCGAGGTTACACAACAATCCGGCGGTGGTTCTATCCGGAGGGGCATGAGAGAGAGGCAGTCATTGGCGCGCCTTCGTGACTCGTCGTGGTGCCAAAACCGTGCCATGGTCCAGAGACTCAAACCACTAGTAAGCACCTGTCTTTGGCGCCGTCTCGCTTCTTTTGATGAAGTGCGGCGAGCAGAGATGATTGTACTATAGCTGTAGTCGACCCGAGCCATGCGAATCACGCCCTTTTTTGTCGTAACGTCGTTGTAGATCAGTCAGTGACAGTCACACAGAGCCGGCTCAGGCGGCGCGTCGTTCTTGCTTGCCTTCAAGATACGCCTGTCCAAAACGCTAAAGCGCTCATTCTCAAGACGCTCGGTGACAGCATAATAACAGCGAAGCCCCGGCAAGTGCGATATATCACCTAGGACCCTCACCGCTTACGCCGTCTCGTTCCATGTCAGCAATCAGCAAAGAAGCGCGCACCTAGAAAACGTCTGCAAAAAGAGGACTAAAAGGCGCCCAGAGTTCCATCAGACCAGGCTTTTTTTTTTCTGTTGGCTGCTGCGGAAAGTCCTCAGATGGTACAGTATGATAGCATCTTTTGAAGGCCCGAAGAACATGAGGCGACCCAAGCCAAATAAAGCGTCTCCCTACTGTAACTTACTCTGTAAGTGAGGACAAATAAGCCCAGCTCAGGAACGGCGCCACTGGCGTGAGTCCCAGCATAGGCATTTAAGCCTCGTGAAGCACAGGGGCGGACATATCTTGTCCGTAACTAGAAGCAGACTCACAAGCAAGGCCTCTTTGGAGGCGCCCGTGTTCCAAAGCGCGCGTGTTCCGTTGGAGGGGCACCATCCCGGGTTCGCTCCATAGATCTACCGTCTTCGAACAGGCGCTATCACTGCTTGCTTAAGCACTTACGATACACCGGGGAATCTCTGTCCACTGTCACCGGTCCCTTATTTTTCTTATCGTGGCCGAATGTTTCAGTTTGCGATGCCATGGGTACGAGAACCGGTCAGTAATTTAGTACCAACCTGTGGGGCCATGTCTACCCCATGTCTGGCCTTGACTGGACACGCAGCGCTTTATTCTGTATGGGTATAGTGCCAATAATACTGCATGCTTCTGACTGCATCTTGGGGCTGTCAGCGCACCGTGAAAATGTATCATGAGTGGCCTCCCACTTTCCACGAGATGATTACTCACGGAGCCTAGCTGCAAGTTCCGACGGTATGACCGACGCGTGTGTCACCTTACAGAACGGTTTGATTTTACTCCCCGTCCTCTCTGTGTCAGAGCCCTTCTGCCACAAACCCGTGTGTTAATGCCGTCAAGCATGACCTCGTTACCCCGTCACATCAACGGATGCAATGTGAGCATCAGTGACACCAATTCAACCAGCTCCACTCACTCTAACGTCTCACGGGGCTTGACACTGTGGCTCGTTGATGTCTGCTCTTCTCAAAGCGAGGCAGTCCAGTTATTCAAGCCAGGTCAACTCGTTAAAAGGAAGCCCTTGGCACTTCAATAAGGGCAGGAGCACGATCCCACCGAACCGTGGTACAGTGCTCTTTAATAATCCCAGTCCCCTCGTGAGTAGCTGTCTTTTATTTTTTCCCTGTGTGATACGGTCTCCTCACTTGTCCTATGGCGGTGATGACGTTCAGCCAGCACACACACGTGGGATGGACGCAACCCACCACGACGGTCACCCGGAAACCGACCTCAGACACGGGGAAGCCGATGATGGTGGGTAAATCCAAGGCGGCGAGCTGCACAGGGAGACCAGCAGCTGCAAACACAACCGGAACCTACCACCAGCACGTTCGGGACTCAGTGTCCAGCAGGAGGTGTGGCACGACTGCAAAGGAACAGACAGGTCCACATGGTCTCCCTTTCGGCTACCAAGGACAGCTATGCCTGCGGAGTCATCCGTGTACTCTATACCTGACGTTAGGTTTAGCAACTATTGTATGAGCACCGCGACTCACTCGCGAAGCACTACGAGAACCTGCTTACGGAGAGGCTCAATACGACCTTGAACAAAGCTCGAGGTAAGGTAGGCGGAGAGACTCACGAGGAATCCTAGGTGGTTAGTGCCGCGTAGGTGACTACCCTATGGTCACTATAAACTGTCGTAACCTTTGGTTGACAAACGCGCTGGCTCCTGGTCGTCTTCGTCACATCTCGTGCGTGCGGCGCCGTGCCGTGCCTGTCGTGAGGTGCGACTCGGAGGCCATCGTCAAGTGGAGTGTATGCGTGTTTTGGGATGTCCGGTCGCCGCGTCCTGCAGGAGGCCTCATCGCCTTCATGTGCCATGTACCTTTGCCATTCGGAAGGCTCTCTATTGAGAGAATGAGGCCTAGGATGAGGTGTTGCCTATGGTCCAGGGTTCCTACCGTGTCACAAGTCATTGACACGGGAATAGGCACCGTCTAGGACGATGAGACATACCAGCGAAGAGCTTGTCCACCGATCGATCGATGTCCCCTGTCATATGACTTGAATTACACGTGCTACTGGGTGTGACGATCCGTGATGAAAAATCGAGACAAACCAGCCGCCACTATCGTCTTTCACCCCACCACCATAGGATTATCTCGTAACCGAAAGAAACTTCCATGTACAACAGCCGCATTGCACTCAGGTCTCGTGCCATTCGCATGACAGCCCCGGCCATCCAGCGGCCCCACCCCCTCCTCGCCCGTACGTTCGCCACAGTTGGCCCACGTGCCGCACCCGACCCCACCCGCCCGACGTCGATCAACTCAGAGGCACAAGGCTCCAAAAAGGGCCGAGATAGAAATGCACTCTACATCGGCGGTGGGTTGGTTGGTGTGGGCGCCATCTGGTACTACTATGCGAAGTCGGAGAGTGCGCGCATAGCGAAAGAGCAAGAAGGCTCTGGACCTCTTCAAAAGGTGACGACGGCTGGTGCCGAGGGAGGTCGCGCGCGGAGCGTTGAGGATACGGTGCGCTCTGATAAGGAGCGGGCGCAGGAGTTTATCAAGAGTGGCGATGCAAAGTATCAGGAAGTCAAAGCAGAAGCACAGTCGAAGGTGCAAGCCGGAAGAGATCAACTCGGCCAAAGCTTCGAGCGCGGGAAACAGCGCTTTGAGGAGGGGGTGGATCAAGCTGCCCGCCGCGCAGCTGGGGCTCAATCCACAGTCGGTAAGTAGTCATTGAGGCCGGTGATTAGTATCCAGGCACACTGACTGTTTTCCGGTTCCTAGAGCAAAAGGTAGATGAGGCGAAGAGCACTGGGAAGGGGTGGTTGAGCTGGGGGAAGGCCGAAACTCGGGCTTCAGCTGACGAGTTGAAACGCCGCGCGAATGAGACACAGGAAGCCTGGAATGCGCGGTTCGAAGAAGCAAAGCGGAAGGCTGCAGAGAAGGGTGAGGAAATTAAACAGCGCGTGGGCGAGACGGAGGAAGAGTTTCGGGATCGGATCGCAAAGGCCATTCAGAAGCGTTGAGGGCAATCGGGACTCAAGCAGAGGATGTGGAATGTGGAATGACCAAGAGCTTTTTTACGTACAGTAGCTGAAGACACCGCGAGCCACCTGAGCGCTTAACTTGACGATTTGCTCCTCTGACGCTCTCTGACATCTTGAGGCTTTGGTTTTCACGATCCAATGGCTTATAAAACAGCGCATCGGCTTCTATTTTCATCTCGGGTCTGTTGATCGTTGAAGGACTTCTCGGCGTGGTACTGCCAATGACGCTCCCACGCCTGTCCAATCTGGATGCTCGCTCCCAACTCCGCTGGTCCCCCTTCGTGCACGCCGTCTTCCGTTTTACATCCGAGCCGAGGGCTTCTGCAAAGGAAAGGCACACGCCGCACAGGGGCGTGCCGCAATATGAACAAAATGAAAAAAAAATGTGATTACGCTTGCGCTTGCAAGACCCTCATCATCTCTTTTCTTTCCTGTGAATACGACTTTTTTTCTCCCTTGTATTATCCCCTTTCTCCCCCTTTCGTCATTGCATTATGGCATCCTCCCACAGCGAGAACATCTCGCCCCTCGCCGCGCTGGCACCGCTGCACGCTCTAGCTCAGCTTGTTCCTGCTGCGTCCCCAAAAACTGGGTCGGAGTTCGAGCATGAGGGCGCATACATCCTGCTCACGAGTCTTAAGCCCGATGCGTGGGTCGTGCATGTCGGCCGTCCGGACGGGCGTTGGTGGAATGGCGCGTGGCGCGTGGCCGACATGAAAGATCTAGCTGTACGCGTTGACTGTCCCCTCCCCCCTCTCAGAATGAGTCGTCGCTGAAGGATTTTGTACTCATGCGCTCGTAGAACGGCGATATGTCATCCGCGCGTGTCGGAGCCTTTGCTCAGCGCGTTGCCCGCACCATTGTCCAGCGTGAGGTAGCAGTCACACACGAGGGGGATGATTTCAAGAATATGAAGGTACTAGTTTCCCCCCTTCTCTCTGCATCTAGGTGTTGGTTGGTTTATTTCTTTCCTTTTAGCTCGTGCTCGGGACCCACACCAAGAAGCCCATTCGCATTGCTCTCAGCGAGCTCGACAAGGAGAATGCAGCACGCTTTACGTTCGAGTACTTCGCGAGGGTGCGTCTCGGCCCCCTTAACTAACATATCATATCGTCTCTCAGCTTTACGCATAGATTGCGGAGGACGCTCGAGCTCATGGCTGCCGCATCCTCCATGAAGATGTAGGGGATACAGACATCGATACAGACCCCCTACCCCCGAAGCGCAGGCGCATCCAATCTACTAACGCGTCATCGCGCGCCATCTCAACGAGGTCACAACATGCTCTCAAACTTCGAAACTCTCCTTCTCTCCGCGACGACGAGGACGCTGAGCTGCCGGGTACATCCCGGAGCAGTAGTGCTCAGAGATCGCTTGGCAAGTCCACGGCCAAACGGAAATCGCCACCGCAAGCGCAAACAACGCCGGAGCGCAGAGCGGCGGCGGAAGTTCGGGAGCTCAAGGCTGAACTCGCCAAAGCACGGGCCGACACCGCCGCGGCCGTTGCACTGGCAGCGGAGCGCGAGCCTTCCGGACTTGGCGGGAGCATTGATCGACTTCGTTCACGTGGGTATTTTCGGTGTTTGTACTGGCCGCTGCAAGGGGAATCTTGAACATTTTCTTCGGGTTTTTTGTAGGCGCGGCTGTTCCTGCTATGACCCGGCGACCTGGTGCATCGCTTGCCAATCCGAACAAGGCGGCGCGCAGGATAACAGCTGTGGAGTTTGCTAGTGATAGCGATTCGTAGTGTGTAGCGGCGTCGACGTCCGGGCTGCAACTCACCACGGTTAATGTCCACCTTTGGTCCTGTGTTCTCGCAATATTCTATAGCTCAAGGCTAAGAATACTTTGAACGGGCTGTCTGGCTGCGACTACCTTTGGGCTGTGATTGATGAAACATGTTGCTGATAAGTCTACCGAACACAGGTGATGTCTTTATCGTAAAAGGATGTTGCAGGTAGTTTATGTCATCCACTTATTGTAGAGAGCACCGCCACACAAAGATAACGCACCGTGAAGACCAGTAACAATGCTCTGTGACCAGATACCATAACTATTAGGTATGAAGGCTTGTGTGGACCGCCGTCTCGCTTTTGCACATGCGACTGAAGCCTCTAGTACTCTGCTTGAGAGCGCTCCCCTCAAGGGTCATCGTGTTTAGGGACTGCGAGGATGCACCTGGGGCTTCGGCCCATCACCGGGGGCATTCAAAGTTGTTAAGGTGTATCAGCCCCCAGCCGTTCGTCTTCGTCGCCACAAGCATCATCAAGACATACCAGCTGGGCTTCGGCCTGACCACCAACTTAGGTCTCAGCGGCCTCAGCCCTCAGCTTTCAGCGCTTTGGCGCTTCAGCCCTTACTCACCACTGTGGCCATTCCTGGGCTTTTGCCCTCCTACCCACCGCTCCCCAACCTTGCCCAATGGCAACGCCCTGTTCAATTACAAGATAAAGTGGAACACAATACCCACCGGCGTAACAGCCAGCTCCCATGAGGTGTGCCTTGTGGGCCAGTCCAGACTGGGCTCTGGCCCACCGCTCACATACCGTGGGCTCCGACCCACACATGACCACCCACACTCTGACCGCATGTTGCCCATAGTTAGTTTGTACCAGCTCGTTGAACCCATCACACTACGCCCAGGCATAACACGAAGTAATTACTTGAACGCCTCCGTGCATCTGTCGTACGCATTGGGGAGTATTCATTTTTAAAAAGGTCACTAAACATGTGTTGACTTGCCTGATTTGGTTAGATGAGCCATGATGCATGATGCATGAATGTTGAGCGTTGAGCGTTGACACACACCTGCGGCTTGCGTTAGTTGATGAACAGTACACGCCCACGACTTGACTCAGCGGGCAGCCAAGTTGTCGGCTTAGCTCAGTTCAATGTCAATCGTTCAGGGCTACTGCCGAAGATGGGTGGAAGACATACGTTGAACCTGTCGCACACAACCCGCGTGACTGCCTCAAATTTGCAATCGACTCGGGCCCTCTTAATGAGGACGTTTGACCTCCCCATTCCTCTCTATCTCTAACACAATCACGCCTTTCAATGTCTCAGCCCCAATCTCCTCACCAGATCATCCACGTCCGACGTGAACCGGAGAAGCAGACTGAAGCAGGTATGCTACCCGGTACGTGGCCGTATCCACGCTGATTCCACCAACCTGTCATAGATGTTCAATCATGTCGTCCCCTTCAATCTGCACCAGATGAAACTTCGCAACAACTGTCCCATTCTTGCGACACTGCAATCCCTCTTCTTACTTTGTACCTACGGACCGCAAAGTATCATGACAGGAAGAAAATCGAGGGTCTGAAAGGAGGTACAGATCAGATCCTCGTCTTTGTGAGTCCTTGTGGTTGGTTACCACCATGCCCATCGTTGACTGACTGTGGGGTTGTAGTGTGGTTTGTTCTCCGCCACAGTTGCGGCAATGATCGTGCCGACGTTGCCGTCGCTCTCGGATTTTGCCGCCCCCGATCCCACAGCCACTCCGTACACTCTACCAGTCGTTATCATCCTTGCTAACACGTTCTGGCTCTGGAGCTTGCTTCTCGGCATTTCATGTGCTCTAGTGGCATTATCGCTGCCGCTGTGTGCAAAGCTACACACAGGGACCACTTTGCCGCATCACAGTCTACACGAGCAAACACGGATGCGTACGCTTTTCGCTGCCAGAATCGAGAGGTTAAACTTTGATTTTCATATCGGGGCCCTTCACTGTGTGGTACATGTTGCTTTCACCCTCTTTCTTGCCGGATTACACCTATACTTCTGGGACGTTAGTTATCTCGCCTTCCTCACCTCGATTATCTGGTCCGCGATTTGCCTTATGGTATATTTATGGCTGACAATCTTGCCAATTATTCGACCCGGCTCTCCATATTCTACACCGTTTTCCAAAGTTATCGTCAAGGTCATCACGAACGTTTGCGGTGGCGATTTACATGGAAACTCCCGACTTCATACATCGCCCAATTGCATTAGCGAGGCCATCCAGGGGGCTGTTCGTCACCCGAAGGGCAAACGAGCATCACCGCTTGACGACGAAGTCTTGAAACGGACACTCGACCTACTGAGGTCAGATGATGACCTAGAGCAGTTCTTTGAAGCCATCCCTGGATTCTGTGACTCAAAAATGATCGACAACCCACGACGCAGTCTCGATATACTGGGTCGTCAGAGGCTTGCACAGGCGTTGGTTGAATTCTGGAACCGTACATTGTCATCCAACCGGGTCTCTGAATCTGTCGGAGGACGGCGACTGATCGTCTGCGTGAGGGTTATTGAAGCGGCAGAGCTCTCCTTCGCAGTTCCGCAGTTCCTTGACCTTTTTTCTAGGGATCTCCGTGGGGTCTCTCGATCGGCCAAAATCGGTCATTCCCTGCGCAACGGCAATGCTGCTTCGCTTGCACGAGGCATTATTGCTAGCATCATTTCGATCAATGACGGACGGGATAAACATTGGTTTACGCTCACAATGGGTGAATTGGGCATATCGAAGGATGTCCTTCGGCGCTACCTCGATCATGGCGATAGCGTGTTACTCGCCGACTTGATCCACATTACTCGCCAGTTCTCCCACAGCCTCGATTTGGACCTCACCCGGAAGTCATTATCCATTCTTCCATCACTATCCAGATTCGACATTCACAATACCCTTCTTGAACTGCAGCACGACTTCTGTGCCTTGTGGAACGAGATCGTCCAACAGGCGCAGAGTAGCGGGACAAACAAGAATCCCTTCATTGACATCCTCATCGAAATTCAGGGTCTTTACGTCGCTCTGCATTGTGTCGATGCCCCTCTTACGACTTTCTTTGCTACCACCACTAGTCAAGAAGACCTTTTGCGACAACCAGCCTCGTATCATTTATGCATGATGCCTGACCATCACCGCAACTTGACTACCCACATACAGGAGGCCGGCGGCGGCGGCACGACTGGTGGGGCCCGTCACTCCACTATTACCGAACTCATACATCATCCAGGCGAGTCGAGTCGACCAGTTATAGTCGCGAATCAATCGCAACTTCAAGATCGCGATTCGTCGGAGAACACCGCCTAACCTCTCGACAGCCTAACCAAGTCAAGTCGTCCCCATCACTTCTGCCCGTCCATCACCACAATGATTGTCTGTAAGGTCTGGTTATTTTCTGTTTTTTTTTTTTTTTTTTTTTTTTTCTTTTTTTTTTCTTTCTTACGAAAGCATTGTTGTATATGTGTTGATGACATGCTCTAGTCCGTTGTATTGACCTTGATTAAGCTTGATTGCTCGGATTTGTTATGTGAATGACCCGCCTCGGTTTACCCTCTACGCGCTCTCTATTTGCTGTAAAACCTCATATAGTTGTCTCCCAGAATCTTTCAGTCCGTGTATTTGTTTTGATCCGTAGTAGTGTTGTGACTATATGACAGAGCCCTGCCTCGTAGGAAAAGAGTTGACGGATCCACGGGCAAGGCCAAACCTTGCCAAGGCACGCGCCGATGTTACAGTTGTATTGCGCTCGCAGCTGAGCACGGGTTGCCTGCACTCTGTGGGAGCATCGATTGACGTCGTTCGTGAGAGCGTGCGTTTCCTTGATCCGAACAAAGCGGCGCCCCCAGTCAGAGCGGGCGACAGGTGACAGAAGTAGTGCATGCGAGTGCCAGCGACGAGTCGCGACCGACGAATGTCTTTTTATTTTATATCATGTAACGCACTATCAATGTCGCTCACGCTATGATTTCCTCTTTGTGCGCGTCGTGCAGCCTGAGAAGCAGGGCGAGTACAGTACGGTCAACCCGTCCGAGTTGAGACGAGCCCCGTTTTGGGCAACCAATTCATGGGTCCAGATGTAGCCACTAGCCATTTTGCACGCAGTCGCAGTTTTTCCGAGGCAGGCAGTTCCGAGGCCGTGGCCCCTGTTCTACTCTTCCGCTTCAACTTGAACTTTCTGTCATAGTTTCATGCTGATAATGCATTCCTTGTTATTCCTAGCAGAGGCGTCACTTCTCGATCCGCTCGCCAGCATGTCATGTCTGTGGCGAAATTCGGGCGAATACCCTGAGGAGTTTGGGGTAACCACTGGCGGGTGCTGTGGTGCTGGAAGATTGGTGGGTGGACAAGGGCTTTTTTGTCTGTTTTGGCCAAGCTGCAGTAGTGGGGTCCGAGTCTTAGAAAGCGACGAGGGCCACTCAGATGTCGATCGCAAGCACTCAAGGGCGTCCGGACCAAAAGAGCTGGGCGATGTATTACTGTAGATAGCCCAAGCCTAGATGACACACTTTTTGGGTTTGATAGCAGTTGAACCTAAACTGTAGCGCTAAGTCGGGTTACTGTGGTCGTCGTCATTCAAGGGGTTTTGATATACGGGGCACGTGGATCCATCTGGTTTGAAGTAGCGTGAGAGATGCATACATTGCCTACATTATCATACAGACTACTGACGTACGCACCTAACCTCGAATACTGTAACGACTGATTCAGGCATTTTCGTAAATAGGCACCTCGACGGCGTTCGGCAGAGAGTCCAATATATCATTGATTGCCTTCGACGACAGCGCCGCAGCTCGCACCACTCGAAGTACGATATCGACTCGCGGCAGCGTGAGCAACTTGCCGCAGCGGTATCAACGAGCTGTGCGTCAGTGAGGAACGGCGCCTCCACGATGCAGGCGCGGAACTGCATGCGGGTGCGAAAAGCGCGAGGAGGTCCACCGCGCGCAGGCCTCGGAGTGATGCAGTGATGGACGGTGCACGGGATCATATAGGTTGAGCATGAGCAAAGCGCGTAGAAACTGCGCGCGCATCTTCGGCCCAGCTAAGGTGTCATGCGGCGACGTAGAGCCGTAAAAGCGCGTCGACAAACGTGGGCATGCGCAGAGCGCCCGCACGATCGAGACTGGGCCTGGCAAACATCACGCGAATGGGACACATGTACAGGAAGCCTGGAATTCCCGGATCGAACAAGCAAAGCGAAAGACCTCAGAGAACGGTGAGGAAATTTAGCAGCGCGTGGGCGAGTCACTGAGACGTAGGAAGAGTTTCGGGATCGGATTGCAAAGGCCATTCAGAAGTGTTGAAGGCAATCAGCACTCAAGCAGAGGATGTGGAATGCGATGATATTGGAATGACCAAGAGCTTTTTTACGTACAGTAGCTGAAGACACCGCGAGCCACCTGAGCGCTTAACTTGACGATTTGCTCCTCTGACGCTCTCTGACATCTTGAGGCTTTGGTTTTCACGATCCAATGGCTTATAAAACAGCGCATCGGCTTCTATTTTCATCTCGGGTCTGTTGATCGTTGAAGGACTTCTCGGCGTGGTACTGCCAATGACGCTCCCACGCCTGTCCAATCTGGATGCTCGCTCCCAACTCCGCTGGTCCCCCTTCGTGCACGCCGTCTTCCGTTTTACATCCGAGCCGAGGGCTTCTGCAAAGGAAAGGCACACGCCGCACAGGGGCGTGCCGCAATATGAACAAAATGAAAAAAAAAAAAAAAAAAGTGATTGCGCTTGCGCTTGCAAGACCCTCATCATCTCTTTCTTTCCTGTGAATACTTTTTTTCTCCCTTGTATTATCCCCCCCCCTTTCGTCATTGCATTATGGCATCTTCCCACAGCGAGGACATCTCGCCCCTCGCCGCGCTGGCGCCGCTACACGCTCTGGCCCAGCTTGTTCCTGCTGCGTCCCCAGAAACTGGGTCGGAGCTCGAGCACGAGGGCGCATATATCCTGCTCACGAGTCTCAAGCCCGATGCGTGGGTCGTGCATGTCGGCCGCCCGGACGGGCGTTGGTGGAACGGCGCATGGCGCGTCGCCGACATGAAAGATCTAGCCGTACGCGTTGACTGTCCCCTCCCCTCTCTCAAAATGAGTCGTCGCTGATGAAGTTTGTATGCGCTCGTAGAACGGCGATATGTCATCCGCGCGTGTCGGAGCCTTTGCTCAGCGCGTTGCTCGCACCATTGTCCAGCGTGAGGTAGCAGTTGCACACGAGGGGGATGATTTCAAGAATATGAAGGTATTAGTTTCCCCTCTTCTCCCTGCATCTAGGTGTTGGTTGGTTTATTTCTTTCCTTTTAGCTCGTGCTCGGGACCCATACCAAGAAGCCCATTCGCGTTGCTCTCAGCGAGCTCGACAAGGAGAATGCAGCACGCTTTACGTTCGAGTACTTCGCGAGGGTGCGTCTCTGCCCCCTTAGCTAACACATCGTCTCTCAGCGTTACGCATAGATTGCGGAGGACGCTCGAGCTCATGGCTGCCGCATCCTCCATGAAGATGTAGGGGATACAGACATCGATACAGACCCCCTACCCCCGAAGCGCAGACGCATCCAATCTACTAACGCGTCATCGCGCGCCATCTCAACGAGGTCACAACATTCTCTCAAACTTCGAAACTCTCCTTCTCTCCGCGACGACGAGGACGCTGAGCTGCCGGGTACATCCCGGAGCAGTAGTGCTCAGAGATCGCTTGGCAAGTCCACGGCCAAACGGAAATCGCCACCGCAAGCGCAAACAACGCCGGAGCGCAGAGCGGCGGCGGAAGTTCGGGAGCTCAAGGCTGAACTCGCCAAAGCACGGGCCGACACCGCCGCGGCCGTTGCACTGGCAGCGGAGCGCGAGCCTTCCGGACTTGGCGGAAGCATTGATCGACTTCGTTCACGTGGGTATTTGTTGTGTTTGTGCTGGCCGCCGCAAGGGGGGTGGGAGTGTCTTGAATCTTGAACGTTTACTTGGGTTTTTTTTCGTAGGTGCGGCTGTTCCCGCCATGAACCGGCGACCTGGTGCATCCCTTGCCAATCCGAACAAGGCGGCGCGCAGGGTAACAGCGGTGGAGTTTGCCAGTGATAGCGACGATACGTAGCGTGGGCGTCGACGACGGGGCCACAACTCGTCGCGGTTAATGTCTTTTTGGCTCTGTCTTCTCCCGACGTACGCTACTGCTTTTAGTGCCGAAGGATAGGCTACTTGAACAGGTTGTCTGGCCGACTATCTTTGGGCTGCGATCAACGAAGCATGATGTTGACAGGTCAACCGGGCGCAGGTAATGTCTTTATCGGAAGCTGCTGTACCTGCAGGTACTGTACTGTAGTTTATGTCATCCACTTATCCGCAGGAGCGTCATGCTGTACGTCTGTACGAAGATAATGCGCCATAAGAACTAATAGGAGTGCTCTGTGACTAGATATTGACATTATCAGGTGCAGTTAGGGTAGCTGCGTTGTGAGTAAAAGTGAAAGTGTCGCCCAAGGGGAAGCGTAGACAATTGAGTTGGGAGAGGCGAAGCGAAAGGTGGGAGATGAAATCATCATGAAACGAGCAAGGTCACTTTCATATCTTCCGCGACATACACAGGGTAAAGATGTGGTCCCGAAGAGTTCCGGACTTGAACTAGAAAGAAATGTGTGCTACAACTGGCCAGTGGCTGCTGGGACATGGTACAGAGAGTAACGGTAGAACGAGGCGGTGTAAACAACTGAGCAAGGTCAACGGGCGGAGAAGGGTGTACTTGTCAGGAGCACTGGTGTAGATGAAGGAAGCCCCGTTCCAGGGCTGTTGCTGTTCAAGCCGGGTACGGAACGGTTCGGCCCGGTACGATTACGAAATCACTGCACCCGTAATACTACGGAAATTACCGAACCGCACCGTTGGGATACGGCCGTCACGCCGAGGTTTGGCAGATACATTGACAAAATATTGAAACTATGGGGGATTGAATCAGATGCTGTCTCTTGGTACAAAAATAGAGGATACCGTGTATTGGTGTCTGTTTCTGCTCGTGCAAAGCCAGCAGCACTGTTTTCAAGACTGTTTTACAGGTGGCAAGTCATGATCAATGCTGTGACCACCGTGACGGCTCGGCTTGTGCCGTGATGTCAATAGCCCCTCGACGCACACCTTTGCCCCTGTCTTCAACGCCCCTGCACACACCCTTGTGCACGCCTTCGATGCCCAGTTCCCACTACCCCTTCCTCGTGCCAAACTCGAGCCGAGGGGTTTGTTTCTTGGTTCATTTCTTACCTTTTAGACAAATGTTGTATATCTTTAGTCAAGTAAAATAAACATAGTCTCTCCAGCATACCCCAGCATCGCTCCTACATCATCTCCTTGCCACCCTGGATCATCAATTTTAATAGAAACTCAGGTACTCGTGGAGAAATCGCGAGTGTGCGAGACATCGAGCTGAGTACGAGTGGCGGTCCGGGGAATTCCCACGAGTACCGTAGCTTCGGCGACATGTACGGGTGGGTAAGATTCGGTTTCGGCCGCACCGATACGGGAACTACTGTATGCAGGTTCGGCCGTAAATGGCTCGGCCGGAGCCGTAACTAAACCGTATTTAGACGGCCGGGCCCGTAAATCATCGGTGAACAGCCCTAGCGCCGCCGTGGCTGTACGTTGCCCAGTGGTTGCACCCGCTGACTCACTTTTGCGATGCGACTGCCCTGCTTTTGCAATTGCCCTCCCTTTGCAATGTGACTGCACTGCCTTTGCAACGGGACCGAAGCCCTGATATTGAGGACCTTTGACTTCTCTTTTCTCCCCTATTCCCTCCATCTCAATGTCTCAGCCCCGATCTCCTCACCAGATCATCCACACCCGAAGTGGCCCGGAGAAGCACAATGATACCGTTCCATGGCCTTATCCACGCTAATTCCACTGACCTGTGATAGGTAGTGAACGTCCCTCACACTCTGCGCCAAGTCAAACTTCGCGACTGTCCCATTCTTCTGATACCTCAGTCCCTCTCTTAGCTTTGTACCTACGATCCGCAGAGGATCACGATGGGAGGAGGCTCAAACTTCTGAAAGGAGTTACAGATCAGATCCTCGTCTTTGTGCGTCCATGTGGTGGTTACCATGCCACATCGTCGATTATCGATTAACTCTGAGACTAGTGTGGTTTGTTCTCCGCCACAGTTGCGGCATTGATCGTGCCGTCGATGTCGGATCTTTTCCCCACAACCAGTTCCAAACATTCCTCCACAACAAATACCGTCAGTCCATTGGGGCTATTTAGTCCATCGACCTCTATCGTCCTTGCCAACTCGTACTGGCTCTTGAGCTTGCTTCTCAGCATTTCATGTGCTCTGGTCGCATTATCGCTACCACGATGGGCACAGCCACCCACAGGGGTCACTTCGCCGCGCTACAGTCTACCTGAGCAAGTACGATTACGTACGCTTTTCTCGGCCGGAATTGACACTCTCAACTTCGCCTTTCTTGTTGAGGCCCTTCATTGTTTGGTACACATTGCATTCTCCCTCTTCCTCATCGGTTTATCCCAATACTTCTTCAATGTCAATTCTACCATCTTCCAACTCGCACAGATCTGGATCGTGTTGTTCTTTGTGATATATGCATTTTTGACCGTCGTGCCAATTTTGGTACCTGGCGCTCCATGTTCTACACCATTTTCCAACATTATCACGGTCGCTTACACCGTCGTTTTACATGGAACCTACCGACTTTTCTACTTGGTTACATCGCTCGTTCGCGTCAGCAAGGCCACCGCTGGTTGTCAACCGAAGGACCGTTTTCGAGATTGGTACTTCCTAGACTCGATGAAGTTCGCTCGAGAAACGGCCCAAAAATAAGCATCAGAGTTTGACGGCGATGTCTTGAAACGGACACTCAACATGCTGAGGTCAGATGATGACCTAGAGCAGTTCTTTGAAGCCATCCCTGGATTCTGTGCTTCAGAAATTGTCGACAATCCACGACGCAGTCTCGATATACTGGGTCTGCAGAGGCTGGCAGAGGCGTTAGTTGAATTCTGGAACCGTACATTGTCATCCGACCGGGTCTCCGAATCTGTCAAAGGGCGGCGACTAATCATCTGCATGAGGGTTATCGAAGCGACAGACCTCTCCATCGCAGTTCCGCAGATCCTTCACCTTTTTTCTGGGAACCTTCGCGGAGGTTTACGAATGGTTGAAATAGGACAGTCCCTCCCGCGCAATGGCAGTGCCGCTTCTCTTGCACGAGGCATTGTTGCCAGCATCATTTCAATCAATGACGAACACGATGAACGTTGGTTTACGCTCGCAATGGACGAATTGGGCATATCGAGGGATGTTCTTCGGCGCTACGTCGATCATGGCGATAGCGTGTTACTTGCTAACCTGATCCACATTACTCGCCAGTTTTTCCACAGCCTTATCCAACGTGATTTGGATCTCACCCGGAAGTCATTGACCGTTCTTCCATCATTATCCAAATTCGACATTCTCAATACCCTTCCTGAACTGCAGCACGATTTCTGTGCCTTGTGGAACGAGATCGTCCAACTGGCGCGGAGTAGCGGGACTGACAACAATCCTTTCATTGATATTCTCGTCGAAATTCGGGACCTTTACGTCGCTCTACATGGTACCGATGTTGCTCTTCAATATTTCTTCGCTTCCGCCCCTAGATATGATGACCTTTTGCGCCAACCAGCCTCGTATCCTTTATGCATGATGCCAGGCCATCACTCTAGCTTGACTACCCACATACGGGAGGCCGGCGGTACCACAACAGGCGGGACCAGTCACACCACTACCACCTCTCCCATCCCCCCCGAATCATCACTTGGTGATGTCCTCGCCACCGGCATAGTACCAGGAATGGCTGCCACATCACTCGCCTCGTCTATGTCCGAACCAATCGCGCGGTCTCCTTCTGGTACTGGTGATGCTCCGCGACCCGATGAGGGGATAACCGTGAGTTCTACGGGATTAATTTTGCTGCATCAGATCTGATTATATCCGTCAGGGACTAAAGTGTCCATCCTCCGCATCAACAAATGCCCTCTTACACTCGAATCCACAGGCGGCCACGATTGCCGGCCCGACTTTCAGCTCGGCAACCCTCAGAACAAATGACAATGCCCAGGACCTAGACTCTCACATTCAGACAGAACTTACACATCATCCAGGCGAGTCGGGTCCTACAGTTATAGTCGCGAATCCTTTGCGATCTCAAGATCGCAACTCGTCGCAGAGCACCGCCTAACCGATGGACAGCTCACGGTGCTCAGCCAAGTCGCACCCATCGATTCTGCCAGCCCTTCACCACAATGTAAGGTCTGGATGTCGACTCTTCCTTTTTATTTCGAAGACATTGTTGTATATCGTGTTGATCCCATGACAGCGAGCGTGCCACTGCCGCACAGACACCCCTAGTCCGTTGTATAGACCTTGATTGCTTTGGATTTCTTGTCATATGTTTGATGCGTCTCGAATTACCCTCTATTTACTGTAAAGACCGACATTGTTGTCTCCAAGAATCTTTCAGTCCGTGTATTTATTTGAATTGACAGTTTCACGGGCCGAGAATCACCGAAGAGGTACTGTAGAGGCGTAGGAGGAACCCAATGCCGATCCTCGTCAAGGCGCGCGCCGAAGCTGGTGCAGGTGCAGTTGTGCTAGCAGCTGAGCATGAGCTGACTGTGCTTTCTTAGTGCGTCGATCGACTTCCACGGTTTCATGTCAACACACCCCACCCCTTGTTTCTCCCTGTAGGGGGCACCACTGTCTCTCGGTCCGAGTCCGAGTCAGCATATCCGCAGCGAACCATAAAGGTTGGTTCCACTGGTAGGTGCTGTGGTGCTGGAAGATTGGTGTGGACGAGAGCATTTTTGTCTGCTGCGGTAGTAGTGCTCCAGACTCAGAAAGCGACAAGGACAACTCTGATGTCATCGCAAGCATTCAAGGGCGTCAACACCAAAAGAGCATGGTAATGTATTAGATCCTAGCCCTTAGACGACTTTTTTGGGGGGTTGATATCTGTTGTACCTAAACCTGCAGAGTTTGAAGTTGCAGTTACGTCGATAACCTGACGACTTGCTTTAATGTTCCCAGGCGAAAGATCGAGAATTGCGACGTTAAGCCAGGCTACTGGGGTCGTCATTATTCGAGGCAGTTTGATATACGGTACACGTGAATCCATTAGCTTTGAACTAGCATGAGAGACTCGGAGATGCATACATTGCCTACGTTTATAGTACAGACTAATGAGGTATGCACCCAACCACGGTTGCTTCAGGCAGTTTCATAAATAGCCACCTCGACGACGTTCGGCAGAGCGTCCAATACATCCTTGATGGCCTTCAACGACAGCGCCTTGTCATACACCGGGCTCAGACATGACAACTTTTTGCACTTGGCCGCCCAACATGCCTGCGCCCGATGCGCCGTCGGCCACTCCTCCAAGCCAGTCAACACGGTGTCCCCCAACAGGGCGGCGCTCAAGCTCGACAAGCATTGAATGCCGCAGCTCGCAGCACTCAAAGTACGATATCGCCTCGCGGCAGCGTGAGAAACGTGGCACGGCGGTATCGACGAGTTGTGCGTCAGTGAGGGACGGGGACTCCACGATGCGGGCGCGGAACTGCGTGCGGCGTTCGTGATGGAGCACGAAGAGCCTTGGAGGAGTGATGGGCGGTGCACGGGGTCATTATAGGTTGAGCGTCAGGGGGCGCGTAGATCACATCCTCCGCCCAGCCAAAGTGGCACGTGGCGGCGTAGAGCCGTAAGGGCGCGTCGACAAACATGGGCGTGCGCAGGAGCGCCCGCACGATCGAGGCTGGGCCTGGAAAACGTCGCGCGAATGGACGCAGGAAGCCTGGCATTCGCGGTTCGAAGAAGCAAAGCGAAAGAGAAGGGTGGGGAAGCTGAGCAGCGCGTGGGCGAGTCACTGAGACGGAGGAAGAGGTTTGGGATCGGATTGCAAAGGCCATTGCGTCGGGGGCAATCAGAACTCGATTGATGAGCAGAGGATGCGATATGCTGCGTGTGCGATACAGTGACTACGTGTACGATAAATAGAGACTTTTTTTACGTACTGCAGTTGAAGACACCGAGCCCGATTCAAACCACCCGAGCGTTGGTCTGCTTCTCTGACATCTTGAGACTCTTATACAACAGCGCATCGGCTTCTATTTTCATCTCGGGTCTGTTGACCGTTGAAAACCGCCCAACGCCTGTCCAATGCAGATGGCAGTATTCTACCCGGGCCGTCTTCCGTTTTTGCAAGACACGTCCCGCGTCCCTTCGGAGCCGAAGGATTCTTCGGGTTGTCCGGCCACGACTACGTTTGGGCAGCGATCAAAACCAAGCACAGGTAGTATCTTTATCGTACAAGCGCATCTACTTATCCGCAGGGAGCAGTGGAGCACTGCTATACGTCTGTACAACGATAGGGCATCGTGAAAACTAATAGGATTGCTCTGACCAGATATCCAAATTATCAGATGTAGTCATGGTAGTTGCGTCATGAGTGAAAGCGTCGTCCAAGGGGAAGCGTAGACAACTGAGTTGCAGAGACGAAGCGAGACGAAACGTGGGAGATTATGTAGCGCGAATGTGGTTTGGTTGTACGTAGCGGAAGAGATGGTGGAAGCGTTGGCTCTGACCATGTGACTGCTGGCCACTGCCTCGCTTTTGCCAAGGTAGTGTCCATACGGCTCACTGTTGCGACTGCTCAGCCTTTACAATGCGACTGAAGCCTTATTATGAGGACCTTTGATCACCATCTCCTACACAACCCACCCTTCAATGTCTCAGCCCCAGTCTTCTCACCAGATCATCCACACCCGAAGTGACCCGGGGCAGCACAACGACACAGGTATGCTAACCTTTACGTGGCCCCATCCACGCCAATTCCACTGAGCTGTCATAGACCGTCAGCGTTATCTTTCTCAGTCCGCACCAAATCAACCTTCGCAACGACTGTTCCATTCTTCTGACACCTCAGTCCCTTTCTACACTTTGCTCCTACGGTTCGCAGAGGATCATGATGGGAGGAGGCTCAAACTTCTGAAGGAAGATACAGTCTTACAGATCAAATCCTAGTCTTTGTGAGTCCAAGTGGTGGTTACCACCATGCCACATCGTCGATTTACTCTGGAGCTACTGTAGTGTGGTTTGTTCTCCGCCACAGTTGCAGCGTTGATCGTGCCGTCGATCGGGGATCTTTTTCCCACAACCTCCACAACCATTACCGTCGATCCATTGGGGTTATTTAGTCCATCGACCTCTATCGACCTTGCCAACAAATACTGGCTCTTGAGCTTGCTTCTCAGTATTTCATGCGCTCTGGTCGCATTATCGCTGCCGCGATGGGCACAGCCACCCACAGGGGTCACTTCGCCCCGCTACAGTCTACCCGAGCAAGTACGATTGCATACGCTTTTCTCTACCGGAATCGAGAGGCTCAACTTCGCATTTCTTGTTGAGGCCCTTCACTGTCTGGCACGCGTTGCTTTCTCCCTCTTCCTTGTCGGTTTATCCCAGTACTTCTTCAATGTTAATTCTACCATCTTCCAGTTGGCACAGATCTGGATCGTGCTGTTCTTTTTTATATATGCAGGTTTGACCGTCATGCCGATTTTGCGACCTGGCTTTCCGTGTTCTACACCATTTTCTAACATTACCGCGGTCGCTTGCACCATCATTTTACATGGAACCTACCGACTTCTCTATTTGGTTGCATCGCTCATTCCCGGCAGCAAGGCCACCCAGTGGGTTGTTCATCACCCGAAGGACCATTTTCGGGATTGGTACTTCCTAGACTCGATGAATTTTGCTCGAGACAAGGCTCAAAAACAAGCACCACAGATTGACGGCCATGTCTTGAAACGGACACTCAACATGCTGAGGTCAGATGATGACCTAGAGCAGTTCTTTGAGGTCATCCCTGGATTCTGTGCTTCAGAAATTGTCGACAATCCACGACGCAGTCTCGATATACTGGGTCTGCAGAGGCTGGCAGAGGCGTTAGTTGAATTCTGGAACCGTACATTGTCATCCGACCGGGTCTCCGAAACTGTCAAAGGACGGCGGCTGATCATCTGCATAAGGGTTATTGAAGCGGCAGACCTCTCCATTGCAGTTCCACGGATCCTTCAGCTTTTTTCTGGGGACCGTCTTGGAGTCTCACGATCGGTTGAAATAGGACATTCCCTGGGAGCCCTGCGCAATGGCAGTGTTCCTTCGCTTGCACGAGGCATTATTACCAGCATCATATCAATCAACGACGAACGCGATGAACGTTTGGTTTACGCTCGCAATGGACGAATTGGACATATCGAAGGATGTTTTTCGGCGCTACCTCGATCATGGCGATAGCGTGTTACTTGCTAACCTAATCCACATCACTCGCCAGTTCTTCGACAGCCTTCTCCAACGTGATTTGGATCTCACCCGGAAGTCATTATCCATCATTCTTCCATCATTATCTAAATTCGACATTCTCAACCCCCTTCCCGAACTGAAGCGCGATTTCTGTGCATTATGGAACGAGATCGTCCAAAAGGCGCGGAGAAGGGGGACTGATAACAATCCTTTCATTGGCATCCTTGTTGAAATCCGGAGCCTTTACGTCGCTCTACATGGTACCGATGCAGCCCTTACATATTTCTTTGCTTCCTCCGCTAGCTATGATGACCTTTTCTGCCAACCAGCTTCGTATCCTTTATGCACGATTCCAGACCATTACTGTAGCTTGACTACCCACATACAGGAGGCTGGCGGCAGCACAACATGCGGGGCCAGTCACTCCGCCACCACCACTTCCCCCATCTTCCTCTTTGAGTCATCACCACATCACGTTCCAACTCCCGAGCCATCATCTCATTCTGCCCCATCTGGAAGACACAGCCTTCCTATCACTTCACCCCATACAGCCACCGGCATAGTACAAGGCATCACTGACACCTCCGTTACTTCGTCTATGACCCAATGCCTCGCTTGGTGTCCCTCTGGTACTGGCGATGCTCCGCGACCCGATAAGGGGATGACCGTCAGTTCCGCGCTATTTTATTCTGGTGTGATCAGGTCTGATTATATCCGTCAGGGACTGGAATCTCAATCCTCCGCGTCAACAAATGCCCTCCCACACTCGAATCCACAGGTTGCCATCTCACCGGCGAAGGCTGTCTTCACGAGAATTGACGTTCTCCTCGCCGTACGTCTCTCGAACATGCTCTTCAATCAGGTTCTCTGTGACGTAAGACCATGACAGGCTGCCAGTGGGGTCTCCTCGGGTTACGACACTCTCCTTGAACTTTTTTAATGCTTGGGCACGATTGCCGGCCCCGATATTACTGGAAAGAAAGCGACTTTTATCCCGACAGTTAGAGCAAATAACAATGCCTAGGACCTAGACTATTATTCAGACAGGACTCACACATCACCCAGGCGAGTTGGGTCCTATGGTTATAGTCGCGAATCATTTGCGACCTCAAGATCGCGACTCGTCGTCGCAGAGCACCGCCTAACCCCTGGACAACTCATCCAAGTCGTACCCATCGATTCCGCCAGTCCATCATCACAGTGATTCTCTGTAAGGTTTGGATGTCGACCCTGATGGAATTTGGATATTTTCCTTTTGTTTTCCCAATTAGACTCGGTCTGATTCGTTTTATACTGACGCCTTAGAATAGATTGTAATTACAAATGCAAGGTGTGAGTCTGGGCGTGTAAACCTGATCGTGACCCGGATGTCTCCTCTTGGTACGTTCTACGATATGTTACATTCCTTAGCAGATGTCTGCAGGACTTTCCCTCCTCCCACAAGACACAAGAGTGTATCCCCCTTTCATAGAATAACATATCACGTTTGGTTACTTGGTGTCCCCCTTCGCTGCGTAGGCAATAACATGTATATAATTTTGAGTCTGCATTTTTGGTCTGCTGCGAGTTTCAGAAAGTGACAAGGGCAACTCGGATGTCGATCGCAAGCACCCATGGGCGTCCGCACCAAAAGAGCATGGCCCTTAAATGATTTTTGGGGGATTTCATGCTAAACTTGCAGTTACGTCGATGATCTGCGTTCCCAGGCGAAAGATCGAATTGCAACGCTAAGTCACACTACTGGGGTTGTCATCATTCGAGGAAATTTTGATATACGGTACACGTGAATCCATTATGTTTGAAGTAGCATGAGAGAGATGCATACATTGCCTACATTTATAGTACACACTAATCAGGTACGCACCCAACCACGATTGCGATTCATTCAGGCAGTTTCATAAATAGGCACCTCGACGGCGTTCGGCAGAGCGTCCAATACATCCTTAATGGCCTTCGACGATAGCGCCTTGTCATACACCGGGCTCAGACATGACAACTTTTTGCACTTAGACGCCCAGCACGCCTGCGCCGTCGGCCACTCCTCCAAGCCAGTCAACACGGTGTCCCCAGCAGGGCGGCGCTCAAGCTCGGCGAGCATCGAATGCCGGAGCTCGCGCCACTCGAAGTACGATATCGCCTCGCGGCAGCGTGAGCAACGCGCCGCGGCGGTATCAACGAGCTGTGCGTCGGTGAGGAACGGCGACTCCACTATACGGGCGCGGAACTGCATGCGGCGTTCGTGGTGAAGCGCAAAGAGCGCGAGGAGGTCCGCCGTGCGCAGGCGGAGGAGTAACGGGCGGTAAACGGGGTCAAATAGGTTGAGCGTGAGGGAGCGGGTAGAAGCCGCGCGCGCCTCCTCCCCCCAGCCGAAGTGGCACGCGGAGGCATAGAGCCGTAAGGGCGCGTCGACAAACGTAGGCGTGCGCAGGAGGGCCCGCACGATCGAGGCTGGGCCGGGCATGTCGTACTTTTCCGCTGCGAAGAGTACTGGCTCGACGGCGTCCCACGTGTCGAGAACTGGGATCTCGAGACCGCAGATCATGCGGAAGAGTGCCTCGAGCGTGCTCGAGTCCTCGTCGAGGCTTAATATTTCGGTGTCGGAGGAAACGGTGGTGGCACCTTGTTGGTTGCGCGATCGTGAGGAGGTAGGTGGAGAGCCCTGAGGGAGGGTGAACATCGTGCGGAACCAGGCTGAGGTCATTTTGAGGGTCATCGAGGGCACGCAGAAAAGCACGCCGTCGCGCGAGCCGAGCACCACATCTGCATCGAAGGAGAACAGGGGATGGTATTTGAGACCTTTGGGAGCCACGGGGTCTGGGATGTGGGCCGACTCGGTTTGCATGTCGACGTAGCAAGTGGGTGAGATACGATTACTGTAGGTTCAATGACAACTTCTGTCCCGTGAAACTTCCCACGCTTATCTGTGTCAATCTAATCTAATCTTTCTAGATAAACTTCTCTCCCGAAAGAACTGACCGCGCGTAGGTTTTTCCGGCACATTCTTGCATTGCATCTGCCACTGGCATCCAGACTCCTTAGTTCTTCTCATACCGCGAGAACTAAGGGGTAAGCGAAACTGTCTTGTCTACCACAGTTAATTTGTCTCCTAGTTACATATCTAGATACTAGACGCAATGTTGTTTTTCTCATACCAGGAGACTAAGGGTTAATATCTAAGTTATTACACTTGGAGATCCGTGATCCTACAGTGCGGCGAGGAAGACACACATAGCAGAGAGCGTACATCAAGAGGCTGTATCTATCATGGGTCCAGAACTAGTAGAATTTGTCGGCTGGTCACTGCCGAGTCGCTAGTCAGCTTCCTTACCAAGAGAGATAGATATGCTCAGTGTAACAAAGGAAAAGACCGGGGGCTAGAGGGGCAATGAGTACTCGTCGAGGTGTTCACGCCAACGCATCAAGGTCCCGGAGGTAGTGTACTGCCTGTACAGTATGTTGAGGAGGGCCTCCGGGCCAGGATAGGTGGGTTAGCTTTTGTCTCATCTCTCTTCATATAGAGCGGATATCCAGAGGCATATTTTGAAGTAAACCATTCTTCTAACTCGAATATTCTTGTCCACCGGTCGACTTCTTCGCGATAAAGTAACCTACAGACCCCATCATCTACTACGTCAGATGGAAAACGAGACAACAACGGAAACGTGCTCTAGAGGCGGTCAACGTTAAGCAGGTGGCCAACCAAAAGCCGATGCCAGTGTCCCTTAGCCACCTGCCCAACGCTCAACGTTGATGCCGTCTGCATTTTGTTGCTGAGCACTTTGTGTCGTCGCCTCTCTTTCAATCTCTATGTGGTGGCGGTGTGGCAGGAGTATCCAGAACTTGAAGAGAACAAGGCCAACAAGAAGCATTGTGTCTATGTCTATGATGCGGCACCGATGTGGTGCCACCCAGCGTTTCCTACGGTATCCTACCTTTCTTGGCCGACAAGCGCCAGTGGTGCTGGTGCGAGGGCCCCACAAACCCGCGAATTCCATTTTGACGTACGGGCAGCAAGGATATCTCCGGTAGAGGGTTAGGGGTGCGGACCGTACAGCAGGCAAAAGGGAACACACATGACTGTGCTGCACTGATCGATGGATGCTTCGGCGAATCTGCCTGCCATGGACCGCTGCAGCTATGTAGACATGCATGCCGGATGATAACTTGGGGCGAACCAGCTAAAAAAATTGTTGATATTCTTGTCCCCGGCCGGATTCGAGCCGGCGGCTTGACGGTATTGTGAGAAAACCACAACGTCATGATTTGACCACTAATCGACGGGGACGGCATTGTTCCTGATCCGATGAACGCACAGAATCTGCAATGCCTGGTTCAGGGGCCACTAGTACTGTTCTCACAACTACAGTAGACATGCATAAGCAGAACAGAAAAAATAGGTTTGAAACGGCGTAAGAAAGTTAAAAAATGGATATCATACACTTCAGAGCCTGCGAGACCAGACGAGACCCTCATGCACCTCGATCATAAATACTAATACACCAAACAACACCATGTAGGAAACATAGAAGAGAGAAAATCTATCTCCCGAAGAAGACGTCAAATGGGCCAGGGGGGTAATCCCGGCGTGCCCCTCCACGCCCACGAGTTGGTGGCATTGGTGGCGGTGGTGGCGCTTGCGGTTTCCGTGGACTTGACTCTCCACGAGACTCGGCTGCAAACCGAGCGATACGCTTTAGAGAGAAATTCTGAGCGGGGGGTGTGCGTGCGGGGAGCCGGCAGGAAGGGCAAGTATAGGGGGCCATGCCACGGGCGCCAATTTGGCGGTGGTGCGCGAGGGTTGTGTTGAACCAATCGGTGAGACAGCCTTGGCAAAAGGTGTGCCCGCAATTGGAGAGACTACGAAATATAAGTGTGGAATTAGCTTTCAACATGCCTGAGGGTGCGCCGGGTAGAGGACGCACAGATAAGGTGACCACATGGTGTGTGTGCATACATCACAGCAAATGGCATCATCCAAAGCCGAAATGCTCAACTATAGACTGCTGGTCAATAACCAAATAAAAGGATCCGGATGTACTGACAGTGTTCTGCTTCGTGTTTGCCTTCAACTGATTCATAGAAGCTGAGAGGTGTCTATTGTCATTCCGTAACATGTCGCGCTCCTAAGTTGGACGGGGCGAATCACGTTTATATGTGGGGTTCATGCTGCAATGAGGAGAACATGCCTGTTCGAGCTCGTGACATCGTCGTCGTAAGTCTTCCAATTCCTGCTCTTCGACCTTGACGGATGTGTCCTCTGATATTTCGAGTATTTCGCCTTCCGCTCTTGAGCGTCTGGACCTTCGCGAACCGCGCTTGGGTACTGATACAGGTTCATCTTCTTCGTCCGAAGAAATGACAATAATCGACGCTTTATAGTGTTTTCCTGGTGCATGTGAACGAGCGGTTTGGGGGTGACGATGTGCAGGCATGATGGCGTTGGGGAGGAGTAAGTGCCAGGGTTGGTGACAGCTGCCACCGATCTTTGGTTCAACTCCGTCCCCCCCGGCCCGGCCCGGATACAGCTCCACACGTCCAGCCATTGGCACCCAATATCTTGTCGCTAGGCTATCACGCCTTTCACACCTCTCAACAATTGTTCGGAGACAAGTACGGCATCGCATTGGCCAAATAGACATGATGCCCTAGTGATGCTCTTCACATGAAAGCGATGCTCTGCAGCATGATGAGCCAAAGTCGCACAATTAGCCCGATCAAGTAAGTTAATGCAACCCATTGTCTCCCCTTTGACGACACAATTCAGGCTCATTGATTTTTTTAACCCAGTGTATAGCCTTGTTGTATTTGAAGATTCTGAAAGTGTCGCATACCGAGAAACCCTCAATCGGAGCGTCATACCTCGAGTGGCTTCGTGCCGTTGTGTTGGGCCACTGGTCCCTTCTTCCTATCCGTTCGGCCAACATGCCTTCCTTCGGTCAGAGATGACCCAAACACCGATCATCTCCACAGCTTGAATCCCCTTGCTTTGAGGGATAGAACAACACGCCACGCCATGTTGTGGCTAATCCCGACTCCGTTCGCTTGGTCCACCACAACTTTGTTGCCCCGGCACCCAGTCTTCCGTAAAGGGGACTCTATTTAAGTGACCACCTCCTTTTATCTCTCCTTCTTCACCCTGAACACAATCGCTAACATGCTCGCTGTCCTGTGCTCTGCTCCCCGCCCGCCGTTGGGTGTTGCCGTCCTCGGCCTGTTCATAACAGCGATAAGTTCGACACTCCGTCTGCTTCCCTACATCGTGTTCTGTAGTATCATCGTTCTGTCCATTTGGGTCCCTTCGCGTCCTACCAACCCCGAGGTCATGTACTACCCCGTCGATGGCCATCGGCAACACGTCCATGTGGTCTACGCGTCCGATGTCACCCCTCCCACGGATGAGAACGGAATATTCGAACTAAACCCGTGCCTCCGCGTTCTCTTTTTCCTGCTTTCCATTCCCATCACGTCGATACTCGAGAACCTGCTTTTCCGTCCTGCTCGTGACCTTTTCCTTCAGACTGTCGAAGGCTGGTACGATATGCGCTACGTGCAGCCTGTACTAGCTACGGGATCTTGGCCAGACACATGGACTCCCATTTTGAACGCCCTTCGTTCATTCAAATTTGTAGCAGACTTCGTCGATGGAGTTATGGGAAGTGATTACAGTGAGTCTGCGGAATTATTGAGGATCTCAGCTCAAGGGTTTTGACTTCTGCAGGTCCGAGTTTGTCCAATGAGAGGAAAGCGCGCCGGGTTATGCAGCCTTCCACCCCAGGCTGTGACATTGGCGGGTGTGGTAGCATTTCTTCAAGGACGCGTCCTGCCGTGCAAAAAGCGTCTTCATCATACGGTCCTGGACACCGGAAATACCAGCGGAAGCCAGACCACAAACACACCCCATGTCCATACCCAGTCATCCAAAGTGAGGCAGAACAGTAAGGCGGTTGTCGTACAAGTCTTCCCTTACTACATTCCTATCTTATCTTATAATAGCTCGTCCGACATTTTTCTTCCCCGAAAGACATTTATTTCTCATCCATATGCTTTGTCGTCACCGCCACGGAAGCGTGACTCCAGGTCTGTCCTTTAACTTTCCTGTTCGCCTGGCGTTGACACCCTGTTAGAGCATCATTCCCTATTTCGAAGGACCTGTCCCGGATGATTGGAGTATTTTTTCGCCATCCTTCCCCTATTAAGGCCATCCCACGTCCCCGGTTCAACATCGAGACCAGAGCACTTTCTTCGAGCGCCAACAACGTCAGTTTTGAACGCCCGTCTCATTCCATTCCATTAGTTCCGATATCCAAGCGTAGGGCTTCGACCTGTGGCTCTGTAATCTCCAGCCCCGATTTCATGAAAGCTCCAGAGCGAGTTGAACAGATCCAGTCCCAGTCAACACAATCCTTGGAGCTTCCCCCTCTTTCTCAGAGGCCAGAACCCCAAATCCTGATGCGCCCATGGCTTTCTGTCGCTTCGCAAGAGGAAGGGCCCATCCATTTGCAGTACACACAGCTTCCTGCCTTTCATGCAGCTCCGTACCAGGAACAGCGTATCCCCGTTTACGAGCAACAGCTTACGGTCTCAGCACCGTCGAACATTTCGGAGTCTTTGATGGATTGTCCCCAACCTCCCCGGGTTGCTATGGCTTGCGAACAGCAACAGCAGTCAGAGCACATGGACATAGATTTTCACTGCCCCCCATCGCTTATGCACGGATTGGAGCAACACGCCTCAACCCTAGAATCGGACCTGCCTGCGTGTTCCCCATTCCACCTCCCGCAGGGTCATCCCGACGCTTCACAGTCCCAGTTCTCCAATGTTTCGTCCTTAGGTCGATCCTTCTCATACGGCCCGCCCGTGCTACAATGTACATCGCCACTTCCTGTCGCAGACCTCCAGGAAGGGTTCTCGCTGCCATCACCTCAATGTATACCATCCGGAGAACCTTTTCCAGCTGATCTATGTGCACCTAAGTGGACAACTTATCCACCTCCTGCCACAATGACCCTTGTCTCGCAACCCCATATCATTTGGCCGCAGGGCATCAACGCGACAGAGACATTTGCTTTTAATGTTTATCCAGATACTGCCATCCCCCACTTTGACTTCTCGCGCCAGCTGGCTCCGACTACCTCAACGTATTCAGGCCACACCGAATGTATGACCACAGAAGATATGTCGCTTGATGGGAACCACGTGTCGCAGCCTGTCGGCGCGGATCGCGCGCCGACGCAGCTCATTGATCAGAACGTCCGCCGACCTCCGACGCGGCCTACTTCTTCGTCCGACCACCAACCAGAGGCTGTTCCCCGACCTACCGCTCCTGTTGATTCAGTCAAGGTGAAAGGTGAGCCGGCGACATCCGTAGCTGACCCGGAGGTAACTGACACAATGAGTGACAGCCGACGACAAACATGACGATGGCGGTAGTTCAGACTCGGACTCCTCCGATTCAGACTACACGGAATCTTCCTCTGAGGATGACAGTGATTCTGATGACTCTGGTTCGTCAGAGGACGGTGAAGAGGGTGCTTCGGCTGCCATCGCAGGTCCTTCCAAAGTCGACAAGGGGAAGGGGAAGGCTCAGCCTTGTTCCGACAAATCTTGACGTCGAAACGCGACAACTATTACCAACTAAACATTCCGACACCGCCGCCGCCACCGCCGCCGCCTGACGGCGGATCAAACTATTTGGAGCAATTTCATATACCTCGAGGCATTGAAGACTGTTTCTACTTCGTCGTCGGCCCGATTCTTAGCCCCAATGATATTTTACGGCTGCGCTTCCCTCTCTTGTTCACCGTCACACGGTACGCTGAACTCATTCTGTAAGACCTCACCCCTGTTGCGGGGCGCGCCCACCGCGCCACATTTGGTAAGGCAGCGTAACTGATACAGGGGCTTGGGCTTTTGTGGATCGGGGCGTCACGTGCAAGCCTTTTCCTAATGTATTTCGTTTCATGAAACTTTAATTTCATCTCTTGTTACTTTACAGCGCAGGTGTCGTTTCCCTTTGCATACCTTTGTTGGATGTTGGCCTTGTTTCTTTTATCGGTCTTCAACTGAACACTTGTGGGCCAACGTAGAGTAGGCTGTATACAGTATGGTGTGTCATATGACGTAAGGGGTCCGGCTTTGGGCGGCAAACGTGCGATTCAGGCGGACGCAATTTGCCTTATCCTGAGCGGCAAGTACGCTGACAACCTGCCCTGTTTTGGTGCACTGGATAAGACTGGGACATACCCGGCCGGATCCAAGTTTTTGATCAGGATCCACACTCTATAAGGTAAGGCTTTTCCCAATATAGATAATTTGCAAAGAGTTACCCGAATCTCGCCGGGTTAGCATGGCCTCGGGTACCTGGATCTAGTCCTACCTACAGGTACGCTTCGAATCCAGTGCGCACCAGCTGTAAGAGACATGAGACTGCACGGCCTTCAGAAAGTCGCGAAGGAGGATTGCGACACTTTTCCGGTACGGAAGTGAAACGGAATAGCCGGGACCAACACGGAGGGCGAGCTTGCGTGATGTGTGATCACTCCTCCCGACTGGACTAGTCCATCACTGCTGGGCGCCCGATTTTAAATATCATTTCGTGCTCTGCTACATGTAAAATTGTTATTTGTCTTTCTTTCTTTTACACCACGACCAGTGCAATCCGCCATCCCCTGCCTCCTCGGTGAAAAGGTCCATGGCAGCCCAGCCCCCACCAACGACCACTGCCAGTGTCGAGTACAAGAAGGATGGAACAGTCTCTCGCATGCGCTCGCATAGGGGCAACGTCCCCCAACTTCCGCAGACGAAACTTTGCCCATTCTGCCCTGCAAAGTTCACTCGCACAACTCATCTGAATCGTCATCTTCGAAATCGTACGCTTGCCCCATCTCTTTGGGTCTTATCCGCCGACAGCTGGATTGACTAAACACGCAGATACAAACGAGCGCTTGTACCGATGTGAGGTGTGTGAGTCATCGCTGTTGACTTTCCTTTACCTAATTTTGTTACGGTCAGGTTTGTGGAGCACAGTTTACAAGAAGTGATCTGCTTGCCCGACACAAAAGAAGTTGCGGAGAATCGTGAGTGTCACTACTGTAGTTCCGACATCGCGCTCCCGCATCTTGCAATTTCCTCTTCTCTAAGGACTGTTCTTCGGACTTGATTTGCGCGCTTGGTTGGCGCCAAATATCGATTTAAAAGCATAGTGGCGTCCCTCTAAGCAGCTTTGTTATGCTGTGTTCCTGACGGCGGTGATACCGCCAGCGGTTAACACGTTGTTCCCCCCTTCTTTCATACTCCCGTTGTACATCTGCGGGGTCGGAGTTCCCGCTGCCTGACGTGCTAAAGTTCTGTTTTACCTTCCTCATACACTCCGTAACACTCGTCGTCGGGGTCTGTATCTCACCTTTTTTGACAGTCATCCAATAAGTCGTTCCCGGAAGCGCTCTTGTCAAGCGTGCACCAGTCTCAAAGTTAAGTGCGACTTACGCCAACCCTGTTCGAAATGTCTGGCGCGAGGACGTGATTGCATATATGGGACTGAAGAAGGACAGAGGGAGACTGCCGTTGGCTCATCGAACCCCCAGCAGGCTCCCAGCTCGCGCCTCCCGGCTCCCCTTGCCAGACTGGATGCTTCAGCAGGTTTTGACTGCTCCGTGCTTGGACGCGGCGGGGCAGATGCCTTTGCTGACATCTTTCCTGAGCTCTCGTTGATTGAGGAAACCAGCAACGCGATGTCATCCTACCCTCTTAGCGAAGCGAATTTGGCTTCGTTCGTGGAAGGCGCCCGGATACCTCAAAGCTCAATGTCGCTTCCTACGATCGATGCCAACTCTAATGTTACCTCCTCATCATTCTGCATAGGACCCAAACATGCGTTTACAGCCTTTGGCGCCTCTGATGTTGCTGGTCACTCAAGAGGTTTGCAAGGTTTCTCAGCGACAATGTTCGAGCCGTTCTTCCGCGACGTTTTTTCAGTAAAGGAGGAGCCATCACAAGAAAATGTGCAGGGCGCTGCTCCTCTCCTTCACGCTCCCGACGCAGGGACACTTGTTGATGGTCTCGGCCAACCCGACTTTACACAGTCATTTTCGCTCGATGCCAACCCGGATAGGGGTCTCGTGTCAGACCTAATGACGAATGTCTACTACGACAACACACAGGCGCCTCACTTAATGCAAGAACCTTCACAAGTATCAGTACCCGTCTTGTCCTCTCTCCCCACACCTCAGTCGATTCTACCGGCCAACCCAGAGCCAATGTACCCATCAAATCCGACCTATGCCACCTCCAAGCCGCCAATGTACACGCAGACGCAGCAAGAGCCGTTCCTTCCACCTCTTTGTCCTGTTAATGTCAGTCCCCCAGACCCGTCAACTGAGGAGTTGCAGCACTATCGTGGGTCCCTAGCCTATACCTTTCCTCAGTATGTCAACTATACCACTCTGTCGCACAGTCCTCGTCTTCCTAACTGCATTTCTTCCTCAAATTCCCGTTGTCCATATCCCGACGCTACGCTTAGAGCTTAAACCCCCGATGTTTCTACGCGCGATGCAGGCATGCGGTGCAATATTTGTCAAGACGCCCGTTGCGCAGGCGTTCGTGGAGAAGACGCTTAGTACATGTCAGGAGCTGATTCGCGATTTTGTATGAATCCATCTTCAATTAGTGTCAACGTTTAGTTCATCCCTGTTACAGGACAAACCATCACCAGACCCCAACTACCAGAAATATATTAATATTACCTTACTTTTATTGCAAACCATTGGTTTATTTCACCAAGACCCACAGCAGAGAGCATCATCAATCATGACACATCTTTTCGTTGTTCAGGTACCATGATTTTTTATGATTTTTCACGAAAAGCTGACCGTAAGTAAGATAACTCGACAAAGTCGTCTCATCGAGCAAGTTTCCACTCCTTCGTGGGAGCGTCAAGTATTTCCAATAAGGGATCCGGCCGTCTTGGAAGACACCTGGCGCGAGTGGGCTATACATGAAACCGTCAAACGGTATTTATTTGTCTTCTTTCTGAGAGCCCGCGCATATGAATTCTCACATGTGCGATCTACAGCCTGGTTTGCTTGGCATACTGTCACGATCAAGCTCATCGAATTTACTTCTCGCTACCGCCGTTGCTCTCGCCGGAGGACTTTGTTCCGTGTCTACCATGTGACGACGAACTATGGGCAGCAAAGACACCGTTTGAGTGGTCACAGTTACTCTTTTGCCCTTCCCCTTATGGTGGCATTGAGGAGCGGATCCGTGGCGTGCCGATGATGCATGCGTTCACCGCCGTTGGATTAGAGGGACCGAATTTGACCGCAACGTCGACCGCCTCTCCAGAGCCTCCAAAAGAGCTCAGCGCAGTTTCCCCATTCGGACACTATATCCTCTTGCAATATATTCTAGGAGAGCTGTTCCGTCGATGTACCGGAGCTGATTTGCCTGCCGCCAGTCCCACTGGGGAAGAAGTCAACGAACATGTACTTGCCATGCAGCTTGCGCTCCATCGCTGGTTGCAGATGTGGCTGAAGACCCCCAACGCGTACCCAAACGAGAATCCGCTGGGTGGAACCGAGCCAGGCACGAACTCCACCACGCGTTTCATGGCGGACCCGCTCCCTTTCTATTGGCTCGGGCAGCTGCTACTACTTGCGTTCCAGGAAGGCCTTCCACCCTTCCACCAACGGGATGCGTCACCAGCATCGGATACACAAGGGCTGAACGATCCTTCGCTGTTCGCGCCGCCGAGTTTGGCTTTGTCGCCTTTTTCATCATCGCTATTCGCGTCGTCGCCGTTCTGGTGCGGCACCTTCAGTTCAGGCCCGTCACCCGTGCCGGTGTTATCACACACGCCGCCACCAGCGTTCTGGTCACCGTCCGCGCCCCCGCCGCCCGTTGGCACCCTGGGAACGGGGAGTGCTATGGTGATGCCAGACGTGGAGCAGTTCCGTTTGATCAAGCGCTGGTTGCATTATATCCGGCTGTTCCTCCGTCGAAATCAAGGAACCCCCACTGTTGTGTGGGATGAACTGATGAAGATACGGCTGTGCGGGTGGTTGGGGGATGGGGACGCGTCGTCATCGGGAACGCATCAACAGCATGGCGACGCGTTCAAGAAGGATGGGTCGGATGATTCGGGCTCGTGGCTTGAGGGAGATGGTTTAATTGGGTTTTTCGAAGAGAAAATGCACATATAGACGTTTCGTGGTTTGTGTGGCGTGTACTCGCTTGGGTCGTTCGTGCGTTTTTGGATATGCTAATACTAATGCTGCTAGCTGTGTGTACAGTAATTGGTCTAGGTATTGGTTGGTCGTGCCTTTTTTTTTTGGTTGTATAATAAAATGTAGTCGGATTCTCATGTCTCTGCAAGCACATGCCAGTGCCCGCAGCTTTTGCACGTTACGGGGAGTGCTACGCCCAACCAGTCTGACGGCAATGCACTTACAGTCTATACACCCCGTCGTTGCCAAGGTTCTAAAGCGCCTGGGCCTGTGCTTCACGGCTCCATTGGGGGGGGGGGGGGGGGGAGAGAACAAGACGGTTTTGGAGTTTCAGAAATCTCAGTCTCCACCGAGAAATATACAGTCATTTACCACCACTTGAGACAAATTGATTTTCTGCTCTGAGCCTCTGACACCACATTGTTTTTCCTCAACTGTTGTCTCATTAATTTTAACTACATCATAGCTACATTTGACGTCTATATATGGAGGTATTTGGTTGAACAGATCACCTTCTAGACAGCTCCCAAACCAAATGATTTCTCATGGTTTTTGATGTGGGATGAGGGGGCAAGGCCATTGAAAAGAAATCTTGCGTATCGTACCGCTTGAGCGTGTCACATCACATGATCATACTTCCCGTTTTTGGCATCTCCAGTCCGGCTTTCCGGTTCAGTAGTTACCGGTGTGATTTGGTCACGTCCTGGGCCGTGATAAGGGAGGTTGATCCCCCTCGATATAGCCTCCCTCCCGCTCGATACGTTTCAAACTTTGTCAAATACAAGCTTACATTAAAGAGAAATGATTGGCCAATTCATAATTTGTTTAAAAGCTACCAAAATTTCGTACAGAGGAATACTTTATTTAGTTGTCCCAAGTGGTGGTAGATGACTGTAGACTCTTGTGTAGACTTTTTGATTCTTGTGCCACGTCCCAATTCGGAATTTGAGCCAACTATGCACCCTAGAACTTCCATCATCGACCAGGAGCAGACGCCAACTCTCGGAGGCCGAGGGCTGAGACTGCAGAGAAAAAGTCTGGTCGTCATCGAAATGAGTGGATGGATTGACTGGCGTCATATCTGAAAATCGCAGGGACATCAGGGTAATACCAGTGACCACTTCACATATGTACATAAACTCGAAGGGGACCCTAGCCCCCTCATCTGCGCCTTCAAAGGTGGGTAGCTTCCAGGAAAGTGTAGATCGCTCCCGCCCTTCGCAGATTGTTCGGTTGGAGGACACAGCGGTGTTTGCCCCCCCGGGGAGTTTAGTGGATAGAAGCATCGTTAAAAATGGATTAAGTCCGAGGCCTGAGTCAAGGGTGCTGCGCATTCAATTCGTGGGAACGTACGTGTGCTCTGTATACAGAAATTTTTTTAAGTGACTAGGATACAATCCAGTGGCGGGAGCAAGGTGGGGGAAAGGCTAAGCGGTGGCGTAATCGAGTGATGTAGTGGTTTCGGGGGGAAAGTGGGGCATTAACGATATGCGGCAACGTTAGGTTGACTCGTTGTCAGGGCGTGTCGCCGCGCGATACAGTACTGTACCGTATGTGGCGTCACCGTCGCAGTCGCAGCGATCTGAGGCTCGCAGCTAATCACTCCCAGTCTTCTAATAGTAACCGGCCGCGGCCGCGGCCGCGCGGCCCCACGCTTCATGAAGTCAAGTTTGGGTTTGACTTGAGAACCGCCTTCTTCTTTCACGTTTCCAGCGATGGTCGCAAGAAGATCGCTGTTGATTCCGAGTCGGATCCTGGAACGAGTGGAGTCCTTTATTGCTTTATGTTCTGCTCCGAATGCGTCGCACGCCGCACCGCCCGCACGGTTGCCACGTCCATGTCCAGCCATTACTGTATTGTCACTATTGTGCTGAATCCCGCTGTGATTTGTTTCAGACTGACACGAGCGGGGAAAGAGCCAAAATCTGCCAAATTGCATGTCCACTGAGTCTTCCCTTCCGCTCTCTGTCAGATCAGCCTGATCAGGTTCCTTTCCTTCTCTGGGCAGGAAGAGTGTCATGTAACCCTTGGTGGGATCCGGAGCTCCTCCTGGCCATGAAGGCCTGATCCCTTGCTGGTAGGTGAAGTACAGAACAAGGACCGCCTCATGGAGCACTCCTTCGCGGAATGCGGTGCGGGACGTCACGCGTTGTCGCGTCGAAGCCCTGTTGGCCCAAGCTTCTCATTAATGACTCCCCCAACTGGGATATCAAGGACTCGCCCTACATAGCCTCCACCGCAGCGGAGTGCCACGTAGCGCTTCAATCTGACAACTCATCCTATCGAAGCCTTAGGGTGACCCAGCTCTGTATTTAGGTGCGCCCGCCTGCATCTTTTTCGACTGGCCAGGTCTCGTATCTTGTGACTTTCAAAGACCCCGACGGCACCGTCCTCAAGTTCCCGCCATTCGCAAGAAGACTTTATTTTTGGCACCATCGCCGAAGTCCCCTCCAAGGTCGAGCTTCAGGACAAACTCTCATTATGATTCCCACTACCACACAGTGACTCTCAGCCAATCTCAACCTACCCAGGTCTCGATATGTGGAGAACCCTCTAATCCTTCTCCCAACTTGAAGACAATGTGTCTACGCACATCCTGGACGCCCTGCCAACTACTCCATGGCCACGTCGCTGTAGCTGTCCCGACCTCAGGCTCTGGTGAGGCATGCAGGCCCGTGCTCGCGATAGGCTTGTCACTTAAAAATCCACTTTCTCCCGCCCAACCTGCCAACCTTATCCACTACGTTCCGACCAGTGTCGACGCCAACCGCACATTATCCCTTCGCTGCTATTTTCTTTTTAAATCTCGCAACAGAAGGGGGACCAGCCTTGTTCCCAGTTTGAGTTCTTGTCGTATGATTAGTTGCATGTCTTCGCACAGCATATGACGTGAATGTGTGGGTTGTGCGATCTACATTATTATGATCGCGCGGGTCGGCGTTGAAGTATTCGGTGTTGATGCTTTTTCTAGGCTATCTGTTAGGTAAAGAGGATGGTTTATTAAATGAAGGTTGTCATGGGTGCAGCAGGAAAGACGGCGTAAGCGAGCGTCTAGTTGGTAAACATCAGCTTGCCTGGGCCGATGTTTACCATAATCTCCACGCTCAAGCTGTTGCCAAAGCCAAGGAGAGATCTTCTGTGGTTGCGAATATTGTGGCGATGACCGAGCACGCGAAACAGAGTGAGGAAGGTGCCATTGATACAGTAGAGTCGTGCTAGTAAGGTGTCAGTCACCATGCACCCAGGCAACCTACCCACTGTTGGACCGCGACGTTTTCCACGCCTGGACTCTAGGCTGGCACCCGTAGCACTGATGATTGTCCCTTCCTGCGTTAACTATTCGCTCTGATACCTGGGCATTTCTCAGCAGCCAAATATAGGGTTGACAGCGATTGCCTCCAATTTCTTGTTGGTATAGTGTATTGATCCATGTCGGGGTTTTTGAGTGTCCGGGCGGCCTGATTTCCCTGGGTTCGCGGAAACACCACGGCCTATTAGAATGGTTGTCTATGGTACGGCGGTCCTGGTGGCGTGGTGCCACGGATGAGGGTGCCGAATTCCGTTAATACTCTTACGCTTGAGGGACAGGATTCGCGCCTGAAACTTATGCATTGCGTCCCACTGAACCAGTGATCTAAAGAACGTTTCCCAACCAGGTTCCGATCATCGTCTAAGGTACAGCCATTCCATGTGCTTGACGTAGTAAGTTAGTTATCAGCAATGATATGTCTGTATCTTAGACGGACAAGCCGAGATCAACCTCTGTTAACAACGGGAAGAAATCGACATTCAAAAATAATCCTTGAAAGTGCCAGTGAGAACAGCACCGACAACAAGGCGAAGGCGACAGCTTCAAATTGGGCCCTAATTTATATCTTGATTTATATGGCACAAGAGCCACGCAAGACGCACTCTGGTCATTTCCAGCGTTTCTACCAGCTATGGATACGTAAGGCCAATCATATCAGTATGAATGTGAACGCCGCACCGCGATTGTACTCCGGCCAAAACCATCCGCGTCCGCGGCTAAGTTGGTTGAGGTTCGACAGATTACCAATCCATCAAATGTTTCCAAAAGCCAGAGGGTTGCCCATTTTTGGAATTTCCAATGTCCAATAGGTTAGTCATCCAAACTGACGTGCTTTGCTCGCTCTCAGAGACGGGACTACGAGAGCAATTCACAAATTGCCCTGTGATGGTTCAAGTGCTTGAACTTCGGGACAAGGCCCGAGCTCCGAGGGGAGCTTAGACTACGTCTCGTGTGATGTGGATGACTTCCGGCAGCTAGAGCCTTCTCACGGTCTGGCTGCGCAGCTGCGCAAACATGCCATCCTTCACGATCCTTTTACAAGGAGAACAGGATGTTCTCATGAAGAAGGCCACCAGCAGGCGAGTCCCATTGGCACGCCCTCAATGCACCGACCCTTCGTATGGAGAAGTTAATTTCCAGGTTCCGGTGAACTGAAAAGTGGTCACACAGAGTGCACAAGAGGCAAGCACGTCTATCGATTCACGTCACATCTTGGAGTATTTATAGGAAATCGTCGATGCTATTCCGAAAAAGTCTGGAACCACCGTTCAAGCCACCGTTCGCTGCTGAACGGCAGCACCAAAATAACGATATGAGAACGAAGATCGATCGGATCTGGACCCCAGCTACTCCGAAAATTAGCTGCCGTTATAGGGGAACACAACCTTCGCGGTCTATTTACTCGTTTCGAATGTGAGCGGCAAAGTGACATGTATAACGGTGCTTGGACAAGAGTCAGCGCTCTATTTCTTGAAATTTCTTCCCCCTCTTTCACTGACTCTGAGATGACCAGTAAACTCTCCCTCATTCCGTTGTTATCACTCGCGATCAAAAATGAGCATGTGGTAAATGCGGAACGTTATATCTCTGGTGAGCTTATGCCCTCTTTGCTCTACTCCTTACTGAATTCCCTTACGTTCCCGGCAGCTGTCGCATTAGCAATGTTTGTGTATGACTATATGCTCACGCTCGGGGATGAAATAAAATACATCTGGAGACGGCCTGTAACGGGCGTCAAGATACTCTACCTCATTCTGCGGTATGGCGTGGCTTTCGCGGAGGTTGTCTACTTCCAAGGTGAGAGCTTCTTGAGAGTGTGCACCAAACTCAACGTTCATATGACATATAGCACTAAGTGGGATGGCAACGCATTTGACACATAACGTGTGTGATGTATCCTGTTTGTTGTCCGCCTCAAAGCTGATCCTTAACTATTCCCAGTTGTCGGGCAATTATCGCTGTTTGTGTTACTGAAATGCTGAAATTTCTGCGCAGCTGTGTTGGATCTTTAATCGTGGTTGCAGTAGTGGGGTCCATGGCACTTGTCCTCGCAAACTGTAAGAGCTGTGGTTCAGTTGACATATCGACGGAACGCTGACTAGAGCAGATATAATGCTCATAAGGGTGTATACTCTGTGGGATCACCGAAAATGGACACTGAAGATACTCCATGTTGGCTACTTTGTGTCTGTCTGCGCCACGATCGCCTTCGTGACAGCAAGCATTGTACAGCTCACACGTTAGTCTTCTGGACGACGTAGCCATCGGAATAGCTAACTGTTTCGTCAGCGCATATAGTCTCTGATCCGTATATCTTTCGCATGTGTCTCATAGCTGGAAGGAGTCGGTACTGGATAGGAATTTGGCTGTCTCAGGTATGCATTATGTGACCCTCCCCTTCAATGCATTCGTGACACGTCGTCGTGAAGGCGCTCTTTGACGTGTTCTTATTTATTCTGACGTTATTCAACGCGGCGAGCCGGCCCCGGCGAGCTAATGTCAAGATCATCACGGACTTGCGTCGCGATGGATGCCTATTCTACCTGGTATGTTTATACTATTACGTCTGCCGTGCGGTACACTAAGCCTAATGTTCTCTTATTATTCTCTTAAGGGACTATTCGGTGAGTATTCCATATGTGTCAGCATATGCGTCTAAAACAACTTGCGATAAGTCGGACGCTTTCTGAACGTTGCTCTTAGTATTCCCAAGAGTGTGCGTCATGTTAATTCTACCTGAGATATCTCATTGAGTCCCTGTCCCCAGAGAGAATATTACCCCATAGCCGTCTCGTATGTTTTGCTCTACCTCCCCCCGTAATTTTAGATGCGGGACTTCGGTTGATTTGTTGACAGGTTTGTTCTCTCGTTATCCACGGTCACAGTGAACAGGCTTGTCTTGCGTGTTGAGGGCTTATTAGTCACCCGCGGGGTTCGTCAGGACTTGCACATGGCGGACTGGGAGTATGATTCGTACGAATTGCAGTCCCCATACTGATGCCTGTATTGGCCTGTATGGTGCGTCAATTGGCCATTTATGACCACGAGTTCAAGTTGACTAGGTAATAGAAATACAGCTGTTTTCGTGTTTTTTTAAATCTTAACCATGAGAGTGACGTGAAGCTACTGTAAACTTAATGTGTATCAGGTCGTGTTCTTTTCTGTCGTACTAGCCTCGAGTTAGGTAATGTCTCGTCCGATACCGTATCAGCTGGGAGTTCCAAGGCTGCGCCCCCGTCATTGCAACCCCGTCACCAAGTAGCTCACCATAGGATTGGCACCGAGAGGGGGGGGGGATACATAGGAATAAGGACCCTGGGACGGTTGCTATTAGGCAGCTCATGGGACGCGGGATACTGCATGATAGAAGTAGAGAGGGAAGTTTGATAACCCCGGATAATGGGCCGGATTGTTTTGGTACGTCACCATACGTGATTTATGATTTGTGTCGTAAACACCGCAAACAATGCCCGGGTTGACCGGAGCTCGGGTGTTGCCTCCTGCGGGGACGTGCGGGGCCGGGGACTCGGAAAGTCGTCGATGCAATGATTCATGTACAGTACAAATTGTCATAATGCATGATCCAATTAGGAAATTTTGAATTGAAAAGACCCTTAAATTACCATATAAGGCCATGCATTATGACAATTTGTACTGTACCTGTACTTTCTGCCCAAAAGCCTCTAACTCTCTATAAATAATCGATCAGCTCTCACCCTCATGGGGTTGCCAGATGGCATACTTCATGCCAGTTTGTGGGCAGCTGAAAGGGTGTCGTCCTTGGTTTCGTCAAGAAAATCACAGACATTCTTGTCTAGTGTTGGGTTGATTGCAACCACATGAATACAGCAACGAGGTGCATGCAGAATCGAAGTTATTCAGTCCATTGTCTTTGCATCGATCCGAGCACCGATACCTCAATTACTAGTGGGCGATACCAAACCCAATGATATGGAACGGGAACCCTTTGGTCCTTTTCGGGCTCCTCCTGCAAGAACTGCCAAGAAGGATTCAAATTCGCAGAGGTCAGTGCATGGCTTTTGCCATGCAACATCTAGTAGACATTGGTGTTGTGTATTAGTATTGGGGATACAAGCAAGATATAAGGGTGTTGTTGTTTGATGAGTCAATTATAGTATACTATGTGTACCCCGTTGGGCCACAACAAACAGCATTGTTCAAACATGACATCAGATGTATTGCAGGGGGCAGAGGGTAGAACAAAATAATACATCCTGGGTGCTCACATGGGTGCTCATCACTTTCACACCTCATTTATGTCCATCTCAACTGACTATTTCAAGTCCAATGCAATTTTCGCACAATCACCCTACCATGGCATGATGAAGGTAAACTTTAAATGACAGTTTCTGCAATGCCGTGTCGGAGTCGGAGGTTGGATCGTGGATCTAGTACAGTACAAGACCGATGCGCGGGGGAAGCGAGCGGAGTTGGAAAACAGCAACGAAGCAACGATGCGGTGAAGTCTGATTCAAACTCGTGACGGTCAGTGACGGTCAGTTACAGTAATTGTTGCTAGCCATCAGCTGAAACCGATGACTAGCCATGGCCCCTCTATCTCCGACGACTAGCTAAAATGTAGCCTCTCGTTATAATAACCATCCTTTACCCTTTTTCTTTTTTCTCCCACTTGTACTACGGCCAGCTCGGCCATGGATTCTCCACCACCAAGGTCATCCTCCCCCAAGCCCCCCAACAATCTCTCCCATGGCGTGCCAAAGGATTGGAAGTTTTGGTGCATTATATTCTCCCTCGCACTTTCAGTCCTCCTAACAGCCATAGAATTTGTGAGTTGTCCTGTCGTCTCATGGCAAACGGTAAAACAGAGCCTTTGATTTACTAATTGGTAGACCTCGATCGGTGCAGCGCTGCCAACGATCACGCGCAGCTTGAAGGGCGAGCAGTTCGTATGGGTCGGTTCCGCGTATGCCTTGGGCTCGACTGCCCTTGTACCTCTTTGTGGAGGACTATCTCAGGTACTTTTTATTTCTTTTGCGAACGCGGAGGAAATAGCCCATTATGTTACCTTCACCCCCAAGATTATTGGACGGCGGCCAATCATGTTATCGGCAATTTTACTCTTCTCTCTAGGAAGCACTATCTGTGGCGCTGCGTCGAGTATGAACATGCTTATTGCTGGAAGAGGTTCGTCCTGTGTTTCCCTGACAGTCATGTGCCCGCTCTAACAGCAGTCCAATAGGTGTACAGGGGTTGGGAGCTGGAGCGATTACTTCGTCAGTGCAAATTATGCTGTCTGATCTGGTCACGCTCCGCGAACGTGGCACATTCAGCGGTCTTATGGCACTGTGCGTCTCTATTTTTGCTTCCGGAAATATTCTAAGGTTGTGTAGCTCTTGGGCGATCGGCGGTGGGGTTGGTCCAGTCATAGGAGGTTCATTGGCTCAGAGTGGGAAATGGTATGCCCCCTCTTGGTGATCAAACTCCCTTCAATTCTTCTCAATTCGTTTTTGTTTTCCTAGGAGATGGTTGTTTTGTATGTGTAGCCGGCCTGATTGGTAGTGTGATCAGTGTCATAAACAAACGATACAGATCTCAATCTCCCAATATGTGCCTTCAATGCAACTATGGTCTTGCTCTTCCTGCGTCTCAAGACGCCACCTGCAACTCTGCGAGAAAAGCTCAGTAAAATGGATATGATGTATGCCCTCCCGAAATCGTGCGTTTCAGACATCTCACTTTACTTGTAGAGGAAACCTTCTCGTCACAGGGTCTACTACATCTGTCGTGATTGGGCTAACATGGGGAGGCGTACAGTATCCATGGTCATCAGGCCGCGTCCTTTCGCCGTTGGTCATTGGCCTGATAGGCCTGGTCGTATTCGTCATTTATGAGATCTACTTTTGTAAGCCGCCAGTTGTGAGTCCATTCGCGGATTCGAGGCAGTTCTTCTCGATCGGATTTAACATACCTTTGAAGGTTCCCATTGTGATGCGCATGGATTGGACGGGCGCTAGCGGTTATCTCCAGAATTTCTTAATGGCCGTGGTGTTGGCAACCTTAAGCTGTAAGTAAGAACCTTACATATGGGTGTACATCGCTGATGAGGTGTGCGCCTACGATCAGATTGGTTTGCGGTGTTCTTCGAAGCGTGCAAGGACAAATCACCCTCGGCAGCTGGTGTCGACCTTTTTGGGTTATCGTACAGCATCAGCCTTATTGCAATCGTGGCGGGCATCGCAGTCAAGAAGACGGGCAAATACTTGGCCCCGATATACATTGGCTGGATGTTCACAGTTATCGGGGCAGGCTTGCTGACCACACTACGCGCAGACAGCAGTCTTGCCAAGTCTATCGGCTTCCAGCTTGTCATCGGTGGCGGGATCGGCATCATTTACGTCGTTACGCTCTTCCCGATCCTGGCATCCATCCCAGTCACCCAATCTGCTCCTGCTATGGCCCTTTACGTGTTCTCGCGCAACTTTGGCTACGTGAGTCTTCTCCCCTTGAATTTCCTCTCGCGGACAGGGTGGCTAATGACCTGCCCAATATAGATCTGGGGTGTCACCGCTGGTGGTGCCATCATTCAGAACGAGCTAAAGAGGAACTTGCCCGCTTCTTTCCTTGCGCAGTTCCCACAGGGCGTTGAGATAGCATTCGAGACGATCCCTACTATTCCGTCGCTGAAACAGCCATTGAAGGACGCCGTGCGGAACACGTTTGGTATTGCGCTCAAAGTCGTCTGGCAGCTCGTGCTTGGCGTCGCGATTGCGGGTTTTATTTGCAGCATAGGCATGAAACAGTTACAACTGCACACGCAAATCGACGAGGACTGGGGAAGGGAGGACTTGCCTGTTGATCACAGGTGGTCACAGACTGCCTCGAAGCTGACGCAGCAAACGGAGAGTGTGAAAGAAGCGCGATCAGCATAAACGTAAACTGAGTCTGGGACCCAAAGCATAGTATTTTTAGTTAGTGTGCGTATGCTATCAATTTTACACCGAAGGGCGTTGCGTCCGATTTGGTCGACTTGGCACTCGTAGTTCCGCGAGCGAATGCAATACGGTCCTAGCCTGGTGAATGGGCGGATTTGTAAGTAGTAATCACTCCGCTCAGTCTCAGGTGAATAGACTAAGATCAGTTGTGTGATTCGCCAGCCGGATCACACGATATCACACTTTTCAACTCTGCCAATGGCCACGTGATCACACCCCGTTTGGCGGGCAATGTGTATGCGGATCACATCTTTTTGGCGGGCATTGATGCGTTTTGCAGACGTTATCGAGCTCTTCGGATAGATACAGCGATTTCCAAAACGATGGTCCCCTTGTCCTTCGATTGCGCACATAGGCTGAGGTTGAATAGTACACTTAAATTATCGTATTAATTAAAATGAGTAAATTACATAATCTTTACCACTTTCGATTGCGCGTCGCGTCTCTGATAACTCCGAATATTGCCAGACAACTAATATTCAGACAATTTTAAGTCTACTTAACTGTGAATTCCCGCCGTCAAACCTTAGATGTGTGTTGGTGAAGCGGGGGACCATCGTTTTGGAAATCGCTGTAATGCGTGTACACTTGATAATTCTGTGAATGAACGACTTGTGCGCTCTCATAGATCTCATCAAGGATCTCATCGCCCGTGCAAGCGCCCGTGCCAAGGCCCGTGCCGAACACGTGTACATCGAGGTGTCGGAGGTGCCCATTCCCACCACACCGACATCGTATGAAATATGATATGATGCCGCCGCGGCACAGTGCTAGGACCTTGCCAGGACACCGCGAAACGGGCAGAAGCTTGGGCAGAAGTGGAGGATACATTTTGCGAAGCCGCCGAAATCCGCAACAATGGCCGCGCTTGCAAAGCTTGTGACGACAGCAGCGCTTATGCAGAAATTGGAGCTTGACGAAGAAGCGGTGCATTTTGGCTCCTTCTCTACTCCCGTTTTCTTTTTTCCTGCTTTTTTCACTGTCATTTCAAGTTGGTCATTTGATCATCACGCGAACGTGGGATCGTACCACAATAGAGACATTCCATCGAGGGATGATGCGTTCTCAAATTGACTGATAGGACCGCGCTCCGATTTTGAACGCATAATTTGACTACTTGAACCCTCCTTGAAGGTCCCCTTGAAGATCCTTGCGTTTCTTAGTTCGATGACTGCTTACATAAGCTGATTCAACCTTGACCCGGTGCCGGTCAAACCAACTTGAACCCTTGACTTGACCCTTGATTTCAACCATGCATTCGCTGACACTGCCGCCGAAGAGGCAGCCTACGCAAAGCCGCAAAAGTTTAAAATGCAAGGTGAAGTCGACACTTACATTGCCACCTTTGATCAAAATTAATCCGGGGGTACGGCCGTCATGTCCCTTGGTAACCAGCTTGGTAATGGCTCACAACCCGGGCACTACTAGTGACCTGTACTTATATTATCATCTCCTTTGTCTCATCGCGTAGGCGCAGAAACATCACTGGCAGAAACGCTGCTGACAGATAGAGCGCTCTCATAGATCAAAAATAAGAGGGCTAAGCAAATGCTTACAGCTGATTCAGGGGCAGATGGGCCAAGGCTAAGATGGCATTGCCGCCGCATTGTGGGTGGACAGGTAACGTATGCCCTTTTTTCACCCCAGATTCGGGGCCCAGAATCTGCAGTTCATGTCCATAATTTACAGCTAATAATGTTGGTTGCAGGAAAACGCTCGTATATGACAGTTTCTATCGAGATCATGCCGAAATTAGATCTTGAATCTACCGATGGCGCGGAGGATGCGACGAGGTTGAGTGAGTTGAGTTGGAAAACATTGTGGCGCATTTGCCACCGGGTGTACTCGGTCCGAAGTGTGTTATATTACAAGCCACCACCCCGATGACTGCCCCATCTGCGACGACTAGCCCAACTGTAGCCTCTCTTTCGAACAGCCATTCTTTAGAATCACTTTCCTTTTCATTCTCTTTGCCTATCTCCCAGACATTTTTTCTCTTATTAACAAACGTGTATGGGATCTACGGATTCTCTAACATCCCGGCCTTCCACCCCCAAGCCGTCCAACGATCTCTCCCACGGCGTGCCAAAGGATTGGAAGTTTTGGTGTATTATATTCTCCCTCGCGCTTTCCGTCCTCCTCACCGCCATAGAATTTGTGGGTCGCACCTTCGCCTTCTAACAAACAGTGGATCTGAACCTTTAGACTTATTAAATCGTAGACTTCGATTGGTGCAGCGCTGCCGACGATCACCCGTAGTTTGAAGGGCGAGCAGTTCATATGGGTCGGCTCCGCATATGCCTTGGGCTCGACGGCCCTTGCACCTCTTTGTGGGGGACTATCACAGGTACTCTTTTTTTCTTGCGAATGTGAAGGGCACAACCTATGGTGTCACCCTCGTCCTCAGATCATTGGGCGGCGACCCATCATGCTATCGGCACTTTTCCTCTTCGCCCTCGGAAGCACCATTTGTGGCGCTGCTTCGACTATGAACATGCTTATTGCTGGAAGAGGTTCGTCCTGTGTTTCCCCGACAGTCATGTGTCCGCTCTAACAGCAGTCCAATAGCTGTACAGGGGCTCGGAGCTGGAGCGACTACTTCGTCAATGCAAATTATGCTGTCTGATTTAGTCACGCTGCGCGAGCGTGGCACGTTTAGTGGTCTTATGGCACTGTACGTCTGTCTGTTATCTTTGCTTCCGGAAACGTGCTGATGTTGTGTAGCTCTTGGGCGATCGGCGGTGGGGTTGGCCCAGTCGTGGGAGGTTCATTGGCTCAGAGTGGGAACTGGTATGCCCCCTCTTATTAAATTCTCTTCAGCCCTTCTGAATTTACTTTGTTTTCCTAGGAGATGGTTGTTTTGTATGTGCAGCTTTGATTGGTAGTGTGATTAGCGTCACGAACAAACGATCCAGATCTCAACCCTCCAATATGTGCCTTTAACGCAATCATGGTCTTGCTCTTCCTGCGTCTCAAGACGCCGCCTGCAACTCTACGAGAAAAGCTCAGTAAAATGGATATTGTGTAAGCGCTCCTGAATTCGTTTGCTTCAGACGTCTCACTTTGCTTGTAGAGGAAACCTTCTCGTCACAGTGTCTACTACATCTGTCGTGATTGGGTTAACATGGGGAGGTGTGCAGTATCCATGGTTGTCAGGCCGCGTCCTGTTGCCGTTGGTCATTGGCCTGTTAGGGCTGATCGTATTCATCATTTATGAGATATACTTTTGCAAGCCGCCGGTCGTGAGTCTATTCGTGGGTTCAAGTCAGCTGTTCTCGATCGAATTTGACATACGTTTGAAGGTTCCCATTGTGTTGCGCATGGATTGGACGGGCGCCAGCGGTTATATCCAGAATTTCTTAATGGCCGTGATATTGGCAACCTTAAGCTGTACGTAAGAACCTCACATTTGGGCGTGCTCCGCTGACTATACAACTATTAGATTGGTTCGCGGTCTTTTTCGAAGCGTGCAAGGACAAATCGCCTACGGGAGCTGGTGTCGACATCTTTGGGTTATCGTACAGCATCAGCCTCATCGCAATCATGGCGGGCATCGCAGTCAAGAAGACGGGCAATTACTCGATCCCGATGTACATTGGCTGGATGCTCATCATTATTGGGGCAGGCCTGCTGACGACACTACGTGCGGACAGCAGTCTTGCCAAGTCTGTTGGCTTCCAGGTTGTCATTGGTGGTGGGGTCGGCATCGTCTACGTTGCCACGCTCTTCCCTATTCTGGCATCCATCCCAGTCACTCAAACTGCTCCTGCTATGGCTCTATACGTTTTCTCACGCAACTTTGGCTACGTGAGCTCCCCTCCATTTTCTTTCTCTCAGCCTGGTGGCCAATGACCTGCCTAATATAGATCTGGGGTGTCACTGCTGGCGGTGCGATCATTCAGAACGAGCTAAAGAGAAATTTGCCCGCTTCTTTCCTTGCGCAGTTCCCGCAGGGCGTTGAGATAGGTTTCGAGACGATTCCGGTTATCCCGTCGCTGGAGCAGCCATTGAAGGACGCTGTGCGGGACACGTTTGGTAATGCGCTCAAAGTCGTCTGGCAGCTCGTGCTTGGCGTTGCGATTGTGGGATCCCTTTGCAGCATAGGCATGAAACAGTTACAGCTGCACACGAAAATCGATGAGGACTGGGGCAGGGAGGACATGCTGGTTGATCACGGGTGGTCATACTCTAGCTCGACTCTGACGCAACAGACAGAGAATATGAAAGAAGCGCTATCAGCGTGACAACTAAACCTAAACTGAGTCTGGGACTCAAAGCATAGCTTTTTTTATTCAGTGTGCGCATACTATCTATTTTACAGAGGGCGTTACGCCGGATTTGGTCGACTTGGTATGATATTGTGACCCTGGTCCTGGTCTAGTGAACAGCGGATCTGTAAGTAAAAGTGGTAATTAGTAATCTACTGTAGTAATCACTCAGCCTCAGTCGCAAGTGAATAAACGTGTCTTTATTACAGTAAATCATAATCGAACTGGTGAATGACCGCATGCCCCCCCACCCCCCCTGTCCCACTGAAGCCACAAGTTCCGCCAGGTGTTCAACTTTTGGTACCTCACCGGGTTCGAGGAGCACGACTGTGCACCGGCTTGACCTTTCCAGCATGATGCACAATTCGCACAAAGATGCTCAAATTTTGGCTCCTCTCAGATATGGGAGCGCACAACAATGGCGAAGTCAACGAGGCCCCCACGACTGGCTCTGTCGTCATAATTCTTGACAATATCGAAGGCAACGAGCCAGTTTCTGTTGCCTGTCGTTTGGGCACCGTACCGGGGAGGAAAAAATTGAGCTCCTGCTCGTCGTGCGAGTGTGTCATCGCCGGTAAGCGGAGACCGAAGATCCAGATGTCTTCGACTCGGAGTTCGAGATGGAGGCCTGTGACGACAGTCACGACAGGTGTGAGCAGCGGGCTCCAACAAGGGAAACCCACCAATGTATGGTTGCATAGAGTGATTCATACATCAGAAATCCATAAAGTGAGCATCGAGTACTCAAATTCTCGAAACATCTGAGGCGGGTACTTGGCGGGTACTGACACCGTACTGTACTGTACCTTTCCCTTGACCTTTCAGAAATTTCAGCCCCGATCCAGGCCGGACCGGGCGGCCAACGACAATTTTGCGAGTCCCGCCCAACCCCACTCCAACCCCCACTAACCCCCACTCATATCTACATTCACGCTTCAACTCGCCAAGAAACCCAGGTCTGCTTTGACGTTCTGTAGTTCACTACAGGGAACCACTTTACAGGGACTGTGGAGCTTAGAGTCTCAGCGCCGACGATCGCAGGCATTGTTTCACGCTACTACTCAACCAGAGGCAACAACAGCTCGTGCAGCACCATCTGAGGCAATGATTCTCCATGAGGTGCCAATGGGCTGCTGATGCCTCGCCTGTCAGCGTAGCACTGTCTGTGGCGCTTGGTCTTTGCTGCTATGTCCATTTGACCATTTCTCGAAAGGATTTGCTTTACGAGTCTGACGAAGACATGTTTCCAATATCAGTCTACTTGAGCAACCCGTCGCCATTTTCCAATCGTAAACCTATAATTAACGACACGTACGTGTACCTTTCGCGGAGAACAGCTCTCCGCGCGTCTTCCGCATGTGCCTCTACAGCACAGGCAAAGACATCTCCAAAGAATGGGACCCCGTATTGATGCGTTTGGCAAACGTCATCGCGATCTCCGGAGCAGACAATGCGCGTCCATTTGTGTGAACGAGTTGTGCGCTCTCATCTGCCGCGCCGAACACGTGTACATCGATGTACCCATCCTCGCTGACTACCACCGACATCGTAGAGGATACATTTTGCGAAGCCGCCAAAGTCTGCGACGATGGCTGCACTCGCACATTAAGCATTTTAGTTTCCAGAGGTCGCTCAACTCAGGCAACCACTAAACACCAACAAACCCGGAAACTTCAGTTGGAAACCTTGAAACTTATGTCCACTTATCTAAAAACCTACGCCAGGGGAAGCAGTTGTAACTTAGAAACCTATGAAACATGTGGGTCTGAGAGGAATTCTGTACCTGCATAGGATTCTGATAGGAACTCGTTTCCTGGTTTCTAGGTTTCTATGTTTCCGGAAACCTGAAAAACCAGAAACCCGGATCTTGAGTCGGATTCTTGACCCGGATTATAATTTTCTATTTTGCTGATGAAGCTTGACGAAGGAGGGTACAGTACGGTCATGGCCTTGGTCATGAGACACAGTCCTGCGGGCTGCACTTGTGACGTGTACGCATTCCATCTCCTTTGTCCCGTCGAATCAGTGCCGACTCATTTTCAGAAATAATGTTGACAGATGGAGCGCTCTCATGTGCCGAATAAGAGGGCTAGGGACCAGAAATAAATGCTTACAATTGGTCCAGGCACTGTGGGTGGAGGGGTGACACGTAAGCTCCTTTTTTCACACCAGAGATCTGCAAGCACAAGCAGTTTGGGTCATGACGGTTTCTATCAATACTACCTCGGAATTTGATCTTGAACCTACCGATGGCGCGGACGGAGGAAGCGAGTGGAGTTGAGTTGAAATCCATCAACCAGCTATCTCTCTCAAGATCACTCTCCGACGATTTAATTGGCCGAATGGAAGCCTCTCGTACTAACAACTATTCTTTAGAACCGTTTTCCTTTCAACTCTCCTTGCATATCTCCTAGACATTTTCTCCTGCTAACAAACGTGTATGGATTCTCCACCATCACGGCCTTCCTCCCCCAAGCCCCCCGACGATCTCTCCCACAGCGTGCCAAAGGATTGGAAGTTTTGGTGTATCATATTCTCCGTCGCGCTTTCCAATCTCCTCACCGCCACAGAGCTTGTGGGTCGCACCTTTGCCTCTTAACAAACGGTGGAACTGAACCCTTAAACTTACTCAATCTTAGACTTCGATTGGTGCAACGCTGCCGACGATCGCCCATAGTTTGAAGGGCGAGCAGTTCATATGGGTCGGTTCCGCGTATGCCTTGGGCGAGACTGCCCTTGTACCTCTTTGTGGAGGACTATCACAGGTACCTTTTTTTTTTTTTTGCGAACGCGAAGGGCACAACCTACGACTCAATCCCAGATAATTGGGCGGCGACCCATCATGCTATCGGCACTTTTCCTCTTCGCTCTCGGAAGTGCCGTTTGTGGCGCTTCTTCGACTATGAACATGCTTATTGCTGGAAGAGGTTCGTCTTATATTTCCCCGACAGTCATGTGTCCGCTCTAACAGCAGTCCAATAGCTGTACAGGGGCTCGGAGCTGGAGCGATTACTTCGTCAATGCAAATTATACTGTCTGATCTGGTCACGCTCCGCGAGCGTGGCACGTTTAGTGGTCTTATGGCACTGTACGTCTCTGTCTTTTGTCTTTCTTTTCGGAAACGTGCTGATGTTATTTAGCTCTTGGACAATCGGCGGTGGGGTTGGCCCAGTCATAGGAGGTTCATTGGCTCAGGGTGGGAAATGGTATGCCCCCTCTTGGTAATTAAACACTCTTCAATCCTTTTCAATTTACTTTGTTTTCCTAGGAGATGGTTGTTTTGTATGTGCAGCTTTGATTGGTAGTGTGTTCAGTGTCACGAACAAACGATCTAGATCTCAACCCTCCAATATGTGCCTTCAACGCAATCATGGTCTTGCTCTTCCTGCGTCTCAAGACGCCGCCTGCAACTCTACGAGAAAAGCTCAGTAAAATGGATATTGTGTAAGCGCTCCTGAATTCGTTTGCTTCAGACGTCTCACTTTGCCTGTAGAGGAAACCTTCTCGTCACAGTGTCTACTACATCTGTCGTGATTGGGTTAACATGGGGAGGTGTGCAGTATCCATGGTCGTCAGGCCGCGTCCTGTTGCCGTTGGTTGTTGGCCTGATAGGGTTGGTCGTATTCATCATTTACGAGATCTACTTTTGTAAGCCGCCAGTCGTGAGTCAATTCGCGGGTACGAGACGATTGTTCTCGATCGAATCTGACATACCTTTGAAGGTTCCCATTGTATTGCGCATGGATTGGACGGGCGCTAGCGGTTATCTCCAGAGTTTCTTGATGGCCGTGGTGTTGGCAAACTTAAGCTGTAAGTAAGAACCTCAGAATTGGTGTACCTTCGCTGACTGATCACTGTATGCCTGCAATCAGATTGGCTCGCGATCTTCTTCGAAGCGTGCAAGGACAAATCTCCCTCGAGAGCTGGTGTTGACATTTTTGGGTTATCGTACAGCATCAGCCTCATCGCAATCATGGCGGGCATCGCAGTCAAGAAGACGGGCAATTACTCGATCCCGATGTACATTGGCTGGATGCTCACCATTATCGGGGCAGGCCTGCTGACAACACTACGTGCGGACAGCAGTCTTGCCAAGTCTGTTGGCTTCCAGATTGTCATCGGTGGTGGGGTCGGGATCGTTTACGTCGCCACGCTCTTCCCGATTCTAGCATCCATCCCAGTCACCCAATCTGCTCCTGCTATGGCCCTTTACATCTTCTCACGTAACTTTGGCTACGTGAGTCCTCTCCCCTCCATCCCATTCTCCAATAGCGTAGCGAATGACCTGCTAAATATAGATCTGGGGCGTCACTGCCGGCGGTGCGATCATTCAGAACGAGCTAAAGAGAAATTTGCCTGCTTCTTTCCTCACTCAGTTCCCGCAGGGTGTCGAGATAGCATTCGAGACGATCCCGGCTATTCCGTCGCTGGAGCAGCCGTTGAAGGACGTTGTGCGGAACGCCTTTGGTACCGCGCTCAAAGTCGTCTGGCAGCTCGTGCTTGGCGTTGCGATTGTGGGATTCCTTTGTAGCATAGGCATGAAGCAGCTGCAGCTCCACACGAAAATCGACAAGGACTGGGGCAGGGACGAGTCGGCTGTTAATTACAGTTGGTCACGTGCCTCGCAGCTGGCGCAGCAGACTGAGAAGATGAAAGAAGCATTATCAGCATAACAACTAGACGTAGATTGAGTCTGGGACTCAAAGCATAGTGTTATTTTTGTGTGTGTGTATGCTACAGTATGTACTTTACACCGGAAGATTGTGGCCCCGCGGCCGAATGTAAAATGGTCCTGGCCTGGTGAACAGCGGATTTGTAAGTAAAAGTGGTAACTAGTAAATAGTAGTAATCTAGTAATCATCCAGCCTCACGCAGGTGAATAAACTAGTGTCTTTACATAATCCAACTGGTGAATGACCGCATGCCCCCGTCCCACTGAAGCTACAAGTTCCGCCAGGTATTCAACTTTTGGTACCTCACCAGGTTCGAGGAGCACGACTGGCACTTATCCTCGGTGGGATAACTCTGCACCGGCCTGACCTTTCGAGCATGATGCACAATTAGCACAAAGATGCTCGAATTTTGGCTCCTCTCAGAGAGATATCGGAGCACACAACAATGGCGAAGTCAACGAGGCCGCCACGACTGGCTCTGTCGTCATAATTCTCGACAATATCGAAGGCAATGAGCTGGTTTCTGTTGCCTGTCGTTTGGGCACCGTACCGGGGAGGAAAAGATTGAGTTCCTGCTCGTTGTGCGAGTGTACCATCGCCGGTAGGCGGACTCCCCACCGTGCGCGAGGGACACACGATCGTTTAATGTGAGTACAGATAGACATCCCGACCGCAAGCCTGGTGCACCAGACCGAAGATCCAGATGCCTTCGAGATGGAGGCTTGTGACGACAGGTCACGGTGTCAGCAGCGGGCGGCCCCAACAACTGGCAACAAGAGCAATCCACCTATGTAGGGTTGCATAGAGGGATGCATACATCGCAAATTCCTAAAGTGGGCATCGAGTATTCAAATTCTCGAAACTATCATCTGAGGCGAGTGCAGAAATGCCAAGAGAAATGCATGAAAGGAATGTTACGATGACAATACTCAGCCTCGATCCGGGCCGGGCGGCCAACGACACGCCGTTATGCCCAATCCTCACTCATACCTATATTCGCGCTTCAACTCGCCAAGGGACCCAGGTCACTGGGGAGAACACATACTACCATTTAATATCTTCGCAGACATGAGAAGCTATTCAGCTTTCGCTTCGCGCAAAATCGAGGTACAAGTGCTGCTGACGGTTCTGCCCTTGGTTCTGCTTCGATATTCTGCTCGTTCACCGCAGGGACTCGGAATCACTTCACAGGGACTGTAGAGCTTGCAGTTTCAGCGCCAACGATCGCAGGCATTGTTTCACGCTACTACTCAACCAGAGACAACAACTGCTCGGGCTGCACCATCTGAGGCAATGATTCTCCATGAGGTGCCAACGGGCTGCTGATGCCTCGCCTGTCAGCGTAGCACTATCTGTGGCGCTTGGTCTTCACTGCTGTGTCCCTTTCTTGAAAGGATTTGCTTTATGAGTCTGACGAGGATATATTTCCAATATCAGTCTATTTCAGCAACCTGTCACCGTCGCCGTTTTCCAATCGTAAAACTATAATAAACGACACGTACGTGTACCTTTCGCGGAGAACAGCTCTCCGCGCAGCTTCCGCATCCACCTCTACAGTACAGGCAAAGACGTCTCCAAAGAATGGGACGGCGCATTGATGCGTTTTGCAAACGTCATCGCGATCTCCGGAGCAGACAATGCGCGTCCATTTGTGTGAACGAGTTGTGCGCTCTCATCGATCTCATCTGCCGCGCCGAACACGTGTACATCGACGTACCCATCCTCACCGACCACCACCGACATCGTAGAGGATACATTTTGCGAGGCTGCTAAAGTCTGCGACGATTGCTGCACTTGCAAAGGCCATCAGTAATTAAGCATTTTAGTTTCCAGATGTTGCTCAACTCAGGCAACCACTAAAAACCAACCGAAACCAGGGAAACCCGGAAACTTGGAAACCAACTTATAAGTAAAAACCTACCCTGGGTGAAGCAGTTGTAACTTGGAAACCTATGAAACCTATGGGTCTGAGAGCAATTCTGTACCTGCATAGGAACCTTGATAGGAACACGTTTCCCAGTTTCTATGTTTCTAATTTCTATGTTTCCGGAAACCTGAAAACAAGAAACCTGGATCTTGACCCGGCAAGTGACCCGGATTATAATTTTCTATTTTGATGATGACTTGACGACAGCGGCGATTGTGCAGAATTTGGAGCTTGACGAAGAAGTGATGCATTTTCGCTCCTCCATTCCCGTTTTCTTTTTTACTTGTCATCTGATCTCATGCAAACGGTGGGATCATACCACAATAGAGACATTCCATCGAGGCTTGTGCTGTTAAACTGGCACACTAATAGGACCAGCCTCAGATTTTGAACTCATTATTATTTGACTACTTGAACCCTCTTTGACGACCCTTTGACATATAGTCGTTCTTAGTCGCTAAATTACAGTAAGAGAAGTTGATGTACTTAGCTGGCTTCCATGACTCCTCCATGACTCTTCCATGCCGCCAAGAATGCTTACTTGAAAGGATTCTGATTTGCCCCGGGCCCCGGGCCGGTTCCCTGACCGCCCCGCCCAGGTTTAACAATTTCACTGCAACCACTGGCATGTATTCGTTGACACTGCCGCCAAAGAAGCATCTTACGCAAGGCTGCAAAACCAACGCAAGGTGACAACATCGAACACTTAGATTGTCACCTTTGATCCGGCCGTACAGCCAGCACTGGTGACGTGTAGTACGCATTCCATCTCCTTTATCCCGTCGAATCAGTGCCGACTCATTTTCAGAAATAATGTAACAGATGGAGCGCTCTCATGTGCCGAATAAGAGGGCTAGGGGTCAGAAATAAATTCTTACGACTGGTCCAATGCCAAGATGGTATTGTGGGTAGAGGGGTGACACGTAAGCTCCCTTTCTCACCCCACTGGCAGAGATCTGCAAGCACAAGCAATTTGGGTCATGACAGTTTCTATCGATGCTACCTCGGAATTTGATCTTGAACCTACCGATGGCGCGGACGGAGGAAGCGAGTGGAGTTGAGTTGAAATCCATTAACCAGCTATCGCTCTCAAGATCACTCCGACGATTGGCCGAAATGAAGCCTCTCGTACTAACAACTATTCTTTAGAACCGTTTTCCTTTCAACTCTTTGCATATCTCCTAGACATTTTTCTCCCGCTAACAAACGTGTATGGATTCTCCACCATCACGGCCTTCCTCACCCAAGCCCTCCGACGATCTCTCCCACGGCGTGCCAAAGGATTGGAAGTTTTGGTGTATCATATTCTCTGTCGCGCTTTCCATCTTCCTCACCGCCATAGAATTTGTGGGTCGCACCTTCGCCTCCTGACAAACAGTGGAGCTGAACCCTTAAACTTACTCAATCTTAGACTTCGATTGGTGCAGCGCTGCCGACGATCGCCCATAGTTTGAAGGGCGAGCAGTTCATATGGGTCGGTTCCGCGTATGCCTTGGGCGAGACCGCCCTTGTACCTCTTTGTGGGGGACTATCACAGGTACCTTTTTCTTTTGCAAACGCGAAGGGCACAAACTATGATGTCACTTTCAATCCCAGATCATTGGGCGGCAACCCATCATGCTATCGGCACTTTCCCTCTTCGCTCTCGGAAGCACCATTTGTGGCGCTGCTTCGACTATGAACATGCTTATTGCTGGAAGAGGTTCGTCTTGTATTTCCCCGACAGTCATGTGTCCGACAGCAGTCCAATAGGTATACAGGGGCTCGGAGCTGGAGCGATTACTTCGTCAATGCAAATTATACTGTCTGATCTGGTCACGCTCCGTGAGCGTGGCACGTTTAGTGGTCTTATGGCACTGTACGTCTCTGTCTTTTGTCTTTGTTTCCGGAAACGAGCTGATGTTATGTAGCTCTTGGGCGATCGGCGGTGGGGTTGGCCCAGTCATAGGAGGTTCATTGGCTCAGAGTGGGAAATGGTATGCCCCCTCATGGTGATTAATCTCTCTTCAATCCTTCTCAATTTACTTTGTTTTCCTAGGAGATGGTTGTTTTGTATGTGCAGCTTTGGTTGGTAGTGTGATCAGCGTCACGAACAAACGATCCAGATCTCAACCCTCCAATATGTGCCTTCAACGCAATCATGGTCTTGCTCTTCCTGCGTCTTAAGACGCCGCCTGCAACTCTACGAGAAAAGCTCAGCAAAATGGATATTATGTAAGCCCTCCTGAAATCTTGATCACACATCTCACTTTGCCTGTAGAGGAAACTTTCTCGTCACAGGGTCTACTACGTCTGTCGTGATTGGGTTAACATGGGGAGGTGTGCAGTATCCATGGTTGTCAGGCCACGTATTATCGCCGTTGGTCATTGGCCTGATAGGGTTGGTCGTATTTATCATTTATGAGATCTACTTTTGTAAGCCGCCAGTTGTGAGTCCATTCGCGGGTACGAGACGATTGTTCTCGATCGATTCTGACATACCTTTGAAGGTTCCCATTGTATTGCGCATGGATTGGACGGGCGCTAGCGGTTATATCCAGAGTTTCTTAATAGCCATGGTGTTGGCAACCTTAAGCTGTAAGTAAGAACCTCATATTTGGTGTACCTTCGCTGACTGATTACGTGTACGGCCTGCTATCAGATTGGTTCCCCATCTTCTTCGAAGCGTGCAAGGACAAATCTCCCTCGATAGCTGGTGTCGACATTTTTGGGTTATCGTACAGCATCAGCCTCATCGCAATCATGGCGGGCATCGCAGTCAAGAAGACGGGGAATTACTCGATCCCGATATACAGTGGCTGGATGCTCACCATTATCGGGGCAGGCCTGCTGACAACACTACGTGCGGACAGCAGTCTTGCCAAGTCTGTTGGCTTCCAGATTGTCATCGGTGGTGGGGTTGGCATAGTTTACGTCGCCACGCTCTTCCCGATCCTGGCATCCCTCCCAGTCACCCAATCTGCTCCTGCTATGGCCCTTTACGTCTTCTCGCGTAACTTTGGCTACGTGAGTCCTCTCCCCTCCATCCTTTTTTCTCCAATAGCGTAGCGAATGACGTGCTAAATATAGATCTGGGGTGTCACTGCAGGCGGTGCCATCATTCAAAACGAGCTAAAGAGAAACTTGCCCGCTTCTTTCCTTACGCAGTTCCCGCAGGGCGTCGAGATAGCATTCGAGACGATCCCGGTTATTCCATCGCTGGAGCAGCCATTGAAGGACGCTGTGCGGAATGCCTTTGGTACCACGCTCAAAGTCATCTGGCAGCTCGTGCTTGGCGTTGCGATGGCGGGGTCCCTTTGTAGCATAGGCATGAAGCAGCTGCAGCTCCACACGAAAATTGACAAGGACTGGGGCAGGGACGAGTCAGCTGTTAATTACAAGTGGTCACGTGCCTCTCAGCCAGCGCAGCAGACTGAGAATATGAAAGAAGCGTTATCAGCGTGATAACTAGTCGTAGATTGAGTCTGGGACTCAAAGCATAGAGTTTATTTTTTTTATGTGTGCGTATGGTATATATTTTACACCGGAAGATTGTGACCCCGCGGGCGAATGTAAAATGGTGAACGTGTGTTTCTTCAAGTTGCAGGCACATACATGGCATGGTGTCTTTCGTGACAAAGTATGTCTGCGATGGCTGAATGGGCTGATCTCTTCACGCAGATCGGATGATATACTGCAGCAAGACATTTTGCATGATTCAGAAAAGCTAGTCGTGACTCGTGAGATGACGCAGCAAGGGAAGGAAGACAGATTTCGAAAGATGTGATGTATTGACTTGTGAAAGCGGAACAGAGATTGTCAGAGAAGCACGGCGACGTCCGCAATGACAGAAGAGTGGTTCGCGGCCTCGTGATGCTACCAAAAGGGAATGGCAAAAAGGAAACGCCAAGGAGTAAGTTCAGCCTCTCCTCGGTGTTCGGCCTCTGGTCGTAACCTACCTCACCAGGTAGCCGAGTTCGAGCACGACTTGGCACTCATCCTCGGTGGGATAAATATTCTCCCAAGTCTTTATCACTGCAGCGATTGCACGCGCGTCGCGCACGCGAAGTGGGTACCTTTTGGTTCCCCGAGGATCTCGGTGCGTACAACAATGACGAGATCAACGAGGCCTCCACGGCTGGCTCTGACGTCATAATTCTCGACAATATCGAGGGAACGGACTAGTTTCTGTCGCCTGTCGTTTGTGCCCTTGCGCGTGAGTCAAGGCGTGAGAGTGCCATCGCCAGCAAGTGGACTTACACGTGCGTGAGCCTTGAGGGACACACGATCGTTTACAGTAAGCGAGGACAGATCGATACGGTACCTCGTGTGCGAGCCTGATGCACCAGTCCGTATACAACCGACTTCAAACCGAAGATCCAGATGCCTTCAAGATGAAGCATCAGATGAAGCCCGATGAAGGCTTGTGACGACCATATAAGCATACTTACGTACAGATGATTCTATGGCGCCCAGAGCCGGTGCTCTGGCCGCGTGGGGCAGTTTGCCAACGATTTCAACCGTGCATTCGCTGACACTAACACCAAAGAAGTAGCGAACGCAAAGGCGGCAAAGCTACAAATGCTTGAAATGCAAGCCGACAACATTGACACTGGCACTTCCACCTTTGACCCGGCGGTACCTTGGATGGTACAGCCCTTGGTACAGCCGCCATATACGATTAAGCTTGGGTAACGGCACACTAGTGGCACGCTGCACCGGTAACGTGTACTCCTATCAACTCCATTGTCGGGTCACACCAGTGCTGGATATCATTAGCAGAAACAATGCTGACAGATGCGCTCTCATAGGCCAAGATGGCATTGTGTGGACAGGGCGCGGTGACACGTGAGCTCTTTTTTTCACCCCAGATTTGCAACGAGCAATTCGGGTCATGCCAATAATTTACAGCTAACAATGTTGATTACAGGCAAACATTACTATATTCTGACGTTTTATATCGATGCCATGTCCGAATTAGATCTTGAATCTACCGATGACGCGGAGGAAGCAGAATGGAGGTTGGAAACATTGTCGGACACATAATGCCCCGGCACCCGCCACTGACTGTGCTGTGGTCGGTACAGCATTATATGACCAGTTATCACCAATGGTTGCTCCATCTCCGACCCCTAGCCAAACTGTAGCCCCTCTTACCAACAACTATTTTTTGAAACCCCTTCCCTTTCCTTTCCCCCGGTTGCTTCTCTCCCAGACCTTTTTCGCCCACTAACAAACTTGTATGGGTTCTCCACCATCCCGGCCTTCCTCTGCCAAGCCTTCGGACGATCTTTCCGAAGGCATGCCAAAGGATTGGATGTTTTGGTGTATCATATTCTCCTTCGCACTTTCCACCCTTATCACCGCTGTAGAATTTGTGAGTCCTCCCTTTGCCTCTCAACGAACAGTGGAACTGAACCTTTAAATTTCCTAAATCGTAGACTTCGATTGGTACAGCGCTGCCGACGATCGCCCATAGTTTGAAGGGCGAGCAGTTCATATGGGTCGGTTCCGCGTATGCCTTGGGCGAGACTGCCCTTGTACCTCTTTGTGGAGGACTATCACAGGTACCTTCTTTTCTTTTGCGAACACGAAGGGCACAACCTATGATGTCACCTTCAATCCCAGATCATTGGGCGGCGACCCATCATGCTATCGGCACTTTCCCTCTTCGCTCTCGGAAGCGCCATTTGTGGCGCTGCGTCGAGTATGAACATGCTTATTGCTGGAAGAGGTTCTTCCCGTGTTTCCCCGACAGTCATGTGCCTGCTCTAACAGCAGTCCAATAGGTGTACAGGGGTTGGGAGCTGGAGCGATTATTTCGTCGGTGCAAATTATGCTGTCTGATCTGGTCACGCTCCGCGAACGTGGCACATTCAGCGGTCTTATAGCACTGTGCGTCCCTCTATTCTTGTTTCTAGAAACGTGCTGATGTTGTATAGTGCTTGGGCGGTCGGCGGTGGGGTTGGCCCAGTCATAGGAGGTTCAATGGCTCAGAGTGGGAACTGGTATGCTCCTTGTTGGTGCTTCAATTCTTCTCAATTCGTTTTTGTTCTTCTAGGAGATGGTTGTTTTGTATGTATGGCCTGATTGATAGTGTGACCAGTTTCATGAACAAACAATACAGATCTCAATCTCCCAATATGTGCCTTCTGCGCAATCATGATCTTGCTTTTCCTGCGTCTCAAGACGCCACCTGCGACTCTGCGAGAAAAGCTCAGCAAAATGGATATGATGTAAGCCCTCCTGAAACCGCGTGCTTCAGAAGTCTCACTTTGCTTGTAGAGGAAACTTTCTCGTCACAGTGTCTACTACATCTGTCGTGACTGGGTTAACATGGGGAGGTGTGCGGTATCCATGGTTGTCAGGCCGCGTCCTGTTGCCGTTGGTCGTTGGCCTGATAGGGTTGGTCGTATTCATCATTTATGAGATCTACTTTTGTAAGCCGCCAGTCGTGAGTCCATTCGCGGGTACGAGACGATTGTTCTCGATCGAATCTGACATACCGTTGAAGGTTCCCATTGTATTGCGCATGGATTGGACGGCGGCTAGCGGTTATATCCAGAATTTCTTAATGGCCGTAGTAGCGGCAACCTTAAGCTGTACGTAAGAACCTCAGATTTGGGTGTACCTCACTGACTGCTCACGTGTACGCCTACTATCAGATTGGTTTGCCATCTTCTTCGAAGCGTGCAAGGACAAATCTCCTACGGGAGCTGGTGTCCACATTTTTGGATTATCTTACAGTATCGGCCTCATGGCAATCGTGGCGGGCGTCGCAATCAAGAAGACGGGCAATTACTTAATCCCGATATACATTGGCTGGATGCTCACCATTATCGGGGCAGGCCTGCTGACGACACTACGTGCGGACAGCAGTCTTGCCAAGTCTGTCGGCTTCCCGGTAATCATCGGTAGTGGGGTTGGCATCATTTCAGTCGCCCTGCTCTTCCCGATCCTGGCATCCATCCCAGTCACTCAAACTGCTCCTACTATGGCCCTTTACATTTTCTCGCGCAATTTTGGCTACGTGAGCCTTCTCCCCTCCAAATTCCCTTTCTCTCGGACAGCGTAGCGAATGACGTGCTAAATATAGATCTGGGGCGTCACTGCCGGCGGTGCGATCATTCAGAACGAGCTAAAGAGAAATTTGCCTGCTTCTTTCCTCACTCAGTTCCCGCAGGGCGTCGAGATAGGTTTCGAGACGATCCCGGTTATTCCATCGTTGGAGCAGCCATTGAAGGACGCTGTGCTAAACGCCTTTGGTACTGCGCTCAAAGTCGTCTGGCAGCTCGTGCTTGGCGTTGCAATTGCGGGGTCCCTTTGTAGCATAGGCATGAAGCAGCTGCAGCTCCACACGAAAATCGACAATGACTGGGGCAGGGACGAGTTGGCTGTTATTAATCACATGTGGTCACGTGCCCCACAGCGAGAGCAGCAGCAGCAGACTGATATAGAGAAGCGTGACCAGGGTGACAACTGAATTTGGGACCCAGTGTATAGAGCTTTTTTCTTTTACAATCCACCTATACTATTTATTTTACACCGCAAGGGCGTTGCGCCGATTTTGGTCGACTTGGTACTCGTGGTATTGTGCCCCGCGGGCGAATGCAAATGGTCCCGGCCCAGTGAACTGGATCCAAAGGCGGATTGGCCTCCTTTCCACTCCGCGGGCGAAGCGCGGACATGTTTATTGTAATCGAGACATAGATGCCTCGCTCAGGTAAGCCTCATACTAGCCTGCGAAATCGAATAGCAGTCAGGATCCGTCTTCAAGTGAGGTCTCACCTGTATAAGCACAAGCTTTTCAGCTATCCGGATAAGACCTGTGCCAGCATGGGTTGATTATGTCCATGTTGATCGTGTCCACGTTCATTATACCCACGTTCATTGTGTCCACGTTCCCAAATGTTATACGATCCGCATCGAGGTGGCATGCGAGTAATTTGGTGGCCCATACAAATCCCGAAGATAGGCTGACACCATTCGTACAACATGGTGCGCTGCGGACTGACACTTATTGTGACTGCAGGTTTCCAGGCCCATGGGACCAAAAGAGGCTATCGATTCTATTTCTGGCGCTGATCACACAGCGCAGGATGCTGATCTTGACGCCAAAGTTGAGTTCTGCGATCCGGACTTTGACAGCCGGGTTGAGCACATATGGTTCTTTCGCTGAGATCTAGTCAACACGGTTCTCCTGGCTCGGATACTAATATTCATTCTCCTTGGGCGGGCGGCAGGGCTGCGTCGTCCCCAACGACGAGGTGACCAAGGGCAGTACCTTGATCGTAGAACAGGTGGGTGATAGATCGACGCTAGTAAGGCCCGGTACGTTACAGCGCGAGCACCGGTGAAAAGACTCAATTTCCATATAACGCGAAACCTTTTCGCGTGGTAAAGATGACGATTTGATGACGATAGGAAGATAAGAAGGGTCGGACAGAGATTCAGTATCTGACACTGCATAACGAAATAGAAAGCTCAAGTGAGAATCATCCCACAGAACGTCATGGAGGTAATGAACCCCATTTCTCCGCGGAGCACCAAATGGAAGCCAGAGAATGATTGGCCCGATTTAAGGTGGATGATAGCCTGGATGGATGTGGTTGAGCGGGCAGAGTTGGCAGAGTCGAAAAGCTGAGATAGGGAGAAGCTCGGATAATTGGGCGAGTGATCAATATTGTGCCTTTAGGACTTGTGTCCTTCAGTATACGTGGAACGAAAAGACACGGTCGCTGAGATAGCTGATTTGTGGAGCGTGTGAGAAAGAAATGGAGAATGGAGAACGTACTCGTCACGAGTGAAGTTGTCAAATTTCATATTACCATGGGGAGTTTCCCTGTTCTGAGACAACAGTTGGCCTGAGTTAAGGAGTCGGCGTAGAATGCGAGGGGATATGTTGTTCAAGTCAAAATTTCATGTGTACTTTTTCCACTCTACAACGTAGTGCGGTCGTGGGATCCTATCATAACTGATTGTTATTATCTCGGCGATACAAAGCTTTACCGGTGCTGTCAACAAGAATGCAATGGGACAGACAAGTATCAACGTGGACCGGAATAGGCCTATGTGCAATTGATGATGGTTGGAAGTATATTGAACCATCGAAGGATAACCGGCCCGGGCCGTTGAGCAACTCAGCCTCAGCCGCAGGAGGCGCTCAAAACTTCGGAGTCAAAAGTAAGTCCGAGATTGTGAAGCGCAAGGTGAATTGTCAAGGTGTAAGTCAAGTTGGAGGCTCACCGGGCACGAGGTTTAGCGTTTAGGAGGAGGAAAATGGGAGAGTTGGTGGACAGCCTGAGCAGCGGCGCTGCCAAGGGCGCTGCAGCAGACCCAGCCAGTGCAGCCACTGGCAAGCAGAAACTGAAAACCTCAAAAGCTCCTCGCGTTTTCTATCTTGAGGTGGGTCTCATTTTACAGTAGATATACAGGTATCTTGGCCCGGTACAGCTGAGTACCGCCTCAGCTTGAGGGTTTTCAGCAGAGTAAAAGCGTGCATTAGCCGCAGAGCGAAGATTGAGCACAACCCAATACTCGAAGAAAACAAGGCCTTTTGTGAGGGATTAGATGGATAAGTCGCGGCAAAGAGAGGCCACATGGCTACGTACACGGCGTCTCGGAGTCCGCGCTGAGCATTGTTACGGTTACGGTGTTACCGCCGAACCAGCACTTCAGGCTTCAAGCTTCAGGAATCAGGAATCAGGACAACAACAAACTCCCGAGTTTCATTTCGAGCTAAACACGACAAATATGTATTGCATGTACTGTATCCCGAAGCCACTAGCCGCGCTCTCAATCTTGCTCTCAATAGCTCTGCCGCATACATTTCTATCTGGCAAGCCTCTTTCCAAGTCCCTCCACCACCACAGCACTGGCACAGCCTAAGCGCTAGAAAGTCTTGCACCACAACACTATTATGGCCCCAGGGATCTTTCGCCTTCCCACAGTCTGCTGCCCACTAATCGTCCCGGTCCGCCTCGCGATCTGTCTTCCGCTCCTCATTTGCACCCTCGACGCATACAGCCCGCCCGGCGCGCTCTTCCCAAGTCCACCCCAAGCACCCGACATCGTCGGCAGTACACTGCCTTTCCCACTGCCTCTCCCACTCATCCTTAACATCACACGCCCCGCCCCGCTTGCCCCTGGGCCCGCCAGCGGCAGCTCGAACCTATCCCCCGAAGACGCACGCAGCATACTGGAGTACGAGTACTTCGCTCTCAGGCCTGTTCCCCCACCGAGCGGTACGCACCTCGGCCGCGCACTTACTCTTTCGTTCGTGATTGCCGCAGCTGCACTGAGCATCCTTAGCTTGATTGCGTTCCGGTGGTTTGGCGGTCCCGGCGGCGATGAGGACGATGCGACGATCGTGGAGGGCGACGACGACAGCGACGGGCGCGCCGGGCGCCGTCTCCACTTGGCAGCTCTCTTTCTTGGCACTGCGACGAGGTTGTTACTGGGCGCGCTTGGGACTACCGCGATGGCGCGGGTCATCGTCGAGCGCTTAACCATCAAACAGGGCTCGTTTATCGCTGTCGAAGTCCTGGGATGGCTCTTGGTGTAAGTCTCAATCTCTTTATTTTTTGGGTCTCTTTCTCTCTGTGTTATCTGATGGACTACGGGCCCACGGTGACCTTTTGTCTCCTCGTCCAGAGCGGTGCTGTATTTCGGCGCATTTCATCGCATATGCATCTTCTGTGGCTGTGGCTCCAGTGCGACGGTTATGAAGAGTCAGTGTCCAGGTTTTCCTTCAAGTTGTACTACCTCTTATCACCATGGCAATATATGGATGGCCGTGTCCCGTGTCGTGGGGGCATTCAGACGCCGTGCTCAAGAACCCCTCGTTCGTAGTCCCGAAAGCAACCCCCCTATTTTGTCCTCAGCCTCAGCCCCTGCTCGCAACTGGCAGTAATTCCGAGGAAATTGCAAAATAACATACCCAAGTAGTTGTTTGTCCGGACCTCTCGTGTGTGGCCACAAATCAAATCTCGTATTCGAGCCGTTGGCTCTGAGTTGACCTGTACTAGTATGGTGTACCCATCGAGCACTCTCCGTATGTCGGAACGACGTCAATTCCGATCGTCACATGGAGGCTGGGTTCCCGAGGCGAAGGAAGGTAGTCCGCGCTTTGTTCTCACCGCGAGATGATTATCACTGGATCCAACAACGAACATTTCCTTCTTTGCTTCTATGAAGGATTTCGTACCGCCGCAGACTACGAATATGAAAGAAGCGCGATCAGCGTGGAAAACTAAACGTAAAACTGAGTTTGGGCGTTGTGCCGGTTTTGGTCGACATTATTGTAATCGCGCGGGCGAATGCAATATGGTCCTGGCTCCTGAGCCGGTGTGCCTGTGTGCCTGTGAACGGGATCCAAAGGAGCTCATTAGAGATGATAGAGCTCTCCATCGGATTGATCTTCCTTGTCCCCGCGGGGCTAAGTGCTTACAGTAATCGTGACAGAAGAAGCCAAGGAAGAAGCCTCGTCTCGTGATGAGCGAGAAACCCCGAGATTTAACCGGTACAAGCTATTCGGAACTTCATTATGCCCGCGTTGACTGCCGGGCTCGTTAATTAATTTGACAACAACCGTCCGGGTAGGGGAGACTGGTAAACGGTTGCGATGGCGGTATTATCCTATCGTAATGGCTTGTGGTTATGGGAATGACTGCAACTAGTGTAGTCGTATCGTACATGGGACACTGGGATGAGATGTTATGCTACAACAAGTGTTACTATTTGAATTACAGAACGATCTGGAGACAAAAGCTGGCAGAGCGAATATCATTCAAGGACGTATTATTTTCTCTTGCTCCGTGGCTTGACATTCGGGGCTTTAGCCTTCGCCCTCGCCTTCTTCAACGCAGGTGGACTTTCGATAATCTCGACATCGGAATCTAGGCTGACCGTCGACGCCTTGCGCTTGCCCGGTTGTCTGCTGCCCACCGACGACCGCTCCATATCAGGAGGTTCATCCGATCTTGACGCTGACCCACGAGTGAGCGACTGCTGCGTTGGGCTCTGTAGTCGTGATGATGCGGCAGACTGACGGGACCAGGCCGGGGATGCCGGAGACATGCCTCTGCGCGCAGCTGCAATCGCGTGCAGGACCCCGACGTCTTCCTCTTCTCGCCGTGCCGAGCTCTCGTCCGTAAGTGGTATCCGCGTCTCTGCCCAGTCACGCGCAAAAACACTCTCACTACCGAGTGCATCATGGAAGCCACGCGGGTTCTTCTCTGAACGCACGGTGTCGCCCGTTGCCCGCGCAGCAAAAAGTTCTAGAGATAGTGAGGCATTGTTGCGTATACTACCTTCTGTGGGGGCATCGCCAGGGGCGTTATCTCCCAAGCATTCTACCCAGTCCCATGGTTGGTTCATGACGGGACGTCCAGGAAAGGTCTGTCCAGAGGGATCGAAAGAAGCATATACCAAGTCAGCCACACCTTCGTGAGGCGGTGGATATGGAAGAAGGCAGCGAAGCTGCTGTCGGTATTCGGTAGGCATATCAGTCGGAAGTTCGGCCAAGTGAAGTTGTGGGTAGTTGCGGAAGACATCAATTGGGTTGGCCTTGCTGTCAGTGGCAAGCTCTGTATAAAATGGTAAGAGATAAGGTTGGGTATAGGACTTTGACAATCAAGCCTACCATCGATAAGGTACATATAAGTATCAAGAAAGAGTGGGAAAGCAGCAGGATTGAGATGGTCCCCTGCACCATGAGCCTAATCATTGTGAAGGGTAATCGTCTCCAACAATATTTTTGGTGCTTACCAGGGCCAGGTTGAAGATGGACTTGCAAAGGTCCTCGCTGAGAGACCGAGCCTTGGCGGTCCAGACACCGCGGAAAGCCATGTTGAATTGCAGTAAACGTGCCATGAGAATGGCACCTTGCGTCGCCTGCTCCGGGGGAACATCCGGTTTTGGCATAGGCTCAGCAAGAATGGTCTCAAAGGCTTGGATCTTGCTCGCAAGAGCCTTTATGAAATTATCCTGTGCCACCGAGTCGACCACAGGCAGTGCAGTTTGGTCGTCTCTGGCAAGCTCAACGACATGGGCAAGCAGGCGGAGCTGCTCGCTCGCCACGTCGAGGATCTCTTGTACACCCTGGCTGGTCAGCGGTGTTTTCACACCCTCGAGGATATTGGCAATACAAGTGAATCCGGTGTTCACAAACTATTCCCAAATAAGCTCAACAACTATACCTGAATCCTGGCCAAGAAAGTACCTTGCATGCGATCGTTGGACCAACCCCACGGGCCATCTCCGCAACGAAGTCAGCCTCCTCAGTCGACATGTGATGGTGCATGAATTTGGCTATTAAGCGGTCGACTTTGGTGTTCCTGTTAGGCGTACCGAAGGCCAGGCGTTCACCCATTTGCTTCAGAGAGAACTGCACTTCAATTGTAGTCGCTGCCAACTTCCAAGGGCTGAGCAGCGCAGACGTGTCAAGCCATTCCGAAGATCCAATTGTCGCGGTGTCTGCCTCGTTTTGTTAGTCATGCGCATGGATATTCAACATGCAGTCATACCTGTACGTGTGACGTTGAGAATGAGTCGCAACGCATCCATCAGTGGCTCTACAAGGCTCTCGTCCAGCGCGTCATATTGCAGTGATTTATCAAAGGCATCGCGCACGGCATTGAGGTCTCGATATATCCCCTGACGGAACTCGACGGAACCACACACAGCGTCACGCAGCGCAACAGCACGGCTGCGCAGCTCGGAAGGGACATGCGGTGCATGCTCAAGGAAAACGAGCGTCGGAATGGCGCCAACGAGAAGGGAGAGATGGGGTGAGCAGAAAACGTCCTGGCGCCTCACGCGTACGCGCTGCATGTCCACAATATCGCTGCACCAGTCTTCTTCGCCGGACAGCACGAGGCGCGCAAAAATGTCATGGGCGGCGCGGAGGTATACCTCGCACTCTGCCCTGCCCGAGGCTAGGGCGCAGCTCCATAAGGGATAGACCAAGCCCTTCAAAATCGTAGTAGTTGCAAGCACGTTCTGCACGACGAGGTGCAACAGGGTGTGTGTGAGGTTTATCCAAGCTACGCTGTCAATTGATATAAGTTCCACTTTTCCGGTTTCTTGGAACCACCGAGCAACATGCTCATCGAGCCCATCAGGGAGGTGCTGGTCTATGTGCAGCAAAAAGCTAGCATAGCGTGCGTCACACGGGGCTTCAGCGTTGGCCTGGACACGCAGTGCGGCAAACGTGTTGTCCCAAATGCTCCAAGCCCAGTCTGGTGATTTGTGGTAGTGGAACCAAAGGTTGTTGGCAAGAATATATGCCGCGTCAGGTCGTGTATCATTAGAGAGCAAGAGTATTTCTGGAATTTTCTCGGGACATGGATCCGTCTCGCTACCCGAAAGACGTAAAGCCTTTAAACCACCAGTGTGAAACCCCAGACGGGATTGAGAGAGTCAACTACTCACCTGGGCAAAGCTAGTAATCTCCGTCTCGACGTTTTTGCGAGCTGAAGATTCAAGATATCGACCAGCATCAACTTCCAACAGAAACCCCAGCAATGCACGGCAGTGTATTCCTCGGCTCTTACAAGACTGGTAGGCAGCATATAGTGCCAAGGTGATGTCCCGCAGCACGCCCATACCAGCCCAAATAGGGGAGTACCGGCGCAGTATTTCCGCAACGATTGTCAGGCATTCCGATTGGCAAGGACGCTCCAAGATACCAAAGCTCAGCTGTAGTCGAAAGACCATGATGGATCAGGAGGTTGACTTGTATGGAGATTAAAACTCGTCTCACCTCAAGCACAGCGCGATAGCACTTGACCTGGGCCATCAGATCAATAGCAACAGAGTACGTCCTCACGAAGACGTGAGTGAGTGGATTATCCAGCAAGCTGAGGTGATCATCGATGAACACGAGAAGATAAAAAAAAGGAAAGGGGGGGTCACACCTTGTAAGTTGCTTCAGAAGCAATGGAAGAAACCATTGTTTGACCGTTCTGACCTGCTGGTACCGCGGTGCACCCAACAACGTGATACATGTAGATGGAAGTGGCGGAAGCCCGTTTTCATTGCCTTATTATACAGTGTATATACCGTTAGCAGAAAAAAGGGGGCAATGGGTTGGTAACGTACCGGAATTAAATACCTCAGGAAACACGAGTCGCACCTCTCTGCGCATCTCGCGCTCGTTGCTTTCCTCGGGCGTGCTACGTGCTCGCACGCCATATAACGTCACGCGGCGCTGATTGACGATCGCAAGTGTTGAGTTGTGTAACGGGATCCACTGTAAGAAGTCGCGATGCCGGGACCCGTTCTCCTAGACGCTTCGGTCAGTAGCTCGATCTGAGTGGTCGCATACCTAGGCCTACCTCTGAACACAGAAGCCCAGGCTCACATCGGGCGATCAGTCGTTGCACATACGATGCGTACGAGAAAAGCTCGCTTCTGACAAGCTCTCCGAATAGTAATGCCACCGAAGCCACATCGTTACATGTCTCATCCCGGTCTAGCCATTCAAAGAGTAAGTCCTGGAGTTTCCCATCAGGTGCAGCTGAATCTCGTCTCGCCGCCCGCGCACCCCATTGCGCTCGTGCGCGGCGGAGGATCGTGGCCGCAACATACGGACGATGGTCCCCAAATTGGAGGGGTGTGACAGACCAAGTGAGGAGACGATCGAGCTTCGCAGCGAAGGGTTGGACACTTTCGATGCCGCCGTCGAAAAAGGTGAAGGTCTCGAGGTCAGTTGTTGGTCCGATTGAATTCAATTTCTGTATGCAGAGATGAGATCAGGAGGAAACGATGGGCAATAACAGCATTCGCACTGTCACATCCGAAACTGCTTCTGTTAAACGCGCGAGCACTCGCGGTGGGAGATTACGGAACCACATTGCATCATTGCGCTTCTGAATATCAACAAAATTGTCGGCTAGCATGGTATAAATGGTTTCCGTCGGGCGAGGTGTGTGATCTTGTTTAGGGTTACCATTCAAAATCTCTTGTAGGAGCGTCGCATGCGCAATCCACATCCTCGGAGAGATGAAGGCATCGGGGATGACGAGACAAGCACGCTAAAGCAGTTCTTAGATCCACACTTACGGACCATGAAATATACATACTCGTAAGAATACTCTCAAGGAATTCTCGACCGAAGGGAGGATTTCCTTGGCGGAAGAACTTCGAATCTGTATACCTGTTAGCGGAGACAATGACAGTAGTCATCATAATTTGTACCTCGGACATCTTAGAGAGACAAGCATCCACGAATGGCCTTGAGAGAGCGCGGCAAGCCAGTATTCCGTCGAGATACTCATCCGCAAGCCGAGCCACGAAACTGGCCTGGGCTAGATTACAAGAACACATCTGAAGCACCAGCCACGATAAAAAGGTCCTATTATCCACCAAACCCTCTGAGTAGAAGCTGCGCAGCAGGTCGAGGCTACATCACGAGGTCAGTCCGCGAGCCGAGTACTAAGCAGGGGCAGCGTTACCTGTAAGTAAATCGGGATATCCACCGTGCCCTTGCATCGCTATCCGCCAATACACTCCGGAAGACGCTCTTAATGTTGAGGGTTGGACGGGGTGCACTGGGAAGGATGATGTCACCCAGCTGCTTCTTCAGGTAGCTCGTTACTACGTTTGCCCATTCAACGCTGTATTGCATCGGATCATAGGTAGGCTTATGGCGTAGGCCGGTGACCTCATTTGCACCAAAGACACGGAGGAACCAAACTGCTCGCGGGATTGCAACGGCGTTGGCGTGCAGCAGATCGAGCAGGTCTTGACCCTTCGCGCCATGTGGGACGCATTTTCCGAGCTTGTGAAGAGGCACGGAAGGATTTGCCAGGTCCGCGAACCAGGCTTGCCTCTTTGCATCGTTCGGAGTAACCCGCTGGGGAATGCGGAAGGTAGATGGCCTGCAGGGGCGCTTATGTTTAACAGACCGACAATCTCAGAAGAAACACAAACAGACATACGGGACAACGACAGCATCTGCACGGCGAGCAAAAATCTGATTCATTAGGTCCTCGAGCTCTACAACTGTATTGCCCTCCTTTGAACGTCGCCGAAATGTTTCCAGCGCTCCCCATGTTTCAGCCTAGCCAGCCAGTTCAACTAGATTCGGTCTTAAAATGGTGAAATGCACGCACAGCGACTGGAGTGGGTAGGTGTAAGCCACCCTTAACGTTTACTTCCGTTAGGATGTCTTCCTCTTGTCCGGGATGCGGAAAGTGGTATCCAAAACGACCTAGATAGAATTTACGTTAGCATTGTCTGAGAGTTGCTAAGGTATGTGCCCAAGCCCGAAGTTATGCGCAGTTCTCCCGCAAGGCCCACGGAGCCCAGAACTACCCATGACGATGGACGCACCTAGGTCCGCAGACGTGTGCGCCTCGGGTAGCCAGTCTGGCGGATGTGCCACCTGGAGTTGAAGTGGTGGCTTTACTTGTCTTGCCTCACGCATATCCTGCTATGTTGTCATGGATGTAGGGGTAAAAGGGTAAAAGGGTATAATAACGGTATGACATTCCCAGACTCGGAGAGGCGTCGGACCGAGGTCAAATTCCGAAAGCTTAGTAAGCCACTATACGTTCATTTTTAAATCTCGCAATTACTGTACGGGGACCGTGTTTTGTGCGGAACATAATGCATCCTAGAAAAAAGAGGGTTTCGAGTTTTGGAGGGGTTCGTAACCAGGGCTCCAAGCTTCCTGTTTCAAGTGTAGAGCTTGGGTCTGTGCAAGAGTCTGTGCTCCGGTCTTAAGCATAGATATGTCCCTTGGCTGGGGTTGGTAATCCGTAGTATACTCTATATAACTGTACAGTCAACAAGACTGTCAGATCTTATTTTCTACCCGAGATCCTCCACCTAAGAGAGAGAACATACAATGCTAGTTTACAAACAAACAAGAATAATAAGATAGGTCCAGTCCATCCATAACGCCAACCCGAATTTCTCCTGTGTATACAATACCAATTCCCAGCAAGACAGCTTTAGCATGTCATGACAACCTAAGCTTAAGGCCTAAGGACCTATTTCATGAATTACTCCGATTTTCATTTCTCCGAAGTTATCTGTGACGTGTCGGTCGTGTCGAGCGACAGATGTAGAACCATAACTGTCGAACTATCAAGCACCGCTTCAGCAAACTTCACACCCTTCACACCCTCCTGTAGAATGAAGAAAAGTCGCTCACCGAGAAACGTGGAGGGTGGGGCGCAGAGGCAGATTTGTCTTTGAGCTCCACAACTTGCTCGAGCGCCCTCAGGCCGGCGCGGCGATCCACCTGCCAGGCTGTGTACGTATGGCCCATCTCAAAAATCCCTTCAATCTCTTCAAGCGTGCGTCCAGCCGTCTCCGGAAACATGAAGAAAATGTGGATGAATGCGGCGAGGTTGAAGGCGCCGAACATGAAGTAGGTCTTGTAAGCAATTGTAGAGAGGCTGGGGGGGACGGCCCAAGCAATCCCAAAGTTGAACAACCAGTTCGAAGCCGTCGACAAGGCAATTGCCTTGGCGCGAACACGCATCGGGAAGATCTCCGCAGGATACGTCCACGAAACAGGTCCCATGCTTATAGCAAAGCTGGGAACAATCGATCAGCACAAAGCAGCAAATTAGGCAGAATGGGTGAACGAACCTACACACAAAGAGGTATGAACAGACGACTACACCTTTAGTGATACTACTATGGCCATGTATAACCCACACTCGGGCACCGTCAAGTACTATCCAGCGACCGAAGAGGCCTTGAAGTATGCCGACAACGAAAAGGAAGAATGCCATCAATATTGTGCCAACGAGGAGCATTGGCCGCCGCCCCCACTTGTCAATATATAGAATCGCGGGGACTGTGAATGCGACGTTGAGCACATACTGCACGGAATCAGCAATGAGGTTGCCTCGACGGGGGGTAAGGCCAGCCCCCTGGAGTACGTATATAACGTAGTACCTGGCAAAATATCATAACTGGCAACAACAGAACATAGGCACAAACATACATCATAAGGTTCACTCCTGAGAGCTGAGACCACATCTGAAGTGACGCGCCAAGGGAGACACGATGCAGGACGCCAGGTTTGAGCAGGTCAAAATACGACTTGGCACCCTCGGTTCGTTCAATGTACATCTGCTCCTTAATCTGTTCAAACTCTAGCTGTACCATATCGTCCATAGGATTTCCTTTTCCGTGTAAGTCTGCTAGCACTGTGAGCGCCTCTGCCTCTCTGAGAAAGTGTGTGTTAGACGAAGATGAATTAGGGGCTTTGCGACTGAAAGTGCGCACCTATGATGGTCAAAAAGCCATCGAGGAGATTCGGGGAAGGATAGCATTCCAATGGAAAGTATGACGGCCGGAATTGCCTGAAGACCCCATGGAATTCGGAAAGACGCTTCACCTCGGATGTAAGAACAACCAAACTGGATAAAATATTGGATGAGAATTCCCCATGTAATAGACCACTGTTGAATAGAGACGAGGCGACCGCGAATTGAGGGCAAGGTGATCTCTGCCTGATAAAGCGGGATGGTGGTCGATGCGATTCCAACAGAGACACCAGAAATAATGCGGCCAACAATTAGCATGCCGCGGTCCTGTGCGATGGCTCAGGATATGCCTGGAAAGAGGAACGCAGGTGCATACCACGGCGACACATTGCAATGCGGAGCCGATGACCCACACAATACCGGAAAGGATAACGGTCTTTTTGCGGCCGATCCGGTCTGCCACGTAACTGACAAGCAAGGCGCCGCCGAGAGAGCCAGCGGGCATGGCAGAGACAATGGCTCCCTGTACATTTGGGTCTGGCTACACTCTCACAGAGTAAGATGTCGATGTCAGGTTGAAGAAATAAGAGTCCAACATACATTGTCAAAGGTTGCCTTGTATGCGTCGTTCTGAAGGGAGTATTTACACGAGGCCTACTCTCGGTCCACGTAAACTGGACGTACACTCAGTACGCCGGACATGGACGAGATGTCCAGTCCAAATAGACTTCCACCGATACATGCGAAGGAACCGACCACATACTGTACTGATATCAATGCCTGTCTGGAAATAGCACATCGCTGAACGCTGGGACGTACAGGGTTGGATGCTATGGCAGCATTGTACTGCATGTAGAAACAGATGAGAGAAAATCGGAAGCAGATGATAATCAATTACATGCCCCATTGCCCATGTTATTGCCTGACAGAGCGAACCAGGGAGAGACAGAAGGGCGAAAGGGTGCGAGAATTACCCCGCCGCGTAGCCTTTTAAGACCAAATGAAGCCTCTGACATCATGATCTGTGCCTACTGCGTCCAAGATAGCGAAGTCCGGTGACCGGTCAACCGGTCAAGCTGGTCAAGTGTCAATCGGTCATTTCTGTACCTATAATAACCGACGGGTTGAACCTTGAAATAGAACCTATTTATGGCTTCAGTGCCAACCGGGAACATGGTTAAACATCAGCTGGTCGCCATTGCCATGTTGGATGGTTGTCAGCTGCAGGCGCGAGTCAGCCTGCGACTGACCTGCTAACGGCTGGGACAGGGTTGAGGGAGCAAGCTCGGCCCATTTGATTTGTGCGCGCAAAATTTCCTTTTTGAAATTTGTATCAATTCTTGCGAGTAGGGTAATGTTGATCCACCCTTTTTCCGTCCCGAGTAATTAACTGACCTATGCTGTGGGGTTAGAAGGTACCGAAGCAAAAAAAATCTTACATACAGTATACTTGCTCACAAAAAGCTGCCAAAAAATTTCAATATAGCCGAGAATGGCGAGGGCAGCGCGATCAGGCATCTGGGTCTGGGGAAACCAGACTGATAACCTAGGCGACAAATACCCGATGTTTCGGAGTAGATGCATCACGCTGACCCACGCACGTTGATGACGCCCGGGCCGTACATCTCATTATGCCGGCCGGCCCGCCTAGTAACGTGTCATCAATCATCAATCAGCCGACCAACATGACGCCCCAATATTCTCATCTTCTTCCCCCTACTTGGAAGTCACAAGTGGTTGCATGGCTCGATGAAGACACTCCCTCTTTTGATTACGGTGGATTCGTCGTCGGGGAGGCTCAGCGCGAGGCGTTTCTTCTAGGTAAAGGATCGAAGCGTGCCGTCCTCGCGGGCGCGCCATTCGTTGACGAGATATTCCGCCTCCTTGACTGCATGTATGTATGGGCGCCATGAACTTGCCTGCGTACATAAGCGGCTAACAAACCCCATGCAACAGCGTCGAATGGCATATCGCCGAAGGTGACGAGTTCGAACCCATAAAGCACATTGCGACAGTCCGCGGAAAGGCCCGTCACCTACTCCTAGGCGAGCGTGTTGCGCTCAATCTCCTCGCGCGATGCAGTGGAATTGCCACCGCGTGTGTCTTCTGAGTAGTCTTCCTCTCGTAGTCAAGAACTCACGTAACGTGTCTCAGCTCGAAGCGCACCAAGGACTTGGCACAAAGCTATGGGTTCCGCGGCATAATCGCAGGTACACGCAAGACAACGCCTGGTATTGTCATGCCGCACTTCGATGTCGTGCTTGATATGCTTATAATCTATTTAGGCTTCCGACTCGTCGAAAAGTACGGCATGCTTGTCGGTGGGATAGACCCTCATCGGTTCGACGTCTCGAGCATGATCATGCTTAAAGATAATCACATCTGGTCGGCTGGTAGGGTCTCACTCACCTGGTTTTTATCTTCGCGAGTTTTCTCCTCATAATGACCGGGGACAGGATCGATCACCGCGGCGATTGCGCGCGCACGCGAAGTTGGTGGCTTTTCGCTTCTCTTGGATGTCGAAGTGCGCGATGAAGACGAGGCCAACGAAGCTATCGCGGCTGGTGCTGACGTTATAATGCTCGACAATATTGAGGGCAACGAGCTGTCTTCTGTTGCTCAACGTTTACGTAACCGCTGGACAGGGGAGGGCAAGAAGTTCCTGCTCGAAACGAGCGGGGGCATAACTGAGGATAACTTGCGCGAGCGTGCCATCGCCGGTAAGTGAACCCTACGCCACGTGAAGATTGGTTGTCATTTAATGCGAGTAGAGATTGATATCTTAAGCACGAGCTCTGTGCACCAGTCCGTGCCACACATTGACTTCAGTCTGAAAATCCAACTGCCTCCAAGGTGAAGGCAAGCGACGACCCGTGTGTGTGTAGTGGGTCCTAGTAAGCTCAGTACCTTCTGTCTATCTCACATTTGATCATCTAGGACGCATAGAAAGAAGCATGAAGACACAAATAGACGTTGTGTTAGATAAACGATTGAAATTACAATCCGACGTAGGTACTTTAGAAAGATACATTAAACCCTTTCAGGACATTCAAAGTCGACAAAACCTTCCCGGCCATCATCCAAGAACCTGTCGACAACTTTATTGATGTCCTCCGCCCCAGCCTCACCCATAAAAATATCGTGCTCCGACTCGGCAGAGGAACTCAGGTTGTTGGGGAGAGCGCATAGAGGCCCCTCGAAATCCTTGCGGGTGGGAAGACCTAGCCCTGTATCGTCACGGTCTTGTGCAGCTTCCACGGCCAAACTGTACTTGGGGTCGAGGAGGCACTCCAGTGCCGCTGACTGTTCTCCCTCAGCGCTCTGCTCGTTCACCATAGTAGCAACATTTGATTGTCCTCCTTCTATAAGTGCCTTCAGCTCTTCAGACGTTAGCAAGGTTACTGGGGGCTGTTCGGGTTCGTAAGGCGGCTCCGTAGGTGCCTCTACCGTAGGTAGCGGCACTTCCCATTCAGAAATGTTCATCGTGGAATACCAACCACCGAACTGTGTCGTAGGACTTACAGTAGAGAACTCCGTGGAACTTCCTGTATTGCCGCTGCCAGGTACCTCCATTATGGACATCCCCATATCAGGTGGGCTAGGAGTCTTACTGTACGCCATCGAGTTGCTGATGGCCGTCCCCGGAGTCCGCGCATCACCTGCCACCCGAGACTTGCACCACCAGACACTTGACCTCCGCCTCAGTGTCCGTGAGTGTGTTGCGGAGGTTGAGGGTGAGGTTGTTGAGTAGAGCAGCCACACACGGCATGTATACAGAGAGCAAGTGTGGACCGGAAAAATAAAGGACTGGGCTAGAAGCCCCCGAGCAAACGGTGTAATTTGTGGTAGAGAAAGAACCATGCTAAGGAGTGACGATAGTGAAAAGACACATAGTGGTGAAGTATGCCTCATAGAAAAAATTGCGCCGGGGTGTGGTATGTCAGAATAATGGGTATTCTCAGACACGGAACCTGAGGCTTTCCCCTCTCAAGTAACTGTATCTGCGGTGCAGCCACGGTTTGGTGCGATTCCGAGTCGTTACAAAGCTCGAAGGACAACGCAAATCGACACGCGGCAGATCCAGAGTCCATGCTAGAGAAAGAAGCGGAGACGGGAGAGGACAAGAGGAGGAAGAAGTTCGATATGCCGTCTATGGCGCGGACTCGTCAACTAATATACATGTGCGCATGTTCTTACTCATTAAAGGGATACGAACGTATTATCTTATAAAGGGGGTGCGCCCTTGCACATTGTGGGTGAAAGGGAGGCTCTGCGGCTCAATGGGAGACTGCAGACGTCTTGGTAAGCGATGTAAGGTATTGCCGAGGGGGCACGTCCGAGGCGCGATCGGGTTTACACGCTTGCATATTGCATAGTAATTTACAAATGATCTAAAGTGTCAGCGCAATGAGATCAGTCCCGAGTCTTAAAACTGTCTTAAATGAAAACAAAAAGGGGAAAATGTCCAAATTTCATCACATGCAAGTTTAGAGTCAGGAACAGGGTAAACCGCGCTTATTGGTGTTGGTGCCTTGTCTCTCTTTAAAAGGCCCTTACTGTATGGAGGGAGTCTTCCCCGAATCGGTGGGGCCCGTAAGGGAAGAACCAGATCGTGGAGGCGTCTCCGTGAAAACGCTCTATTAAGCGCGGATGGTCCTTCCTGATCTTAAAACGGCCGTTCACGAGTAAGTCTACGACGAAAGTGAGGGGGGTATATACACAATCAGGATGAGTGTCTGTTTTGACTGCTTCCGGTGGTAAAGTCAAAGTTGATCTGGAAACCGGGTCGCTCTTTCCGCCACCATTGCGGATGAACCAAGCGATTCCTAGAGAAAGAGGTGTAAACTCCCTAGATGGTTTAGTTCGCTTTATTAGGCCGAGCGCGGCAAAGGAACGGAGGAACGCACGCAGTACGTGAGTGTTTGGCGTTGCGCAATCATACCCGGCGCACATAGCTGAACCCACCATTAGTAGTTTGTAAATACAGATAACGAGAGTACTCTAAGGAAGCAATTACAGATGGTGCTTGGTATTTTGTGACGGTTACCGAGCCTCAGCCGAGGACATTACTATCAGCATCCAATAACATGGTCACGCCTTTGCACCAGCAACGTTCTTCTTCTGCTCTTTCAACTGCGCGATCCTCTGAACACCAATACACAAACGGCGTTATCAGAAACGTCAACAGCAGAGTTAACGAAAGAAGCAAGCACACACCTGCTTGCGCTCCTCCTTCCTGCGCGCCATCTCCGCGGCCTTCTCCTCTTTTGTCATCCCAGCACTGCTCGACACCGATGCGGGAGAAGCAACAGGCGACGTTGCGCGCTCATTTGTTGCGGGCGAAGCCAGCGGCGTCCCGCGAGGACTTGGAGAGGGCGAGAGAGCTGCGACACGCGAGGGTCGCACCACTTGAGTGGCAAGAGTCCGCGCAGGTGTCACAACTAACGCCGGAGGGGTTGCGGGTACGGGTGGTGATGTGAGCTCCGTGACAGGGATAGGCACAGGTGGCGGTGCGGGATCTTCAAACGCTGCCCACGGGTCCTCGTCATCTGATGCGGCGCGCCAGCTCCCAACGGCGTTAGCGCCACTCGACTCTGCTGGCGCACTCTCGAATTCATCTGCGTGTCATAAGGACAAGTTAGTGGGTGTAGAGTCCTGGGAGAAACGCAAATACGTACTCCAATCATCAGCGTTAGCGTTAACATCCATCAAGTCATCGCCCCAACGCGCCTCCTCTGCCAGCCCCCCTGGCAAAGCCCCTGGAACAGACGCCTTGTGGGCACCTAGCTGCATGCCCCTAGGTCTGCTACCACTTGGTACCGGTGGCGCTGATATTTGGGTGACGAATGTGGGCTTGGTCTCGCTTGGTACTGGCGGTGGCAAGGATCCGACCGGTGTGATCGCTGACAGCATATCCGTAGGCGCAAACTATGCATGGGAGTATTAGGTAAGGAGAGGCACGAGGATAAGTTCGCTACCTTTTTGCCGATTGATGATATTGCCCAGCCTGCAAGGGCACCAGCTGCTCCGGCAGCGGAGCTAACAAGTGTGCCTTCAGCACCGCCATTTGGTGTGCTTAGGCCGAGGGTAGGGGGTCCATCGCCTGCCAGGGTAGTATCGGGCTACAATCCATCAGCGGAGCCCGATTGGACAGATGGAATGGCGAACGAACCATCTTGGTAGCGTGTTCCTCGAGTATTTGTATGAGCATTGCCACAGCCTTAAATGCCTGATCCCGTACAGTTCTACCTTGGATTAGAACGAGGCATAGGTGGAGAGATCGAAGGGACTCACTTTTCCTTGTCCACCAACGCTCCTGCTACCAGTCCCACGACCTTTCCCGCAAGCTCTTCCACGTCGAATAAGTTAGCGCATGCCATACATGTCATGAGAGCAGCTACCCGCGCCGGCGGGAAGCTATCCTTCAAGGCCTTGGCGCACGCCGCGCCGAGAACCTTGCGTCGGGTGTTGTAACCAAGTGTTGGCCCGAGGCGGCCGATGAGAATAATCGAGTTAGTGCGTATGGGGGCCTCGGGGTCGGATTGGAGACGCGCGAGATGGCGGAGGAGATCATTGTTCAGGATACGCTCAGTAAACTGGCGAGTGTGTGTTGAGGTACATGAACAGAGAGGGGGATTATGGCACACCTTATCTGAGAGAAGGCCGATGGCCTTCACAGTCGTCTCGCGGATGACCGCGACTGTGTCTGTAAACCCTGTTTGCTGTGACCCCATCGTCAATCAATTTTGGAACGCCATTACATGAACCACACAGCTCACGAGGTGCGGCCAGATCTTTTCTGACACGGTTTGCTTATCGAGTTTATCTGCGAAGTCAGGTAGCACGTCGAGTATCGCCATGCGTGTACCGCGATCTGGGTTTGCAAATAGCTTAACTACAGGTTCGAGCACGAGACCATTATACTCGTCTGATGGGACATAGGTGCCGAGCTGGATTACCAGCGGGATAATGGATGGGGCAGAGATAGACATTGTTGTATGCGTAAGGGAGGTGAGTAGGGCGGGAAGGACAAGGTGGGTCGCGAATGTTGAAGGAAGCGTAGGGGCCGCATCCTTGATTGTCCTTCACGGTAAGGTATTTCCGTCAGCTTACGCATCTTGACCCAGCAACTGACGCACCGAAGTAAGGTTGCCCTTTCTCCATCTGACATCAACCCAAAGTTCCCCAACCCTTCGCATATCTTGAACAACCTATTCTCCCGGAAAAAACCCCCATTCTCCCCAAGACTTTCCGCCATGCCGACATCAAGTAAAGCCTTGGGTGTCATGCGGCCTTTGGGGTTTGGATTGAGCATCTTTTTGAAGGAGGACCATAGTGAGGGTGGAATTTTTCCGCGTGTCGAGGGTTGGGGAGGGTTGTACGGGGGGTCAAGGAATGGCGGGTGAGAGACAGTCGGATTGAACAAGTTGAAGATGAGTAGCGCCAGCGCATACCCATCAGTTGCTGTAATTGGGCCGCTACAGAATAAAATTGACCGCTTCTGAGTTGGCGAATGAGAACACCTACTCTTTTAGTGCAGCCCATCCGCCTCTCTCATTTTCTGGCATTCGATGGATATTCAAGTCCCCAGCATAAGTCTAAGGCCCGTTATGTAATGCAGCATTGATAGGATGGAGGGAATAAAACGCACAAGAAGGATAGCATTCGGCTCCGCAGGGTCACTGAAGAGCTCAAACCCTCCGAGCTTCCATTCACCACTGGTAGAAAGGAATATCGAGCTGATGCGAACAGTACCATGGGCGGCATTACATGAGGAGTTGACAAAAGAAATAGCATTCTAGAAAATATCAGTATAAACAGGAGGTGATGGCCAACAACCAAATAGCGGCCATATTCCTAGCGAGCATTCAACTACAGAGTACGTACCGTTATACGGTGTAGTCCCCACAATAGCCAATCCTGCCTGTCCTTCACAGGCTTAGCCTCCCATGACGACAGTTCCTCGGAAAGAGGTTTGACGCGTTCCGTCATGATGTATATTATGCCATCTGCCTCAACGACGTCCATGAATTTGAGTATGTCAGGGTGTCGCGTGACGCGCAGTCTGCGGACTGCATTTTGGGCAACGGGAAATAAGTTGCGCTTTTGCTGGCTGTTGAATTCAAAAACCGATACAGATGCTGCATCATCCTATATTGGAGTCAGTATCGACGCAAAGGTTGAACGGAAGGTAAATACCCGCTTGGTTGCATCGTACAAAGTCCAGATATTAAGTGCATCCAGCGGTGGGTATTTTCTACCAAGAGAAAACGGGAGGTTGAGTCCAGACTTTTGTACAATCGAAGAGACGGCAGCAGTGCCGAGACTTCTGAGATAATCCATGTCAGCGAAGTGAATGTATGCGCACGCCGCACGCCGAGGAGGCGACTGCCACACGTGAGATTCACGTGCTTTAACTTCGGGCCGCTTCCGACCGGATAGTAGGACGCGTTTGCGGGACTGGAGTGTATTATTATCCTTGCTTCCCTTCCTTAAAATGGCCCTTAATGGGTCCATCTCCTACCCCTCCCCCATCGTCGATATCCTTGACCCAACTCCAAATGGCTTTGATGAGCCTCCAATCGAGTTACTGGAGGCTGAACTACCTGTTGTAGATGATGGCCAGGTTCAACTGAGCGATCTTGTCTCGCGTGTCGTGCAGGCATGCTATGCTGAGATGACAGAGATGGCAGAGACGTAGGTGACCCCTTGGACCCAATTCATCGGATCTCTTTTCGCACGGAAGTTGTTTCTGTCTAGCTGACCACACTTTCCACTCTTCAGTCTTCCTGGCATGTCGGATAGCGCACGAAAGCGCAAGTTGGCTGACTTTGTGGTTGCATGGAAGAAGCAGGTGGTAAAGCTCTACGCCGTCACGAAATGGTCTCGAGACGCAGACATTGTCCAGAAATGTATGGTGTGTATGCCTCTCCCCTCCATGGGAGCACCTCTAACCTACCTCCGATGAAGAATATCACGGCTTTCCTAATGAACCAGAATCGCCAGTTTGAGGATGTCGTTCGTGGGCTAACAGATGCCAGGGATAGCTTAGACGGGGCAAGGTACAACCTGAATTACCCTCTGCTAGATAGGCTCATGAGTACACACGCACGACAGGTTACGAAATCATGATCTCCTTACCTCGTTGGATGTTCTTACCACCGGTTCCTATCGGCGTCTCCCTACCATGATCAAGGTATGGCCGACAGTCAGAACGACCCGCTGAGTACTGAAAACGTGCATAGAAATCTATCATACCACCTCCTAGCTTAACTGACCATCAAGTGTCGAAGATCCTTTCCGACCTTGAATCTCTCACGCGGTTCCGCCTTCGAATGGTAGAAATCGTTCCCGTTGAAATGTCCAAATATCGCATCTGTACGTTTCTCCATTTCCACTCACTAACTGAGTATATTAACGGCTCGGAGAACAGTCGATGGACGTGCCTGGTTTACAGTTTCTAACCTTTTTGAGACTTCAATCTGTCTCAGAGGTGGAAATCAAGACGATGGATGGTTTTTTGTCCATGTAGAGTTTTTGTTCACGGTTGGGGGGGATCGTACGGGCATGCAAGGTCTGTATTCATATTGTCTCTCGTGTATTTTCCATTCATCCCACACGCAGTGTTTCCACAAAAGCCTACAGGCGCCTTAAAGGAACACCTCACAGTCGAAGCGGACAACCGCCTAGGCTGTTACCTGCCGATTCCTGAGCCCGAACAACCCCCAGACCCCAATCTTCCTCCTCCTCCTCCGGAGAGGCCCAAGCTCCCAGCAGACGTCGTTGATGCTCCATTAGTGCGAATCTATAACTTCCTACGTAAGTGCTGCTTCATATCTTCTATAAGCTGTAGCGACTTAGCAGGGCTGCAGAACTGATATCAATGTCGTACCAGTTAGAGATACTCTGGTATCAGGTGGGCCCTTTAACGTGATAGTCTTCGCGCGGTGCCAATAGGCTTCATGAACCTAGGCAGAGCGGCTTCGCTCGCTTGGTTGGGGTAACTTCCTGAAAGTTGAAATGTCCCGCGATCGAAAATCATTGAGCGTATCCTACTGGATGTGAGCTACTTTTTCCCCTATTCTTGGTCTTCGCCTATGTCATCCCTGTGTAGTCGCCACCCTCCGGCCCGTCCGCCCCCTCATGCCGCGGGCTTTCAGCTACCACTCCTCGGTGGCACTCTCCGAATCGAGTTGCTGACTACGCCTGATCCTATCCGCAAACCCCACGCACGCGTGCTTACAGAACTTCAGGACCGCGCGAAGCTTGGCGAGCGAAGACCATCTGACACAGTCGAGGGAACAACGTGGAACGTTGTATGGGAACCTGCGCCACTCGCTCTAGGGATAACATTTGCAACCGAAGGCGCTATTCCCGCACCCGGCGAGCTCACAGTGGTACGTGCACGCCTTCGTCTGAGGCATCTCAATGTGGTTTGATGATGCGCGGGCAGGACGCACAGGATCTTGATTTTGAGCGCCTGATTCGGTCGGTTATTGGAACGCACACACGCGCCATCTTTCGCGAGTTCGCAGTACGACTGCGCAATAATCCCGTATTCTCGTTGCCAGGCGCGGTCGAAGTTGTCGACGAAGGTATGCATCCTGTGTTTCTTATATGTTACACAACGACAGATTGAGATCGAGTAGCTGGTTCACAAGCCCTTCACGTCCACCTGTGTGCCGATGAAACTGTTGTTGTCACCATTGAACCGCGCACCGGTAAGATCAGCCTGCGTGATACAGGGGACCTCGGTGCGGCGGGGCGTGGGCCTTACTTCCTAGCAATTTCGGAGAAGGTGAACGAAAGTCCAACGGCATTGCTCGGGGGGCTCACAAGGTTACGCGTAAACGTATGTAGCGTTCTTACCCCGCTTAAATGCGTGTTCACGTGCTTTTAGACGATTGTCGAGTTGGCGGAACAGAAAGCAAACTATTTGGGTTTGCAGACATTCAAGCAGCGCAATTTTTCGCGCGAGGGTAGGCGTCATACCAACTTTGAGCTTCACCATACCTAATCACTCTTCCTGCCATGTTTCAGAACTCAACAAACTCGGTACCACCGTGCGCAGTCTACTTTACATTCAACTTATGCCCTTCCCTACGCACTACCTCGTTCTTGTTGTCACCGATACCGACTTTCGCTACGCGCTTATCAGCGTCAGGATCGTCCCAGAAGGAATATATCAAAGCCTCGTTATGGAGGACATCGGATGGCTGGATGTGGAGAGGATATGTGTGCGCGGGCGAGAGGCGAGAACGCAGAACGCAATGCGAGGGGCAGGGTTCGAAAGCCGTGGTACAGAGTCGTCGAAGTCAGTTCTCGGGATCGGCCGCAGCGCGATGTTAGCTGACGGTTTACCAGATTCAGATTGGAGACCACGGTCCTGCGCGAACTCTATATTTATTGCTGGTAACACCTTCGCCCTCCTTCCGCCGCATGCAGGGCTAATCGTGCTCGTACAGCGCCCGTGTGGCACACACGAAGGTTGAGAATCAGCTTAAGAGGCTCGACATCCGATTCTGGCACGTATACCCTTCATCCCCCACAGCCGGTGCGGCACCTGTCAATGTCGTCGGCGCGGGCCCACCTTCCGTGTTCGGCTCCCTCCAGAGCACCCTCTCGCACGCAATCCCTGCGCTGCTTATCCAGTCGTCTGACGTTCTGCGTGACTCAGCCGCGCGCGACGCGGCAATGTCAAACATCCGCGTTGTTCCCCTTGCGTGGTGGACAGCCGGCGCAAAAGCGAAAGGCCCCAAGGTTGTGACGTGTGTCAAGCTGCGGCACGTGCAGCAGCTGGTCGGGCGACGGATTGCGACGGCGTCCTCGCAGGGCGTGCTGCGACCGTCAAGACGTATAGTGTACGACGCGCACGAGGCATTGGTGTGCTTTCTCTCGGATGAGGTGGAGGGGTGTATGGATGAATTCAAGGAGGAATGGGAAAGCGTATCCAAGATCGTAGTCATCGCGCGCGAGGGTATGTCTGCGTCTCCTTCAATTACGTATGATGGGCTGACGTGACACATGCACAGTTGTCAATATGGCAAAGGAGAAGCAGTGGGAGGATGTGCGGCTGCTCTCGTTTGACTTGCAAACCGTTGAGTTCACATATGCATCGGTGCGTATCACGCCATCTCCGATTTACCAAAGCTCATGTTGTTTAATACAGGACTACACGCTCTCTATTTCCTGCAAGGACCAGCTGCTCACAGGTGGTTCATACCACCTCCGCTTTGGCCGTCATCCGTCCCGTGATGAGGCACATGACCACCGGCCAAACCCGCACGCCGAAGCAGAGCATTTCTTTCATGCACTCCTACGCCATGGGCGGCTCGCCGATGCCCTCCCAGCACTCGTCTCCGTCCTACGTGATACGGTACCCGTGCTTGAAGTTCTCGCGCGCATTCCAGCCCACGCGGTACCCAAGGCTGCTGGCTGGTGGCGTGTGATGTTCAGCCCAGACAGGAGTGTCGCCCGGCATGCGCTCGACTTTCGTGTGCTTACGGGCTCGCGTGTGGTGCTATTTGATGCGTCCCAGTCTCTTTTCCGTAGTGCGCCGTTGTCCCAACAAGAGCTGCAACTGCAACAGGACGGCAAGTCAGGAGCGTTAGTCGCCCCGTCAGTAGGCTTCCGTCCAATACCTGAGCTTGGCAGCGCCGTTTCTGATGCCGTCGTGGCGGGGCGCGGGCGCGGGACCGTTGCTGGTATCGGTATCGGCGTTGTTTGTGGCGCGGCGGACGTCGTTGTGGTCAGTGAGGCATTTTGGAGGAGCATCGCGCGTATCAGTGGGCCCAGCAGAGACGTAGTCGTGAAGATGGAGGAGGGGGATTGATAGTCACACCACAGCATTACGTTCCGATATACCAGGGCTGCCTGAGCTTTCAGGCTCTGCGTAATTTATTTCGCGATTATTCTGCATTTGCAATCGAAGATACGTGTTGGTTGATTACACTAAATTACATGTTGTCTGTGGAACGCTGTATGCTGGTGGGTGGGTAGATGATTACTTGATATCAGCTAGTTGTAGCTCGTCGATGGGCACGCGGACAAGGCGACCTCCAGGAGGCACAGCAGCGTCAGTGTCTACCCAAGCACCATCGGTTGCTGCCACTGATGATGATTCCCGCGCTGCTGCTGTGGAGATACAAGCCATGATGTAGGTTACTATATACTGGAACAGAAGAGATGAGAACTCCACGTACCGAACATATTCAAGATGTGGAACATCTGCGGCCATTGCGCGAGCACCTGGCCATGCACTGCAATAACACCCCCCCCAAAAAAAAAAACCAAAAAAAAAACACACCCACCCGAGCGAGACGGTGATCCAAGCCCAATCAAAAAATCAGCAACAGGAACGACCAAATAAAAAAAAAGATAGAGAGGGCGAGCAAGCGCTAGCGCCAGCTAGGCACGTACCGATGCCTGCCTCGGCCATCGCCTCGCAATCATCCGCGAGGCCATCGAGCCTCCGTCGGAAGAGCGCGGCCGCGCGTCCCAGCGCGTCGACTGCCTCGAATTCCTTTTTCTTGTCGGCTAGTCGGGCGAGGAGCGTCGCACTTGGGGGTTGTTGTTGTTGTTGGGGGAGTGAGCCTGGGGCGTGGGAGGCGCGGGTGGTGGATGGACGCATGGGGATCGGGCGCCGCTGGGGGTGGAGAATAGGCGGGATGAGATATGAGACGTTGGTTTGTTTCCCGGTGCCGCTTAGACCTTAGACGGCTTAGTGTGCTTACGTACTGCTGTACGGGCGGGCGGCTGTTGCGGGGCACAAGTGGAAGGTACAAGACTGGTACAAGTGGAACTTGTGCTGTAGGTAGGTTCACCCTTGTCTGACCTAGATTTGGGACATTTGGTTCTGTACCAAGACTGGTATCTCTTGTAATATGCTCGAATTCTCTCTGGCATAACTTGACGTATCGTCTCATCTCGAACAGAGGGCCTGCGCAGTTCTCCCCTGGTCCCTGGTAGCCGACAGATCCTATGAGCATCAACTGTTTCTCCGCTCAACTCGTGGGCCACCGATCATTTCACTTGATGCGGTTGCCTCACGTGGGCTTCAATTTTATGCCCTTTTCGTTACCGTTCCTAGTAAGTACTGTTTCAATGGGTTTTTTATATGACACACAACTTACTCCCTGGTTCGTGCAAACCACCACGACCACATCTTATGGCCTTTGTGGCATTCACCCTACAGCAGCTTTGGTCGTTGACACATTCTGCCACCACTATTAAACACCGTCACGCGACGGCTAGCAGCTGACATTACGTTCGCTTTTGAACGCCGTTTCCGCTCATTACCCTCACAGCCAGCCCTTCCGCTTCAGCCCACCAACGTGCATCGTCATCTGCGTATTCTCCTACTCCTACTCCTCATCACCACCCCAACAAAGTCATGCAAACGCGGCTACCAATGAGATACCACTGCACGGTCCAAAGGCCCAGATTGCTCGTCAGTAGTCCCCAAAGCGCCGCCCTACCTCGCAGAATCGCCTCAGGCGTCTTTTTCGTCAACCCGGATGATGATGACAAACTCAACAACAACGGCAATGACGCCCTACTCTCGAGTAACATACTGGTCAATCTGGGGATCACGCATGCCGTTGTTCCGCGCGGGTCCGACGTCCGTTTTTCGTGGGGGATGAAGGCGCTCTTCGTCGGCCCACAAGACCCGCTCTCCAAAATCGTCGCGTGGATGCGGGCAGTCAGACGGCTCGGCGCTCATATCATCGTAGGCGACTTTGCCGCTGCCGCTGGGTACCTCGTCGTCGAGCTCGGCCTCACACCGCGTACCGCCTGGCTGCGGATAGCCCGCGGAATTCCGCCCGTTGGCGACTTTGTGTTAGCGCGGCTGTGCGCGCTCGCGGTTGTACACAACAAGAAGGAAAAGGATAATGGGAATGAGAAGGAGAACGATAATGGATCTGCACTTAGAACATCGGAGCGCGAGCGCACTACTTGGAACGGGGATGGTCAGACTGGGTGTGGGTATCAAGGCATGGGTATTTCATCACGGTCGTGTCGGAGGCAACGGTTTAGAACACGGACAGAATCTGGACTGAAGCACGTGGTTGTTAGCTAGTATTGTAAACTAATGTTGTTCGAATCAAAGTATAATACGTACAGTACGGGGTTTTAGGATCATGAACTTGTTTTGTTCCTCATCACGGACACCAATGATGACCGCGACAGCTCGGCCACAGGATTGTATCGGTGTTAGCCTACTGTAAAACTCAAGGTAAAACTCGAGCTTTTGTCTTCTGCGCATTGCATCAGGTACGTTCCGTAGTCCTTGCATCCGGGAGGTAGACTGACACGCTCCGGCGAGAGCTGTACCTGCCAATTATGGGGCCTGAACCCACCAAAGTGCAGCGCCGACGCCACGATCGGCACTTTCCCATAACCGGAGAGGACAACGAGTCAAGCAACGAGTCGTGGGCCCAATTTACATCCCCTCCACTTTGCGGCAAGCGTCATCCAGCGACGTTATGCGAATCACACCTATCAGAAATTCTACTGTAGTCGATTTTTGGTGATATTCGTTACGGAAAGATCATTACAAAACTCAATCCTCCAGCCAGAAGTTCCGGCATTACGACCCATTTACGTTCTCACCCACCACGGGATCAATTGGGTTTGACCCAAGCTCTCGGTGCAAGGTGGTGCACAGCCAATCACCACTCATCAGCCTCCTTTGTTATATCACGGGCCGCCGAGGGTTATCACTGTTCTCACAGGTCTGTCCTCTTTCACCCCGATAGGCGCACCCGAGCGCTGACCAAATTCACCTTGACTCTTCTCGATGTGATGGAACAGCAAATTGGCGCACGCCTCCCGCCATGTGTTTGCACTGCCTTGCTCCCATCGAGGGCCTTAAGCGGCCCTATAAACGGGTTTTCGTTGAGATGCACTTTTTCACCTTCTCCTGACACCTATCAGCAAGATGGTCAACTGGCAAGATCCCTCTCTCCTTTTCAACGACTACAGTGCGCCCCGTGGTTTCCTTGTCACAATATCGCCCTGACACTCACCTCGTAGTTGCCCTGATCAAGTTGAATCACGCCCTCGCTGGTATCTTCATGTCAGTTGAGGCTCAACCCCCGAAAAGCGCGCACTGACATGAACTTACGATAACCTCAGCTGGGAGATTGTAACTACGCTCAGCTTTGAATGGGACGTCTTAAGAGGAAAACGGCCATATAGGTGGACAATATGGGTGAGTTCTTTTAAATTATGGCACATTACTACCACCTCAACGAAAGTAGCTATATCTAGGAACCCGCTACACAGGCTTACTTACTTTTATTATCTTCTTTATCGATACCGATGGCCCCAGGGTTCCCTGTTTTGTAAGTTTTGCGCCTTACTGGGTCCTGGGTGGTGATCGCTTTAACTTTTCTCTTAATAGCCATTCATGGTCACAAATTTTGTAAGGGCGTAGTACCTATCACCCAATCCTTCCCTCTTTAATGCGATTTCAACCCCCTCAGGCGTTGCCCTATGCCAGTTGGGCATTCGCTTCTTTAATTATCGTCCTCCGCGTGCAAGTCATTCCCTGGTACCGGGACACTTGATGGTCCTCATTGTGTCTTTTTTTCAGAACCGCGATATGGAATCGCAATATCGCCGTGTCGCTACTTGCTTTCGGCGTATGGGCGGCTGGTCTTGCTTTTAACATCCGGAGTACGTCTTTTTTGCATCCCCAGTTGTCATTCGTATTGTCATCTCATTTTTCGTATCTGTACTTGCAAAGGCTTGACAATGGTGCGAAGTTTCACAGAACTTCCCATTTTTGAGGCTCTGTACTCATGCGCACACAAATTAAACAGGTTAAACCGGAATTCAATCCCCTGGTGAATGCCTGCATCGTCATACACACTCATGAGGGCCTCGCCAACTCTATCGCTGTTCTCGTGGCAGACATAGTGCTCCTCCTGACCATGCTGATCGGGCTCTTGCGACATGCGAACAAGAATCCATCCGGTGTATGGAACCTGCTTTACCAACAGGTGACGTCCAACCGCTTATCTTCTCTTGCTTCGACTTCGAATGCTGAATCCCTTCTAGTGTATAATCTGGATAGTCGTGGCCGCGATTGCAGAGATACCCACTGTGGTCAGTCTCATTTCCACCGTTTTAATAGCACTCAGCTCAACATTTTGAAGGTCTTCCTTATTCTGGATTTGAATGGTGCGTATTTTCCCGCGCGTGCGAGCGAGGGCGGCACTGATAGCACTCTCTGACAGATGTTTGGAATGAAGTACGATTTATGTCCCTCTGATTTCTTTTGGTCGGGTGCTGATTCTGCTACATCAGATGTTCGCTGGGCCAGCAGGTAAGCGATAAAAGTAAATTCGTCGAAAACTCGCTCTAAACCGAGGCCTTCTTAGTGACCATTCTGTTCGTCCTCTTTCTGTCTTCCCTCCGCACAGTCAGTGGCTCTGACCCGAACCCCGCAGATCCATCGCTGCTTCCCGCATGTACCGCTCTCTATCTAAACACGGATCCATCACCGAATCTGTATCTGTGTACGTATCGCAAACTATTGACCCAATGGTCGTTCTCGACTCAACCCCCCTTTCTTCCGCTCTGTTTCCCCTCCTCTTTTAGCTCATCTAGTCTACCCCAATTCTCGACGAAGGTGTCTGTCCCAGGCTCTGCGCACTTCAGGGGGACCAATACTTTCGGTCCTATAAGTTTTGCGTCCGCCACCCAATCGGGGAGTACTCGGTCGGCGCACGAGGCACCAGTGTTCTTGCCTGCGGATCAAGTATTACAAGTGGAGTTTGTTCCAAATATGTCAGATTCCAGCATTTGGCATGAAAACAGGGCTAGCGAGGTTGCATTCAAGCATTAGCCCTTCATGTGAAGAGCAGATGGGCAGCGATGCGAGTCCCCTCTTATTTTTCCTTCTTCGCCCCTCCCTTCCTTCCGTTCCTCCCTCTTTTTTGTTTATTTACCCGTGAGGTTAACTTATTACGACGATCACTTCAAATTGTATACCTTTACACTTCTGTTATTCTGTAGTCTAATCAGACGATAACCAAAGGCAGGTTATTCTTGGCAACTTGAAGAGTTTATCAATGGGTTCACTGTTCCGAAGAACGAGGTGCCAATCTATACCATCCTCCCTCCTCGATAGCACAGCAATCACGAGTCAAGACGGATCACGCTACAATTTCAACGAAGTCTCAGGCTGTGCATCTACTACCTTTTTGGGGCCTCTCCGGTGTCACCACCACCACCTCGTGGCGCAATGGCCCGCTCTCGATCGTTCCCTACCGGGGGTGCAACCCCCGGTTTCTGCATTCTCCCTTCGACACCGCATAATTCACGCGCCCTATACAGTATTGTTAATGGGTCCCCTGTGGCGGGCGCCCTTTCATATTTCATTTCATTAACCAACCTGGGTGTCAACTGACATTCCTCCGCCCATAAGGTAATTTCCGTTTGGGGAGTCATCAAGTGTCTCTGCCTGCGACAAGACAAGTTCACCAGATAGGTGTCTTCCGTGACTTTCCCCCATCGCTACCCCTCTCCCCCTACGCCTCCCCCCCCCCCCCCCCCCCCAGGGTGTATAAAACGCAAAAAAAACCATGTGTCTATTAACACAATCGCCGTTCAAGTCCACACGCGCACGGCGTTTTCTCCACTACACCCCACCACCAATCCACCACCACCCCTTCCTCCTACCCTAGCCGACCAGACAATGAGTTTCCCCTCAAAAGCACCCTCGATCCTCCCACCAGGGCTCAAACTCGGCATCTTCGCAGGAGGCGGGCCCTTTCCGCGACTCGTAGCACCCGGTATCATCGTAGGCGATCGGGATCCATCATCACCCCTCCAACTCGGGCCTGGCTCCTCTCTCTATCCGCAATGACAACTTGGACTGACGCACGTGCTGGCGCATTCCGATTCTGCAATCTTTGGTGGCTTCCCAAGTATGGTCGCAGCAAGACGGAAGCTGCTGCAGCAGTAGCAGTAGCGTGACGTTGCTTGTCATAGGCGAGCGGCAGACCCTGCGGGAAGCGGACGAGTTACTCGTGCGCGTCGCGTACCCGCGTGGCCGTGCCCTCCTCGGCGGCGAGCCGTTCGTCGCGGCTGCTTATTTGATGGCTATTGAGGCAGGTTTAAAACATTGCAGCATCCCCGCACGATTTGTGTCATAACTGGCCTCGAAAGGATTGCCGAGAATAGATCAATGGCCAGGCGAGTGTATTCATCGAGAGCTAGGTTAGGTGGTGCACGGAGCAGATTACGAAGGCGTTCGATTGCCTCACCAGAAAGACCAAACGCAGGATCGTCCAAGGTAGCATTCTGAAGTCCCTTGGTGAATTAAGCTGTCAAACTAAGGCTGTTGAGATACATTATCCCCTGATACCAAAGGTCTTTGACGTCACTCGGTGGAACGTCGGGTGTGTTTGGAGTGCCAGGGCCAAGATCTGACCCTAGATCGTCGAGGTCTTGCTGGGATGGTACCTACGTCTCGTCGGGCTCCAAAGTGGGCCCTAGAGGACTGGGAGGTGGTACAAAAGCTGTATTGTCCTAATGCGTAACTGTCAGCGTTGTGGAATGTACTGGGGTAGCGATACACCGACAGTAAATTTCTCCGAGTCGTCGTCCGCGGAGTGGTATGTGCCTTCTCCCCGAGGACCACTCGTACTAACATCTTTGATTCCATCGGAATTTCCGATTGCATGCCTGCGGGACCACTGAGGGGTCCGAGATGCCCGAGATGGGTAATACTCACCAGTTTCCTTTGATATGTCACGGTTATAATTGTTCTCACAAGTCTATCCTCCTTCACTCCGATAGGCGCACCCGAGCGCTGACCAAACTCGCCATGACTCTTCCCGATGTGATGGAAAGCATGGAACAGCAAATTGGCGCACCCTCCAGTTATGTGTTTGCACCGCTTGGGTACCATCCGAGCCGAGGGCCTTAAAGTCTAAAGCGGCCTTATAAACGGGTCTTTGTTGAGATGCACTTTTCGCCTTCAAACGCCTATCAGCAAGATGGTCAACTGGCATAATCCCTCTCTCCTTTTGAACGACTACGGTGTGCCCCGTGGTTGCCTTGTCACAATATCGCTGACACTCACCTCATAGTTGCCCTGATCAAGTTGAATCATGCCCTTGCTGGTATCTTCATGTCCGTTGATACTCAAACCCCGGAAAGCGCGCACTGATATGAACTTACGATAACCTCAGCTGGGAGACTGTGACCACGCTCGGCTTTGAATTGGACGTCTTAAGAGGAAAACAACACTACAGATGGACGATATGGGTGAGATCTTTGCAACTACAGCGCGTCATCACCACCTCAACGAAAGTAGCTATATCTGGGAACCCGCTACACAAACTTACTTACTTTTATCATCTTCTTTATCGATACCGATGGCCCCAGGGCTCCCTGTCTTGTAAGTCTTGCGCTGTACTAGGTCTTGGTTGGAGATCGCTTTAACTTTTCTCTTCATAGCCATTCATCGCTACAAGTTTTGTAAGGGCGCAGTACCTATCACCCAATCCTTCCCTAATGCGATTTCAACCCCCTCAGGCGTTGCCGTGTGCCAGTTGGGCATTTGCTTCTTTTATTATCGTTCTCCGCGTGCAAGTCATTCCTTGGTACCGGGACACTTGATGGCTCATTGTGTCTTTTTTTTCAGAACCGCGATATGGAATCGCAATATCGTCGTGTCGCTACTTGCTGTTGGCGTATGGGCGGGCGGTCTTGCTTCAAACATGCGATGTACGTCTTTGCATCCCCAGTTGTCGTTTGGCTTGTCATCTCATTTTTCGTATCTGTGCTTGCAAAGACTTGGTAATGGTGCGAAGTTTCACAGAACTTCCCATTTTTGAGGCTCTGTACTCATGCGCACATAAATTAAACAGGTTAAATCGGCATTCAATCCCCTGGTGAATGCCTGCGTCGTCGCACACACTCACGATGCCCTCGCCAACTCTATCACCGTTCTCGTGGTTGACATAGTGCTCCTCCTGACCATGCTGATCGGGCTCCTGCGACATGCGAACAAGAATCCATCCGGTGTATGGAATCTGCTTTACCAACAGGTGACGTCCAACCATTTCCCTTCTCTTGCTTCGAATGCTGAATTCCTTGTAGTGTATAATCTGGATAGTCGTGGCCGCGATTGCAGAGATACCAATTATGGTCAGTCCCGTTTCTGCTGGTTTATTAACATTCAGCTTAACATTTTGAAGGTCTTCCTTATTCTGGATTTGAATGGTGCGTAATTTCCCGCACGTGCGAGCGAGGGTAGCGCTGATAGCTCTTCTGTTCTGATAGATGTTTGGAATGAGGTACGATCTGTCTTTCTATCGTTTCTTTTGGTCGGGGGCTAATTCAACTGCTACGTCAGATGCTCGCTGTGCCAGGAAGTAAGTGATAAAAGTAAAATCGTCGAAAACTTGCTCTGACCGAGGGCTTCGTAGTAACAATTCTGTTCGTCCTCTTTGAGTCTTCCCTCCCCACAGTCAGCTCTGACACGAACTCCACAGATCCATTGCTGCTTCCCGCATGTACCGCTCTCTATCTAAACACGGATCCATCACCGAATCTGTATCTGTGTACGTATCACAAACTGTCGACCCAATGGCTGTTCTCAATCCAACCCTCCCCCTACCTCCTTTCTTCCGCTCCGTTTTTCGCTGCTCTTTTAGTTCATCGAGTCTACCCCAATTCTCGGGGGTGTCTGTCCGCGACTCTGCGCAAAGCAGAGGGGTCAATACCTTCGGCCCTGTAAGGTTTGCGTCCGCCACCCAATCGGGGAGTGCTCGGTCACCTGCAGATCAAGTATTACAAGTGGAGTCTGTTCCAAATATGAAAACAAGGCTAGCGAGACTACATTCAGGAATGTTTAGCCTCTTCATGTGAAGAGCAGATGAGCACCGATGCGAGTCCCCTCTCATATTCCCCTTTTCGCCCCTCCCTCTTACCCGTGAAGTTAACTTATTACGGCGGCCACTTCAAAATTGTATACCTTTACACTTCTATAGTCTGATCAGACGATAACCGAGGCAGGATAATCTTGGCAACTTGAAGATTTTATCAATGGGTTCGCTGTCCCGAAGAACGAGGTGCAGATCTATATCATGCTCCCCCATCGATGGCACAGCAATTGCGAATCGAGGCCCATTGTGCGGATCACGCTACAATTTCAACGAAGTCTGCATCTACTACCTTTTTGGGACCTCTCCGGTGCCACCACCACCACCTGGTGGCGTAATGGCCCGCTTCCTCCTACCCCAGCCGACCAGACGCTGAATTTCCTCTCAAAAGCACCCTCGAGTCTCCCACCGGGGATCAAAACTCGGCATCTTCGCAGGCGGCAGGCCCTTCGCGACTCGCAGCACCCTGTATCATCGTAGGCGATCGAGCGCGCCTGGACCCGGTTCCTTCTCCTCCCCCTATGCGCAACAGACTGACGCACGTGCTGGCGCGTTCCGATTCTGCAGACTTTTGTGGCTTCCCAAGTATGGTCGCAGCAAGACGGAAGCGGCGGCAGCAGTATCATGACGTTGTTGGTCATAAGCGAGCGGCAGACCCTGCAGGAAACAGTCGAGTTGCGCGTGCGCGTGCGTACCCGCGGGGGCGTGTCCTCCTCGGCGCCGGCGAGCCGTTCGTCGCGGCGGCTTATTTGATAGTTATTGAGGTCCGCGATTTGCAGGGTGCTTGGCGTCTCTTTGCTGGCGAGATGCTCGAGTCCCGGTGTGTTCAAGGAGGTGCATGGGGTACTGAGTACGTTTGCGAGGGATGTAGAGAAGGGGAGGAAGCTTGCGAGGGGTGGTGAAGCGAAAGCGGCGGCGGCAGGAATCACAAACATCCACTGCAACCGCCATGCAAGCGAGGAAGAAATCATAAAATATCGTGTTTGGAAATGCTTCTGCCATCGAGCAATGTTGTTTATCATTCCAAGTAGTTCCTACTCAAGCATTGATTTTCACAACACGCACGCGACGTATGAGACAGTCCTAACATTCATCTTTTCGCACATTCTGGACTATTGATATGTACTGGTACATAATAAAACAACCAACGAGAAAAAATTGTGGGACGAACGAAAGCGCGCGAGAGGCTCGGATGCCCCCGACGGTGATGCTAAAAATAGGTGATATCCATTCGAAAGAGGAACAAAATTTATGGAATAAAGAAAACTGACGCTCTACAGTTGTGGTCCAGCGTGCCGCACTTTCTCATCCACGTCATTCTCGTACAGCGCGAACGCCTTCTGGAACATGCCAGCAAGCTTACGGACTTCGCGCTCGAACGCGGCACGGTCCGGCCACGCAAGAGCGGGATTGAGCAGTTCGCGCGGGACGCCCTCGATCCCGGTAGGGATCTGTAGGCCGAAAGTCTCAAACGTCTCGTACTGCGCGTTCCTGAGCTCGCCCGAGTGTACCGCATCTACGATACGCCGCGTCACCGCGAGGGGGCAGCGCTTACCCGTGCCGTACCTGCCGCCGGTCCAGCCAGTGTTGATCAGCCAGCAGTCGACTTTATGCTTGTCCATGCGTTCTGCGAGCATCTCGGCGTAGCGACCGGGCTGCGTCAGACGTTAGGTAATGAGCGGCAATGGTAAATAACCCGATGAGAGTAGCAGACTGACCGGGAGGACGATGAAGGGGGCAGAGTAGCATGTCGAGAATGTCGGGATGGGCTCAAGAACGCCATCTTCTGTTCCCGGAGTCTTGCTAAAGAAGGGGGAGAATGAGTGAGCCCCGGATCAAACTCAACAAGAATCGGACGTACGAAGTGTATCCCGCTAGGAAGTGGTAGCTTGCTTGCTCGGGCGAGAGCCTACTCACGGGCGGGAGCACACCAAACGCGTCGCATGTAAGCATAATGATGTTGCTGGGTTGGCGGTTGACCGTGCACGGTATATGCGCGTTCGGGATAAATTCAATCGGATACGCGCAGCGCGTGTTCTCAGTAATGCTAACGTCGTCATAGTCGGGCGCCCGCGATCCGGGGTTGTAGACGACGTTCTCGAGGATGCTGCCAAAGCGGATCGCATTGTAGATCTCAGGCTCCTTCGTGGCAGAGAGGTTGATGGTCTTGGCATAACAGCCGCCCTCAATGTTGAAGACACCGGTGTCGGACCAGACGTGTTCATCATCACCGATGAGAAGGCGCCGCGGGTCAGCACTGAGCGTTGTCTTTCCCGTTCCAGACAAACCAAAAAAGAGTGTCACATCACCCTTGTCGATGCCCACGTTTGCAGATGAATGTAGTGAGAGCTGACCGAACTTGACAGGCTGCAGGTAATGCTGTGCGATAAGAGAGCGTCAATCTTCATTTCGGAGCACGCAAAAGATGCTGTGGCAGTGCACTTACCATGACGGAGAAGACACCCTTCTTCATCTCCCCGGCGTATTCCGTACCCAGGATGACCATTTCCATACGCTTGAAGTTGATCTCGACAGAGGTGGTACTGCTCATGCCCTTGGTAAAGCGGTTGGCAGGGAACTGACCCGCGTTGTAAATGATGAAGTCAGGCTCGCCAAAGTTTGCCAGCTCTTCTTCCGTCGGGCGGATCAGCATGTTGTTCTGGACGATCATTCATAAAGGGCGACTAAAAAGCCACGAAAACTTGACGAACCATGAAAAGAGCGTGATATGCGCGAGCGCAAATCACCCGAACTTTGATACGGTATTTGGTATCCCACTGTCACTTGTTTAAGGGGACAATCACCACACTCGACGAGTGAGAAACCTACCCCTGCAAATCCATCGAAAACGTACACGTTGTCGCGCGTGTTCAAATAATCGATAGCACGTTCACGATTGATTTCGAAAGTGTCTAGGAGAAATGGCTGTATAGACGAGGAGGCAAGAGATTGATAGACATGACATACGCTCGTCCATCTTGATGTTCACACTTCCCCACCAGATGTCATCTTTGCTGGTGTCCTCGTAGACAATGCGCTTGTCCTTGGGAGAGCGACCGGTCTTCTTGCCAGAGAAGTTGATAAGAGCACCGGTGGAAGAAATGATGGCGCCCTCATTGCGGATGGCGTCCTCATAGAGCAGGGCAATAGGCGCGTTGCGCTTGAGGGTAATCTTCTCCATGTCGAAACCCGCTTGAGAAAAGTACTCAAGGTCGCGGCCGATGACTAGGTGCAGATGATCAGGACCGGTGGTTGAGATGTTAACATCGGCGAGACATACGTTTGGAGACAGCCTCATTGTCGAATGATTGTGCGTAGTGCTTGTGGAGGATGTGAGGGGTCACGTAGGGAGTCATAGAGTGTGTAGGCATCTTGATGGAAGAGAACTAGAGACAGATGAGTGGGCGGTTGGGCAGGCACGCGGGGGAAATTTTATGATTTATATGCGGGAGGGAGATTGCACCGAGATCCGTCGCAGGCGCCATAAACAAAACACATGATAGGAGCGAAAGCGGAAAAGTCACTCACGAGCCGGGAATTTGAGGGCGACAGGGACAGTATTCTGATGCGCTGTCGAGAGACGTACGGGTTTGTATATGCGAGTGAATGGAGTATGGGACTTGAGCGGACGAGTTGTCTTATACTGGACCAGCTGCCCAATCTCCAAATAAATACTATTTTCAATATCCACAGGATCCGCCTCACCGTGCTTTAGCGACTGTCAGCGTCTTCTGCTTTGTGGGAGTGGTGTTGCGTGATGCTGTGTGTTTGGTAAAGGGAGGGAAAGAGACTAGTGCAGGCGTCTATAGAGGTGATCATGCCCGGGGCAGCGTGTAAAGCCCCTGCCAGCACACCACATGGTGCTCAAGCATGGCGAAACTCTCTCACCTACACTCCAGTGGCGCCACGTCGACCAATGTACAGTACAGTACGAGACCTTTACATTTACCTATCTCACTCGTGCTTCAAGGTCGCCGTTACAATAAAATTTCTGGACGTCTGCCAGCCGGCTAATGCCTTTGACCGACTTTCCATTCCGTATTCGATCCACCAGATTTAGGTCAAAATTTTTGCTTACAACTTACACCAAAAAAGGGGTCCAAGATGTCCCAACGAGTGCCATCTTTCGAGAAGGTTGATCGGATTTTTCGGTCGATCTCTACGTCATTCCTTCCTTGCGACAAGATGTTGTCCGAGGGGTTTCACGTTCATGATGCTGGCAACCGAGAATGTTTCTGTCCACCGATAATAGGGGCGGCGCGATGCTGTCAGCGGTGTCATCGGTGGTCATCAAACCCGCGGTTTATCCCAGGAATTTGCCGGATGGGCCGCATTAAGCCGGGGCAGAACACACTGCCCGAGCCTCCACATGTGCTCGAGAATTGGAAGAACCGCACATAACACGCGACAGGTCTTCCCACCTCAACAACCACGGGCGTCGGCCTGGGCCGACTCGGAAGGCTAGCGGAGTTTATTCTCTTCTTTACTTATGGCGTGGGGTCGTGTGCTGGCATTTCTGCCATTTGTAATGGGTTGATTCGTCCTTATTCTGGAGCACACCGGTACATGCTACTGCATTGAGTAAGCCAGATCTTGCCGCCCGTTAATGCATGACGTCACGTGGACAGTGCTTTCAAACCCACAGGAGTGTTGCCTTCATTTCCATTTCGACCGGACCTGTAGCAGTAGTAGCCGCCAACGGTTCTTGAATCCGACATTCGTCAGCAAGAGCCTACAGACAGCAGATTGCCCTCTCCTCTTTCTAGCTTGATCCTTTCTCCGAGTCCTTTCTATCAAAGAACTTCAAGAAGTCTCATACTCTCAGAGCCTCAAATATGATATTTCTGCTCTCCCCACACCCAGTTCAGGGGTGCCACGGCACATGCGTGCGCACAGACATAAAAGCGGCTCCTGCTTCCGCGAGATGACAAACAACCAATATACCCACCTCTGTCAACCTCCGCTCCCCACTCGGCGTCGCATACCTCATAAGCCACCGGGTCCTACCACAAACTGTTTCACGACACTTCCCCCCTTTGCTTTCCTCCTTGACCCTTGACCTTCAACGAACCTCTAATTTCTTCCATGGAGAACGCATCCGTCTCAATCCCGGCTCCATCAAAGCCATGGTCCACTGACGAGTTTATCGTCCGCCCACTCACCTCAGCGGACATCCAAAATGTCCGTGCACTATACGTACGTCACTACTACACCCTTAATCCAAATACCAAATAGTTTAATCGTCATTCTCCAGGCTGAGCTAGCGCCTTCCTTCCCCGCCCTACGCCCGACGTTCTTCCACCAACTCCTCACGCACCAAACCCACCTCTGCCTGATCGCGACCTTACCATCCTCGGACAAGCCCGTCGCCTGCATAGCAGCCGCCCTGCACGTCCTCACATCCGATCTGACCTCGCGCAAGACCCCACCGCCCCCCGTCGAGGTGCACGTGCTTGCGCTCGGCGTGCTCCCAGCCTACCGCCGCCGTGGTCTCGCCACGCATCTCCTGCGCACCGCCGCCGCCTCGCTGCGCGTCCTCACCGCGAACGCGCCACAGGTCCCTACCTCGCTGATCTACAAGCAGTCCCCGACGCGCGTCTGTGTAGACGTCGCGCGCACCGATGGAAGTGCCAGGGCGTTTTGGGATCACGTAGGGATGCGCGAGCAGGAGACCGCTTCGCGACGCGAAGCTTGGAGCGTCGGCTGGCGAGATGTCATCAGCGTCGCGGGCCCCGTCATGACCGCCGCTTGAGATTGCTCGCTCTTCTCTCTTTGCCTCTAATTGCCTTGATCAACACCCCTCTTCTTACACCTATGCAAACCCATCGGTTGACGATTTTACGGCCCTCGAGCCACTCACTTCGTAGAGACATATTTAATACTAGAATAGATTTACTTGGCATTTGTTCTGATACATGGGCATGAGCACGCATGCTCTGGCGAATGTGTACAACCATCGATCAGGATGCAGGAATGCACCTTTTGGACTCCTTAATAGGACTCCTTAATACGCAGTCCGGACGATTCTCATCTGATTTGCCGAAGGACTGGTCCAGATCAGGCTACAAGGAAAATCTGCTCTTAGGCAAGCCGCCGGAGAAATACAAAAAACTTAAAATATCGGCACGGAAAAAATAGGAGAAAAAAAGAAAATGTTGTTGCTAGATCCGAGTCCGGTGATAACTATCTCGTGTTAAAGGCAGAAGAACGGACTATTTTCCTGCTGCCCGGGTCGACGTGGCTGACAGAGATGACGTTTCTGGATATCGGGAGTGTTCAAAGTACAGGTCAAGATACTGTAATGCTTGAGTACGAGGTTCGATTTGCGACCACACCGACCACACTCCACACTCCGAGAGTGCAACTACTTGGGAATGTGATTTTGTGATTTCGTCGCCAGTTGCAACCAGGGGCTGAGGCTGACGATAAAAAAGGGGGCATTGCTGTCGGAACTACCCCGCTTGATTGAATGCATAGCCATCCCTGCCCCCTGATATTTTAAGAATAACCCCTCGGCCGATCGTCACGAGGGGGAGGCGGCGACGGCGCGCATACTAGGGAGGCCTGGACATGTGATTCTTCATATCCTGCCACATACAAGCTCCAAGGACCCATTGCGTTTTCCGACGGGGCTTCTGTCCCACAACACTTCCATTCTGTCACCCGGCAGAGCTCCACTGGCAGAACCGCACCCACACAAGATGCGATGTAAACGATTAAACGCGCCGCAATACTGCACCGCTCTGGACGAGACAAAAGGTCACGGTGGGACCAGTAGTCCAACAGACAGCACACAGAGAAAGCGAAAAGAGATTGTGACTTACAACAAGAGCCACCCCAAAACTTCGATAGCGATAAACGAGCCCCGTTTGATGGTTGCGCGCTCGGTGATGACCCGCGCCATCGCGGTAGCCCAAGCGCGCCCAGTAACAACCTCGTTGCAGTGCCAAGAAGAGCGCTGCCAAGTGCAGACAGCGCGCGGCGTACTCGTCGTCTTCGCCGTCGCCCTCCACGATCGTCGCATCATCCTCATCACCGCCGGGGCCGCCAAGCCACCGGGGCGCAATCAAGCTAAGGACGCTCAGTGCCACTGCGGCGATCACGAACGAGAGGGTAAATGCGCGGCCGACATGCTTACTGCCAGGCGGAGGAACAGGCTGGGGAGGGAGGGGCGGAATGGGGCATGTGATGGTGTAGATGATGAGTGAGGGCAGGAGCGTACTGCAGACGTCGGGACCTTGTGGTGGCTCGGGAAGAGCGCGCCGCACGGGTTGTATGTGTCGAGGGTGCAGATGAGGGGCGGAAGACAGGTCGTAGGCTGCGTGGCGGCGGGGGGCGAGGGAGGCTTGTTAGAAGGGATAGTATGCCACCGAGCTATCAAGCTATATCAAGAGCAGCCCATTAGGGTCTTGTCACATCACAAGTGGGGACAAATGCCGAAACCGAGTTTACATGTAAACGATCCCGGAACAAGGTGGTGCGAAATATCGGGTACACCGTCATATAGTAGTTGATTCATACCTCTCCCATTTCAGTCTTCCAGGACATTTCTTCAACGAACAAAGAGCACCGGTGTGCATCGACAAAGAAATATTGCGTCGAAGTAGTGTGAGTGTGGCCTCAAAAGAAATTCGATTGATCCTATTACAGTAAGTGGCAAGAGGAATGCCTCCTACACGTGACTTTGACAACCACGCTTGAATAATCTATTCGCCTTTTAATCTATCCGCCTTTACAGTATTCTACACCAGCTGCCCTCGACAATGACATGACATCGGTGCTGTCGGATTCGAGTCAAGCCCGGCCAAAGAAGAACGTCCCTTTCATTCTGCACAATTCCAATATCGACCACGCCACCTGGGCTCCCAGAGCCATAATCCTCGCTTGTTGTCTTCCCGTTCGTCTTCACCTTCCTGTCGGTTCTTCCCTAATCATTTCACCACTTCACTAGCTTCATCTCACACAAGCTTGTTGGGGTGAAGGGAGCGAATGGCTTTGTTTAAAACCGGTCCAACCAATCGTACAAACTATATTTAATGGCAACCTCGATTTGGAGGCAGTTTTTTTCTTCCTGCGGCGTTGTATTGACGTTGTCTAGCGTCAAAACCCATCCGTTGTATCAACTTCAGCTGGCAGTGGTGTGAGTGTTGTTCCCGAATTCACGATGACCCCTCTATAGAGCCTTCGCTTTGCCTGGTAAAGCGGACATAGCCACCGACATCATCTCGAAGCTCCCGATGTCATATATCGCCAATGTCGTCGCCAAAGAGGTCTTCACGCTTTTTTCAGAGCACTTCAAGAGGCGCACACCGTCTCACACATACGGAGTGTGTGCCTCGCCTTACTGTGTTTTGAACGTGTTCAATATGAGGTGTATCACAGGCTGGACCCCGTTCAGGTCACCCAGATGGCAAAGTACTAGGACCAAGCACCGGGACGAAAAAGTTCTGTGCCTTGTCATCGCCCGGACTTATTCCAAGGCTGCAACGCTCATCACGAGCGTCGATGTTCATCATCGGCAGTACGAATGGGAGTGCTCGGCCACTCGTCGAGGTCACGGAGTAGTGGTCGGCAGGACGCACGACGCGCTGCGGGCCATCAAGAACGATCAGTTTGCCCATGCTGGACTCAGGCACTCGCACCACCCTGGCGCGCTTAGACGTCCGCTTCGCTGGTGTCTCTGGATAAAATTCATCGCACGAGTCGCGCACGCATCACACACCGAGGCACCTGCCATCACAGGGAGAATTTGGTCTCCACGTCGCATCCTTCCGGGACTGGGACACACCGCGCACAGTCGAGGGTACTATAGTTATCAGGGCGACACGCAGCGTGCGAAAGCCGGGCGCTCGCGGTTGCGCCATACAGTATGCGGATCTGTTGCGGATGGAGACGAAGTAGCCGATCTTGCGCAGCACGCGCGAAGTTTTTTGAGACGCAGGATTTTGTGTGGCAACTCGGAAAGCTCAGTTTTGTGTGGCAGTTCATCACGGTGCGTGGCAGGGTCCATGGTCCTTCCGACTCCCGTCGACACCGTTGGTATTTTGTTTACGACTCTTTGGAGCTCGGCGGCTTGTACTCAATCGGGTACATCTCAGACCTTTTCGCAAAGGCATTTGCAACAGAGGAAGAGCTCGGGCTCAGCACAACCATCAGAAGGTACGCACCTCGGCCGTATTCTTGAGAGCAGAACAAGTAGGTCTGATGGTTTGCATGCAATGGAGCGGCATGGACTACATCGACCATTGGTGTCTTGTTGGCTGTCACAGAAGTCCAGTTTATGAAATTAAGCATGTGGTTTCAACTTCTGCAGAGCATACTGGTATGTTTGCCAGGCATGACTGACACATAGATTCAGGCTTAATGCTCTGGAGTCTTATGATGAGCCAACTATGTTAAGGATTCTGCAAAAGCAAACAACCAGTTTTGACAGAATATAATGTATGAAAACAATAGGTTGCTGTCCCAAACATTGCAATCTATTAATCACTGGTGTCTATGCTAGTTTTCATCCATTCTATCACTTTGCTTTGGCTAGCTTCCTGGGCCTTTTGTTCTTCCTCCTTCAATTGCTTCTCCCTTCTGTTAGCAGCCTCTTGTGGTGTAATTCCCTGGAGATGCATTAAAACTGAATTTAGCTCATCCATTGTTTTTGCCATTGTGTCCCCCCTCCTTGTGAATATGTAACACCTCTGTTGTGGTAATGTGGTGGGAGGGTCATCAGGGCCATAAGCATGGTCTTGTTCTTTAGAAGAGCCATTATCTGGAATTAAGATAGGGTCATTAGAGCTGTATGTTTTCTTGAAAAAGGGGTTATTACCATTATTACTTGGCCTGCAGGGGGGTACTGGAATATCTGCATAATGTTCTTTGTGGTAACTTTTCATCATATTATGAACTTCATTATCAGCCTGGCTGCTCCTCCAGCACTTGTATGCAGCAACTCCATACATGTAATCAAGAATAACAGCAGGGGGTAGTGAGATTTCTGTGCCCTGGAACTGTGCATCCACATGTGCCCCAAGGATAAAGGCAACACAAGGGTGTATGTTTGTTATGGTTGCCAAAGCAGCTGGATTATCAGCAATAGGCTTCTTTAGTTGTTGTAGTGTGATATGATCCCCAGATGTAGGACCTTGGTTAACTTCAAGTCTCTGTATGTCTGTGGGGTTCAGTCCATAATTTGGTGTCTAAAAATGGTTACATTTTAAGGGTGCCTGAATATAAACTGCAAAAACTTTCTCACCTTCAAAAAGGCAACCTCTCCTGTAAATAAAAAGGAATGTACCCCTTTCCACAATAACACCCCATTCTGAACATCATCAATTCCAGAAATTGAAGGTGAAGGGTGATAAAGAGGAGAATGATCTTGGACAACCTTCTTAATATACTAGAATAGAACATTATTTTTTAAAGGGTCATACAGAATAATTATTAACTTTACCTCATCACCTTTGCTTCTGGGAATTAGGTGTGTTGCATCACAATGCTCTGCAGGGTGTTGTGTGATAACACAGAACAATCCATCTCGGTGTATGACATCCTCTCTGAAATTGTAGTGGTGATCTGTTAGAGAACTAGATGTGATTTGATCATTTGAGCCTTTATAATCCACAAAGATACAATCTGAGTCCCCTATAAAAATGGGGATATAGGGACTGGTGAGCAACAATCTCACATACAACAAGAAACTTTACCTAAAGGATTATAGTAGTATATATTGTCAACCATTGAGGTACAGTCATAGTTGACTGGAGGGCCATCTGGCATTGCAGAAAGGTTGCCATAGGCTCCACAAATGCTGAACATAACATATTGTAACCATCTGAAAGGGTGTATAGCCAACCTCTGAATGTCACTGTCAGGAATAGTGAGGAATGGACCTTGAGATCCATGGACATTCAGATAGATATCGACCATGATGGTAGATGACAGTGATGTGACGGATGGACCCATCCATTCCGGCTCGCCACCGCGCGCGCCACCTCTCATTCCGGCTCACCACCTCTGCTCCAAATTGTGACCTCATCACAGTCACGGGCATTGTTCTGTCCGTTTGGGTCCCCTCGCGTCCTGCTGACCCAGAGGTGAAATTTATCCAGTGACTGATTCCCGTCGACGGCCATCCGCAGCTCTATGTCACCCCCCACGGAATATAACTCACCGTAGTGGCACTTCTTCACGGATGCGTCCTGCTGTGCGAAAAGCGACTTCGCTGTGGCGTACTGTAAACCGGAAATGCGAGCGGAAGCCAGACTGCAGACGTACGCACCGCAAACCCCTACCCAGTTGCCCAAAGTGAGGTAGAGAAGTAAGGCGGTTGTCGTGCAAGTATTCCGTTTCGCATTCCTATCTTATTATTGTAGCTCGTCTAACATTCCTCTTCCCTGAAAGACATTTATATTTCCTCCACGTGCATCGTCGTCACTACCATGGAGCCGTGACACCGACTCACCGAGTCTATCCTTCAAATTTCCTGTCCGCCTAACCTCTCGGATGATAGGGGTATTTTTTTCCCCTCTTAAGCCAGCCCCGTCGAGACCAGTGCATCTCAGGCCCATCTCCGAGTGTGACATCAACGTTAATTTTGAACGTCTGTCTTACTCCACCCAATTGACTCACATATTCCCGCTCAGAACTTCGACCTGTGGCTCTATCATCCCCTGGCTCGATTTCATGAAAGGTTCAGAGCGGGTTGAACAGATCTGGTTGACACAATTCTCGGACAGCGGGGCTTCCCGTTGTGCCGCAGTGGCCAGATCCCCAAATCCTGATGCGTCCTTAGCTTCTGTCTTTCGCAGGAGGAACTGCCCATTCAACTGCAGTACACGCAGTTTCCCGCCTTTCATGCAGCTCCATATCGAGAACAATGTATCCCGTTTCCGGGCCACAGCTTACGGTCTCAGCACGGTTGAGAGTTTCAGAGAAATCCGAGTCGATGGATCGAACCCAGCCTCTCCGGGGCGCTATAGTTGTTGAATGTTGAACAGCAGTAGCCGTCAGAGCACATGAATGTGGATCTTAACTGCCCGCCGTCGCCTATGCACGGACCAGAGCAACATGCTTCAGCCCTAGAATCGGCCGTGCCTGCGTGTTCCCCGTTCCACCTCCCGCAAGGATTATTTCGCCGACGCTTCGCAGTCCCAGATCTCCAATGCTGTGTCAAGGTTATTGTCGTCAGGTCGTTCCTTCTTATACGGTCCGCCCGTGCTGCAATATACATCGGCATCTCCTGTCGCAGACAGCCAGGAAGGGGCCTTGCTGCCATCACCTCAATGTGTTCCACCCAGCGAAGCTTTTCCACCTGACCCACTTGCGCCCAAGTGATAGAAGTTGTTGGTGAGCGAGCTGGATAATACATTTTCGGAGATAAATGACACTTAGAAGATTATGGAGAGAAGCGTGTGCAGAGAAGGCCGTTCGTGAAGGTGATCCAGAAGATTACATCAAAGTCGCAGACGCCTTTACTCATGGCGTCCCCCTAAGATTGTGCCTTGGGAACAGCGCTGTGTTTTTGCATACCCCAACGAATACACTGTCTTCATAGAAACCGAGCCCTGATCGCCGAGTAAGCCTAAGATTTAAGGGTATATGGACTCGGAAAGGAACGTCGAGACGTCCCTTGTCTATCATATCAAGATGAAACTAAAAGCACAGCTGGTGTTTGCCACAGCTCCGCTAGAGAGATGAATACAAGAAAAAGAATCCTTCCAACTACCTCTCAGGCAGTTCTCAGGCCCATGGATTAGATGAACTGGAACCAGCCAGTCAACCCCAACGTCCGTACCCACCTCTAATCCATCTTCTGATCTACCGGACTCGTCGCCGTGATCATGACGAATAGAACTCTCCCGACCAGCAGAGCAGCGAAAGCCCGCACGACCTCGAGCACGTCAAACAACCGAGCCATCGTGCCGACGCGGGGCTCCCCTCGCTCCACGTCCGCATCTGCAATCGCAAACGGCGGCGCGACGTCGGGAAGAGCCGCTGCAACGCGCAGACCAGACACAAAGCCGTCCTCGTGGAACCCGTATCGCGTCCATGCGCCCGCGAACGCGCGATGCTGCCCACTCCCCGCCTCCGCCGCCTGGGCGTTGAGCTGCGCGAGCCGGCGCTGGGCACGCACCGCGTTGGCGGAGAGGACTGGGTGTGCATAGGTGTAGTGGCCCAGGACGCGCGTAGGGGAGGGTGGGAAGAGCGGGTTGAGCGTGGCGAACAGGTCGCCGTGTTTCTGCGATGAGAGGCGCTGAAGATCGTTCATCCAGTCTGTTTCCGTTTCAAATTGGATGGTTGGGTTAGGTGAGATTATTGTGGTGAGAAGAGGTATTGTGACGTACATGTTCTGTTAGGGACATAGGAGTGAGAGTGCTATTAATTGGAAGGGCCAAGGAAAGGGCAGGATATGGCAGTCAGGACGGAACTTACAAGGATACCTGAGGGTCGTTTGCCTTCTTCATCCCTTTCTCGTCTACGGTTGTCCGTGTGATATAATTCCAACAAGACCACGCGAGGCGCGAACGCGGCATTAGCTAGCAAGCCCGTTCGTCAGCCCCCATTTCTCCCTCCGAGCAAGCGAAAGGGAGAGAAGAGAAGAATGAATACCCACGCTCTCATCGGAATGCAACCAGACCTCATTCCTACTCCAGCAGAACGCACCGAGGGTTTCTCGCTCCGCGGGCGTTGCGCCACTACCGGCGTCGAGGATGCGCAGCGCGTCGTCCGAGTGGCACGCGAAAATGATGTGGTCGAACGTTTCTCGCTTTCCCGTGGCCATCTCCAGGATCGTGCTCCCTTCGCCTGACCAGATCGCGTGCACAGGTGTTGAGAGGTGCAGCTGCGCGGCGGGCAGCTGGGAGAGTACCGACTCAACGTACTTTTTACTATTATAAAGTTCAGCACGAAGAGGTGTTCCTCTACACACCCCACCCACCTGCCACCTTTGATGGTAAGCCATGAAGGCTTTCCAGTAATTTGCAACAGGTGGTGGTTGTACATGAATCGGATCAGGGTTTTGGCTGGGAAGTCGATGGCGCATACATCTGGTGGGGTACTCCACACCGCAGCCGTCATGGGCTACAAATACAAAGAGCGCCGAAACCAATGAGAGATGAGAAGAACAAACGGCGGCAGGTAACATACAATCAAGTAGTCATCCCTGAACTGTGACGAATACCCTTCCCTCTGCAGGTACTCCCCGATGGACAAGTCATCATTTTCAGCAAGCACGCGTACCGCGCATGCATTGAAACGCATGATATCGAACAGCATGCGCCACATGCCAAGGTCAAACACGCGTCTGGGTTGGCAAAACACGCTACGCAGGCCATCGCCGGCCCACTCGAACGCGCCGCCGTCGCGCGAGACGCTGAACGTCATCTGGGTCTTGATCACCTCGACGGAGTGCTTGTGGAGCGCGAGGAAGCGGAGGAAATTGGGGTACGTCGGAGGGTTGAAGACAATCTGCAAGATGACAACTCAGGCGGTTTACAAGGCAGAGCAGAGCAGAGGTGCTCTGGACGCCGGACACGTACAAATCCGCTGATTACACAATGGCGGCCCATGTGAGCATGCAGACGAAAGGATATTCAAGTTGTGGAAGGATCAACGTACGTGTCGACGGCGACGGGCTCTTTTCCTGGTTGAGTGACGTACACGGTGTTGGCATGGCCTCCCGGGCGGCCATCGGCTTCGTAAAGATGTGCTTCATGGGGGGAATATTCATTTAGGAGCTGTGAAATGAAACAGTATAGTGGAGCGGCGTCGTGTCAAGAGAATCCAGCGAAAGCGTACCCACGTTGCGGCGAGACCAGTCACGCCCGAACCAACGACGGCGACGCGCATCGTGTCAAACTACGAGTTGACCACACTCGACTTTTTGTGTGTACCTAGTTGAGAGATCACCGTGATATTGTGGTGTGGAACATAACGGCCATGGAACACAGTTGGAACACTCATGGAACCAGCTTACAACATCACAATACAGTACAACACCGCCCAATTATTACTGCCCTTTACCACCGCAACAAGCATGTGGTGCAAGGGCCTGGAGCACAAACAGCTTTGGACTGAGCTGCCTCGTGTTACATCGTCCGCTGACGCGGCTGTTTGCACACTTTCATCAAAGTCAAGGTACTTGTCGCGTTGCGCCAGCGGCCACCATGCTCTGACAAGCATTTCACGATGTCGTGACGCCCATGCTCCAACGCCAGTTGTAAAGGAGTCCTACTCTGGTTGACCTCGACATCTATAATCGCACCGTGCTTGAGCAGCAGGTTCTCTGTCGTTTCAAAACCCTGTTTCTCCCACCATGACGAGCGATGCAGAGGGGTACAGTACAACCATGAATGAGGATCCCCATGACGATGGCATAACATTGGGGTGACCGCTTCCGAGGGCGTTTTTGCGAGTTTAGGATCTAGCGTCCTCAATGGACCGCTTTCGGATCAACTCACAGTCGCGTTCTCTCTTCTTCTCAAGAGTCCATACGCGCATTCTCCACTGTCGCGTAGTTGTACCAGATGGTACCTACGCCTACTCTGATGTATATCGTCTCTGTCAAGTCCTGCCTTCGTGAAAAATAGTAGCCTTGGTCTTGTGCATCCAAAACCGAATCACCCTCAACGTGCTCAGTCAGTGAGATCTGCGCAAGTGAAATAAATTGAAGGTTGAATATACGTTGAATATTGAATTGTAAACTAACGTGCTTAAGCACCATCGAACCCTCAGGGTATATAAGAAACCTGTAACAGGAAGCCGTGGTCTACCATGCAGGTCACCCTATGCGCTATTAGAACCTCATCACAAGTGTTGCTGCAGTAGGGCACTAGGGACAACTGCCGAAAACAATCCCGGAGCACGGTGATGCGAATTTGCGAAATATCGGCGTCGTAGGACTCCTCAAGAACGAAAGGTGCCGGTGCGCATTCCACAGAGATTCGTGCTACAAGAGGAAGTCTGAGCGGAATTCTGCCGCGTGCTGCCTCGCCCAACGTGACTTCGCGGCCTTGGTTTGATAATCTATTGGCCTCTACTGGACTGTATTCTACACAACAATATCATACAATTGAGTCTGATCATCGTGATGTTAAGAAAATACTGTGACTGGTATCTCACGAGCCAGACAAGAGGAATAGTGGGTAAGTAGATGACACCAAACGTAACTCGGATAGAAAGTAGAGTGCACAGATCAATCATCCGAGAAACGGTAATGGGGCGACCGGCAAGCTGTCGTGCGACAACAAAGTGCTTAATGGTTTCCTGGACAGGTCTCGGTGGGAGTGGCTCCTCCAAGAAGAGAGTCTGCAGGGCGGGTAACACTTCTGCCACACTTTCCCTAACAAGCTGTTGCAGGGCAGGAGCAATACGTGGAACGAATATCTGGGATATGTAGAGAGTCTTCACAGCGGTAAATGGATGAAAAAATTCCAGCCATTGGCCGCTCTCGATGTCGTCTTGCCAACGCGGTTGCGAAAGAACTTCCTCACGGATGTAGAGGCGTTCCACCGCGGGAATGAGAGCCAGAGGGATGGACGAGTTACAGACCTGCGCCAGAGATGAAAGTTGCCAATCCGACTGATTGCATGAGATTCCCAACTCGAGCGCTCCATCTAATGTCTGTGGAAGTCTGACCAAAACACACCTATCGGAAAAGAACACACGTGCTTCATCGTGCGTCTTGAACTTTGATATGCGACTGATAAACTGGGTGACTTGTGGAGTGTCGAATACCAGTCGATGGAAGAAGATTATCCCCAACTTGTCTAGTAGAGGGACATCGATCCGGGCCACGAGGTCCTCCAAATATTCACAAACCCCTTTGAACCGCAACCTAGTGAGAATGGGAAGGAGAGTGCGTGTTGGTGGGGGTGGACGTCGGCTTTTCCGGTCAGGGCGACTTCGAGGCGATTCGAATCCGATGAAGAGACTTTCGAGCCGGGTCAACACGGAGAGGCCAGTGATCATCGCTTCGGGAGAAATGTACCCGGAATGAGGAATTTTGCGAAGATCAAGATCGACAAGGTGAGTAGCGGACAAAAGTAGTTTAGGTAACCCCGGAAATGAAATGCATTGTAGAATGAGTGTTTGCAGATGTGGTGAAGAGCCACCCAAGAACGAATCGGGATTGACCGGGGCTGTTTCGTCTCCGGCCTGAAGCCGCAGATATGTCAGGGCCGGGAATGGCTGCTGCATTGCTGCCATGACTTCTTCTAATTGCCGACTTTGGGATCCTGGAATATCGAAGAGATGGATTCTCCATATGCGATCGTTGTGCTCGAGTGCGGCGACGATGTTATCTGCCGTCCACAGCTGGTACTCATCGACCCTTACGACGATAGGTAAGTGTGGCCAGACATCCAGCGTCTCCCTCACTGGCGTGCCGGCTTTGCAGTCAAGTAGCAGCTTCAGGCGACGTGGCGACCCAAAAACAGCGTTTCGCCATTTTCGGCACACGTGCCACCCGTCTATCCATACTTGATCCACGTAGAAATCAAATATTTCTAAGAGGGCAACATCGGGGACCATGTCAATCGTCACCCGGGCTACAACAGTTGTTGCAAGCTATTGTGCAAAATATGTACGTACATCGACGTCTTTTGGTAGATGTCTTATTGCCACGACGTGCTCGCTTTTTGGTCAATGAACCTTCAACATGGCCAGGTATCATAATCGATGATCCAGGGTGGTAAGTAGATGATGGCGGGGTGATGGCGGGGTATGCTGGGAAGACTGGATGTTCTAGACGCTCTTGATCAAACCTATTTGAGGGTTTCTTAGTTACTTCAGTAATCCAGTGAGTGAACTCCCCTCGACATACCACGATGAACTCATCGAAGAGGATTCAGTACTCAGTGTTGGGGTTGGGGCTACGTTGGGGGCGAAACGATTACATTGAATTCACCCACCGCTGCAGTTTTATACGAAGTACAGCCCCTATTCCACCCTATTACATAGCCCTCCACATGCATCACCCACGCCTTGAGGTCGTGGTCCTAGGAAAGCTCTCGCCCATGCGTCCTATGCCAACACTCACATTAAATGAGTCTACGTTTCAGTAATAGCCACAGCAATGATAACCAAAGTCATTCCGTCACGGCATATACTGCACATCGCAACATTCAAGACCGAGCCCACCCGCACCGAGAATGCGCACATGCGCATCCCAGACGCTAAGAGCATGCCTGTTTGCTGGTAGACCAGGGATGAGGCGGAACACATGAATAATATCGATCAATTTTTCTGGCTGCTGCGGGTATTGGCATAGTTTGAACTTTAGAGGGAAGAGGTCGGTACAAGTGAACGGACGGTGACAGGGGGGAACCACCAAGCCGAGATATGTCGCTGGCTGCGGTTATGTCGTGGTCATGTGCAACAGTGGCACAAATCTCGCCTGTCCAGTTCGCGGAAGTCAATCCCACAATATGATTAAACTACAGAAGGTTCATTTTTACCTATGTCACATTTCCGGGCAAGATGCATCACACCAAAGGATAGAGAAAGTGCAACAAACGGTCAATTCATAGCATCAAGGTCGCTCAAGCTGCAACAGCAGTGAGCTCCGGAACGTCATTGAAAGCAGACTCCTTTTCCCGCAGTATCGTGCCCGTATCCACAGAAGCCTTGGCGAACCTCGCCTTGAGTCTTTCCGCTCGGCATTCAGCAACAAAGTCCGTAAACATCTGTGTTCTAGTATGAGGACGCAAGATTGGGACTCAAAAGTGAGCACAGTACCTCCATAGTGTCGAGAGGCCCGCCAGCACTCTCAGGGTGGAACTGTACACCCCACACGCGATGATTTGAATCGGACGTTGACTTGATTCCTTCCACCGATGAATCGTTGCAGTTGATGAAAAACGGTTCCCACCCCTCCGGGAATGGGTCTTGCAGCCGTAGGGCATATTGATGATTTTGACTGCATCATAAGTCAGCAAAAATGTGACTACAGCGGGATGAACAGCCGAAAGAACAAACCTCGTAACATAAACTCTTCCCGCCCGGATAGAACCTGACGATGCCAGTGCAAGAACGGGTTGATTATGCCCACGGTTCCCGAATGTCATACGATACGCATCGAGACCCGCAGCCATGCCGATAATTTGATGACCCATGCAAATCCCGAAGATAGGCTTCCGCCATTCGTCTAGCGTGGTACGAAGCTTGTGCGCCGCGGACCAACACTGCTGCGGGTCTCCGGGTCCATTAGACAAAAAGAGGCCATCGAATTTATCGCGGATCACATTGAAATCGTAGTTCCACGGCAGAACAGTAACCGCCGCGCCACGCCGCACGAGAGCGCGCGCGATGTTGGCCTTGGCGCCAAAGTCGAGCACTGCGATCCTGACGTCGCCTGCCGGGTTGAGCACGTATGGCTCTTTCGTTGAGATCTGGTCAACGAGGTTCTCCTGGCTCGGATCCCAATATTCGTTCTCGTTGGGTGGCGGCAGGGCCGCGTCATCCCCAACGGCGACGCGGCCCAGGGTAGTACCTTGGTCGCGGAGCAGGCGGGTGATAGCACGCGTATCGACGCCGGTGAGGCCCGGAACCTTATACCGCGAGCACCAGGTGTGGAGGGACTCAATCGCCGTGTAATGCGAAAACTTTTCAGCTACATCAGCAACAACAACTGCAGCACATTGGATGCCAGAGGACTCCAGCACTACGCCTACGTCGCGCGAGTCGCGGGGGGCTATATTGTGCGGAACGCCATAGTTGCCGATAAGAGGTGTGGTAAAGACCAGGATTTGACCACGGTAGGAAGGGTCGGTCATGGACTCAGTATCTGATACTGCATAAGAAAATATAAAGCTCAAGGGATAAATAAATACGCTCACATGACGTTATGGAGGTCGAGAAGACTGTTTCTCCAAAAATGCTGCGCGGAGCACCAAATGAACTGCCAGTGAATGACTGACCCGTTTTGAGGTGGAGTACAGCCGGGATGGATGTGGGTGAGCGGGCATGGGTCGATAAGCTGCGATAAGAAAAAGAAAGTCGGATAATTGGGCGAGTGATCATATTGTGCCTTTAGGACTTGGACTTGTGCCCTTCAGCAGACGGGGAGCGAAAAGACGAGGTCGCTGAGATAGCTGATTTGAGGAGCGTGTGAGCGAGAAAAAGGAGTGGAGAACGGAGGAACGGACTCGTCACGAGTGAACTTGTTGAAAGTCATATACCAGTTTCCCGGTTTTGAGGGACAGCAGTTGGGCTGAGTCGAGGAGTTGAATGCGCGAGGACAAGTGGCTCAAGTCCAAATCTCTCGACAATTTTTTCTGCTTTTCCATCTGCTTTCCCACGCTACAACGTGGTGCTTTACAGTATCAGAGTGTGCAACATGACATGCATGACAGTCAACGGTTGGGAGACAGTTCTCTCATGAACGCGTACACATGTTTTAAGTCGCTGTACCTGCTTCACTTGATACGCAACATCAAATTCAAGATGCGTTTCACTTTTGCTCCCGAGAGCTTGCCGGGAGCAACACTCCGCAGAGTCTGCACGGTGGTCGCTTGCTCGTGCTTTTATATTCTATATTCGACAGGTTTATTTTAATCCATGAGGCCGAGGAATCGGCATGCCAGACCGCGGCTGTGTCGGGACAGGGATTTAGCCAGATGGTGTTGAAATGTTATAAAGCCGAGTTCACACACGTTGCGGCATCCAGACCGGATCACAATCCTATTATAATATCACATCCTATACTGTATACACGCCTTGCGCAGCGCTTTCCCCCTTTCCCGCCACCTTCACAACTGAGTCTCGTCAAAGCAGACACCATGTCTCTTACAGACTACGATAAAAAAGTCCGGACCCATGCTCTGCTTATGGGCATCGCCTTCCTCGTCATAGTGCCAACCGGCGTTCTCTTCGCTCGATACCTACGCACCTTCACAAATCGGTCAGTCTACTCTTGCACACTCACACGCGAACGAGACTGATAATCTCATCCTCTATCTACCCGTCGTAGGTGGTGGTGGGCACACTGGCTCACCAACTTTATCGTCGCCGGTCCACTCATCTTCGCCTCGTGGGCCGAGGCGCATAAGGCCCGTCAGCTCTCCGGATTTCCGATGGATCACCACAAGGTATGTTTCTGACATTTCGCAACGTCTGATCAATCTCCTGACTTTCTCTGGTCACGGACAGAGAGTTGGATACGCTATTATTGGACTCTACATTGGCCAGGTCTTGATTGGCGCGTTCATCCATTTCGTTCGCATCCCCTTCCTCTTCGTCGGCCATCGACCACCGCAGAACTATTTCCATGCGATACTGGGTCTAGTCATCCTTGCGATGGCCGGTTATCAGGTTCGTCTCTCACGGTGCTGCGCAGTGCACGTTGCACTGTCTCATCTGATTGTTGGGGAATCAGATTCATGATGGAATCTACACGGAATGGCCTTTAATGACTGGCATTCTGGTCACAAATTCGGCGAAGCACGCCTGGTTGGCCCTCCTTATCGTAAGTCGAGCCAGCGAACTAAGAGAGCTACATCAAGAAGCCTGATTCGTTCCGATAGATCTTCTGGGTCCTCTACGGCATCGGGTTGGCCTTCCTGCCTCGCCAGTACAGACAAGAGGCGGAAGGCAGGCTGCTAAACCAAGACAAGGATGCCTCATAATATACGTGTTCCCATAATTTTTGTCCGTCCGGGCCCAGTTGTTACCTTGATGAGGCTATGGCGCTCTCTTTGTATTCTTGCATCAGTCTTGCATCGTTACGGATATTATATGAAGGACAGGCAGCGCTTCCCATTGTTCTTGATGCGAAACTGATTTATGTGGGATATGGGATGGGATGACATAATCAATTTTAGATGGTGGCGACCATCTTTAGCGCTTCTGAGTCGTAACAGTCGTTCGTCCCAAGAATGAGCTTTTGGGATGTTTCGTTCACAACTTCCAGCCCGGGAACCTCAACACCACCGCCCCAGGTTTCTGGGCAGCCTTCACCGTCTCTAAATGAGGAGGTCACTGAAGTCATCGGGCAACTCGGACGGTTTTGGGGAGGTTTCAGGAAGCAGGTGCGCAGCATCGCATTTTCTTAACACGACACTGAACGCCGGCCTGCATCCCCTTGCGCCTTCAAAGGGTCAAAGTGCTATCCAAGCTGCGCGCAAGGACCTGGGAGACTATGTCTCGCAGGCACAGAAGGGTCTCAACGGCCAACTCTCGACCACTCTTTCTTCCTCCACCCCTGCTCCAGCCACGGACACAGATGCACAACCGTCCATTGCCTCGTCATCCAGTGATCTAATTGACCTCACTCCGGCTGAAGGCGAGAGCTCCTCAGCATCCTCGTCCGCTTCAGCATCTACGGCAACACTCCCCGACCCGCAGCAGCAGCAACAACGACCAGATCAAGCACAGTCACCACCCAACGCACAAACACTCCTCACCCGCTTACAGTCCTCCCTCCCTCCAGACCTCCTCACCAGCATCCGCGACACCATCCCAGACAGCGTGCGGGACGCACAGGCCCGCAGGGAACTCGCTCAGGTAGCACAAGCACGCGTGCAAGGTGCCGCGGCTCGCGGCGAAGAACTCCTGCGTGGCGCAAGCGTGTTCCTGCGCGATGCGGTGCGCGTCGTCCCACCAGAAGAGGCTGCCCCCTACTCTTCCTCATCCTCATCCGCGGCGCCGTCCACACACGAAGGCACCCCAACACCACGTGGGAAGGCGCCGGCTCCGCCCGTCGTCGTCTCTTCTACCCCTGCCACGCGCCGGGGTACCCTGCTTCGCGCGCTCCGTGAGCACCCGGCGATCTTGCGGGTCGATCCCGCTAAAGAGGAGCGCTCGGCTGCGCTCTTTGCCTCGTGGGTAGGAGTCATTGGGGCGGAGGCTTCTCGCGACGAGTCGCGCCGCGAGTCTGAGCTTGGGGCTGATGATGGGACGTTGCGGAGTACGCGCTCGGCACTGGGTGAGTGTCGTCGGTCTCTCATACTCCGTTTGTTTTGTTGGATGGTGCATTGATGAGTCTCTTTCGGGGCCGTTTAGTGCCGGGAGAACTGAGCGAGGATGAATTTTGGACACGGTATTTCTTCCGCGTGCATCAGATTGATCAGGAAGAGGAGCGGCGGAAGGCCGTGCTCGCAGGTACGTGCTAACTACATCCTCTTTCATCCAGACCGCTGACTTATGACGACTTTGTAGCGGGCCCTACGGACCAAGATGACGATTTCAGTTGGGAAGATGAGGACGAGGACGCGGCGCCGAAAGCAGAGGCGTCACCGACGCCCACTCTGTCCGTGCTGAACCGGGATAAACTGCTGGGCGTTACTGACGCGTCTGGAACGATGAGTCCGCAGCGCAGCGATGACAGTTTTGATCTTGTGTCTTCTGGTCATACAAGCACGACAGGTGATGCTAGTGCTGCTCATGTCAGCGCAGAGGGAACATCAGATGGCGATGAGGTTGAGGAAGATGAGGAAGACGAGGAGGAGGACGAGGATGAGGACGAGGAAGAGAGTGACTGGGAATGATAACCACGTCCAAGTTGGTTTGTATTTCGTATATACCTAATCAGACAGAATGCTGCTGCACCTTGACAGAACTATCAAACTCTGGCTGACATACCGTACCTCTCCTCTCGACCTTGCACTATTGTAAGTCAGAACAAAAAAAAGCTGCTCGTTCTCTCCGATGAGCCGTGTCCTCACCTCAACGCATCCCCGGATAAGCGATCATCGTCACCAGCACCTGCTTGAATCCGGGCTTGGGATGGGGGGATCGTTTCGTGCTGAGTCCGGGTCTACCATCACGATCTCTGGCAATCCGTTTGTCCATCGAGTTTTTTCGTTCGTCCGAACCGGTCGCGACTCGCGACGGGGACCTTGATTCAGCCCGAGAGACTTTTTTTGCTTTTGACGTGGAATTATTGCTCCCGAATTCCCCCGCTTGGCATTCCCCTTCCCTCATTCACTCCTGCACAGTATTCTACAATACAGTATGTCTGGGCAGGGACCAGCTCCAGTTCGCTTGACATGTTGCTGACGTGCTGTGCTGTGCTGTCTTTTCGGATCTTGTATTTCTCGCCCTTTCCTCGAAATCGGTGAGAGAGCGTGGCGCTCCGGGATAAATCGGGATTCGGGAGTGATCAAAAAAGGCGACTTTCTGTTTTTTTTTTTCATGAAATTTTTTCTATTACAGTATCACATTTTTCCAGTAAATATTCGATCCTAACAGATCCTATTTCCCTCATTCGGGTCGATGAACTTCTTTGACTCAACAAGTCGTCTTCCCGTCCATCTTGTTTGACAGGCTTCCACTGTTTTCTCCACACACGCGTGATGTGCTGGTCAGGTGGGGCCCATTCCCATTTGCTAAGGGTGCTTACGCCCATATTCGAGTCTCCCAAGCCGCGGGGATTAAAACCTCGTTCCATGGGCTTCCCAGCAAGAACGCTGAGCTTCCCTATACATCGTCCAATCGGCGTGTACCGCCCAAGCCTTTCCTCCATCTGGGGAAAGGGCTGCAACTTGTATGAGCGCTGATTCGAGACAGGTTCGAGAGCCCGGTCCTTCATCTTATTTCCCATTTCCCACAACAACAGGATCCGCTTTCTCCCACTCTCATATGTGGCGTCTCGCCCCCCGCGGCGTGCGTGTTATGCAGACCAACTGAAGAGAAGGAGTTCATACAATATCTTTCTTCTTCTTCGGATCGACGCGTCGGTTGAGTGAGGGTTGGTTTTACATTCTGTGATTGGCTCGGGGTCGATATCGTTTCATGATTCATTTACGCGGCCAACTTTCATAACCTCATTTCGTGGACGCGCCCACCCCACATTTCTGATGCAGGAACAGGGGAGGGGGAAATGAATCGCGCCGAATGTTGGCAACCACAACGTTTCGTGTGGATTGGGGCCCATTCCAAGTCGGCCGCCGCTGCCTGCTGTGGTGCGTACGGCTGCTACGGCACCCCAATGTGTCAAGTCAATTTCGCCACTAGGGTTCTAGCTCGTCTCGAAATGTCCGTCTGATTGCGGGCCCAGATGAGTGACTTATCCTGTAGAGTTTTAGACTCGTGACTAGTGGAGATGAGTAGATCTGACGTCGGTACGTCATAGACATGACCGACCCTCCCCATTCGCCTCGTATATTTAGTAATAATGCTCTCCCACAGATCCGATAAGAAGCCCTTCCATGCAAAGGTGTACTGTTATTGCGAGAGTGTCGCACGATTATACAACTGCATTCCCGAACGTCATGTGTCCAATCAGATGAACCTCGACTGGACTGCTTCGCTCCTTCTGGTTGGCTGAAGGCTGAAGCACCGGGAACTGCCGATCAAACTTTAACTTTCCGCCCCACCCCAAATCTGATGAGACTCCACTTTGCCTCGTGTTCGCAGTTCGCTCCTAATACTTACACAGTGACTTATACTTACACACGCAGTACCACCACCACCCTATTCAGACCGTCCCGCTTAGACTGAGCACCCCATCCCACCCCTCTCCCCCTGGTCCAGAACCAGTTTCGGAATCAGTGTATCTGTCAAGTTAAGTCAAGTCAACAGGCGGCGAGAACAACAAACACGTGTAAAGGCAGTTTTGTCCAATCGTCGTTTCTATATGATGATGTTACCTTACAAAAAGCAAAGTTGGGTCTCCGAACGAGTGACGTGCAGTCTCGCGGCCATTCCGCTTTCGGGCCTTTGGGTTCGTGCTGCTGGCGCCCAATGGCATCCACGCCTTGGTGGGGGGATTTGGGTGGATGAGGGTGGCGTAATCCCTAGCCAATCAACGCCTAGGCTTGCGTTTGTGGCGTGGCTCTCCTCCCACCGTTTTCCCCCCACTTACTTCACACTTCACCCCAAGCGAGACTAGCACCAGCGCCGTCGCGTGTGCCGTCTGTTTTTTACCCCACGCGTCTATGTGTAAGGGCCCAACCCCCTTACTATAACCTCAGTCAGATATTTCAGTGATATTTCTTGTACTCACTCTGATGGGCGCGTCCCCAAACGAACAAACCGGGGCCATGGTACAAGTTGCAAGGGGGGGTACTGCAAGTCTGCAAGGCTAGAAGGTACCATCCCTGAATTACAACATCGTTCCCACCCACGTTCCGGGAGCTAGCTGGCTGGGAACGACGACCCTGCCCTACTGTATTGGTGCGTTGATTTCGTAAGAAATCGAATAAATCTCAGCAGTGGATTTCAATTGGTTCGTCGTTCGATCTGGATCTTTTTTGTTCGTCCGTGCGCGCCTAATTGCGGTGATACCGTGCTTTGTACTGTATCATAGCAAGGACGGTGGGTTGGCCGTTCGCTGCTAGGGAAAAAAAAAAGAAAGGAAAAGAAGCGACGCGGCGACGCCGCCGCGGATTGGGTCTAAACTCACTCCTCCCACACAGGGCGTCTCACCCCGCTCCCGGAACCGAACTAAAAGACCAAGCAGACAGTCCAATACATCACAGGATCGCTTTTTTGATATACTATACAGTAGGCACATAAAAAGCAACCTTTACAGTACAGGGTATTTGAAAACAATCGCAATCACGTTCCAATTTTCATTTTTTGTCCTCCCTTTTTTTTTTGTTATCGATCGATGGTGTATATGCCGTATCGAACCTCGTATCCGGTTACGCACATACGGTGTGTACGTGTGTGCTGAGGCCGAATTGATTGGCATGGTTCGAGCCTTCGAGGCGAGGTGAGGTAAAACCGTATTAACATTGCTGTACTCGGCCTTTGCCGCCTCCCATTCGCTCCGTACGCACGCTCCAATCTCACTTACCGTAACTGCACCAACGCTAGACGTCCCCAGAACACAATAAAAAAAAACCTTTGCACTTCAATTCAGCAGTACAAGTACAGTTACAACACCGAACCCGCCGCCAGTGGGCAGGCAGTGCATAAAATAATGCGCCTAGAAATCCGACTGTCCGAAAGACTTTGCACTGGCAGTGCCAAGTGCCTGAGGTTGCCAGTGCCCCGTGCCATCCATCCTGTGCTGTGGGGAAAAGGAAACCCCTCTGTACCATGGATTCCTGTGTGCGAGTGAGTGTGTGAGAGGTGGCACGTACCTACATATGGCGATGTAATGATGCAGTGATTGGCGGTGTTACGGTCGGTCTCCGCGGTCGATCGATTGTACGGCCATGGTACAGCACCCTGCGACACAATATTCTTACTCCACCCCCATACAGTACGGGAGGGAAGAGGGTACTCTCGCTCGGGCGTTTACGGTGTTTTTCCCCCGGAACGCACGGAACTCGCCCGGGTCCAGCCAGTGGAGGATGGGTGAACACATGCCATACAGCTGAATTTCATTTTCCGTTTAAGCCGCTTGGACCACCATTGCCTAATCTGGAGGCATTCTTCGGGGGGCTCTCGGAGCGCTCCCCGCCGTAGCTTTTTATCCATCGGTTATCCGTTCGCTCCACGATCCGCGTGCTTCATCCATACGTGGGTGCTAAGCTTAAAAAATTGCTCTACGCAAGTACGTATCTTTCAGAATATTATAATTTCTGTATGAATACGCAGTGGGCGAAGAACACGTCAATAAGACAGAAAAGTGCACCCATTAGTCGGCAAGGAAAGTTTTTGGGGAGGGAGGGAAAGGTTACGATTTATTTGTGACAACGAGACAAAAAAGTACGAAATTGTTGTTAGATGCGCAAAGGTTGAGTTTGAACGGAGCAGGTAGGCCATAGAGACAGACAGAAGGCAAGAGTCAGGATCGACAGAGAACACATCTACGAAGAGGTGGTCGAAAGAGTGCAGTCGCAGGGCAGGCGAAAAGGAGCGTGATTGAGAGAGTGTGGAAGAGTCCGTCGAGTATTGACATCAAAGCGAAGAAGGATAAAAAGGCGAGGAGACAAAAAGAGTGTGGCAAGGACATGTAGCGACCGACCGAGGGAGCGAGTGGGTTTGGCCCATACACGCGCTGATAAAGAAACTGGTTGAAACAGAAATCGGGAGCACAACACACAACCTTGTAGTAAATATTCGTAAGATAAAAATGCACATGAGAACCGGGAGAGGCGGGCAGCACAAACGCAAAACAGGGATGGGGAAAAAAAGATCACCGAGGATATCATCACCAATCACAAGGACAACAAGGGGGGAAAAGGTATGAGTGAAAAGGATAGAGAAAACAAAGGACGGCAAACAACCCAACCCTCATGTGTACCTGGTGGCAGCGGCATAATCATCCGCAGGAGACGGCATGGGTGGCGGATACGCGCGGCTGCCATCTGTGCCATCAAACGTGTTGGGGTACGCCGTGGGAGGATATCCGTTTACTTGAGGATGCGAATACTCGCCACCGCCGCCGACGTAAGACGTGCTGTAGGGGGGATATTCTTGTGGCAACTGAAGCTGAGTCGCTGCATGCACACCTGAGAACTTGAACACTGGTGGCGGGGTGTATGGTGACTATAGCGCACGGTTAGTTCGTCACCTGACCAGACCAATTTGAGAATAGACTCACACTCTCGTTCGAATGGAGCGCACGAGCAAGCTCTGAGCTTCCACACGGGGCAGGGGGAATGGGAGACGACGGGTCTACCCCCATGTTCATGTTGACGCGCTCGCAGTCGGACGTTGGGGAGGGATACGTAACAGTCCCGTGCTCAGATGCATAGCCGTCGCTCCCCGCTCCAGCGGGGCTCGCATTGCCTTCACCTGCTGCAGCACCACCTACGTGCAGCCTACTCAACATCTCACTTGTCGATACGCACGACCCTCGCCGGCCATCTTCGTCAACCCCCTCGCTGACATCGGAAAAGTAAGGGCCGGCACTGCTCCCAGTGCTGGTCGTCGTGCCTGTGTCACTCCCTGCGCCATAGAGTGAGACGACGGACCCTTGTGAGCGTCGGTATACCCCACTCTCCATGGTAAAGGTGTATTCGGTGTCAGGGTCCGAGGGTGCTACAGAGGGTTTGCGTTCGGGGAACTCATAGCCACTTGTTGGCACCCCAGGCGTAGCCGATACAGTAGGCGGCATACCAAACGAATACCCTGCATCTGGCGCACCGGTGCCAAACGGATCCGGGTTGTTCCACATAACCCCATCCTGCTGTTGTGGGGCACCAAACACTTCGCGCTGCTGCTCCTCCTCGAGAGGGATGGCACTGGTCGGTGTAGGGGGGAATGTTGGCATGGGCATCGGGGGAGCTGATAGGTGCTGAGAGTGGGCATTGTGGGGTACATGGAACAGGGCTGGCACCGATGCGCGATGCGCGAGGTTCGGACGCCGTGACTGCGATTGGAATGGATGAAATCGTGCCGAGTGGTGCGATTGCGGTCCATGACCACCAGAGTTTGCAAAGCGACTTGTAGGGAGGAGGCCGGGCATATCCATACCCTCCGATATGGAGGCACGCATGTACGGTGCCGCGTGCGGCGGCGATAGACCCGGGGGCGGGCCAGAGGGTGGTGGGTAATCTGCTTGAGCAGAAGGACGACGGACGGGCAAGGCATAGGGATGTCCCGGAAGCGCACCAGTCAAACGGCGGTGGTGCAGCATGTGAGGTGACATAACCGCAGAAGGGAATGAAGGGGGAAGGTAGTTGTGTTGGTGTGGAGAGGGCTCCTGCGGCACATGTGGTGAGAGATGTGAAGACGGCAACGACTCTGGCGGCGGGTGCTCTTGCGGGGGGACGAGGCTGAGAACAGGAAGGGAGCTACGACGAAGACCATACACGGCAGGGCTGGGCCCGGGAGGAGAACGAGTGGGGGCAGCATGGTGTTGTTGCAGCTGATCAAACGAGTCGTTGGTGGGGGGCGAAGGGACAGGTGGAGATTGCCATGAAGCACTCTGAGATGCGCGTGGAGACGGCTCGGGCGTCTCAGGCTCGATCTTGGTGACGGGGGATGCACCGGATAGTGGAACCGGATCAGCAAGGGCATCCGGGGCAGTATCGGGGGAGGGAGGCACATCAGTGGTGATGGGAGCCGTGGAGGAGGCAGGGGCGGGGAAGGAAGTCGAGGCGGTAGGGGAGGTAGGTGAAAGGTCCTTTTTTGAGAACGACTTTTTCTCCTTAGCACGCCTGTTTTGGAACCATACCTTTTCGCGAGAGGCGGTAAAAGCGAGCGGAACGACAGTTTTTTCAGCGGTCGAGAAGAGGAAACGGGGCGGAGAGCGCGTACCTGTACCTCCCTGGGAGACATCTTGAGTTTTTTGGCGAGCTCTTTGCGCCTAGGCGCATTGGGTTTCTTGTCAGTGACAAATACGCCCTCTAGTATCTCCAACTGCGCGGGAGTGGTGCGTTTGCGAGTCTTGATAGTGTTTGGGACGTATGTGTAGAACATCTTCGAGTCGACTTTGGCGGGATCCACGCCGGGTGGAATGAGAGAGGGAATATACGAACGGTGAGTAGCTGGGGCGGGGGCGGAGAAAGAAGGGGAGGCAGGGTTGGATGGATCGCCCAGTAGCATAATCCCAGAGAGGAGAGGTGGGAGGCAGGAGAGGGAGAGGGAGAGGGAGGAAAAGAAGAGAAGGAGCGAGTTTGTTTGAGGGAGCGGGGAGAAATAAAGAGCACCAAACGTGCGGGAATTGGATCACAGCCGAGTTGAGTCGAGTCGAGTATAAATTCGAATTTTATTTATATTACCGCACACCTCAACTCAATCTCCTTTGCTTCTTTTTCCCTTTTCTTATTTCCCACCCAACAAAATATTAAATTATAGGCTATCACCCCATAACTCGGCATACTATATTTTGTACACGAACGTTGCAAAGCATAATAAAAGAAGGTTGCGCTGCATAGAATCCTTTTCGTATGTTTCTGTATATCTAGTTTCGGTCGTTTGTATGCATGTAGCTATGTATGGGATCGGTCAATGCGTAAAAACAAAAAAAGAATATGCGTGTATGCCTCGTGTGCTTAAGCTATCCAGAGAGAGGGTAACCAATCGTCCGCCATCATCCCAAGCTAGTCAGACTCGAGTGAAAGAGGGGGGAGGGGGTGAGGCACAAGGTATGTACTCGCGAGGCAAGCTAGAACTTGAGGCAGAAACAACCCATCACGACTTGAGGACATCTCGGTGCTGGGAGGGGGGTTCTGGGTCTGGTGATGATGATGACGAAGATGATGGAGATGATAGTGATGGAGACAACCAAAATGAGAAAGAGGCCAACCGTCGAGGCAAAAGGCAACGACGACGTGTGGCGTTGTGAGGTAGCAGCGACGGTAAGCAAAAAAATGAGTGTCGCAAAAAGAGCAAAGCAGGAAATCCGTATGAAACCAACCAACAAGCAAATACAAGCCAAGGAGAACGCCGCACGCCAAAGCCACTCACGATGGAATCGGAGATTAAGGCACAATCTGGCTGTGAAGAGGCGCCTGTCCCACCTATGCCCCCACGTCCATCACATCTCCTGAATCATGTCCTAACACTTTTGCCAGGAAGTCCCCAGGCACGCCTGCGAGCGGAGACGCCGCAAATGGCGACTCACCCGCCCGCTGCGCCTCCTCCATCAGGCGCTCCATCGCAGCGCGCGTTCGCACTACGACTGGGTGCATGCGCACCTCGCCACTGGTGATCCGTGCGGCCGGATTGGAACGCAGCAGTGCGACAAGCAGGCCACGCAGCTCTGGAGACGTGTCTGCAGGTAAATCGACCTGTGAGAGGTCGTCTTGTCGCAGCCGGTGCCACGGTTCACCCCTATTGATTGCGGAGACAGGCGAGGACGGCGCAGGTTAAGCGTCAAATGCGAAAATAGTGAGGTGAAAGCGAAAATGACAAGCAGGGGGTAATCAACACTTAAGTGACTGTAGAGTTTCAGGGTGATGTAAAGGGACTTACTCTCCAGGTACGATGATGTTCGACGCCGTTTCGACCACAGTGATTCCGAAGCTAGATTTTTCGGTGAGCCCGGGTGCAGCACGGCTATCAGAGAGGAGCGAACCTGAACATATCCGCGGCTTTACCGTAACGGCCTTGCAATACCTCCGGTGCCAGGTACAGCTTATCGCCTTCACGCTCAAAAGCCGTCCTAACGGCACGCAAGGACGAATCCGGACCGGCCGGCGACGGCAGCACCGGGCGGGGCCACAGAGAAGCCATCCCGAAATCGCCTATTTTGAAGCGACCCTCGCGAGTGATGAAAATGTTGGCTGGCTTCAGATCCAAGTGGATGACGCCAGCATCATGAATGAAGTGAAGACCCTAGAACAGCCAAGTCAGATCAGCTCCAGACCCCAAGGCACGTCTCGCCCCCGAAGGACCGTGACATGACACTCAGGCTAAGCCAAAGCCGATCAGGGACAAATGCGAGAAATATCTCAGACGTACGTTGCTCAAGTCAGCGATAATCTTCCAGACCCTCGCCTCGTCTAGCCGGGGGAAATTGCGTCCGTACTCCCAGAGGAAGTGACCAAAGTTGCCAAACTCGCACAACTCCGTCTGGATGTACAGAGCCTCATCTTGTTCCCAGCTGTCGATATACGCCAGCACGTTCGGGTGTCGGGTGCCTGGTCCAGATGCCACCGAATGTGTATTCGACAGATGTTGGAGAATCTCGACCTCCTCGCGCAGTCTAAGTCTTCAAAAAAAACAAGTTAGTCAGACTGATAGTGAATAAAGTTACGACACAGCACGGTCACATGAACACTCGTCAGACGTGAAAGGGATCATTCTGAGCGGCCCCGTACTGTAAAGAGATACGAAAAAAAGGAGAATTTCCCGACAGTCTGGTCGATAGTATCTCCGCCTCGGGTACACAGAGCAGGGCTGACGGATGCCATCCATCGGAAAGGGGGCGGAAAGACAAAAGCGAAAAAAAAATGATGTGAAATCTCACCGATGTCGTACCCCTTCGAACCGTTTTGACTTCTTTACAGCCGTTATCTCACCGCTCGTGCCTGGGATAGAATGGCCGCTTTGTCGCCGCACTTTCATCACCTTACCAAATTCCCCGCTGCCAAGCTCCCCGATCTCCACAAACTCACGCTCGAATCGGCCAGGTTGCGCGTAGGTCTCCAATGGGCACAATCCGCTCAGTGAGGCCCGTCTGTCATGCGCGCCGTTTCCTTGCAGCGGATTTTGCTCCTGTCCGTAGGTGGTCCGAGGCTGCGGCCGCTGGCGCCTTGTGGGAGAGGCGAGCGTCGTTACTGTCGATGCCTCTGACGAGCTTGACGCGGTCCTGTTCATTGCAAGGTGGTTCGGGATACTCGACTTGAGTGGGGAATGCCTGGGTGGAATACGTGGGGGTGGAAGCTGCCAGCCTGTCAATCACGCGGTGTGCACCCATTAATTCTTGCACGAGATAAAGCAAAAGGGCGAGTTGGGACATACGGTGCGTGGCACTTCCTGCGCCAGTTGGACTCCCATCTCCACTCATACTCCCGCTCCCACTCGTCGCGCGTGAGATGGCGCCGCTGCTGCTCCGGCGTAACAACCATCCTGTGCCTGCGGCTTTGATGACACTAGGCCGTCCAAGACCGAGCCCATCGTATGAAGTTTTGCGTTCGGTCGGACTAGTATCCTGTTGCCCAAACTCTTCGTCGCTGTCCTCTGCTCCCAGTGCACGGCCACGGCCACGGCTCGCCTTGGAAAGTAGCGGGAATGCCGCCGGCAAACTCTTACGTGGCGCTTTCCTGTTCCGTTTAGCTTTGGTTTTGTCAGCTTGTACTTTAGCGCATCCTTCCTCATTGTCGTCCTCGTCTTCATCGTTTCCGAAGTCAAACCCGATCTTGCTCGCCACGGCACTTTGCCACAGTCGCGCACCACCAAATGCCGCCGCAGTCTTGACACGCTTATGCGGTGTGCCAGGAGGCCGCATTCCGCCTCCGTCAACGCCTCCCAGCTGTGTGTGTTCGCCGCGCCGCGAGGCTTGCGTGAGCGTATTCAAGATAAACGCATCAACGGAATTGGCATTCGGCACGCCAAGCGACGAAGCAGTTGATAAGGAAGCGGTAAAGTGGGGCCAGCCAGAGCTCATGGATGGACCAAAGATCGGCGTGATGAGCTCCTGCTCTGAGCTGCCACTTCCGAGTGTGCTCACGCTGGTAGACGCGGTTGGCATTGAGAGACTCACTGACTCGGAGCGACCAAGGGTATACCGATGCCGTGGTGCCGGTGGTACAAAATTAGGCGGGACATGGGGCCCAGTACTATTGCTCTCGTCCTCGGACAGCACTATGCCCGAGTCGCGCGGACGATACTTCTTCTCCAGATTGGACATTGCTGAGGAAAACTTGGAGCGGGGTGACGGTGTATTTTGCATCACCTTTACGGTGAGAGAGGACACGATAGGGGAATTGTCCCACCCAAAACTGGTATCTGAGCAAATGTCGCGTGAGTGCACAAAGCTGCTGCTGCTGAAAAATAGGTCTTCTGCGCCCTCATCGTCCATCGCATCCATGTCCACCTCGACCGGGGCAAAGTCACTTCCGTCCTTGTCAGATATTTCGCCCATTTCGGCCTCGCCCAAGGGTACGAACTCTGAAGTAGGGGAAGAAGGAGCAGCACGTAATGCCGAGCTGCTGCCAACGCCACTTTCGCTAGATGTGTGTAGGAAAGGCGAGTCCGACCCAGCATAGCTATGTCGAGAGGTGGCGAATGGATGTCCAAAGACCGACTGCGGTCGCAGATGTGCAGGTGTGCTGCTTGCATTCACCGGCGAATCGAATGCTATCACTGTGGCTGGCCGAGGTCGCGCTGGAGTCGCGGAGGGTCCTGTGCGGGAGGGAATAGTAGGACCAAAGAAGAGCGTCGCACTGCCGGAACTCTCGACACGCTTGTTGGGAGGGGGTAGCTGTGAGATGGAGGGCTTTCGAGTACGCACGAGCGACTTGGCATCTTCGCGCTTGCCGCGTGACGACGCGGGCACGTTGCTAGAATGCATTATTCGTTGTCGGGTCTTGGGGGAAGTCACAGGTGATGAGGATGTGGAGGAGGTACGGGAGCGTGTTGTGGGAAAGGCGACGCTGGAAGTGTTTCTCCTATGCTTTGCCTTTGTGGAAGAGTTGTGAAATAGTGACTAGGCCACAATTTAGCGAGGTAAAACAAAACAAAAAAAGCATCTACACGACAAAAATTATGACTCACATGTGAACCAGCGCTGGTGCTGTCGATCAGCTCTTGGCTTACTGGCCGACTACGAGCCAACCGCTTTGTAATGTGTCCTCCAGGGGACACGTCGACGGCCTCTTCCTCTTCTCCCAAGATGGCATCACTCTCCTCCTTATCAATCCGCAAGCGGGCAAGGGTCGCCGACTCGGTACGCAAAAGACCGTCTGTCTCTCTGCCGGAACGTTCGCTTCGGAATTTTGGTGCGGGAAGAGGTGCAAGACGACCCAAGGAGCCATCTCCAGCAGCCTTTGTTACAGAAAGCGGTGTCATACCGCGTTTAGGATAAGGAGCGGTGACTGGAAGTGGTGTTGGTTTTCGCTTGACGCCGACGGTGCCAGACGGTGCCGGAATTTTGTGTAATGCAGAGGACTTTGCGGCAGGAGTAGACGTGGCTGGAATATGGATAGGTGTTGTGCAAGTAGAAGAGGATGGGGGGGTTGTGGGCGCTGGTGATGGATCTGGTGGCATCATGGCATGCTTGGCTCTGGGGCGGGAAGGTCGTGAGCTGGCCTTTATTTGGGAACGGGAGGAGGGGCTAGTTGAGAGGAAAATGCCTTCATCATCCTCGAAGGGAGTTGGGGGTATGATAGATTTGCCAGTGGTGAGGGGTGACCTTGCGGGTTGCGAATCTAATCCAAAGTGGTTCCTGAGAGACTTGGTGGAGGAAGTAGATGAGCGGCGAAATAAGTCATCTGGCTCGATGAACTGGGTGTCGAGGTCGGAATCGCCATCCAAGTCGGAATCTGGAGGCACGAAGGATTTTCTGCGCAGAGGGGATGGCGTGAGCGCTTGTGAGCTATACTTGCGGAAATGGCGGGAGGAGGGCATGGAAGGGGAGGTAGGGGAGGTGTGGGGTGGGGATTTATTTTGTTGTTGGTGGTGGGGGAGATGAGGGTTGAGTAGAGAATGAGAAGAACGTAGGATCATATCATATATTAACCCGAAAATTAGAAAAGCGAGGCGAGCAGGCGACGAGAGATGAGACGAGCGGTCAACCGTTTTCCCTTTTTTGGAAATGGGTGGCCCGTGGGAATTTATCAACCATCGGCACCATGTGATCGCATCAATCACATGACACGGCCATGTCTGCAAGAACCAACCGTCACAGGCCTTCTCGTCCGCTCAAGCCCCTCTCGGATGCTCGCCCTCGTGTCTGGCCGAACTCCTTCCGCTGGATGCTCTCAGGCTACATCATCGTCAGCTTGGTCCTCTTCTCCGCCTCTCTTTACCACAGTTACTATGCCGCCCTTATCACTCGTCTGCAGTCTACAACTTCTTGGGAGGCTCATTCACCTGCTCTCTCTGGTATCAACCCTCTCTCTCCTTCTGCGCGACTGGATAAACTTGTGTCCCTGCGCCCTCCCCCGATACACTTTGGCCCGTTTACCAATCGCCCTGTCGTCGACCCACATTCGCACGAAGTAACGGCTTGTCTCTGGACTACTGAAAACAATCTGGACTGGGTACCATCTTGGACAAATGATTGGCTCGGTAATGCTCCTGCGTGTGGTCTTTCGCTCTCTTATACCGTGAATAGGTCCGACCTCTATCGTCGTGGTAACGCATTTGCCCCCAGCGACGACGCGCGCTCCTCATCCTGCGTTAACACGTCTGCTCCACCACCCAAAGCTCAATGCCTCTCGCCTCGCGCTGCACCTGCTCTACCTAGATCCAGCGACACCAGAGGCGCCCAACGTGTTCCTTAACCTCGCGCGGCTCTTTGCATCCACACGAACCGTGCTCCTCGTCCCCGGGACCCCGAAGCCTCCGCCACACTCTTCTATCCCATCGTTATATATAGCCTATGTACGCGACCCCGTCGTCGTGCGAGTGGCGGCGCCAGGCCCCAGGACGGTGATCGCCATAAACAAAGGACGCTCCGCGACGCCTGCTGTGCTTTCTCCCGTGCTCATCCTACGCGATCACCCATTGTGGTGTACGGAGCGGTTTGCATTCGCGCCCGCGCCTTCTGCGCCGCGCGCTGCCGACTGGGACGCGTGTCTATGGCAAGTACAGCTCGAGACGTTCGGCGCGGCCGCTTCAGACGGCCCCACTCTGCAGGGGTGGCGGTGGAACGTCGAACCTGAGCCTGCTGACCTCGCGCTGCTATCGGTATCCCTCACGGTGAGCTGGTTGCTTTGCATCCCAAAAGCACAAATGGAATTTGAACAGTCTGCTATTCGCCGCCGGCTGGACGTACGGTATCGTGTCGAGACGTGCGTGCTCGCGATCAAGCGGCTTGAAGTATTGGGCGAAGAGTGGCGCAGCGGAGGCCGTGGACGTGTGGGGGCACGACTTGGACGCAAGAGTACGGAGAAGATGCGCTGGTTACATGAAATATGCAGACAGTGGTCGCACGGTGGGTAGCTCTCAACAAATGTGGTCTGTAATACAGAAAAATCGTAGGCTAGAAAGCTGCTGTACTACTTCAAACGTGGCAGGGGAAGTTCATCGACTGGTGCAACTACCAAAAATTCTGTTTGACCTGAGTAGGATGTTTCACACATTCCCTCCTTGTCTCAAAATTTGTCAGTACTCTGATAAAGCAAAACATAAATCGAGTTTCCAAGTCATAACCCCAAGAGAAACCTACTTGAAAGCAGGTAAAAGAAGTCTGAGTCAGGGAAACACCACATCATTGACACTCCTCTCTGAAGTGAATGACACAGCTACAGACTACAGTCATCCGTGCAGGTGCGGGTCAGGCATCGTCCACCACATTGACCACAAGGTCGGAGTTGACACGTTTTGAGACTCCGTCAAATTGACGCGTCAAGCGCGTCTCGTCCTCTCGTTGTACAACCAACATAACATGGTCAGTCAATATGTTTTGTGTCAGACCAGATGGGAAAGGCTTATACAAATGTAGTCTAATCAGACCCCTCGTCGTAAGCGTGCCAGGTCCCCAGGTCTCCCAGCCAGCTCGTCATCTCCCTCTCGGGCGCCCTTATCACGTCGAGACTCATCTTTACCACCATCCTCACCACCCCCACCCTTCTCAGACACAGACGGTGAAAGCGCAGACGAACGCGACGCAGTGAGAGATGTTATTGATGCGGAGGACGAGGACGAAGAAGGCGAGGACCTCTTCGGACCCGGCATAGTGGAGTATGGTTTTCTGTTCCCTCTGGAAGACGCGCCTGCTCATGATACTTTTCACAGCGATTATGCAGAAAATGAGGTGCTTGACACGTACTCCAACTCCGGCCTGGACGACCAGGAAACCTTTGAGCCCATGTCCGCGGCGGCGCGACGCGCAGCAGAAGCCAAAATGCGACAGCGCGATCGCCTGGAGCGCGGAAGCCGGCGTGGCATGCGTGCTGCTACTCGGAGCCATGCGCCCTCCTTTTTTGATAGTGACGGCGCAGGCACTGAGGACGATGACGAATCCGGACTGCTCTCCGGAACGCGCACGCGCGCACGTCGGCAATACGATGAGCGGAGGGATGTCGACGATATGGAAGGCATCGAAGATGTGTGTTTTTCTTTTTTCCCCTTGCCATCGCACCCTTATAGTTGGAAAAGGAAGTGCCTCTGGAGCAGCTGAGCGATATCAAGGCGAAATCGATCGTCGAGTGGATTGCCAATGATCGTGTTCGACGGTCTATCGTCAAACATTTCCGTCAGTTCTTGATGACTTACGTCGACGATCATGGCGCTTCAGTCTATGGCCAGCGTATCCGCAATCTTGGTGAAAGTGCGTCCTTCCTCCCCTCATTCAGCACAATACCCTGAGCACGCTATTGCGCCCATAGACAACTCTGAGTCGCTAGAAGTCTCATACCTTCACCTTGCACTATCCAAACCTATCCTTGCCTACTTTCTTACCAACTCGCCGGCTGTCATGCTCACCGTCTTTGACGAAGTCGCCCTCGCCGCAATTCTCGTATATTATCCAAGTTACGAGCGTATCCACTCCGAAGTGCATGTCCGCATTACCGATCTGCCGTTAAGCTCCTCTCTACGCGACCTTCGCACGAGCAACCTGAACAATCTCGTTCGCGTGTCCGGCGTCGTGACAAGACGGACGGGGGTTTTTCCCCAGCTCAAGTACGTCAAGTTCGACTGCCGAAAGTGCAACGCCGTCTTGGGTCCATTCTATCAAGACGCCACAAAGGAAGTGAAAATTAGCTACTGCGCGAATTGCGAGAGCAAGGGCCCATTCACTGTCAACTCTGAACAGGTCCGTTAGCGCCAGTGCCTTTGTCATTTTCTGCCATCCAACAGCTGCTGACCGCGCCAACAGACCGTCTACAGGAATTATCAAAAGATGACTTTGCAAGAATCCCCCGGCTCTGTGCCTCCAGGTCGCCTACCCCGTCATCGCGAAGTCATTTTATTGTGGGATCTAATCGATTCTGCCAAGCCGGGTGAGGAGGTTGTACGTACTTTTTTACTCGGGATTCCCTAGTCTACTATATAGTCACTCACCTGAACAAACAGGAAGTCACAGGCATTTATCGCAATAATTTTGATGCGTCACTCAACGCTAAAAACGGCTTCCCCGTCTTCTCCACCATCATCGAAGCAAACCATATCAACAAAAAAGAGGACCTCTTTGCCGCCTTCCGCCTAACAGAAGATGACGAAAAAGAGGTCCGTGCCCTAGCGCGGGACGAGCGCATTCGTAAACGTATCATCAAGTCCATCGCGCCGTCGATCTACGGCCACGAGGATATCAAGACGGCGATAGCCCTCTCACTTTTCGGGGGCGTTTCCAAGGACATCAACCGCAAGCTGCGCCTCCGAGGGGACATCAACATTCTCCTGCTGGGAGACCCGGGCACTGCCAAGTCGCAGTTCCTCAAGTACGTCGAGAAGACCGCGCACCGATCCGTCTTCGCGACTGGCCAAGGGGCGTCCGCGGTTGGTCTGACGGCGAGCGTGCGCAAGGACCCGGTCACGCGGGAATGGACGCTCGAGGGTGGAGCGCTCGTGCTCGCGGACAAGGGTCACTGTCTTATCGACGAGTTCGACAAGATGAACGATGGGGACCGGACGTCGATACACGAAGCTATGGAGCAGCAGACCATCTCGATATCCAAGGCCGGTATTGTCACCACGCTTCAGGCGCGCTGCGCCATCGTCGCCGCAGCGAATCCGATCCGCGGTCGTTACAACCCGACGATTCCTTTCCAGCAGAACGTGGAGCTCACCGAGCCGATCCTGTCCCGCTTTGACGTGCTTTGCGTCGTCAAGGATACGGTCGACCCCGTGCAGGACGAGCTCCTCGCACGTTTTGTCGTCGGCAGCCATCTGCGGAGTCACCCCAAGTTTGATGCGGAGCGCGATGAGATGGATGTTGGTACCACACTCGATGCCGAGGTATAAAAAAAGCCTCTTTCATACGTCCTGTTTTCATGTGAGCTAACATCACCTTGCCCAGCTGATCCCGCAAGACCTCTTCCGCAAATACATCATGTATGCGCGCGAAAGGGTGCGCCCGAAGCTGTACGACCTGGACTCAGAGAAGCTCTCGCGGCTCTTTGCGGACCTGCGGCGCGAATCGGTTGCAACGGGCTCCTTCCCTATCACGGTGCGCCATCTGGAGAGCATGATCCGCATGGCGGAGGCGAGCGCGCGGATGTCCCTGCGCGAGTACGTCCGTGCGGACGACATCGACTTGGCCATCTCCGTTGCGGTCGAGAGCTTCGTCAACGCGCAAAAGATGTCGATCAAGAAAACACTTCAGCGCGTGCGTGCTCCTCTCTTCTCCTCTCTCCTCACCCTGCGACTTCGCCTTTGATTCTATTTTGCGGTGGGACGTTTGCTGACGGAGTCTTTCGTACTACTCAACAGGGCTTCCGAAAGTATCTCACGCAGGCGCGAGACCACGAAGAGCTGCTCTCTTTCTTGCTCGGTCAGATCGTGAAAGAGAAGGCACGCTTCTTCCAGCTGCAGCGGCACCAGCAGCCCGAGCTGGTCACGGTGAACACCTCGGAACTCGACGAGCGGGTACGTAATCGCGTTGCGGCTGATACGCTGCGTACGCAGGCGTTGACGATGACATGTTTTTCTTACCTCAGGCCAAAGAGCACGAGATTTACGACACCACGCCGTTCTTGCAGTCTCGTTTGTTCGCCGCGAATGGCTACACGCTCGACGGTGACGTCATCAAAAAGCGTTTCAAGCAGTAGGTGATCGCGACATTGTACTGGTTAGAAACGGGGAATTGTGGGGTCCAGGGATTTTTGGCGATGTTGTTGTACCACTTTCTACGCTGTCGATTTCGCTATTTATCTATCTATCTAGCGCGAGTGTGACGATGACACGGTTGTCAGTTGTAGTCTTGGATTTGCACCTAAGCTTGGGGTCGACTTGTGTGCTGTTGCCGTGCAGCAGCGCCTGTTCCACGGCTGAACATTCTTATTTCATGACAAGTTTCATGACAAGGCCACGCCGTTTAAAGTTGCTTCCACTGCAAGTGATGATGCGATGATGTCGTAGCCGGACCTTGAGCCGGACTATGGGCTAAGGTACCAACGGCTCAAGCTACTTCACACCACGTTGGCCATCTCAGCCTTCACCACCTGGGTTAGTTGCATCCAGGCGGAGGTAGCTGCCCCTACACGGCGCGATGAACATAGGCTTGTGACAGCGGAGTAATCGGGGTTTGGAGTATGACTGAGGCTGTTGCTAACAGCCCTCTCATATGCCACACGCAGTCACTTGTTCTGAACGTGAACGATTCGCAACTGTAAATATAGTGTACAATAATCTCTCGGTTCGAGTACAGGAGTAACAGGAGACAGGAGACAGCATCGGTTGTTGTCGCCTTCAAGTTCCGTATTTCGGCGACCGTACTACTACCCCGTGTCCCTAGAAGAGCCACAAGCGCTGCCGTGATGCAATGGACTCCTTCAAACGGGGTTATATCGTGCAAACCATGCAAGAAACGCATCCACGATGAGCGGCATACAGTCGGGACGCTGCCGCGTGTGCACGCTTTCAGCAGCTTTCTATTCGTCATTCACGACAATCGTGGGAACGTCAACGACCAGAGGCCCCTCTACTTCCGCATCCATGGTTTCTGGGTAGGGAGGGATTCGCACGAGGAAGAGAAAGAAGATCGAGAGTAACACCACAACCACGACGACGTAAAAAATCGCCTCTGGGAACGTGGCGACCGTCTTGATGTATATAACACCAAACAGGGATGGGCCGACAACCTGGTTTCTGTACAGTACTCAGTCAACATCACGGCCGACCCTACAAGAATGGCGTGACGGAGCGCACCCGATAGTCTGGATCACGCTCATCGCGCCAAATAACATCCCCGCCTCGGACGGCGCCCCGCCACGGCGCGTGTAAAGCTCCAGCGAGAGACTTTGCATCGTAGGAGCATAACCCGCAGCCAGCGCACCAAGTGCGCTAGCGGCGACATACATGCCGGCGTCCTTCGAGACAGCGATGAGGACAAAGCAGATTGCTTGCAGCGCAAGCGAGGCCCTTGCTATGCCGAGGTCTACTGCGGGAGTGTGCACGCGGACGGGATCGTGGGCGGGTGCCGTCGGGGGAAGGGAGGAGTTCGTATCGAGGGGTTCGTCAGGTGAAGTTGGGAGCTGAACTGGGCGACTTTTAGGTACAAAGAAGTGCAGGATAGCTGGATGAAACAGGTCAATCAGCTGTGACGATAGGGCACAAGGCACTAACCAGGAAACCCAATCATCAGGAAGAGTGCTCGGGTGAGTCCAATGACGGTAATGTAATATCCAAGCTAGTGAATGACTTATAAAATTTAGCCAATTTCATCTCAAGGACAAGACCTACCATCTCTGCGCTCCAGTTGAACCTTCCGGTAACATATTGAAACCAGTATTGCATACTACCAAGCACCAATGACTCAGGCGCAGATGAAAGTGCCAGCCAGGTTAGGGACCAGTCCTTTTTGAGTGCTTTTTGCGGGTTGACACCCCCTTTTTGTGGGAGGGGCGCCAACACCGTGAGAGGGCCTAGGAAACTGAACATGCGGCTGAGCCAGAGGCCCTTGCTTCCTTCTCCTCTAGCGCGCCGTGCTGCGTCCATCTGCGCAGGTAGGAGTGACTCGGGGATGACGAACCATTGAAAAAGGGCATTAATGATGTGCAAACCAAGCGCAACGTAGAATATCATATAGGGATTGCCAGATAAATGTTGAGCGAGTCCGCCTAAACCTGGCCCGAATGCCACACCGATGAAAATTAGTCCAAGGAATCGCGAGAAGATTCGTGATCTGCGGTATCTGGGTTGGAGCTACGTCCAGTGGGCTAAGGTGCAAATGCAGACCTTGTAGCCGGATCACTGCAGTCCGCAAGATACGCATGGACGGCTGCAATGGCCGCAGAACGTCCTGGAAGACAGTAAAGTGTCATTTTAAGTAGTCGAATACAGGGGACGAAACCCACCGCCAACGAGTCCCTCAAGAGCGGAGGTGACTAAGATGAGCCAATAACCGCCAGGAACATACTCAGGCGCTATAGCGAGAGCTGCGAGCGCCGCATCAGATAAGAGTAAAGTGGTGATGTTGAGTCTTAGAAATTTCACGCGGCCGTATCGGTCGGAGAACTTGAAGATCTCAGGGGCGGATGCACGTGAGTGGGGCAATGAGAGCACGCACCGATCCCCAGAAGGTCACTGTCAGGCAACTTAAGATGCCCTGCACCGTCGCCGTGACTAATGCGGATTTCGTAAGACACGGGTATGAAGCATGGGGATGACACAGACTCGTGAGAAACTTTGCCACATTCGCCTGGACGACAGGATCTGCAGCACACGGTATCGGGCCCAGAGCACGCATGTCTGAGTTTATGCTTCCATTTGTTGGAACCCACTGCCCTGCGTAAAGGTCATTGCACATGAGACACGTGTAGAGTTGCAGGCGCGGGGCTATTAGTGCAGAAGCGGCAAGCATGCTCAGTGGACTCAGGACGATAAACCTATCAATAACTGATCAGGATGGAAAGATCTGACGTTGACGAGACGTTCACCATGTCGCTGAAGGGCGCTGCCACCATGGACGAGAAACACGTTCGAGGCGTTGTGCTTCGAGGGCCATTTTGTCGATTTCTAAACCGCCAGTCTCGTATGTAGCTGGATCGGGAGGCTCCTCGACTGGCAAAGGTGTGTGGGAGTGCACGAACTCGTGCAGTAGCTCCGCAGTTGCACCGTCAACTTGATCTTCGAGATGGACGCCAATTGAAGGATATGGGCTTTGGATGACACCAGCACGCAACCGAGAACGGGAGCGAGGAGGCGATGGGGAGGTGGTGGGCATGGTAGAGGGAAGCAAGAGCGACGAAGTCTAAGCACGCATGTGCATGTTGTGAGGCTGCAGGTGTCAGCATAAGTCAGCGAATTGGGAATTGGGGTCATCATCATTAGCTTACGACTGGCCACGGCAGGGCCAGGTGGGAATTTCTGGTGAATCACATGCCAGCATCAGACGCCTTGACTGCACTTCAGCGTTTCAGTTCTCTAGCTGTTGTGGCAGCAGGGTCCGAGTCGGTAACTGGTACTCTAGCCAGCCATCATTTTACGGTATTTCAAGTCGAGTCTGTAATCCTGTCGATACGTCTTTTGAAGCGATTCGCTTCGACCACAGGCCACCAGCCAGAGGTTATTCCAAGCACCGTTTGGTGGTTGACCTAGCACAGTTGCGACACACTGGCAAGTGGCAGCAGGGTATAGCCCAGTTTTCTCCTGAGAGCGCTCCAGGAAAGCCATAACGGGTACTATGCTTGGCATTTTGATTGCATTATTCGTATAATGAGACGAGGACTCCGCGAGGCAGGCTGATCTTGGGATTTGAGATAGCCAGCTATACTGGGTGAGAGTCAGGTGAAATGCCCTCTGGAGGCGAACGATGACAAAAAGAAGGTCCACCAGAAGCATCTCAAGGACCCGGATCCGGATGACTCATGTGTATGTCATGTTCCATTGGGGTAGCGTACCACAGAATCCGCAGACAGTCTGGCTATACCAATTCATGTAACATATACTGTATCACACCTGATAGTGCCTCTCTCAAAGTGCGGTTATTGGGGGCAATTGGTGTTCACGTGATTAGTGCCGAATCGTGACGACGGTAGAGCACCACCCTTGAAAAATGTATGGAACGTTGAGATAAAAGAAACAATACGGAAAGGCTATGAATACATGTGAGGGTAAGGGATAATCTACGACCAACTTGTTATTTCAAAGTCACAGTACACTTAAAGCGATGCGAAAATGGGGTGAACACTAGCTAGTAATATACAGGTTTTGTGAAGGCAGAATGGAAAGCACTAAGACAAACAACAGCAGAGGTATCTAGATGCGCATGCGCATATAAAGTGAGAAAAAAGTTCAACCTGGCAGTCCATACATTACGACGCAGAATTACTTCGTAACTTCAAAGGTAAAAACCTGGAAACGATCAGCGGTGGTGTTCTCCCTGGTCATGTTCTTCCGTCCTCATACCGTGGAGCCGAGCCGCACCTGGAACATATAGCGCCCCACGGTTATGCGCACTACGCTCCTTACGGCGTTGATGTGTTGGGGCGGGGAATGGCTCAGGTTGGCCGGCCTGTGGCCCACTGGAGAAAAATATTTTTGGCCGCCAGGATTCACGTTCGTCCATGATTGCCGAATTCTTGAACTTCTCTACGAGTGCTTCCTTTCCCCTGTCATTCATGGATTAGCGCTCGTACGACCACGGAAGGCAAAGAGAAACTGCGAACTGGTAATTGGCATAGGACATCTGAAGGACTTTCTCGCTGGCATACATGTTCCTGTGCGCAGCTTAGCGAAGCGCCTTTGATAGAAACCCAAAAACCCACCATCTGACACCGAGCCGCGCCTTCGCAAAGCGAAGGAGGTCGTCGACTGTAATAAAATTCACGAATGCATATCCAACGTTACACCCTGGTTCTCCATTAGCCAGGCCGCTTGCCAGAGTAGAGTACATACCATTTTTGAAGTCCATCCTCAAGTAGAAGAAATCTATGCGCCTCGCACAAACGCGCTCGATAAAGGTCATCAAGTCCTTGTCGGTCATTTTATTCGGGATGTTCTTGATCATCACCGTAGTGCGCATGTCCTGCCCGTTTTCAATGCGAGCGATGTTCAAATTGTTGTCCATCTGTTGTTCACTCGGTTCATGCGAAGGTGCCGTGCGGTACTTCAGATGGTTCTGTGTTGCCAGGGGTGACACGCGCTGCGAAGGCAAATGTGTGTGTGAAGGAGTAATCCGTCGGGAAGTATGGCCATGTGCTGGTCGGGGGAGGATATATTCAGGAGTATATGTGGTGGGACCCGTGGGAATGAATGACTGGGTGCATGAATGAAGGTCATATGACCCAGCCTGTCCATGCCCATAAACCGCTTCGTGTGATCCTCGCACATACGTACAGGGTTCTTGGGGGCGATGGTCAACTGAAGTAAAACCATCTTGATTGTCGACAAAGCGTGGACTTGCATCAAAGCTTTGGGTTCGCCGGCGTTCGCTCAGACGATCAGCAAATTCGGGCTCCCAATCCACGGGTGCAGTAATGCGTCTGCGGAGGTCCTCTGCGAGTCGTGTGCTAGCCAAAGAAAATGCTTTCACGCCGTCTCCTGCCTCAGCGCTGGCGCTACGCGGTCTCACAGAACGTGAGGCGGGTGTTTCCTCCGTTATCGGGGCTTCGGCACTTGGAAAAGGGATGACACTTTGCAAACTGAGACCAGTCGCTTGTGCTGCTGGTGGAGGCGCTGAAGAAATGGAAGGATATATGGGCGACAGCAGTTTGGTAGTATAGAGGGAGAATTGGGTCCCCAGGACGTGTGGCCTATCGTGTAGGTCTTGAAATGCTGCTTGCGTCTCACGCACATCGTAATATTCAACATAGAACCACTTTACAGGAGACGGTGTAAGCCCCGCGTTTCAGAGGTGGCGATGATATATCAACTCACCTGTCCATCTCCCGAGCGTGGCTGCCATTCACGGAATGCTAGTAAAGTGCCAAAGCGATCAAGAATCGAGCGAACTGTGGACGGCTGGGTGGAGTGATCCTTGATCTGGATTAAAAACGCTGCTTCTTCTTCAATTTCCGTAACCGGCGAGGGATTTCCTGTGAGCTGTGAGGTGACGTTAGGTGTACTGCGTCAGTGAGGTCTAATTCGCACGTACATCTCTTGCCTCGGCAACGGAGATGAACCCAGAATGGAGTTGGATAGCATGCTGGACTCCGCCAAGTACTATATGTGCCTTCCCCGAACGCACTGCGCGACAGGCATTCTCTGCGTGGCGTAAATCATGAAATGCAAGAATGACTATGCCTAGACTCTGCAAATGACCGGTCCATATGCCTTTGGATGCACCATACCGCGAAAAGGCGCTCTTTATGCCCTCATTTGTGACAGCCTTAGGGACATTGCTAATCTAAGGGAAAGATTTAGGATGTGGATATGTGCCAATGACATCACTTACCAAGAGAAAACGGCTAGGTGAGGTATCGAGACGTAAATAGCAGGAGAGTGAAGACTTAGATTCCTGTTGTTGGCTCTGCGCCAAGGGGAGATAAGGACGGTCTGTGGGTGTAACGTCACCAACGAAGTCGTCTGCACCAGAGGTGGGCGGGCCATTCTGGGCAAGATACTTTGACTTCCGCCGCCAAAGCGCGACATTCGTAGAATCATGGTCGGTGGGAGTGGCAGGAAAACCACCTTGGCTTGCGCTATCATTCAATGAGGAGGGTGTGAGAGGAGGGGTAAGAGGTAATGGAGGCCGCCGTGGAGATGTGCATGGGCTAGGTGAGGGAGACTTTTGCTGAATCTTGGAGGGTGCAAGATCTAGAGGGCCAAGATGAGCGCGGTTTGCCGTTAGAGTTGTGATAGACGATGCTAGTGGAGAGTCGAGCGCCTGATGGAAATGACTATGGACACTTGAGTATATTTAGGGTTGTGTAAGCGAATATGATGCAAATATACTCACCACAAGTTTGGGAGAGAGGGGGAGGGATGCAAACGTTGGCTAGGGCGGCTAGATGACTGATTTGGATACGAGTGTCACAGTGGCGGAGAGAGAACAGGTGGTAAAAGCTGACCTTTCCAAAGGCACGCATCTGGGGGGGAGCGCTCAGGAATAAGACAAAAGTAAATGGAGTAAGGGAAAGGAGGGTGCAGGAGGAAAGGAAAAAGAAAGATGAGGGACGAAGCGGTGGAGGAAGGTTATATAACTAGAGCCAAAGGGAGACGACAGGCCCAGAACGGAAAAGGAAGCGCAGGTGGGGCAGGCGCGCTTGGCGGAAATCTCTTGCGCTGATCTTGTATGGAAGGGTTCGTATCGTCACCTCCTTCATTAGCTCTAGTTTTGGCCAATCGCCCGGTTGTCTTTACGAACATCGCATCAGTCCCCCTCTCCCTCCCGTTCACTAATTTCCGTCAGGACATCCTACACATTGACTTTGATCCAAACCCACCTCATATTTCCTAATTCAGTTGCCCCTCCTCGTAACCTCATTGCTATGAGCTTGTCATCCCGTGTGACTCCTCGAATCGCCCCTGCTGTCGTAAGCCCTTCACTTCTTCGTCTGTTACAGAGAGACCTACTGAAATGCCGTGTCAAATGACAAGTCTCATTCCGTCCTGGAATTGGGATCCCTGACACACGGTCTCTGTTCCTTTGAGGCGCGCATGGAAGCTGCCAACTAATATCCATTTCTGGTTCACCTGCGTACAGCATCATGTTAGGACCTTCCAGGCTCAGCAGGAGCAGCCATTGTCGGTTCCTTCCCCAAAGCCGTACCGTGACAGCTTATTATAAGGCGGTCGTGACTACGACGAGAAGTGTGGATGGAGGGTGCGAAAATACAGCCACAAAAAAATCGGTTAGGCAGACCAACCCCAGCGGGCCAACAGGTCGGCGCTGCCGGCGTGCCGAATTTCTACCATATCCAGCGAATAATGCAGCGCTCCTCACGGAGTTAGATCCAAACTCTTCGTCGCCCTCTGAGCCAACGTCGCATCACCGTTCGTTCCTCTCTTACCATCCCTTTGTCTTGTGTGTACGGTCCCCGAAGCTGAACAGGTGATTGCGTGCTGCATTCTCCGTGCCTGTCAAAGTCACGCATCTTCGACCGCGAATTTCCGGCGACAGCTGCCATCACGCGCTCCCTCGTCTTTCCCTTTCCAGATGGAGCTCTTCCACGCCATTCCCCACTCGTGCATACACATACCGAATATGCTCTTGACTCCCTGGCTGTTGACATTTTTCATTCCTCCGCCATCCCAGAACACTTGTATGTGCTTCTCCCCGAATCACGTTACAGCTCATTAAGCCACGTGTTCTACCTCTAGAGTGACCCCAATCATCTGCAGATTTACCTCCTCAGGCCTCGGTCTTTAGCTTGTAATACATTCTCCCTTGGATGTGGTACTGTATGAGTCGAAATGTGATTATGACAGTAGAATCCACAGTCACTCATACTACTAAATTTGGTTCGTTCGCCAGTGTTCGGCAGCTGCAGAATCAGAAGCCAATTCTCCTGCCAAAAAAGTTGTGGATTCTGATTTTGTAACCAAACTCTCCGGCTTTCTACTCAGCGAACACGTTTCATTAGGGCCACGATGGTCCATCAGTTCCGCCGCCATCCACTCAAGGGGCTATACCTCACCTTTGAGCTCATCACTACTCTATTTTTCCGTCTGCCATTCTGGATACTCGGCAATGTGCCTAGGAAGCTGCGTCCACGACAATCATGGTCACTAAGAAAATCAGTTTTTATAAGGGCCCTAGACCGATTTAACGTCGTGATAGGAAGGTGGGATAAAGATGCTCTTTTCTGGCTTTGTCGAAAATGAAAGCCATTTTACAGGACGGATTCGTTGCAATTCTTCGGCGATCATTCGACCGTCACCGTGGGTCCCGATGTGAGCCATGTTTGGGTAGAGCCCATACCACAGTTATTAAACGCAGAAATACGTGACTGGGCAAAAGCTGCAAATGTAATGCCCTCCACTATTCCCGGGTACTGGATGAGCAAAGAGAATATAAACGCGGACTTAGGGGTGTCACCAAGACCGGGAGAGAAGATCGTCTACTCGCTGCACGGAGGTGCTTATATCCGGCTTTCGGCAAGTCCCCACGATATCGCGGCAAACATAGGACGAGGGCTGCTCGAGCACTGCATAGATGTCTGTCACGTATTCGCGATCGAGTATAGACTCTCCAAACACACACCCGACGAGCCCACGCACCCATTCCCTGCGGCCCTGTTCGACGCCCTAGCTGGCTATGTTTATCTAACTGGGACCGTTGGCTTTTCTCCAGAGAACATCATTATCGAGGGCGATTCCGCTGGAGGTAATCTCGCCCTCGCCCTCGTGCGCTATTTGGTAGAGAATGCAGGCCTCATCACGGGATTGCCCGCACCACCTATGGCGCTCTTGCTGCTCTCACCGTGGGCCGATCCGAATGACGCAGCGGTACCGCCGGGCTCGCGTGCAAACACGAATATGGCGTCCGACTACATCGGTCCACCAGAGGGTCCCATCGCCTTGTATGCGCGCCGCGCGTTTCTTGGGCCACTCGCGCACGTATCTAATGGCCGTTTTAATCGTTATGTGGCACCTGGGTGTGCCGACGTACGCATGCCCGATGTGTCGTTCGAAGGGTTCCCACGCACGATGATTGTAGTGGGCGGGGCGGAGATGCTGGTGGACCAGATCAATACATTGGCGGAGCGCATGAAGCGTGATTTGGGCAAGAAAGTGCACTATTACGAGGCCGAGGATGCAGTTCACGATTTTATTCTCTTCCCGTTCTGTGAACCCGAGCGGACGCTGGCACTGGATGCCATTTCCAGTTGGCTCGAGGAATAATTACTGTAATAATTACCCATTTCCTTTTTAGTATAATCGGAATTTTAGATCCCTTATTTTGGCCTCTCACAGGCTCGCAGCGCGTGCAAAACAGCTTCTCCCTTCCAATCTACATGATTATCTGAAACCTGTATCTCCATCTCAGTTTTCACTTTACTTCTCATGGAGCCAGGAACTTCTAAGAGTGATGAAGAGAGAGCGCGTCATTACAGACGCATTCAGCTAAAGGCCTTGAATATGCAGGTTGCAGGTACGCTACTCCCCGGGTGGTCTCGCGAAGGATAACAGACTTGCATGGTTACGCTTTCCTATATCTAAAAGAACCGAGCAAGGCCTTGGAATCTTCTCTCAAGCGTCACACTGCCCTAATCAAACGTATACGCCAGTCGATTGGCCTCGACAACCGCGACCAGATACTTAAAGACATCGAGACCCTCACACTGGAAAAGTATATCGACGAGATCGCAGGGGCAGTTCCCGAAGGAATTGTGCGATGCAAACTTGAAAAGGATGTGTGGAGCGCTACAGAGGTGCGTCACCTGGGTGGACACAGAGGCACCCACGGTTTTTGACACGCATATATTCACGCCCCAGGTCATCTCAGCCCTTCATCGGCGCTTTCCAACGAATTTTACGCCTGCCCTCATTGCTGCGCTCGCTAGCGCGCTTGTACCGTCGAACAAAGCAACGCTTGCTACGATGGCGCCCGAGCAGCGGGAAAAGGAAGAGGCAGCTCGTGTCGCACGACAACGGCCGACTATACGTGTCTGTGCAGAGCTGGCACTTGTCGGTGTGATTCGTGATGGCCCTTCGCGTAGTGGGGGAGAATGGACCATGAAAGTGGTGCGAGACCTAGTACGCTTCCCTTCAGGATTCAAAGGAATTGCATTTAATCTAATGCTTGATAGTTATCCAATGATCCTTCCTTGTCATCTTTGCCTCTCCTCACTACGTTCCTCAAATCATACGCTCAACCTTTCCTCGGGCTCGCACCGCCCGCTGCTTCCAAGCAAATATCGGCCAGCACAGAGCCTGGCATGCTCGCCTTCGGCACGAGCGAGACTGCTGAAATCACGTTCCCACCACTTGGAGTGGACGCAGAAGATGAACTTGTTGAGAAGGATATCCGCGACCGATTCAAGAAAATGTGTGAGGCATGCTTCGAGAATGTGGCGAAGAAGCTCGTCCTGGAACATAAGGTACCTGCACCTACGTTTTATGCGCGAGATTTTTGCGACATAACGACCCTGTAGAGGTTGCAAGAACAAGATCGCCGGAATCATGAAGCATACATCCGTTCAGGGGAGATTTTCGAGGATCGCCAACAGGCGTATGAGAAGATGACGAAAAGCTATGAGAAATTACTTGCGAGTTCTCAGACGTACGTTCTCTGCACTTACGGATTTTACATCAGTCCTTAGTTGGCTGACTACAGCTTATCCGAGTTGTTATATCTGCCGATGCCTACACTTCCGACTTCCTCGTCGACGGGGAATTCTATCCAGATTGGTACCAGCACTGGCGCGCTTTTCTCTGATGATGCCGAAGAGGCTGCATTTGCTGCCCTAGGAGGCAAATGGGAGGATGAAGAAGAACGCAGGTTTTTCGAGGACATCCAGGACCTGAGAGAGATTGTGCCGAAGAGCATCCTTGGAATCGAGGATACCAAAGATGTTGTGAAGGAATTTGATGAAAGTGACGCTGAAGCAAAGAAGAACGCGGAGGATGAGGAAGTGAAGAGGTTACAGGAGGAGCTCGCGGGCCTCGAAGCTCAGGACGGCGCTCTACCGGTTAATGGTAAGGCAGATTCGCAGGAGGCTGAAGAAGAGGAAGACGGCGGGTATGTCATTCTCCTTTGATCTGGTCAGCGTTGACGACGTCAACTGACAATTCTGTGGCAGCCCCGTTACGCCGACGCCCTCCACACCGAAGGAGGGTTCGCGTCCAAACACACCAACACTGGCCCCCCAAGGTCCCTCCCAGCTACTCACTGCTCTACTTGCGCGTCTACCAGACTGCACGAACCGCACCCTCATCGATCAAGCCGCCGTCGATTTCGCTTTCCTTAATTCCAAAGCTGCACGCAGGCGACTAACCAAGGTGAGTGCAGCCTTAGACCGTTGGCCAAAAAACGTGCACGTTGATACCAAATTCGGTAGTTTCTCACGCAAGTCCCAAAAACGAGGACCGACCTGCTACCACACTATTCTCGACTAGTAGCTACCCTGAACAAGTACATGCCTGATATAGGTACCGAACTTGTCAACGCCGTAAGTCTACATTGAATGCATGCACGCTACGCTCAGGATTCTTCAGTTGGATGAGGAATTTAGGTACTTGCAGAAAAAGAAGAATGTCCTGGTGGAGCTCGCGGAAGTCCGACTGAAGGCATAGTGATCCACCTTACCCACGTGGACTAATGCTAATGAAGAACAGAATATCACTTTCACATCTAATCTTACCAAATTCAAAGTCGTTCCACCACATCTCATTCTTCACATATTCAAAGTCTGCATAGACGATTTCTCTGGTACGAATATCGACAACCTTGCCTTGCTGTTAGAGGGTTGCGGCCGCTTCCTGTTGAGGTATGACGAGACGAAACAGAGATTTGGTACCATGGTAAATTGAGCAGAAAGACGATTGATTGCGCCACTAATCCCATTATCCAGCTGGAATTGATGAAGCGCAAACAGAGCCTTCTACATCTTGATCAACGGCAGACCATGCTGCTCGAGAATGCCTACTATCAGGTACGCAGAGCACGTAGAGCCGTTTTCAGTGCTCATCGTTGCTCAGGCAAATCCTCCTGAACGTGCTCCCCGACAAGAGAAAGAGCGCACCCACACCGAACTCTTCATCCGGCACCTTATGTATGACGTTCTCACCAAACGCACTATTGACAAGGTTCTCAAGCTCTTGCGTAAGCTTGACTGGGACGACGCGCTTACTCGCCGCGTTTTGCACAAAGTCTTTACTAAGCCTTACAAATTACGTTATGGGAATATCGCCCTACTTGCGATGCTCACCTATGATCTGCAGCGGTATCACCCTGAATTCTCGATTGCCGTAGTAGATCAAGTGATGGAGGATATCCGGCGCGGTCTTGAACAGAACGTTTACAGCACGAACCAGCGAAGGGTCGCAGCGGTAAAATATTTGGGCGAGCTATACATATACCGCCTAATCAGCTCGAGCCTTATTTTCGACACATTTTGGGCACTCGCCACATTCGGTCATCGTGAGTAGTCTATGTAGGCGGCCTTCTCATGAAGCTAACGTGTTTTTTCCCACAGCCAAGGCACATCCTTTACCGCAGTTCCCATGTCTGATCGACATGCCGGACGACTTCTTCCGTATCAGGCTCATATGTGTGTTACTAGACACCTGCGGCATGTGCTTCGATCGTGGATCACAAAAGAGGAAGCTGGACAACTTCCTCGTTTTCTTTCAGGTATTTTTGCAGTTCCTTTTATCACAGAACGCATTAACAATCAATCAAATCACCTAGTACTACCTTCTGTGCAAGGAGCAGATACCGATGGACGTGGAGTTCATGGTCACAGACTCGTTTGAAGCCATTAGGCCAAAGATGACACTACTTAAGAACATCGAAGATGCGGCGAGCGCAGTTGACGAGATGTTTGCTTCCACCGTCCAAGGCTCTGGCCGTGGGTACTTTCGTACTCCATATTCATCACGTGATTCTCATCCCTACCCAGCTGATGTTGGCGAAGGCAGCGGTGATGATAGCGGTGACGATGGTGAACGCCTTACTAAAGATGAGGACGATGAAGAGGTTGAGGACGATGCCGGGACTGTCAATTCTCCAGTAGGTCACTCTCACTTAACCAGAATACACCTTTCATTTCCCTTTACAGTTCGATGAGCGTGGCCCTTCCCCAGAACCACCGCTCGTCGTCACTTCATCCCAGGAAACCCTCGGCCCTAACGACGAAGAAGATGCGGAGTTTGCGAAGGAGCTCGCAAAACTCGTTACAGATGTCTCAGCGGAGTCACGCAAGGTTGACCGGCGCACCGCGCAGACATTGTGGGAATCTGCTGTCCTGCCACCGGGAATGCGTAAACGGCATGAAGAAGGCGACGGTACCCCAGAGAGCGCGAACCCAGACGTGATGAGCTTTACAATGCTCACGAAGAGAGGGAACAGCCGGCAGGTGCGACAGCTTGCGATTCCTTCAGAATCCACACTTGCCGTCCAAACGCGCTCGGCACAAGAACAGGATAAGGTCGAACAGCAACATCTGAAGCGCCTCGTACTTGATTATGAACAACGCGAAGAGGCAGAGGAAATCAAAGGTGAGTCAATAGTTCACCTCCCGAACCCGCGAAAACTGGAACTCTCCGTCAGCCCTCGAAGCAAAGACGCGAGCCATCAAGATTCGTCTCGCCGGATAGCACCTATCTTTGTCTCATAGTGGCCACAACATCCTGAATTCCCTGGTTGACGCCTCGTTCTTGCACAGTTGTCGAGCCGAAGAACGCTGGAACCTGCAGGCGCTCCGCCACAGGCAGACGCCAACAGAACTCACGGGCCAACATGAATGGTTGTGCCAAGTCTTGCGTGTATGCACAACTGCTTTTGATGCTCACTTAGACGAGGGCCCCAGAAAAGTTGGGCCCGTGGGTCTGCGACTTACGGCTGGACAATATGCTGCGAGCGCGAGGCCTGGTGCCCGTGTAGTTAGTCACTTGCTCTCTAAATGACCGGAAATAAATATGCTGTTTGTGTGTATTTGAGTTGAGAAACACGTGACTTCTGGCCTCACTCCTCTGACTCTTTCCACCACCTTGGACCGAAGCGTTGCGCACGAGTGAGCCATGTCGTCCAACAAGAACAAGCTGGCTTTCCTCTCTATGCCAGCACCGGCATCATATGTTGCTGGTCTTGGACGGGGGTAGGTGCCATGACATTTTCTCCTACTCGACATTCCTTATTCAAGCACCTCTCTAGTGCCTCAGGTTTCACCACCCGGTCGGATATCGGCCCTGCACGAGAAGGCCCGTCCGCAGAGGTTGTTGCGTATGTGTTGTCCCATGTATTTCCGGTTTCAATACTAACTCAATGAACGCAGCGAAGCCCAAGCCAGGCGTGGCGAAGAACCAGACGTTGATCCTGACCAGTTTCAAGACCCCGATAATGAGTACGGCCTGTTTGCAGGCACCACGTACGAAGCTGATGACGAGGAAGCCGACAAAATATACGAGGAAGTTGACCGAACAATGGACTCGCGCCGGCGCACTCGTCGCGAGGCACGGGAAGAGGCAGAACTGGCAAAGCACCGCGCAGAGCGACCGAAGCTGCAGCAACAATTTGCTGATTTGAAACGCGGGCTTGCAGTTGTCACAGATGCAGAGTGGGAGAATATCCCGGATGTTGGTAACCTCACGCGAAGAAAACGAAGGAGGGAAGAGCGTACGTTTGCTGTGCCCGACAGCATCATTGTAGGAGACCGGGCAAAGGGTGAACACGAGAACTCGTTGGATCCACGACAACAGGTGTGTTGCACTCCGGTTATGGAGCAACCTTGGACTCACTGGATACAGGAGCATGGTGGATTCGAGACCCCGGGCGATTCTGGTACCTTGACAAACTTTGTTGAGATTGGCCAGGCGCGAGACAAGATCCTTTCTCTCAAGCTCGATCAGGTAAGCGTATTGTGTCGCAATCGTTCCCCTTGTCTCAGGCTGGCTGTACTTCAGGTTTCAGGAACTGCTTCAACATCTGGTTCCGCCACGTCCATCGATCCTAAAGGGTACCTCACTTCATTAGATAGTCAAGTCATCAAGTCCGACGCGGAGATTGGTGACATCAAACGCGCACGTATGCTATTCGACTCCCTCATCAAGTCCAATCCGAAACACGCCCCCGGGTGGATCGCAGCCGCCGCTCTGGAAGAGCATGCAGGGCGTATGGTTGCTGCACGTAAGCTTATCAAGCAGGGCTGCGAGCAGTGTCCGAAGAGCGAAGATGTCTGGCTAGAAGCCGCAAGATTACATGTACGTGAGCTTAACACCTGTTCAGTTGAACGAGCTCACATCGTCGCCACAGCAAAATGAAGACTCAAAAATTATTCTTGCCAATGCTGCACAGCACGTCGGGCAGAGCGTAAAGATTTGGCTGGCGGCTTCTGACCTTGAGCATGACGCGAAAGCAAAAAAGCGCGTATTGCGACGAGGTGCGACTTTTTCCACTTCTTCCCCCCCTTTTCATGCTCACATTGTGACTTAGCTCTCGAACACATTCCGAACTCAGTGCGTCTCTGGAAAGAGACCGTCAACCTAGAAACCTCCCCCGCAGATGCGCGCATTCTCCTATCCCGGGCTGTTGAAGTGATCCCACTCTCTGTTGAGCTTTGGCTCGCCCTCGCTCGCCTTGAGACGCCTGAAAATGCCAAAGCCGTGTTGAACAAGGCGCGCAAAGCTGTGCCCACATCTCACGAAATTTGGATCGCTGCGGGTCGCCTGATCGAGCAAGAAGCGTACGCGGCCGGCCTCTCGGAAGAGAAGCGCACAGAGGAGCTCGACCGCGTTGATAAAACGCTCGCCACGGCTGTGCGTGCGTTGCGTGCGCACGGCGTGCTGCTTACGCGTGAGCAGTGGCTGAAGGAGGCTGAGCGATGTGAGGCGGAGGAAGCGCCGCGTACGTGTGAAGCGATTGTGTCTGCTACCGTTGCGATGGATGTGGAAGAGGAAGACCGTTTGACGACATGGCTTGGCGATGCAGAGTCAGCAGAGGCTCGCGGACGTGTTGGTACCGCGCGCGCTGTGCTCGCATTTGCGCTGCGCGTATTTCCTGACCGTCGCGACCTTTGGCGCCGCGCAGCCGACCTAGAGAAGGTTCACGGCTCTCGCGAGAGCCTTGACAGGCTGCTTGCGCGCGCAGTCGAGTCCTGCCCACAAGCGGAAGTACTTTGGCTCATGTGGGCCAAAGAGAAGTGGCTAGGCGGAGACGTACCTGCGGCGCGCGAGGTGCTCGATCGCGCATTTGTAAGGAACTCGGAGAGCGAGCAAATCTGGCTGGCGGCTGTCAAGCTCGAGGCAGAAAATGGAGAACTGGGTGCGGCGCGGGAACTTCTGGTGCGCGCACGGTCGGTCGCAGACACTGAGAGGGTGAGTATATCTCTCCCTATCTTCACTTGGCAAATAAGGGGGACTCATTTGTTCTTTCACCTCTTCCTTAGATCTGGATGAAATCGGCCGTGTTCGAGCGGCAGCAAGGTCAAGCAGAACTCGCTCTGAAAACAGTTTCCGTCGCGTTGTCAAAATATCCGAAGTTTGCCAAACTATACATGATCCAAGGGCAGATTCACCAAACCGCCAACAACTATTCTGCTGCACGCGCTGCCTATGCCGCTGGACTCAAAACTATTCCGAAGGATATCACCTTGTGGGTACTCGCCAGCCGACTAGAGGAGGCAGATGGGAAGAGCATCCGCGCACGGGCATTGCTTGAGAAAGCACGTCTGGTCAACCCGAAGAGTGATGTCCTTTGGGCGGAGGCAGTGCATGTCGAAGAACGTTCAGGCTCAGCCGCACAAGGAAAGGCGTTGCTGGCGCGTGCGCTGCAGGAGTGCCCAACTTCTGGCCTACTCTGGTCGATGGCTATCTGGGTAGAGGCGCGGCCACAACGCAAGGCGCGTAGTGTGGACGCGCTGAAGAAATGCGCAGATGACCCAGTCGTGATCTGTACCGTAGCTCGGCTGTTCTGGGCGGAGCGTAAGATCGAGAAGGCACGGCAGTGGTTTGACCGTGCCGTGAGTGCAGGCCCGGACTATGGTGATGCATGGGGTTGGTGGCTCAAATTCGAGCGGCAACATGGGACAGCTGCACAACAAGAGGACGTAATAACGCGGTGTACCGCGGTGGAACCGCACCACGGTGTGACGTGGCAGCCAATCGCCAAGGATGACAAGAACCGCGGAAAGGCAATCAAAGATATTCTTCAGCTTGTCACTGCTGCTCTGCAATGAACATTCTCGTCGTTCAGTTTGTATGTATGCATGTGCTACTACCCTTGCTTCCCATTGTCAGTCCCGCTGTTGTCCTCTAAAGTGAACGTTCTCGTCGTTACTGTACTGTAAAGCTCGGAACGGAACAGTCGCGGTTGATCGATGTCCCGCCGGAGCGCCCAACGACTTGTCCCTCGAGACCTCAAGCTCGTCTCAGCCTGCACATTCCGTGCGTCTTGACTTTCGCACCACGATACTTCATATTAGCTCCACATACAGGGTAATCTATGGACTCCTTACACTACTTTAGAAATATCTCGCCGTTGTACAAGATGCCTGACGTCCTTGATTGTTACCCCTGTTGATTAATATGTGTTTGCCTTCTGTACGATAGTGAAGCTCTGTCGCATGTATCGTGTATGTTGTGTCAGAGAGCATTTGGGAAATTTGTGGCTGACACCACTGCAGTGTGATGGATTTCGACTGGTGCGCATTGAGGCTGGGTAACCGTGGAAGTAGATGTTGAGATGTACTTGGTGCAGGAGTTGTCGGTTCCAAATTTGCACACCACCTGGTTGTCGCAGTAAAGAGTGTCACGGTTGGGGAGGCAATAGGTGCAACTTGAAACGGCTCGCCGATGAGATGACGCAGCCTTACAGTATCCCTTCCTTCGCTACATAGCCCCTGCGATGTTAAGCTTCCCCTTGTACAGGAGCTCAAAGGCGGTGGTCTTCGACTCTTCGTTGGGCCGAAGGAAAAGATGAGAGGGACAAGACCCGTGGATACCAGAAGGTCCAGAACTCCAGAAGATTGTCGGAGACGGCAGGGAACACAAATTCAAACCCGAAGACCAAAGAACACAATTTCAAACCAACAAGTCAACGACCGTCGACTCGGGTTAGAGATCTGGGTTGTGCCATGCGAAATTGGCCCTCTTTTCTCATGATGAAAACGTGTACCCCTAGACGCCCGGGCCGCCTGGCGCCCGATTCGAGAGCCAGCCCAGTTTCTCCGCGTGTGCAGTCGCCTTCTTCGCGACTTCAGGTCAGTACTTCAGTCTTCACCAGTTCGAATTTTATCTGCGCGTTTGCCGTTCATTTCGCAGGTACGGTGACAGTGAACGAAAGGGCGCCTACAAATCATTGGGCCGGTGTTGTCGTGTTTCGTGTCTCTCCATTGCGTTGCGCCCTGCGCCTCACACAGCCCCACAGCCCCCCAGGAATTTCCGAATGGACCGCCATCTCTACCTTCTTTGTAACTTTCAATGATCGATCAAATATACATCTCTGTGTAGAATTTAAAAAAACAAACAAATGACAGGTGACCCGCCCGCCGACACCACGCCGGCGTTTCATGTCTGACTAGCAATTCAGACTGCTCCGCACCCTGAGAAGCATCCGCGTACTTTCTCAGGCGGCAGATGGAAAATAAAACAAAATACTACCTGCGCCCCGGCCCCCGAGCACCTAAAAAAACTGGGAGTTTCGGAGTCTCGGAGGCCATATCGTATGAGGGTGAGGGTGTCGTTAAAGAAGATCAAGAAGATCATAAACGAGGGAATCAATGATCTCTGAAACGCAGACTGCCCACCCCACACGATATGATACAGATTTTGATGGCAAGGGATTGCAGCTAAACACTTATCATTCATCGGGATCACGTATCAAGGCATTAAAACAGATAGAAAACATATATTCCATCATGAAGCTCTGGATTCCAGTATTGTACAAGGACACCAAAAAAAGGCTTCTTCTCCATGGCCCGTGGTCACAACGCACACACGATTTGATTCGGGAGGCCTACATTGTTTCATCGATCTCAAGCAAGATCAACACCTTGACGGCACCTGATCGGCTCCGCCTCATGCGAAGCTTGTCGACACGTGAGCCAGGGTTGTGGAGGTAGTGACCAGCCAGATTTTTAAGGTCTTCTGCCACTGGCATTCCAGAATGTCCAAGGCCGGGATTTCCTCGCGACGGCCCTGCCACATTGTAAGGAAGAGGAACGTGACTGGAGGGCCAGTCATTGGGCACTTCCTGTAGTTAGAGGCGCGGTAAGAAAGGCTGTACGTGCACGCGAGGAAAGGGAGGGGGGGCATACAGGAATCGCGGGAGCATGCCGCTCGAGCCGAGGTGGTCCAGGGCCAATTGGGATATACTGGGTGTTCCCAGGAGTACGGTGACCATCAAATTGAACTTGACTTTGGTTGCCTTGTTGTTCCGCAGGAACCTTCGGTGAAGCTTGTGTCAAGAAAGGAGGCATAAAGACTGTAAAGGGATACTCACTGTCACTGGATGAAGTGGGTTGTCGTACCCCATATTGCCAGTGTATCTTGTCGGAGGGGGGGCATTCATATAATTCATAGCGGGGTAACTTGAAGGCCCGTAAGGGCCAGTGGAATTGGTACCCGATAGATGCCCATTTGACCAGAGTTCGTGGTCGAGTCCACCCAAAGACTGTGTGATATATGACATGAGCAGTTGGGACAGTGGTATAGTAGGCCTGTGACGCCGACCTCAGCACTCTGCATGGAATTATATTGAGAACGTTGGACGGGGAGAGAAGATGCATTATTGGTTGACATCTAGTACGGCCTTGGCAGAAGTTTGGTTGGTGCCAGAGGGGTTCTTCGTAGAGAGGGGATTGCTCGTATGTAACAGGGTCATCATGGGACGGGAGAGGGCTCATTTATAAATGTGGATGGACCGTGTCAATGAGAACCCCACCCGTAGCCGTAGAACATTAATGCGATCTTAGATGGGTGTGCCAATACGCGCATTAGGCCGCATTCTGGGTGCAACGTGTGGTACCGAATATACCGATGAACAACTTCGGTCGTAGTGGGCGCCTTAGAATAACTTACGCAAAAGTGCATCGAGGTGCGCCAGTCGGTTGGAAGGAAAGCCAGCCACGTGTGAGATGAGCGGCGAAAAATAGAGGCGGCTAACTCCTGATGATTGATCTAACCTGCAAGTAGGGGGATCGAACTGCGACACGAGGCCGCACGAGTCCGAAACTGACATATCCTAATAGTCATGAGGAGCAAAGCCGGCTAACGGTAGAGATTGGGACACTATTCCCAGCTGCGAGGGCGACAGCACGAGCGACTCGAAGTACGAGAGACAGAGAGTAAGAGGGCAGTCACTCACACAGCAGAAGACTCGAGGTCTGGAAGTAACACATATGTTGGCATGAAGGCAAGCAGTCAACGTACCTTTAAGAAAGGAATGTCTCAGGGGGTGCGGAACATGGGGTTACAGTGGGTATATCGGGTAAGCGCGGCGGGCAACCCACTCTGCCGTTGATGCCAACACGATGCAAGGATCCAGCCCCGCATGTAGTCCTCGCGACCGTCTGAGCCCATGTACTGGGGACCTTCAGCAACCCCACTTAGGCCCTGTACGGGGGGCCGGGGGCTGGCAACGCTGACAGACCGGTCTGCCACCCGCCAAATTTATAACCTAGTAGACTGTGCCTAGCTGACTCAGGTGATTTTTTTTTGATGGGTGGTCTGCCAACGGTTGTCAGCCCATTTGTACAGGGCGTAAGTTAGCTCCGCTAAGCTGGTGAGTTGCTCCAATTGACGGTCGCAGGCGGCCCGTTGGCCCGGCCAGGCTGTTATATCGATAAAATCCTCCCTATGTCCCAGTGCGTACCCTTTTCAGACGACCCAATCCCCGCGACGCAACAGCGCCCTCCAGGCAGGATACATGCGTTTCCGACCTAGTTGCCAGCCGTCGTGGATCTGCACTAGCAAGCAATTCCTGGATTTTGAGGATAGAAAGAAGGATTGGAGTGAGTGTCGATATCTCTCCGACTAAGTTACTTGTATTTTTGCTTGTGATATCAGCTGCGCGTATGGATGGACGCAACTCGAATCTCTGATGGACAGCCAGTGATGTTGAAAAGGTTACCCAGAGAAGAGGGACCCTACGAGCTTGAGATCAACAAGCTTTTTTCAACTGAGCCCCGATCCTAGAAATCATTGCATGCACTTACTCGATGTCATTGAGCTTCCCAATGACCCCCCAATTATTGTACACCCCTTGCTTGTTACGTCCATTTTCCAAACCGCCCTTTCAAACGTACGGAGAATCTGCCACTTTCTTTTCCCATATATGTAAGGTGAGTTCTGTAAACCCTCGAGTCAAATCATGCAACTGTTTACTCCACTGACTACCACCGGGCCCAATTCAAGCACGGGAACCACGTCACTCACCAGTACGTCGTCATCGCCTTCACACTCGCTTTTCTGGCCTACACTAGGGACTACACGTATGCAAACATCATGCTTGACCCGTCAAATATGTGCCCCGAGTCTTTTCCACTCTGATTGATCGAAATAATGACTTCCGTCGAAAAGCTAAATGGTATTCGCGAATACGGCGTCCGATAAGGTACTTCATGGACTCGGTCCGTCCCGTCGACATGATCCCGCCAATGGGCCACCACTCGGCACCCCCATCCGCGGTGGTGACAAGTCGCACCAGGATAGGGTGACACCATAAAACCCATTTCTCGCTGATGTATACTATCTCGGAAACTTGATTCGAGAATATTACATGCTGTTTTACGCCTTCCCTCCTCCTCCTCCCGAGACACCGCGCTGACAGATAAATCCAGAACTGCCAAGGATTTGAGTTCATGAGACCACTAGTGACCGATATGGTCACTCATTTTTTCTGAGATCAGGGCAAAACTCAGCACGTGGAAGTTGCGATCGCAGATAGCTCGCGAACATGAGCTCTGGCCAGTCACTGCCTCCAAGCCAGTTAGTCATTGGTATTGTACTGCTACATCCTTAGTCACAAGGCAGCCATTCCCGAAGCCAAATGAATAGCTCTACAGTACCTCTCATCCCTGCTATTTTTCTTTGTTGATGTCATCATTGCCCCGCATGCTCCTCGATATAATGCGATTGACGATCCTATACCCGCAATCTCACCTGGCGTTTAATATTTGAGCTGCTCTGCCGTGCTTAGATACACTCGTTACGGTTTTTTGTTATCGCATGTGGGTTTGATAATACACATAAGACATACTGTACCTCGCTTTGCTCCAGCCGCGCCGTGCAGGAAATGACAAGGAGCAACAGACCGGCGGCAAACGGCAAAACCCCGGGCATCACTCAGCTCGCGCTCGAGAGCTATTTACTAGACATCGCAATCGCGTTCGACTTCAGCACAAAAGACGCGGACGCTTCTGAGTCTCAGGGCTGTCTGCGGCGGTGTTCCTGCTCATCGGGTGTTGGCCAGATATGCAGGCAGGCGATGCGCGATCAGTGGCGGCGTGCGATGCGGGGAATCCTGGGCGAGTGCTGAGGGAGGAGGTGGTGGAAGGGACGTTGGGCGAGCCCGAGGATACCCTCGAGAAATTGTTCCCGACAAAAGATTTTGCAGTGCGTGTCAAATTTGTGTATGCATGGCCTAGAACGGTCTCATATATCCTGTCGCTCTCCGCCGACAACACGCCAGCGTTTCATGTCTACTGTGTTACTTCCATTTCAGGTCCCGGCGCAGGTGGTCATCATACTGAGACTCAATAGCGTCCGTGTCCGCAGACAGCTTCAGATGGAAAAATAAAATACCTTCAAGTTTTGCCCCCAAGCGTCTAAATAAACCTGTGTCGCGGGAGAGCCCACTTGCATGCTGGTTTTCAGGTGAGGATGTCGTTAAGATTGTAATGGAGGGGGTGTAGGAACCTATAGTCTCTAAACTGGGGGACGCCGCCCGCCCGCCCCATACTATATGATGCACACTTTGATAACAAGGGCATTGGCTCGCTAAAGGCTCACCTCAGACAGATGAGGGGCATGAAAACGGACAGAAAGCATATATTTCATCATGACCTTCCAGGAAGCTCGGGATTCTATCGTACAAGACTACCAAAAAGGACATCTACTCTGCCTTCTGGCCCGTAGCGACAACGCACACACGATTCGATTTAGGAGGCCAACTTCGTGTCGTCGATCTCAAGCAAGATCAACACCTTGAAAGCACCCGATCGGCTCCGCCTCACCCGAAGCTCATCGACACGTGAACCAGGGTTGTGGAGGTAATGGCCCGCGAGACTTTTGAGGTCTTCGGTCACTGGCATTCCAGAATGTCCGAGGCTGTGATTTCCTCGAGACGGCCCTGATACATTGGGAGGAAGAGGAATGTGACTGGGGGGCCAGTCGTTGGGCACTTCCTGTAGGTTAGAGGCGCAGTAAGAAAGGCTGTACGTGCACACGAGGAAAGGGAGGGGGGGCATGTACAGGAATTGCAGGAGCATGCTGCTCGAGCCGAGGTGGACCAGGGGCAATTGGGATATACTGGGTATTTACAGGAGTGCGGTGACCGTCAAATTGAAGTTGACTCTGGTTGCCTTGTTGTTCTGCAGGGACCTTTGGTGAAGCCGCCGTCAACAGAGGTGGCATAAAGACCGTAAAGGAACACTCACTGTCGCCGGATAAGGCGGGTCATCATACCCCATGTTGCCAGTGTATCTTGTCGGAGGGAGGGCATTCACATAATTCATAGTGGGATAAGGGCCAGTGGAATTGGTACCCGGTAGATGCCCATTTGACCAGAGTTCGTGGTCGAGTCCGCCTAGAGCCTGTGTGATACATATGACATTGAACAATTGAGACAGTAGCAATCGCCTGTGACGCTGACCTGAGCACTTTGCATGAAATTATACTGAGGGACAGAAGATGGTTTGTCGGTCGCCATCTAGTATGGTCTTGACAGAAAGTTAGTTGGAGCTAGGAGGATTCTTCGTAGAGAGGCGATTGCTCGTAACTGGGTTATCAAAGGAGGGGAAAGTGTTCATTTATATACTCACGCCCGTTTCCCCTTTACGTGGAACCAGGTGAGTGCCGAACACCCCAAGCGTCAAGCCACCTGCGCCGCTGAATAACAGTATAGTGCGTCGACCCGGAATGGAACGGGAGGCGGTTCACGAAAAGCTAGTCTGGTGTCCATCCAAAAAACAGCGTAGAACATTCCCCATAATGCAATCTTAGATGGGGATGCGAAGTACAGGCTTGAGTGGGACGCGCCAATTAGTCGGAGTGAGGTGCCTGTCGCGTATGTAATGGGGGTGGCAGCATGGCGGAGATTTGTTTATTCGGTGAATTCCGACGGGGTAAATGACAGGAACTGCGAAATTTCCGACACTAATTTTCCACCAAGAACCCCAGCAGTCTTGCCAGCAGTCTTACATGGCCCATAATGTCCGCCAGAAGCTGCCCTCTTTGGACGGTCCGTTCCATTCCGCTCCCCTCCCCCAAGCATGGTTGAGTGTGTCTTTCGGCAACATTGTGGTGTCTCCGGTGGCTGCGCTGCGGACCAACAGAGTCACGGTGGGTGGCGACTGTCTGAGGAACGGGAGTGCCGCTCTCTGCACTCGCAGGACAATTGCGCTTGCCTAAGCGCATTTGAGACGGCGTTGTACCGATATATGAGGATGGACTTGATGTCCGAGCTCGGGGTGCGCTCCCAACTGACCCCCGTATCCTGGAGCGCTGAGGGCGGTCTGGTCATCCTCCTGGGTGGACTACGTGAATGTTCGTGATAAGGGGGGTGCGCAGAAAGTGGTCGATTATGGTGAGTCCTTATCTGTAAATCCTTTGCAGCAATACAGATGAGTGCGGTACAATGTCTTGGAAAGAGACCTCTCACCAGATGATATTGTGCTCGCCAAGTCCCCGTCCCCCTGCCGTGGTGAAAGCTGTGGCTGTATTGCCTTCCGATTTGAGGAGTTTCTCACATCAATTAGAGTTTGATGGATCTTGTCGAGGAGTTGGCGCCCACGCTCTCCATTCCATGGAACCTGAACGAGACGTGACCGCTTTCCAGCGCATGTTCATCCATAGAGGAGGAAATACAGTGGAAGGTTGCGACACTGAGCGTTCCTTGTAAGATGAGCATCCGGTTTCCCACAAAGTTTATATGTTTGACTTGTCGCGCCAAGTTCTTCAGCTGGAACGTTTTCTTTTAATATACAAATAAACTTACCGTTGAAGTACTATTTTAATCATAGGATCAAGCAGATGTATAATGTGTTGCATCGCTCCATGAACAAACCTCCGTCAATATCTCATGACAAATTTTCGCTGGAGTCACAGGTAAAGCCGCTTCGGGTAGGGGTAGATGCCGAGTTCTTGTGCGTCCAGAACGATCGGTTGGCTATCGGAGCCTAACATATGTAGATGGGTGGAAGCGCAATATGTCATGATAAAATTTCGCCAGGTCCACCGTCCACTGGAGTCACAGGCGAAGCCGCTTCGGGTATACGTAGATGCCGAGTTCTTGTGCATTCAGAATGATCGGTTGGCTATCGGAGCCTAACACATGTAGATGGGTGGAAGCGCAGTCAAAAGCAAAGACTCGAGGACCATGATAGCCAGTGATTTTCGGTTCAAAAAGCGACACGTTTTGTGCAGTCATGAAGATCCTGAAACTTAGATGAGCTGAGCCTGTACATGAACATCATGATGCGTCAAGATAGGATAGACAAATGAAAGACATGCTGCAGCACGTGGCGGGCTAGCGACTGTTTCCCATATTAGGCAAATTTCCCGCCCTGAGCATCCCTCGACTCGCATCTGGAGACCCAGTGGACTCCTAGTCGAGGATATCCCAGTCATGGAAGGCAATAGAAGTGATTGTAAGAGGCACGTAGGAGTGTTGCCGAGAAGTGGAGGTCAATGCTAGCGATGGGTCTGGCGCTGATCGATGATCGTGTGCAGACACAATTTTTGTCGTAAGTACGTCGCAATGTATCCTGTAGGGCGTGATAGTGTCATTGGCTCAACAAACAAAGAAAAGGAACTACGCACATTGCTCTCATTGATGGCGGCCGGATGAACTCCAACGATACCGCGCTCTCCATGCCACGGTCACTGTGGCATGGATCTCATATAGACCGCCCTGTTTACTGTAAATCCCATAGCGCGGCGCTTCCGTCCTTGGATCCACTAACGACGACAGACCATGATCTCGAAAGCGGCTACACAGAGAATTATATCCCTGTGCACCCGCATCATGTTCGAGAGCGATATGCTCAAACCATTCGGTTCTGAATTGCTGCGTGAAACGCGCCATAGCTTGGCAATGTGGTCCTCAGACCCAGTAATGAGATTCTCCAAGTCCGCGATCCCTTCAACAACTTGGACAGTCTGTTCCAAAGTCTGTTTGACTATAAGCGCAGATAATGCAGATATGGACTAGCAACACCGGCCGTCGACCGACGTGCGTAGTTGACTAGCCGCCACCCTACCACCGCGACCAAATCCCCACTCCACATGTTCGTGTGGACGGGAGGGTACGGAGAGTATTCCAGCAGGGTGCAGGAATATCCTTTCCTCGATGGGGTCGACTGTTATGTTTTGAACGGCGACGCCTTGATGAAGGATTACAAAGATTGAGGAAGAACGGGCAGACCTCGCCCCTCGGGACACACGAACCACGTCTCCCCAGCCCATATCAAGAAAATACACCAGTATGTACGCCATTAGATTTTTCTACCCTCTTTCAGCCGTCTGAAGTTGACAGTTCGCCCGTGCTCTCCGTTCTGCGCACAAGCGGCACAACAACGCGATCCTTTATTCGTCAGAGGCCGAGGCCTTCGTCAGCTTCTCATGGGGACCCACGGTCGACGCATTTCCCGATGTCCTCCCCCCTACCCGCACGCTGCCACTACCCCAGCTCCATCATGCCGACCAACATACCATTCAGTTCGCACGTTGCGTCCCCCACGGCCATGCAGGGTCAGATGCAGGTCATGCCACCCACTCTCTTGCATCTACCTCCGCTTCCGCTTGATTATCCACATCCCCCTTGCTTACTTCCTCCACACCGCCTGCCAGCACGACCCTCTCCCGGCCGCCCTCATCGCTTCTCCCTTCCGAGTCATTCCGTTGCCCAAAGTCAAACTGTAACAAGTCATACGGACATGTGAACGCACTCGAGTAACACATGACGCAAGGCCATTGCAATTTTGCAGATTAACCTCGTCAGAGCGCACGCCAGCGTCTGCGTCGACAACTTGAAGTTGAACAATCCACAGTCGTCACTACGCTGCGACCGCGTACATAACCCCTTCCTCTCGGCCACGAATATATATTGCGTGAATACTTGTATGCATCCCTCTCTTATTTCACCTTCTTCTCGCCTCGTTCGCACCAAGACTCGGTTTCGACGTTACAGGACCGCTGTCCGTACCGCCGCCTCTTGTCTCTCATCGCTCATCGCTCGCCTTCGCCCCTCACGGCTTACTATTTTCCTCTCGTCTTCCGCCCCGTTTCTGTCTCTGGTCTGTAGCTGAGTTCTCGCCTCACGTCCTGCCTCAGTCAACCCTCCCTCTCGCTCGTTCCCTTCTACTCTTCCGCTTGGGTCGACACCCAAGTTCTCATTATCTTGCAGCATCCACCAGTTGGGGTGCACCCTTCGGATCAACTCCATCTCTTGATCGAGCACGCCGTCCCGGTAAGCGTACCACCGGGTCGTGGAAGTACTCCACGAATGTCTGGCTGCCGGGACCGCCTTAATTTGCGACTGCGTTCTCGTAGTTTCGTAACTCTTCGACCGTCTCTCGCCCACTGGCATATAGTATTTCAGTTTTTGCCCCGTAGTTCTTGTGAACGCTTTTATAAGTTCAGGCCAGGAGACTTTCGCTATGGTAAAGGAAAGAGGACAAAGGGTGAACCGCCTTTCATGAAACGAGAAAAAGAAGAAATGGGAGCACTGCCGGACGAGTTATGTGGCCTGTAGGTTTGGGCACATTCGATCCACAGTCCCCGATTCTTGGAAAGCGACGACGTCGTGAATGACTTCTTGTTCAACATTGACAGGCCCCCTATCGCCGCGACTAGACGCTATTCATCGTGTATAATTTCGCATATCTGTAGACTATATGTGAACGAATCCACCTTTCCATCGTAGGAGAATATACAGTACTAGCGTCTATCGGTTGGACGATGCTTGCTATGATATCAACTGTTGAATGAGCCGGTATCTGTTACCAGTAGATATACTGAACAGGAATTGGATAAACAAGTGACATTCTGAACGCATCGAATAAGTGCATAATGTACACTGCGATCCTATGATTGCTACACTGCCACCCTCCTATTCTTTTTCCGCATCGTGCTCTAACAAAAACTGCGCAACGTCGACATGTCCAAGCAACGTAGCCAACTGAAATAGGGACCGACCCGCATCTCCCCCTATGTGCACGTCCGCTCCGTGCCCAAGCAGTACCTGCACGACCGCAGGATACCCAAATTGCGATGGGTAGTACAAGGGAGTATGGCCAAACCTGTCTTGTGCGTTGACAACAGCCCCGTGCTCCAGGAGGAGCTGGGCGACCATCGCTTGTCCCCCTCCCGATGCAGCGTGCAACGGCGTCTGGTTTACGCTGTTTCCGGCATTCACATCGGCGTTGTACTGTAGTAGCAGATGTACGACATCAGTTCGTCCAAAGAACGATGCCTTATGCGATAGAAATCCGATCCCGTCGTAGTGCACATCCACATCTGCTCCATGCTCCAGCAACAGCCGCATAATATTCAGATGTCCACCACCATACGCTGAACATAAAGGTGTCTTCTTGTCTTCGTTGGTCGCATTCAATGCGACTCCATGAGCGAGTAATACACGTACAGCATCAAGGTGTCCCTTGTACGATGCTGCATGCAAGGGAGTACCGTGATGACCACACTCAGCATCGACATTTTCTCCGTGCGTGATGATGAGGTGACTGGCCACCTCACTGAATCCGCATAGCACCGCATAGTACAACGCAGTTGCCTTGGGCCGCGTCAGGCGTTCTCCGAGATGGTAGACGGTTACTCGGCGCCGACCCGAATCCACGTCGTATATCCAAGTCCAAGCCGCGAGATATGGATTGTTTGGGTTAAATAACCGTTTAATGGAATCTTGGAATCCTGATGCTACGTCTTCGAACTTGGCGTGGTCAACCCAGTGTTGAGCAGCATAGAATGCCAGGGGAAACGTCTCCAGGCGCGTTTTGTCCAAGTTTTCGTCCAACTGTAGCAGCACCGTAAGGCATACCCGAGCGAGGATCGTGTGAGCCGCGTCGAGGGGAATGTGGTGGTACCGGATGTTTCCCATCTCCGAGGTGCGAAGGCGATCCGAAGTCAAGTACTCCTTGACCGAGAAGTGAGAGAACTGAACAATTTTCGATCCCTCGTTCTCGACAACCGCGATCAAAGTGGAACAAGCAGAAAGCACAGCATCTTCCGGGCTTTCAGGTCGCCAGCCCTCCTTGAGATTGGGCCCCGCATCTCTGTCAAACTCGATCGCAAATAACTCGGCAAGCTCTTCAACGCGAAGCGGTCGAATAGCGACAACCAAGCATTGGAATAGCCGATGCGCATGCTGGCGCTTCTCCTTAGGAATCCCTTCTAACGCCCGTTCGTATGTCTCGTCCAGAGTGGTAGGCAGTTCGTTAAGAGCCTTGCGAATGCTGGAAGGCATACATCGACGAAGGGTGTCTAGCTGACAAAACACCCATCTGAACCTGTTCAAGACTATATGAGCAACAAAAACAAGACACTCTAACAGGGGCGACTCACATCCCGCCAGCTCGTTCTATGAGAGTTGTGGTTACGAGAATCCTGTCCTCTTCTCTCCATCTCCGCATTGCTCTGTCCTTGTGAACGAAAGACTGGACATAGCTTTTAATATCCTCCCTTTGGCCGCTTTCCTCATGAAGGGATACCTGGCGGGATGCAGAGGTCAACGGGTTGAGTACGGACTGTATGTCTTGCTCGGGACGACTAGTGATGCAAATGAACAAATTCGAATGGCTCGACCCGACCAGATCCTCCAAAAAGTCCAGCACCTCTTCACGGGCAGATGGGGTTCCCGTGGTATTCGGACATTCGTCGAGAGCGTCTACGATAAGAAAAGTGGGAAGTTGTCCTGGGAGTTCCAGCATGCTTTTTAGACATCCTGCAAGGGCGGCATCACTGGGCTGTTTGGTACCATCATTGTACGAGGTGTACAATTTATGAAGGACATCCCAGCAAAGATCAGAATCATCACCGAGTTGGAAGAGAAGGGATGCCAACAGGCCGCGGATATCGCGCTTGGAAGCGTCCTTGAAATCAAAGTAATAGAACGCGATCAGTGCCGGCCTTGCCTGTTGCATGTCCTTGATATCCTCAATAATAGCGGAGCTTGTCCAAATATAAATTTTATATTACAGAAGCGAGTGAGAAACCACGCACCACAGAATGCTTTTTCCGGCACCCGCTGCAAAATCGGGAAATGGATTAATAGACACGAAGATAGAGAAGGCTAGAAAGCGTACGATTTCCACGGACCCATAATAGAGAGCCGTTCTCCTTCCAATCCTGGAATGTGCTGCCTTGGATAAACCAGGTCGCTGTCCCACTGTGCTGAGTTTTAGATGCAGTATTATGATTGACGGAGGGATCTGGAGGAGACAGCCATGATCGAAGCTTGTCCCTCATCTGGTTCCCTATGAGCGTGTGTCATTCTTGATGGTCAATAATGGGAATGTTCAGGACAAACGTTTAAGCTCGTGTGCGACTATATTGGGACACAATGGGGTAAAGGGTCAGTAAGTGCATAAAGACCGACAGAAAATGTTGCGTACCATTATCAACGCTGCATGCGACCCCCTTCACATTGTCATCAATGTCTTCAATGAGCACCCTTGTTACATTCATGTGCACCTTGGTCGCCTTTACATTGTCATCGATATCTTCTGCGATCACCTTGGTTGCTTTAACGTTGGCATCGACATCGTGGACAAGGCCATCAACGTGGTGTGTGACCTCCAGATTCCTCATCACCATCATTAAACTCTCCTCCTTCGTAAGCATGTCCAACCGTGAAAGCGCATCCTCGACGTCTGTCTTTCCCACAAGTTTCTTCAGAATCTTTTCTGAGTCACAGTCAGCCAGAAAAATGCATGGTGATCCGATCCACTAACTGATTTTCCTGTCAGTCATCGCCTTGGTGGAAAGTGCAAGAATCGAAAGTAACTGCGCCATAATCTTTCCGAGTAACTCCCTCGATTCGTTTGTCAATGGCATCCCAGTGTAACTCTTCAGACGTTGCAGGAAGAAGTGAATCCGCTCGAAAAGGTGGATAAGACTATTATGGCTCGCCACAACATCCCTCACAGCCTAACAATTAGAAATCATGCAAAACCGTGATAACGAACTGGGGGGGAAACATACTCCGAGAAGAACACCGATCCCGGTAAAGATCGGTTTTGCAGGTGAGAATGGCTGAGAACTGGACGTCCGAGAACAGTCATGTGCAAATGAACGAGGTTGCTTACCAGACTGATCCCTTCTCCAAGCGTGTCTGAAAACGTAGACAGGATATGGATTGTTGGGTCCAACCATGCCATCAATCTCTCATCGCCCTTACGAAATTTACTGAAAGCCTGTGCTTGGGTTCGAAGAAGGTTCGAAACGGCCTCGGTATTTTGGCAGGTGTCGAGCTGTGAGGCAAAGGGATGGGAGTCAAGGGGTTTTCCGGTTAACGTCTGGTACTCGATTAAGGCGGCATTGAATATTGCTGTAAAGTTATCGGTCGAAGGGCCAGCTGTTTGATTGCTCGCGGACATGAGTCATAGGGATAGCAAGGGGAAATTGGGAAGTGCGCAAGTCGTGTATGAATGGACAGCCTCAATCCATTAGCCATATCGAGCTGGGCGAGCGTCAGAAACGTGACTCGCAAATCGCACCCCACGCATTTCTCCAGTCGATCGCCTATCCATCCGTAACATTTTCCTTCTGGCGTACAACACTCATTCTTGTGGATGCCGCCTTCTTTCGTCTCAAGTGGCTTGCTGGTGATGTAAATTTCTGTCTAAGAAATTTGTAGTACGAGACTTCAATGTGAGACTTAGTCGAGATGGCGGCCGAGATGTTCCTCGTGATCACGTGCCAGGATCATCTGACCGTGAGTGGCTCGCTCTCCATGACTTGTTCTTAGGTGCCCATCGTTTGACGCAAAGTCTAACTGAAGCATCGAAAAGTCAGCTGGACCGCAAGCAGGTGAGAAAAGAGGCCCGGTGCCTGACGAGAAAGCCAGCTAGTCCCCCCATTGACAAGGGAAAGAGGACCAAGGGTGAACCGCCTTTTTATGAAACAAGAGCGGGATGAGATGGAAGCGCTGCTGAATGAGTTGTGCGGCCATTTAGGTCAGCCTTTGATGCAGGTGCTCAGCGCTCAGGGTCCGATCTCAGATTCCCCGTATGTGCACGTCCGCTCCATACACAAGCAGTACCTGCACGACCTCAAGACGCCCGAATTCCGATGTGTCGTGCAAGGGAGTAAAGTGGTGTGCGTCTTGTGCGTTGACAACAGCCCCAGGAGTACCCTCGCTCGCCCCCTACCGATGCAGCATGCAAGGACGTCCGGTTGAAAGTGGTTTCTGAGATTCACATCGGCGTTGTGCGGTAGTAGCAGATGTACCCCTCGCTCTCGACCACGAATATATCACCTTTTTGCGTGTACTCGAAGAACTGTTTACTTCCCTTAGAGCGAGGCGCAAACTCGACTTACTTGAGATGAGAAGAGGCCTTTCTGTCGTCCATTGCAGCGCGACCGTTCCTAGTTATATACATTCGGAACTACCTACGAGTCGAAGGATGTACGAATCAAGTGGAGTTCGTGGTTTGGTCGTGAACGTCATTTGGTAACGGGGATAGTCCGCAGCTCAAAGGGAGGCCGCGGTTATCTGCTAGGTGATGTATCGTAGTGCTGAGAGCTGAGGGCATCCAACGCGCGATCGAGGTGCATGCTTGGTCTCGCGCACGCTTGTCTTTGCCATCGTAAATACAAGTCTAGTACCTAAGTTATCAGCGCGAATCAAAGTCAAAGAAATACAAAGCGAAATTCACCCAATTCCATCACTCCCCCTCAAGTTTCAAACGTAGCACAGTCCGAGCGCCACCCTGGCAAGCACCCTGGAGCTCTTTATCTTCCAACTGGGGAGCGCTTTTGTGAGGGCATCGACAAACAATATCGAAGATCCCATCCTCGACGGTTTAGTGGATAAAGTGGAAGCAGATGTTAGTGTGTTTGATGCGGGCGTGGAATTTGTCAGTACTGTAATGCCAAATGTAACGCATTGCTTGAGCTTGATAGACGTCAGGAAAAATATCCACCCCTAGACGCGCGTCTGATAATCGATACCCTTCCACAGCCTCATCCTTCTCCGCGGGTATCACCTCCTTCGCGACTTTAGACACCAATTCAAGGTTTGTTCGTTACCGTTTATTTCTCAGGTACAGCGCGAGTGACCGAAAGGGCGTACAAGTCATCAGGAATTTTCGGACCCGCCGCAGTTTCCCGGTCTATCCATTATGCTCCTCGCACAGCCCTCAGGAACTTCCGAATGGACTGCCGAGTTACCCGAGTACCCTTTGTAATTTATCAATGATCAGCGTATCAGCATACATCTCCGTATACATATCGTCGGCTCCGGCCGCTCCGCCGACACCCACGCCAGCGTTTCATGTCTACCTGGCTTTTCGTGCTTCTACTCTGCCCGACGCACTCCAGATGATCTCAGACGCGCCCTAAGGCCTAAGTGCCTAAATAAACCCGATGTCTCTGAGGCTATGTCGTAGTATGCAATATGCTGCTCCTAGGGTGAGGATGTCATTAAATAAGGTCGTAAAGGAGGTAAAGTGGGAGCACTTGCCAGTGATCTGAGCTCCCCGCCTCAGACCATATGATCTACACTTTGATACACTTTTGATACCAACTTGAAGGCCATTGCCTGTCAATTGTAGTTCCTTTCAGAGATCCATCGCGTTCACGATGAAGGCATTAAAAACAGACAGAAAGTATATGACACTTGTGATGACATTCCAGGGAGCTCGGGATCCACGTTTTACAAGGACTACCAAAGGACTCTTCCTACTCTGCTTTCTAACTACACACGCACACGCGATTCGATTACATTGTATCATCGATCTCGAGCAAGATTAACACCTTAACAGCACCTGATCGGCTCCGCCTCACACGAAGCTTGTTGACATGTGAGCCAGGGTTGTGGAGGTAGTCACTTGCGAGATTTTTAAGGTCTTCAGCAACTGGTGTTCCAAAATGTACAGTGTTGGGATTTCCTCGAGAAGGCCCTGCTATGTTGTGGGGAAGAGGAACATGACTGGAGGGGTGGTCGCTAAGCACCTGCAGTTAGAGGGACAGTAAGAAAGACTGTATGTACACGCGAAGAAAGAGGGAGGGGGAGAACACGTACAGGGATCGCAGGAACATACTGTTCGAGCCGAGGTGGACCGGCGGCAGGTGGGATATACTGGGAAATCCCAAGGGCATGGTAACCGTCGGGCTGACATTGACTTTGGTTCCCTTGTTGTTCTGCAGGGCCCTTCAGCGAATCCGTCGTCAATCAAAGGGAGCATAAAGACTATAAACGAACACTCACCATGGCCAGATGAGGTACTAGGTTGTCATACCCCAAACTGTCAATATATCTTGTTGGAGGGGGGGGCATAATTCATAGCGGGGTAAGGGCCAGCGGAATCGACATCTCGTAGATGCCCATTTGACCAGCGTTCGTGGTCCAGACCGCCCAAAGCCTGTATTGGTATATACGACAATGAGCAGTCGAGACGGCGGCATGCATCTGTGACGCTGACCTGAGCACTCGGCATGGAATTATATTGAGGACATTGGACAGGGACAGGAGATGAATTGTCGGTCGTCATATATTATGGCCTGGGTAGAAGGTTGGTTGCAGCTAGAGGGGTTCTTTGTGTAGAGGTGATTGCTCGTAACTGGGTCATAGGATGGGAAGGGGCTCATTTATAGGTGTGGATGGACTGTAAATCCAGTGTGCCTTGCGCGCTTTCTTGGACGGGCCGTAGGGGCAGCCAAGGGGGCAGCGTGGCAGTGGCACGCCACATAATGGGTGGACTTATCCTTGGGAGGGCGATTACTAGACGCTCTGAATCGAAGAAGCAACGCATTGCGGCAACTCTTTAGATGTCACGGGGTGAAGCTTGTTGGCTTTGCGCCTCTCAGCAGCCTTATACAACGAATAATGCATAACACATGTGGTCATAGGTTACGAGCTGAGGGATCTATACCGAAGCTAGCACGAAGAGACCGAACCCACAGCAGGATGAAGGGGGGACAAACCTGGGCCAAGCGTGTGGGTGATCAGGCCCGTAGACAAAATTGGGGGGTGCTACGAAAGTGAGCTTTGTTAGGAGAAAGGCGAGGGTACGGTCTTTGGGAAATTATGGAGCTGGAACGGGGAAGTCGTATAGGAAAAAAGATGGAGGAGAGACTCGGGGCCTGAGCTTAATTGACACGGAGAAGTTGTAGTGCATGGGAAGAAAACATGAGGGAGCTCGGGTTTGATTGACACGAGCCGGAAGGGGGAAGAGTATACGAAGAAAATATGAGGAAGCTCGAGCTTAATTGACACGAGCCAGAAAGGAAGAGTATACGAAGAAACATGAGGCTAAGGGAGCTCGAGCTTAATTGACACGAGCCGGAAGGAGGAAGAATAGGGAGCTCGAGTTTGATTGACACGAACTGGAAGGGGGACGAGTACTGGAAGAGGTATACGAAGAAATTTTGAGGGAGCTTGAGTTTGATTGATACGAGATCACATGATCTGGATCTAGGGCCTGTGGGAACTGTTGGTAGGAGCCTACAAGGATTCGAGTCTTGATGTGAGAGGCGTGGTCACAGTCCCTGACCCTTTGAACGAATCCCGACTACTGTAAGTCTGTAACACTTATCCAGAGCATCGTGATTTACATGTCGTTCTCCACCGTGTATGGTTTGTGGCCAGAACCGTCAGGCATCCTGTTATCCTCGAGCGCCTTACGAATGTGCGAAGCGCGGGGCGGCTTCCAACTCTCTAAGTCAAGCCAAAGGCAATCAAAAATTGCAGCAGGTCGTTGTGCCTTTGGGCAGCGTTAGTTATGGCATGGGAGGGTCGAGTCGCGGGATTCAATATGTGTTTGTACATCATTAGGGCGAGTGCCTATGAACTACCTAATCTAAACACGTAGAGACGATTACAAGTTCATCCGAGAGGTGCGGACTACAAAGTACAGTACCAAATAACCACGCCGAAGACACTGCTCACTTTCTTACCCCTTGGAACTTGCCCGCGAGCACGCACGTTTGGGGTCTGTGCTGCGCCATAGTTTGGTTATCGATGCTGCTCCAGGACCTTGGTTAACGCCAAGCGGCGGTGGCGGGTTCAGGAAAAAGCGTGTCGGGGCGTCCCACCCGCCCGTGCCCACACCAGTGCCGTCCGCGTTCGCACCGCTGCGTTCTATGAGCACCACATGCAGCTGCATTCGCAGCCCAGCGACCACCTGGCACATAGCCGCGAGCTCCGCAGCATGCGCATTTGCGGCCATCCGTGAACGTGCGTCGTGGTTGAGCAACGCCGTGCGCAGTGCGGTGAGCGCCGCGGACTGCCAGCTTGACGAATGCGGCCCGGAGCTGTCTCCGGAGGGCGGCGGGAAGTAAGCTGCGAGGTCTGAGCGCGTGATGCCAGCATGCATAGTGTGAGAGATGGAATCGAGGATACTTGGGTCTTCACCGGGTGTGATCGGCATGTGCAGCATGATTTCGGTTGGAGGTTCGTGGTAGCTACGCCACGGGTACGCTGTTGCGGAGGTAGATGAAGATGTTGAGAAGGAGTAAAAAGGGTGTTGCGAAAAGGACTGTGATTGGGGGGGATAGAGGGGCCGATTTGGGTCCTACGTCTGGACGGTCTCGAGGAACAAGTGTGCCTTTGACGGCCTGCAGTTCGCGCCGCATCGCGGCGAGCATACCCTCAACAGAATCGAGCCTGGCTCGGAGGCCCGCGTTCTCCGCTCGAAGCGCGACAGCCTTACCCTCAACAGAATCGAGCCTGGCCCGGAGGCCCGCGTTATCCGCTCGAAGCGCGCCAGCCTGCGTGTCTGAAATGCAGAAGAATCCCCGCAGCGCGACATATGGGCAGTCTCGTATGTGCGTCTCTCGCGATGCTAAGAGCACTCCCGTCCAGTCGCAGCCGTAAGCGGCTTGCTCGCAGGCGACAAGGCGGTGAGGACAGAGCGGGTTATCGCCGAGGATGTCCTTTCTGAGCGCTTTTCTCAAACACTCGGGGTCGGGGCACCGTTTCTCGGTGAAGAGGCAGTCATCCCTTAGGTGTGCTGCGAGCAGTTGTCTCTGGCACGTAAACTGGCAACCGGCTTCTCGGTTCGGACATTCAACGGTAAGCTCATCTACCATCTAATGGGGGAATTAAGTTGTAATCAAGAGATAAGATAAACATTAAAACGAGTGCGAACACGCTGGACGATTGGGTTACTTGGCGCCATGTCATGTAGAGAGAGTGGAGAGCGATCCATGGGACAACGGGGAGAGGCTTGAAGGGCAGGGCCGATGCAGTCACGGCAGAAGCTATGTGCGCAAGTTCGACTCGTAGTTGGTTCTACGAAGGGCATTCTGAAAGGAGGTAGTAAAGTAGTGAGAATGTGGTGGGGCCGGTTGCCAGTGGACGTGCGAAGGGACTGACCGACATATACAACAAAGCAAGTTGGAGTTCGGGGTGTCAGCGTAGACATAGGAGTGCGAGGATATGAGTGAGCTATTGTCAAGGGTGTCGTCGTAGTCCATGATGAGAGCGCGGCGGGCCGGGAGTGCCGAGACTCCCGTGCCAGAGGGGTCGGTTTTCCTCCTCGTTCCAATCTTTTCTCCAATGTCCATCCTTGATTTCCATGTTGCAGCGTCGGCCAACTCGGTCACCGACGGCACCTACTACCTGCAAAACTCCACCTACCTTGGTCACGTCCAACCCGTTCGTCACTTCCCAGCCCCCCACCTAGCCACCACACACTGTAAGGACGTCGCGTGCATTGCGGCTTGTAACCCCTCCTATGCCACACGCGCTGCAACTGTGATTAGATGGATGTGTTGATTGTGTTGTGATTAGATCGCTCCCATTTTACTGTATCATCTTTGATTGTTTCTCATCGTGTCCTGCGACCGCCCTTCCTGTATAACTCCTGTATATAGTAAAAGCCAGCTTCTTGGCTCCTCATAGAATCATAGAAAATGTCACTGCTTCTCTCTCATTACTTGTGATTTTCTGTGCTAAGCCTTATACAAAATCTCTTGCAAAATCTCGAATTTGTGGTTCTGCGTCGCACCCGGCCCGATTAGCCACGCCCCAGTCATGGCTTCCCGAACGTCTACCGCATCTAAGTTACACCCGTCTTGTTTCTAAACAACTTTCCTCCTCTACTCGCGCCTACTTCCCTTCACGCCGGAATGTGCGAAGCGCAGGCAGCTTCCAACTCTCTAGGTCAAGTCAAAGGCAACCGACCAAATTGGAGCAGTTCGTTGTACCTTTAGCAGCGTTAGTTAGGACATGGGACGGTCGAGTCGCGGGATTCAATATGTGTTTGTACATCATTAGGGCGAGTGCCTATAAACCACCTAATCTAAACACGTAGAGACGATTACAAGTTCATCCGAGAGGAGTGGACTACAGAGTACAGTACCAAATAACCACGCCGAAGACTCTGCTCACTTTCTTATCCCTTGGAACTCGCCTGCGAGCACGCGCATTTGGGGTCTGTGCTGCAACTCGCTGCGCTATAATTTGGTTATCGATGCTGCTCCAGGACCATGGTTAACGCCAAGCGGTGGTGGCGGGTTCAGGAAAAAGCGTGCTGGGGCGTTCCACCCGCCCATGCCCGCACCCACACCAGTGCCGTCCGCGTTCGCACCGCTGCGTTCTATGAGCACCGCATGCAACTGCATGCGCAGCCCAGCGACCACCTGGCGCATTGCTGCGAGCTCCGCAGCATGCGCGTTCGCAGCCATCCGTGATCGTGCGTCATGGTTGAGCAACCCCGTGCGCAGTGCAGTAAGTGCTGCTGACAGCGAGTGCCCACTCGTCGTGCTTGACGCATGCGGCCCAGACGTGTCTCCGGAGGGTGGTGGGAAGTAAGCTGCGAGGTCTGAGCGCGTGACGCCAACATGCGTAGTGTGAGAGACGGAATCAATACTTGGGTCTTCACCGGGTGTGATCGGCATGTGCAGCATAATTTCGGCTGGGGTTTCGTGGTAGCTGCGCCACGGGTACGTTGGCGCGGAAGTGGACGAGGACGTTGAGAAGGAGTAGGATGGGGGTTGCAAAAAGGCCTGCGATTGGGGAGACAGAGGTGCCGATTCGGATCCTGCGTCTGGACGGTACCAAGGACCAAGCGCGCCTTTGACGGCCTGCAGTTCGTGCCGCATCACGGCGAGCATACCCTCAACAGAATCGAGCCTGGCACGGAGGCGCGCGTTCTCCGCTCGAAGTGCGCCAGCCTTCGCGTCAGAAATGCAGAAGAATCCCCGCAGCGCGACATATGGGCAGTTTCGTATGTGCGTCTCTCGTAATGCTAGGCGCACTCCCGTCCAATCGCAGCCGTAAGCGGCTTGCTCGCACGCGACGATTGCAGCGGGGCACACCTCGGCGTGCGCTGCGGTTTCTGAATGCGAATGTTCGAGGTTGCAGGAGGGGCACCTGGTTGTCTCCATGGAGCACGCCTGCATATGCGCCTGCGAGCGGATGAAAAACAAAAAAAAAGGGAATCCGGGAATAAGAGTAAGGTTACTCACCCCAAGCTCGACAGCCTCCATCTCTGTCGCACAGCTATCGCAGACAACAAGGCGGTGAGGACAGAGCGGGTTATCACCGAGGATGTCCTTTCTGAGCGCTTTTCTCGAACACTCGGGGTCAGGGCACTGTTCCTCGGTGAAGAGGCAGTCATCCCTCAGGTGTGCTGCGAGCAGCTGTCTCTGGCACGTAAACTCGCAACCGGCTTCTCGGTTCAGACATTCAACGGTAAGCTCATCTACCATCTGAGGGGGAAATTAAGTTGTAATCAAGAGATAAGATAAACATTAAAACGGGTGCGAACATGCCGGACGATTGGGTTGCTTGGCGCCATGTCCTGCGGAGAGAGTACAGAGCGATCTATGGGACAATGGGGAGATGCCTGGAGGGCAGGGCCGATGCAGTCACGGCAGAAGCTATGTGCGCAAGTTCGACTCGTAGTTGGCTCTACGAAGGGCATGCTGAAGGGATGTAGTGAGAGAGTGGTGCCAGTGGAAGTGCGAGAAGGGGACTCACCGGCATATACAGCAAAGCAGGTTGGAGTTCGGGGTGTCAGCGTAGACATAAGAGTGCGAGGATTTGAGTGAGTTGTTGTCGTAGTCCATGATGGGAGCGCAGCGGAGTGCCGAGTGCCGAGACACTCGTCCCGGCTGGCTGGCCACAGCCTCCATCTGTCCGAGTCCGAGCCCCGACTCGGAGCTCACACTTCAGTTTTCCTCCTCCTCCTCCCGTCTACGAGACTCCCTCCGAATGTCCGTCCTCGATTTCCGCATCGCAGCCTTCGTCGTCACGGCGATCACAGTCTTCCACGGCACCTACTACTCCCTGCAAAACTCCACCTATCTCGACACGTCCGACCCGTTCCTCACCTCCCAGCCCCACCACCTAGCCGACACGCACACCTTCGCGTCCAAGCGCAGTCTCCTAAACGTCGTCTTTCTGAAATGGTCCTGGGCGTGGACGACTCTCGCATTCCTTTTCCTGTTGACCTCCTCTCCGGTCAAGCGTACCCGCCGGTTGCTCCAATGGGCCTTTGCCAGCGGTGCTTGGTTCATCCTCACCTCATGGTTCTTCGGACCCAGTCTTCTCGCTCGGTTGATCGCTGCTTCTGGCGGTGAGTGTGGGCTGCATATAGGGGGGGCGTTCGTCCCAATTTCCCAGATATATTGCTCGACGCGCATTCCCGTCTCACGCTCGACCCATCCTGAACTTTTCCCGGTCGTCTTTGAAGGCATAGAGGCCCTATCGAGCGACCCGTTGATTCCGCGACTGCGTCGCGGTCATGACGTATCGGGACATGTCTTTTTACTCACCCTTTCCGTCCTCTTTCTGGCGGATCAACTACGCCAAACGCGCACATCTGCGCACCGCTATGCAATTGCCGCGAGCGGGGCGCTAGTATCGTTATGGGTATTCTCGTTGTGGGTTACGAGTGTGTATTTCCATGCGCCCTCCGAAAAGATATCTGGTTTTAGTGCGTCTTCACCACATCTTATCTCTTCGCAGCCCCCACTAACCCATTCTCGCGTTTTGCAGTTCTGGGAACGGCATGCTTCTTCTTTTCTCAAATACCGTTGTGGTACTCTCCCAAGTCCGAAAACTCAACTACATGATACATTCCACCCGATGTCGTTGTCGGCAATGATAAGATATTTTACCCCCTACGCCACTTACGTCTAGTATTTTGCCACGTGTACTTTACCTTCGATTTCCACGCTTACAGTAATGCACAAGGCTCATACGCCACTGTCTTTTGTCTATTGGTCAGCGTAACATCATATCGTCTTAGTATGTGTCCATGAAAGTCCCATATATTAACAGAAAAGTAGTTCTTATGCAGAGTACCACCAAACCAGAAGCACCCAGGTAGCCAAGGCTGGTGCCATTACGCTCCCCAAGTCCCTTCCGACTGCACTCCAGACTCCATTCCCCCTCCTACGCGTTCCTGCCCACTGTGGCCACCACGCAGGAGCCTGCAACGCGATCCGCCGCCGCCGCCCGCGGATCGTGAATGTGTACGTGAAGGACCACGCCCGCAAGGAAGGACTGGTCGCGGCCGCGACAGGAGAGGACGAGCGCGCCGAGGAGCGACGCGAAAGAAGATCACCGGGAATTGGTGACGCGGGTGGCATGTAAAGGTAGTGTGCTCGCACGCCGTCGTTTTCATCCTCATCGTGAGCAGCAGGGGACGGCGGCCGTATCGGAGGCGGCTTGCTGAAAGTCCGGAGCCCACCCGGCAAGAGCTTCGAGTCGCGCCTCGGAATATCGAAATGAATACGATCGCGCCCTGGTTGAGAGCCGGGGGGCGTATTAGAGTAAGCGTATGAGTACGAATATGAAGATGATGCTGAGTAGGGGGATGGCAAGGGTGTAGCTTGAGGACGGGTTAGTTGCGAAAGGTCAACGTGAGATGGGAGAGGAGAGGCCGTCGCTAGACGCAAGCGCGAGGCGCGCCGTGCACGTCGCAGGTGCGCAAGGATGAGAATGACGACGGTGAGGCCTGCTGCTGGGATGTACAGGCGTATGAACGTCCCATCTGCCCGCGGGAGGAGACAGGGGGCTTGAGCATGAGACGGCGTGTGGCCCGGATACAAGGATAGGAGGTGGAAGCCCGGTCTAGTGATGTGTCGGGCAGGTGAAAAGGATTTTACGCTTATTTCGTGGATTTTTTTGTCAGTACCCGGTATTTTGTGCGTCACGTCGCAGTAGTCACGATCGTCTGCACTATGAGTCATTTTTCAGTATATTGGACGATCAAAATTCCAGAGAAAAAGCATACCTAAAAACAACGGCGGGGCGTAGATGTTCTAAAAGAAATGAAGAAGTCTGTTTACCCAGCGCCTTTTGCCAACCATGTCCGACGCCGCGGTGGATGGTCCCGCGTTCTCGTAACGGACCGCACTTTTTTGATTCTGCACGGTGAAGCGGAATGTGGCTGAATAGAATAACCGGCCCTAATTCCTCCTCTATGTTACGGGAAGTAGTCAGTTTCAAATTCACGTGCAGCGATAGGATACGTACCAGTAGCCAACCCTTTTACAAACTCAATTGGACCATCACGTAGAGGAATCCACTCCTCAAATGTCGTCCCGTGTCCCGCGCGAATGTAGTCTTCATCAACGATCCCGGGCGAGTCGAGCAGAACTAAGGAGTGATTGGCTACTGGGATGTGACGGTTCACAGGTCCGAAATAGTACTCATATCGTTGACGAACGTGTTTGCTGAAAGTGTTTGACACACCGAGGCTGTAGCAGGTCAATACGTGGTCATTATATTTACAAAAAAAAAGTTTACCCAACGTCTACATTTCCCGGTATATATTGAGCCTCCACTCCTGGCTCAAGTGGGAAGAAGTTTTTGAAGCGTTGAACATAGCCGGCGAATCTGCACCGCAGGGAGACAGGGGTAGGCCGATGATGAGATTAGGAGGAGAAAACCGTGCTCACTCGTCGTCAGACTCTACGGACCTCCCAGTTTTGAGCATATCCCCTAAGAATAACACCAGGTGAGGGTGTAGTCTGCGCGTCATCTTCCAAGCTCGATGCATGTAAACATCATGAAATAGTCCCGTAATCGTCTGTGAATGTGCTTGTCGCATAGGGATTTGCGCGTCTGCCACCAGGAGAATGTGTGTTGGGCGTGTCCCCAATTCGTCGACCTTTCTCCGAATAAACAGGGCTGTCCCGAAATAGGGATGAGTGAACAAAAGCGTCAACGCACCGAGTTGTGTGGTAATACCGGCCATCTGCAGGTCGAGAAAGTGTATAAAAATACGCCAATCTCGCCCCAAAAGACAAGGAGGACCCAAGCGAGGCGGAGGGCAGCGAAGAGGTTGTCGGGTACAAAGGGGCGTATAAGACGGCTGTTCCGGAGTCTGTGCCGGTCGAAAAAGATCATGCTCGATGTAGGAGAAAAGAGTGGATTGGGTTTATAGGCAATTATGTGTCGAAATAGGATGGGATGGGAAAGGTGGAGGTTGAACGGAGAGGATCCATCAACTCCATCATATAATCATCAATTCAACTTGGCTCCGGCGTTTTCACTTGTGCATACTGCAGCGCCTCGTCCCATTTGTCCACACCAGGCACACGAACACAACTCTTTGGGTGGACAGTGATCCGACCATGTACTGTAGTGCTGTACAATACCACTACAATACCCCAAAATACAATCAGTCTCACACATGTACGGTGGGAATCGGACAGGCGCAGGCACTCCGGGCCTTGTTCCCATGGAGTTTGTAACAATTGACACACCATTCACCAGCGAGGAGATACTGCACAAGAATCAAGCTACCCTGCCTGCACCTGCTCCAAATCCATCTGCTCGTCCTCGTCATCATCATCCTTCTCCCGCATACTAATACCCTCGTCCCACGTGCCAAGGCCCCATCCTCCCACGCTCTGTCCCGCCTCTCGCGGCTCAGGACTCCGCAGCGAATCCAGAAGCTCGCGTTCCCGCTCGCGCGTACCCATCTCCGCATTTGGACCAAGCCCGAGCCGGGGTGTCACAACGTCGTCCTCCAGGTCAGAACCCGGCTCGTCGAGGCTTAGCGGGCCCGGCCGATGCGCGATGCGCCCGCGACGGTCGCGTGGGACGTTGCCTGAGAGGAAAGATAGGGTCCGGGCGGCATACGCGCCGCGTTGCCCTGTGAGACGAGTACCTGTTGCACCGGAGCGCACAACATTAAGCAGGTGCTGCACGGCGAGTTCACCTTGCGATGGTGCGGGGGCAGGGGTGGTCAGCGAAGCGGCAGTTGGTTGTCGGCCTTGTGAGACAAGGACGAGAAGCCTACGCCAGCACAAGTCAGCACAGATTTACCCCGATTTGGTGAGTAGGGCCCTCACATCTGCTGCAGGCGGGGATATGTATGCGTCTCAGACGGTAAACCTTCTTGCTTGAGTATGTTGAGGCGTGTATTCAGCAACGGGGCAATTGGGAGGATAATTTTGTCCCGGAAGGAGCGCAATGCGAGAGTCCGAACGTCAATGTGGGAAGATGATGGATATACAGAAATGGATGAGCCCTTCCCATTTTGTCTTGTTGGGGAAGAATTTCGATGGGTCTTAGGCGTGCGATACAAAGAGGATAAAACTGAATCCGTCTGGAGAGGGAGTAGCACCTACTCATGTTGTTAACAATTGCGGAGGGGAGTAGAGCGACAGCACCCGCACCCCTTCGACATATGGGAGAACTTGGTCCCAGAAGAAACCCCAGAGTTCAACTACCCGGCCTACCAGTTTTTCCTCCTCCACGCCAGCGAGCTTTCCATTGAGGGTATCCATTCCAGAGCCAATAAGCTCTGAAGTCTCGCTCTCAAGGGTGGTCACCGCCCTCGCAGGGGAGTTGGACACCACGCTTTGTATGTGGCGTTTCACAAACTGATTCAAGTCCTCTCTGCATTAACTCGTGCATCATTACGAGACGTAAGCCTAAAGACGAAGATGAACCCACATTGGAATTCGGAGGGGTTCACCATTGAAGAGTGGTAGTACTAGGACGTGCAAGGCGCCCCACGGGTTGTCACCTACGCCACCAGGGGTAAGATTGGGTGGGCTGATCGAGCTTGTGGCGGAGAGTGTCGTTGATGGCGTGCCCGTGTTCAGACCTGGCGCATAGTGAGGCAGGTAGGCAAGGCTGCCCAAGCGATGCATTTCGCGGGAGACCAGCTTCGAGTCGTACGAACGCGACTACGCGAAACGGAAGATCGTGTATCAATCAGAAACAGACCTATAAGCGTCACAATGACTCAAAAAGAAACGACGAAGGGTGATGATGATGAGACAGCGACATCACGCAGGGAATGACTCCGCGCGCGGAGAAACTTTGATCGCAAGGTCGATCCCATCATCGCGCCGGGCAGTAGACAGGATTAATGTACGTGCACCAGCGGATGATACAGTACAAAGAGATAAAAAGCCTCGTGAACGCGGCGCACCTTGGACGGGGACGTGTGGACCTTGGACCCACCGCCGCTCGTACTGGGCGCGATCGCGGGTGCAGGTGAGCCAGCATTCTCGCGCAGCTGTGCATCGGCCGCTCTGGAATGCTGGGAATGGGAACGTGATCCGGGGAGGAGCTGTGCGGGACCGCGGGCGAACGAACTAGTGCTTGAGGATAGCTTTTCTGAGAACATCGTTGAGGACGGAACGGGTACGGGACTGCGGCGGATACCGTGGGAGCACCTGGATGACGAAGTTATTTGGCATTTGGCACACAGCCCCGATGATCCGTCCTCGTCATCGTCTTTCGTCTTCGCGTCTCCGAGTTGCACTCCGACAGTTTACAGTCCTCGCCCTTGAGTCATCTGCCGATGACACCTGTGCTGCGGTCGTGACTTCATCACGTCAAATTCTCTCAAATGTGGTCCTCAGGCAAAACCATGTGTGAGTCACTGTGAGGCCCCATTAGCTCTGCCTTGTTCTCACGTTGCCACGTCCAGACATGAACCCTTTGGTGGCATCCACCCCTACAGGGCAGTGCAGGCCCACCAACGGAACATGGTGCGCTCGCCATCGCTTCGGGTTCGTGTGCTGTCGGTCGCTAAATTTAGGACACAGCCTATTGCCGTCCAGACGGCGTTGAAGGAGGCTCATATGAGTGCTCAGGATGTCGATGGAATTGCCTTTACGCGCGGGCCAGGTAGGTATTTTCTATCGTTACCGGAAAGTGCCTTACTGTATGCTGACTACTTGTACGGCGTAGGCATGACTGGCTGTCTCGGGGTCGGCTCTAGCGCTGCCAAGACACTTGCTGCAGCGCTCAACAAGCCGCTGGTCGGCGTACACCACATGGTCTGCTCATTTCCTTGCTTTCCATCCCTGAAATAAGAATTCATGGTCACGCACAAGCAAGCACATGCCCTAACGCCCATCCTCACTTGTGCTTCAAACCCGCCCGAGTTTCCATTTCTCACCTTGCTAATCTCAGGTGGACATACGCTCCTTCTTCTGGCAACCTCTACAACCCTGTTCCGCATCCTGGCAACAACGCGGGATGAGAGTATCGGACGCGTATTTGACAAGGTTTCACGACTGCTCGCCCTTCCTTGGTCTGCCAAAGGTCCCGGAGCTTCTCTGGAGGAATTTGTGGCTGCCTCACCAGTTGAAGATAACCTAGCGCCCTCAATGCCCCGGACGATGCCAGGGCTCCTTGGCTTCTCATTCACTGGACTGCATTCCGCAGTAGAACGTTTCGTAACTGCTAGAGGAGGCGCGGCAGTCCTGGACGAGGCTGTCAAACGTGCCGTGGCAGATGCGTTTCAGCGCACCGCAGTTAACCAGCTGGAAGAAAAAGTGGCCCTGGCGTTGAGGTGGTGCCAAGATCGAGGATATGGCGTGAAGCACCTCGTGGTCAGTGGCGGGGTCGCCAGTAACTCGTACCTACGCAACAGGTACGGCCAATTTCAAAGGCAGTGCTATTTAGACGCTGATTGTTCTAGACTTGGGGTGTCTGTGCTTAACGCTTACTCCGAAAATTCGATATCTTTAATATTTCCCCCACCCGAGTTGTGTACAGGTAGGCTGCTCCTCCCCACCCGTCTGCTCTCTGGTTGAAAAAGGGGTGCCACAGACAATGCGGCCATGATTGGCTGGGCATCGATGCACCGGTTCATCGCAGGTAGTACGGACGATTATGGAATACTAATTCGACCCAAGTGGAGTATCCAGGATTTGATGGGGGATGAAATCGATGAAACTCCGAGCTAAGATTAGGGATATTAGGGCGCTGTTTTTGCAGACAATAGTGATAAATAATCGTTAGGCGCTCCTGAAGTGGCCTTATATAATAAGTCAATGACTCGCTTATCTCCCTCCCTTCACCGACCTTCCTAGGGTGTCGCTCCTCCTCACAATGTGCACTTATCCCAATCAGTACTATCCCTACCCTTATTACACCCCCTGGGGTTCCCAGTCGAACTATTTTGACTCATCTCCAGTGCCTTCCGTGTCCACCACGGCACTCCAAGACATTGTCGAGGGCCAACAGCGCGCAACGAATGGGCTCGTTTCCCTCTTGTCTCAGGAGCGTGTCTCCAACGAGCAGGGCACACGCGACAACAAGCAACAATTCTCCAATTTGCTGACACTCTCCCAAAACTTCCTCGGCTTTATACCCGAAGTGGAGCAGAAGTTCGCGGCGCTTGAGAGCCAAATCCACGACAAGTGCTCGAGTGCAAACAATGCGGAAATGGAGGACCGGCTTAATGACATGGACCAAGTTATCACCAACCTCAAGCGCATCGCCGAAGGCTTTGCTTGCTCGACGGGTCTCCGTCTTGTGCCGGTACGTAACACCGCCTCGTCTTCTTCCCTGGGAACGGAATTCCGACCATGATCCGCGGTTCTTTCAGGGCATAGCGCCTAATCAATGGGGTTGGGTCCCCGCGTCCACAGCGCCACTGCAACAGGATTATACTCCCTTCGGTGCAACCTACCCGCAGGCGCCGCATATTTACCCCAATATCATCCCAAACTCGACGCGTTCGAGCGCCTTTGCCGGTGGTATCCCCGCCCGCTCTGTTCATTGGCCCAGCAACCTTGATGGAACTTCCACGTCTTGCGCTCCACCATGGTTGGACCCGTACCCGACCAGCCCCTATGCCGCCGGTAATGCGCCCTCCACGTACTCCCGTATCTCTCTAGGTGGTGTGCGTGGTTTCTCCGCGGCGAGCCCTTCGACGATGCCACCCCCGCCCATGACTCCAACCGTGTCGGGTACGTGTTCCCCGCCGACACACATGGGCGGCCGATTTGGGCCCTGCTCGCCCGTACCAGTGCCACAAGTGCAGCCTGGCCGTTGCTCCCTCCCACTTTCTGTCCCGATCATGGAGTCTCCCCACCTCCAACGCAGGGCTTCATCGCCTCCACCCGCTTCGAGTCCGTCTCAAACAGAGTCTGTTGTGGGCTCCTTGCGCCACACCCGACTCTCTCCTATCACTGAAAGTCGCACCCCTTCGCCTGGGTTCCCTCCACTGCCGGCTTTCGGCCGCACGCATCTCGGTAGGCCGTCGCCGTCCACGTCCCCGACCGAGACGTTCTCTACACCTTCTGGCCCGATTGCTGTCCCTCCCAATGTTGTACAACCCAGCCTTGGAACTACTTTGAGAGAGCGATCAGACTTGGTGGTACCCAACGATCCGATGCGGCAGGCCTTCCTTGACATGATGTACCCGAGTGTGCCGTCCATGCTGCCATCCTCCACTGTGCCTTCTCTTCTCTCTTCACCCCCCAGTGTCGTCGAAGTCCCTTCTAGTCGTTCTGTTGAAACCGTTCGCTGGTCATCACTCTTCCCTTCTGCCCCAGTGCTCATACAGCCCCCTCTAACAAGAGTGTCTTCAGTCGATTCGGTCGATGAGACCGCGTCAAGCATGTCGAGTCCTCCACGATCGATTATCTGTTACACTGATTCCCCGAGTGCGTTTTCTTTAAGGATAGATATCTGCATCCTGCTTACCCGCCTTTTTTTGTACGCAGAATTCAGCTCACCCTCGGAGCCCATGACGCCATTGTCTCGCGTGTCTGGAGAGGTAATTGAAGCGATGCCGACTAAGTTGACTACCGACATCATGGATAAACCCAAGGAGATCGACGTCCCAGTCCTCTCACCAGTTATCGTGCCTTCTGTTGGTGACAAGGCCCAGGCAGTTGCTTCTACCTCGAATCCGTCGTTCGGTTCTGGGCTGCCCCAAAATCAGCTCGCGGTTCAGCTCTTATCTTTCTTCTTCGAAACCGTACAACGGATCTTCAAGGTGCCAGGTTCGGTCGACCTCTCGTACCAGGGCTTCGAAGTGTCTTTCTCGACCGACTCTGTCCCCTGGAACGATGCCTCTGTCATAAGCGGGCTTGCTGATGACGAGGATGGGGAGCAGGATCGCGCGTTCGAGATGATGCCCGCGCCGTCGAATGCGGCGCTCCATCGGTATATCAAGGACCTCGCGCGCGTTCGTATGGACCTTGCGGCGATGCAGGCTGGCGGGAATGAGGACAAGGAACAGACGGTGGTACAGTTGGAGCTGCGTGTCAAGGCGGAACAGGAAGCCACGCAGAACTGGGTTAAGCGAGTGTGTAAGGCTGCGGGTGCGCTCAGTATTGTGGACCCTGCGTTCAGCCCGAGGAAGTGAGCCGAAAGCAGTCGGCCGAGGTTGTTGGCGTATGATTTATGTCTACTTGACAACTCGTAATGTAGTCTAGTTTCGTGAATCGGTGTAGGTTATTCTCGTGGATTCAATGGCAAATACAATTTGGTTGCGCACGGCGGAGAACTTTGATCGTGGGAAATGTCACGTGGAGGGGATAAGGCATCTTCTCCCCACGCTGAATAGCACTGAATCCTCATTAAGGCCTCATTGACGAGCTCACAGCGGTATGTCAAGGGAAATTCATTCACGGGATTTGCTGAAGTAACTAGGAAGGCCTCAGATAACTCTGGTCGATTGCGTTACGAACATCCACCTTCCTCAGGCTCCTCAGCATTCATCGACGCCGCCCGGCCATCATATCTTAGCTGCCCCTGGATGTCGTTCTACTTAAGAGTCTTCCAGTGGTTGGCTGCAAATATATATGCACGTCGTTTGATTGGGAAGAAATCAAACAAGCATTGTCGACGTATGTCTTATGCCCAACGCCCTGTAACAACTGCTGACCAGTTGCGACATAGGCCAAGTGACAGTTAACATACTCCCAGATGATGTCCTCCTAGAAATATTCGATTGGTATCTGCATAACGCACACATAAACAAGTGGCACACGCTGGTGCACGTGTGCCAAAAATGGCGAAACGTTGTTTTTGGGTCACCACGTCGCCTCCATCTGCGACTTCACTGCAACGCAAGAATCTCACTGAGGGAGATGTCGGATATCTGGCCAGAATTGCCTATTTCGGTGTGGAGCGATGGCCACAAAAAGTGGGGCATCGATAATATCTTTGCGGCACTCGAGCAGATTGATCGCATATGTGCCTTGGGTCTGTTCAATTTTCAATTGGAGCAAGTCTTGGCAGAAATGCAGCAGCCATTCCCGGCGCTGACAGGTCTATGTCTTGGGTTCGACTACGAAACATGGCTGGTCGTTCCCGCTTCGTTCTTAGGTGGATCGGCACCACTTCTACAAACACTCGATTTGAATAACTTTCCATTTCCGGGATTACCAAACCTACTTTTGTCTGCCACTCACCTTGTTGTTCTTAGACTTTTGAATATTTCTTATCCCGAGCACTTTTCACCCGAGGTGATGGCTACTTGCCTCTCCGTGTTGACCAGCCTCAAAACACTCGAGATTGGATTTAAATCTCCTCAAAGTCACCCTGGCCGGAAAAGCCGACATCCACCTCCACGCACTCTCCTCCCCTTTCTCGCCAGGTTGTGGTTCAAAGGGGTCTGCGCATATTTGGAAGACCTTGTAGCCTGGATCGATGCCCCTCTCCTCGACAATTTGGAGATAACCTTCTTCGATGAACCGATGTTCTACACTCCACAACTCACTCGGTTCATTTGTCAAGCGCCGAAGCTCATTGCACAGGATGGAGCACGTGTGGAATTTGCCAAGTTCGACGCTCGGATCACACTTCCACTCACTTTTCCACAGACATTATACAGAGCGCTCGAGTTGAAAATCTTCTGCAGTCGGTCAGATTGGCAGCTTTCGTCTCTGGCGCGGGTCTGCAGCTCGACCTTCCCTCAGGCCCTCATCCATGCGGTGGAAGATCTATACATTTCCGAGAGTAGATATTTAGGAGCGCGTTGGCAAGACGACGTCGAGAGCAGCCGGTGGCTGGAACTTTTACGTCCATTTACCGCTGTGAGGGGTCTCAAAAGTTTTTGGGACTTCACGCGGCATATCGCGCCCGCCCTGCAAGAACTTGTTGGGAAAAGAACGATGGAAGTTTTACCCGCCCTGCGGACTCTTTCCATCGAAGAGTCACGCCCGGCGGGGCCATTGGACAAGCCAAGTTCAGCTCAGTTTCCATTCCCGTCGAGACTCGTCCAGGAATCATTTGACAAGTTTGTCGCCGCACGAAAGCTTGCCGGTCACCCCATTACCGTTCGTCACCGGAGAAAATTCTGAGAACCATGGGCTGAATGAATGATAACTTCACTCTGTTTCTATCCCATTTATGTTTGAGCATCATCTACTCAAGTTATCTTGGGTGGAGGTTGCGAGCATCCCAGAGGCTTTCCGAATCCAGGCTGTTGTCTCCACCTCGAATGCGCCGTGTAATTCTTCGCTGCCCCGAAACCAGCTCACAATTCACTTCTTATCTTCTTCGAATCCGTACAGCGGACCTTCAAAAGGTGCCAGCTACGGTCGACCTCTCGTACAGGGCCCTGAAGTGTCATTCTCGACCGACTCTGCTTAAAGTTATCGCCAACCTCAAGCGCGTCGCTGAAGGCTTTGCTTGCTCGACGGGTCTCCGTCTTGTGCCGGTACGTAACACCGCCTCACTCCTTTCCCTTGGAACGACTTCTGACCGTGATCCGCGGTTCTCTCAGGGCCTAGCGCCTAATCAATGGGGTTGGGTCATCGCACCCACAACGCCACTGCAACAGGACCACATCTTCTTCGGTGCAGCACCCCAAACTGAACGCGTTCGAGCGCCTTTGCCCATAGTAACCACGCCCGCTCTGTTTATTGGCCCAGCAACCTCGATGCACCCCACCTCGTCTTGTGCCGCACCCTGGTTGGACCCGTACTCGACCAGCCCCTACGGCGCCGGTAATGCGCCCTCCGCGTTCTCCCGTATCTCTCTAGGTGGTGCGCGTGGTTTCTCCGCGGTGAGCCCTTCCGCCCCTTCGACGATACCACCGCCTATGATCCCGACATTGTACGTCTTCCCCTCCGACACCCACGGCCGGGCTATTTAGACCCCGCTCACCCGTATCAACGCTACAAATGTCGTCTAGCCACTGCTCCCTCCCACTTTCCATCCCGATCACGGAGTCTCCGCACCTCCAACGCAGGCATCATTGCCTCCACCCGCTTCGACTCGTCTCGGACAGAGCCTGTTGTGGGCTCCTTGCGCCACACCCGACTCTCCTATCACTGAAAATCGCACCCCTTTGCCTGCCCCAAAATCAGCTCGCGGTTCAGCTCTTATGTTTCTTCTTCGAAACCGTACAGCGGATCTTCAAGGTGCCCGCTTCGGTCGACCTCTCTTACCAAGGATTCGAAGTGTCGTTCTCGACGGACTCTGTCCCCTGGAATGATTCCTCTGTCGTAAGCGGGCTTGCTGATGACGAGGACGGGGAGCAGGATCGGGCGTTCGAGATGATGCCCACGCCATCGGATGCGGCGCTCCGTCGGTATATCAAAGACCTCGCACGGGTTCGTATTGGACCTTGCGGCGATGCAGGCTGGCGGGAATTAGGACAAGGAGCAGGCGGTGGTACAGTTGGAGCTGCGTGTCAAGGCGGAACAGGAAGCGACGCAGAGCTGGGTTAAACGGTGTGTAAGGCTGCGGGCGCGCCGAGTAAGTGCCGAGTATTGTGGATCCTGCGTTCAGCTCGAAGAAGTGAGCCGATAAGGAGTTGGCCGAGGTTGTTGGTCTATGATGTATGTCCAAATCGTAAGTATAGTCTAGTTTCGTGAATTGGTGTAGGATATTCTCGTGGATTCTATGGTAAATACAATTTGGTTTGCATCGGGGACGCACGGCGGTCAAGAGCTTTCGGAAGATCTTTTCTGGGGACCATCATCAGTGTTAGCATCAAAGGCAGTTTTGCACACTCGCAAGAGTTGGTAGTGAGTTGGTACAACCACTCAGTACTCAGGTCTCTTTGTGTCGTGAAATTGTTAGTCTAGCCAGATCCGTCCGTCCCAAATTCAGTTCTGTGGTTTTGATGAGCCAGCCTTTGTCTGCATCCCCGGTCAGCAGAATTCAAGGTAACAACAACGAAGCTTAGGGTGTTTATAGTACCTTACTCGATCATAGTATCCACGTCTCTGTAAGAACGTCATCAATGAGTGCATGAATGAAAAAACACATTTTATCCGCATCACACCTGGGTGGTCTCTGCGAAATGCCACATAATGACAGCCACAGCAAAAGCCCTGGAACTTCCACAAATCGCTCAAAACGAAATGAAGATCACTTTTGTCCAGAGTCAGTAAAGGACGGCACTGTGTCCGTCCTCCACACGAAGAACCGGAACGTTCTGCTGAAGTACAATAGTTCCCCTGGAAGAATCGAAAACCACACCGAACGCTTTTTCTTGCTAAACCACACGGGGATTCCTCGGGGAGGCACAAAAGCCATCCATTCAAACTGCAGAATACACGAGGCAAAGATATGAGGGTGTCTCTCAAGCGAGCCGACCCCAGGCACATCATTGTTACCAATTCACAGGATGGGGCGGGGAAGGGGCCAAAATGGTGCTCCGACCTCGTGGCAGCGAATGTGGGTTTGTTGATTTCGTGGGCGCTAAAACCTGCATGGATCCTCCTAAAAAGCACGCACCGTCTTCCACAATCTAATCACCACCCCCCACTCCTCTCGCCCTTCCACGACTCCCAGCATCCCCACTTCATATCATGAACAATTCGGACCCAACTGATGCTCAAGTTGCCGCCGCACCTTGGGCGGGTCTCTTCGAAGCTATGGCGGGCTTCTCAGACACTGCATTTCTACAGAGTATCCAGGAGGACCTGATGGTATCCGCACCTGGACATCTGTCCTCCTCGAGTTCGGAACTTCCCCATTTCAACGCCGTCAGTGATACGGCCTTCACGCCAGCCCCCACCACATCGATGGGGGCGTTTACGAACCTAACAAGCCAGCCGTACCCAGTAAGTAGGCCACGGTTTGATCGTCGACATTAACTCACCTTGCCGTCGCCACAGAATGTCCCTGATGCCTGGTCCATGCAGGGCCCACGTACGTCCCATTCTTGGTTCTCCCACGATCCTTCGTGTTCACCAGATGCCAAAGTTTTCGTGGACACAAGTTTTGTCGCCCCCGAGTTGATGGGCGACCCTAATTGGACCCCCTTTGCAGCCCACTCAGTGGCTGCCACACCTAACGTGAGTGCGAATGCCACGACTGGAAGTCTCTCTACTCACCTAGATTCCTTCGGCAGGTTGTGGGGCCTAGCAGCTCCACAACTTCACCGGCGTCTCAGGACGAATGGGCCTGGCTCTCCGAGGCAGGGCAATCCACGCCCGCCGCACCCTCTTCGCAGTCGAGCAGTGGAAACGACGAGGGACTGGTTGCGCCAGAATACGGTGCGTTGTTTTATGGGGCGACGACGTAAGTACTGTATTTTTTATGTGAAGTAGTGATGCAACCAGTGTCACTAATACTGGTGCCTGCAGATCTCCGCTGGAGTGGGATATCGGCCAACTTTCCTGGCCCACTCCTGCAGCACCGACGACATCCGCGCCGGTGTTGGCCCTTGGTAAACGCCGCTGGGAGGAGTCTCAAGGCGTCGGGGCCCCGATCGACAACCATCAGGTGCCCCCTCAGAAACGAGGCAGGGGCGGCCAGGCAAAAGGGATCCTGAAGGCAACGCGGTCCGCGACTAGGACACGCCACAAGCCTGCGGCCAGGATCCCAAATACAACGGTCAACAGTGAACCCAAGGATGCGGGACGCGGAGCGGAGAGGCTCGCGACCCAGAACGCGCAGGGAATTCACCATCGACCCTTGCAGGGACCGAGTTTCCAGCAGGGGCGGGCGAAACAAACTGTGGACGGAGAGCTGATTTGGGTTGAGGGGAGTGTGGAGGATGTGCCGGTGCAGCAGGAACCGGTGCCGCAGCAGCAGCAGCAGCAACAACAACAAGAGGAAGTGGAGAACGAGTACTTCCAGTTCCCGAGAAAGTTCAAGCCGGGGTACAAGGCGCTGCTCGCGGCCACGCAAGCCGACTGGGCACGTGGCTCGATTCGCGAGATCAAGTGCCGGCGCTGTCCCGACGCGACGTTCAGGATGTGGGAAGACTTCAAGCGGCACTGCGACACGACTGAGACGCACCCGCTGAAGATATTCTTCTGCGACCACTGTGGGGACTTCTTTGCGCGCTGCGACTCGCGCGACCGGCACCAAAACCAACCGCCCGCAGAGTGCAGGAGAGTCACGCTCGAGAAGGCCAACGAAAAGCGTAGAGAGACGCAAAGGGTTCACGACGAGTTCATCGCGAGGTTGATGGAGTTCTTGAGGACAGGTGAGGAGGATGTCGAGATCCCTTTCTCCCAGATTATCAAGGAGATGTATCCCAAATCCTCGAAAAAGCGCAAGTTCATTGGACGTTAATCAACGCATCATGCTTACCGTATTCATTATTGTCTGTTTCTATTTTGTTGTTCGACGCGAGGTCCTCGTAGCGGGGTGCCATAGACGGCTTGCCGATTTGAATTGCTTTTGGCGTGTTGCGTGCTTGCGAGAACCTCACTGTACTGTGCAATTATATATACCCAAAGAGAATTTTCGATCCGCTCTAGACTAGTGTCTCGATTACGCACCGTGGGTTTTTTTTCCTCGCCCAATCCTCCCAGCAACCACGAACACGAGCCAAGTGAGTCGCATCAGGGAGAAAAATGAAAGACCAAGGTATATGGACAATCAATCGATCGATCGATTGATGGCTGCCAGATGGGGTGCTTACCACGTCACCGCGGCGACCGCGCCACGTTGGAACTTGCGGGCACCTTCGACCACCGGATCAGAACGTTGAGGATGGGTCGTTTTCCACACTAAGAGCAGGTGGTGTGTAGTATGCTGCACTGGTCACGCGCGAGGCTTTGCTGTGGCCACTTTCGCCGCAAGGCAAAGTAGAAATGTGACAGGCAGACGCGCCCCATTTAAATAATACTTATTTGATACTATAACACTTATCTGATAAAGTATACGTGTGATATTGTACGCGTCCAGGCTGTGCTCGCAGCAAATCTCCTTTATTTAATTTAATACAAGTACAATATATCTAAAAACAAAAACTAAAGAAAGAAGACCGTCCACTCGGCGCTCGCGTTTGAGGCGAGGGACGGTGCAGCGTGAAGAGGGGCGTGGATGTAGTGCGCAGAGGTTGTAGGGGTTGATGCAACGTTCGGCGGGGGTGTCGACGCAGAGGTGGAGGTGTAAATGCAGGGTCCAGCAGGGAATGGGGGCGCAGATAGGAAGTGGGGGCGCAGAGTCGCAGACGCACAAGCCAGAGGTGAGCACAGATGCCGGTAGGGACAACGCAGGTCACATGTGATGCGATAGAAGGTCGCGTCTGTCTCGCATTTGGCACTGGCAGAGCTGCAGCAGGGGGGCAGGCAGAGGCCCGACAAGGGCACGGGCAAGGGGACTGGGCATAAAAATAACAGGAATCATCAGTACTGCAAGACGGAGGCAGATAGAAAGAACTCACATTTGGGACAAGTACAGCGCAAAAAACGAACATCACTTGTACCAAATAAGGAAATGCGAAAATCTAGTACAATAGACAGCCCTCTATCGGAATAATGTTGTATCAATTATGTAGAGTACCGATGGCCAGTCGCTTTGCATCACGAGAAAGGGCATCAGGATCACTCACGTGGAGGGCATGAGGTATGCATGAGGTTTGGGCTTTGAGTTTAAACTCAATGCGCAACATCTCCCAGTCATCTTCCCCCTACGCTGAATAGCGCTGGATCCTCGTTGATGAGCTCACAACGGTATGTCAAGGGAAATTCATTCGGGGGATTGCTGAAGTGACTAATAAGGCCTCGAATAGTAGCCCTAGTCGATTGCGTTACGAACATTCACCTTCCTCAGGCTCCTCAGCATCCATCGATGTCGCCCCACCATCATATCTTAGTTTTCTCTGGATATCGTTCTTCTTAACAGTCTGCCAGTGGTTGGCTGCAAATAGTTATACACGTCATTTGACTGGGATCAAGCCACGTCAACGTACGTCTTATGCCCAATACCCTGCCATGTGTAACAACTGCTGACCAGTGCGATGTAGGCCAAGTGACAATTGACATACTCCCAGACGTTGCCCTCCTAGAAATATTCGATTGCTATCTGCATAATGCAGATATAGACGCGTGGCACACGCTGGGGCACGTCTGCCGAAAATGGCGAAACGTTGTTTTTAGCTCACCATGTCGCCTGGATCTGCGACTTCACTGCAATGCAACAACCCCAGTGAGGGAGATGCTGGATATCTGGCCAGTATTGCCCATTGCAATATGGAGTTATGGCCACGAAAAGTGGGGCATGGATAACATCTTTGCGGCACTTGAGCACATTGATCGAATATGTGCCATGGGTCTCTTTGATATTCCAAGTTCCGAATTGGAGAAAGTCTTGGCAGAAATGCAGCAGCCATTCCCGGCGCTAACAGTTCTATATCTTGCGTTCAACGATGAAACACCGCTGGTCGTTCCCGCTTCGTTCTTGGGTGGATCTGCACCACTTCTGCAAACACTCACTTTGAATAACATCTCATTTCCGGGAGTACCAAAACTGCTTTTGTCTGCCACTCACCTTGTCGATCTCAGCCTTTCGAAAATTCCTTATTCCGGGCACTTTTCATCCGAGGTGATGGCTACTTGCCTCTCCGTGATGACCAGGCTCGAAACACTCGAGATTGGATTTAAAACCCCTCGAGATCGCCCTGGCCGGAAAAGCCGACATCCATCTCCACGGATTCTCCTCCCCTTTCTCACCAAGTTGTGGTTCAAAGGGGTCTGCGAATATTTGGAAAACCTCGTGACCTGGATTGATGCCCCTCTACTCGACAATTTGAACATAACCTTCTTCCATCAACTGATATTCGACACACCACAACTCACTCAGTTCATCTGTCGTGCGCCGAAGATCCAAACACAGGCTGGAGCACGTGTGGTATTTGCCGATTTGGATGTTCGGGTCACACTTCCACACACGAATCCACAGACATTATACAGAGCGCTCGTATTGAAAATCTTATGCAGTCACTCAGATTGGCAGCTTTCGTCTCTGGCGCAAGTCTGCGGCTCGTCCTTCCCTCAGGCCCTCATTCACACTGTGGAAGATCTATACATTTCTGAGAATGGATTTCCCCCAGTGCCTTGGCAAGACGACGTCGAGAGCAGCCAGTGGCTAGAACTTTTACATCCATTTACCGCTGTTAGGGATTTCAACATATCCTGGTACATCGGGCGACATATCGCGCCCGCCCTGCAAGAACTCGTTGGGGAAAGGACGATGGAAGTGTTACCCGCGCTGGAGACTCTTTCCATTCACCAGCCATTCCAAGTGGACGTGCCAACTCCATCAGAATATCCATTCCCATCGAGACCTGTCCAGGAATCATTTGACAAGTTTGTCGCCGCACGCAAGCTTGCCGGTCACCCTATTACCGTTCGTCGCTGGGGAGGAGAATGGGATGAATGATCAGCCCACTCAGTTGGACTGTTTCTATCTTTAAGTTTGATCATCGTCTACTTACTAGTCACCGTTCTTCTTAACACGCCTTGTAATCCTTCGCTGCTCCGAAGCCAGCTCACAATTCAGCGCTTATCTTCTTCGAACCCGTACAGCGGACCTTCAAGGTGCCAGCGTCGGTCGACCTCACGTACAAAGGCTTTGAAGTGTCTCTCACGACAGACCCTGTCCATTGAAGCGATGCCTCTGTCGCAAGCGCGCATGCTGATGACGAGGATGAGGACCAGGATCGCGCGTTCGAGATGATGCCCGCGCCATCAACGCGGCGCTCCACAGTATATCAAGGATATCGCGCGTGTTAGTATGGACCTCGCGGCAATGCAGGTTGGCGAGAATGAGGACAAGGAGCAGGCGGTGGTACAGTTGGAGCTGCGTGTCAAGGCGGAACAGGGAGCCACGCAGAACTGGGTTAAACGGGTGTGTAAGGCTGCGGGCGCGCTCAGTATTGTGGACCCTACGTTCAGCCAGAGGAAATGAAGCGAAAGGAGTCTGGGCACTGCCGAGGTTGTTGTTCTGATGTATGTCCGACAACTCGTAAGTGGAGTCCAGTTTCGTGAATCAGTGTAGGTTATTCTCGTGGATTCTATGGCATCCCAGAGGCTTTCCGAGTCCAGGCTGTTGCCTCCACCTCGAATGCGCCGTGTAATTCTTCGCTGCCCCGAAACCAGCTCACAATTTACTTATCTTCTTCGAATCCGTACAGCGGACCTTCAAGGTGCCAGCCTCGGTCGACCTCTCGTACAAAGGCTTTGAAGTGTCATTCTTGACCGGCGCTGCTTACTGTAGTGACAAGTTATCGCCAACCTCAAGCGCATTGCTGAAAGCTTTGCTTGCTCGACGGGTCTCCGTCTTGTGCCGGTACGTAACACCGCCTCTTCTTTCCCTTGGAACGACTTCAAGTTCTGACCATGATCCGCGGTTCTCTCAGGCCCTAGCGCGCCTAGCGCCTAACCGATGGGGTTGGGTCCTCGCGTCCACAACTCCACTGCAACAGGACCACATCTCCTTCAGTGCAACTACCCGCAGGTGCCGCATATTTACCCCAAACTCAATGCGTTCGAGCGCCTTCGCCCATAGTAACCCCGCCCACTCTGTTTATTGGCCCAGCAACCTCGATGCCCCCCCTCGTCTTGCGCCGCATCCTGGTTGGACCCATACTCGACCAGCCCCTACGGCGCGGGTAATGCGCCATCCGCGTTCTCCCGTATCTCGCTAGGTGGTGTGAGTGGTTTCTCCGCGGTGAGCTACCGCCTATGACACCCACGGCCGGGCTATTTGGACCCCGCTCACCCGTATCAACGCCACAAATGTAGTCTGGCCACTGCTCCCTCCCACTTTCCATCTCGATCACGGAGTCTCCGCACCTCCAACCCAGGGCATCATCGCCTCCACCCGCTTCGACTCGTCTCAGACGGAGTCTGTTGTGGGCACCTTGCGCCACACCCGACTCTCTCCTATCACTGAAACTCGAACCCTTCTCCTGGGTTCCCTCCACTGCTGGCTTTCGGCCTCGGTAGGCCGTCGCCGTCGCCGTCCACGTCCCCGACCGAGAAGTTCTCTACGCCTTCTGGCCCGATCACTGCCCCTCCCAATGTTGCGCAAGCCAGCCTTGGTACCACTTTGAGAGAGCGATCGGACTCGGTGGTACCCAACGATCCGATGCATCAGGCCTTCCTTGACATGATGTACCCGAGTGTGCCGGCCGTCCTCCACTGTGCCTTCTTTTCTCTCTTCGCCCCCCAGTGTCGTCGAAGTCCCTTCTAGTCTCTCTGTTGAAACCGTTCGCTGGTCATCACTCTTCCCTTCTGCCCCAGTGATTATACCCCTGCATCTAACCAGAGTGTCTTCGGCCGATTTGGTCGATGAGACCGCGTCAAGCATGTCGAGTCCTCCACGATCGATTATCTGTTACACTGATTCCCCGAGTGTGTTTTCTTTAAGGATAGATATTCGGCTCCTGCTTACCCGCCTTTTTTTGTACGCAGAATTCAGCTCACCGTCCGAGTCCATGACGCCATTGTCTCGCGTGTCTGGAGAGGTAATTGAAGCGATGCCGACTAAGTTGACTACCGACATCATGGATAAACCCAAGGAGATCGACATCCCGGTCCTCTCACCGGTTATTGTGACTTCTGCTGGTGACAAGGCCCAGACAGTTGCTTCTACCTCGAATCCGTCGTTTGGTTCTGGGCTGCCCCCAAATCAGCTCGCGGTTCAGCTCTTATCTTTCTTCTTCGAAACCGTACAACGGATCTTCAAGGTGCCCGCTTCGGTCGACCTCTCTTACCAGGGATTCGAAGTGTCGTTCTCGACGGACTCTGTCCCCTGGAACGATGCCTCTGTCGTAAGCGGGCTTGCTGATGACGAAGACGGGGAGCAGGATTGGGCGTTCGAGTTGATGCCCGCGCCATCGAATGCGGCGCTCCATCGGTATATCAAGGACCTCGCACGCGTTCGTATGGACCTTGCGGCGATGCAGGCTGGCGGGAATGAGGACAAGGAGCAGACGGTGGTACAGTTGGAGCTGCGTGTCAAGGCGGAACAGGAAGCCACGCAGAACTGGGTTAAGCGGGTGTGTAAGGCTGCGGGTGCGCTCAGTATTGTGGACCCTGCGTTCAGCTCGAGGAAGTGAGCCGAAAAGGAGTCAGCCGAGGTTGTTGGCATATGATTTATGTCTACCTGACAACTCGTAAATGTAGTATAGTTTCGTGAATTGGTGTAGGTTATTCTCGTGGATTCTATGGTAAATGCAATTTGGTTTGCATCGTGGACGCACGGCGGAGGATCGTGGGTAATGTCACGTGGTCTCGATTACAGCGATTTCTAGGCGTGTTTCGAGCTGGACATAGCAACGGGCTGACATTGAATGCCACTCCGGCAGCACATGCCGAAATTTTTTCGCTTGTAGTAACTACGGTAGAAAAGTAAATTATATAATCATTACATGAATTTCAATGCGGTCATTTCTACGCTGAGTCGAGCTTGCAGGTGCAAAGGTGCACCATGCCTCTCCCGGAAAATAAGATATGCAGAAGAAAAAAGACAATACATTGACTGAGGGAACAGGAAGTTGCCATTGCGGACCCCAGTCGCTCGCGCTAGGGTCGAGTGTGGGGTTGGCGGCGTGAAAAAAGACGAAAATCCAGGAGCAAGGGAGTGGCGACGTGAGAAACAGGTGAAACCCCCTCCGTCTCGCTCTTGGGGCGAGGGAACGGTTGACGGTTGGCAGAGAGCGGCAACAAAAAAAAAAGGGTTAGCCCCATCTGCCTCGCGTTTGGGGTGAGGGAGGTGGGCAGTGGGCAGAGAAGTCTAGGGTGAGTGAGTACTGGCAGGGAGCTCATCGCAACACTTTCTCCGCCTTACCCTCATCTTTTTCTGCAGATTTTGAATGCTTTGCCATCTTGTGCGACGGGTTTCTCAGCAACCGTCACTTCTTTTGCTATAGACCGTTCGACCTTCTTTTCTTCGCATGGAGTCAAGACATGCAGGGCATTCGATGGACCATTGGGGGGAGGGATGGTGGGCTCTGTGGGCTGTTGCGGCAGGGGACAAGTACGCGATAACCTTATTTTGCAACAAGAGATATTGAGACGGCACGCAGCAAAAGCGATACTACTAACTATTATATAACACCATATTTTTCCAGATAACTAATATCTCGAGAATTTCACAACTACTTAACTATGAACTCCGCTGTCAAACCTTGTGCCGCTCATGTGTATACTACTAGCCTATGGGAGTGGAACTCGCTGTACAATAAACATGTCCGCACTTCGCCCGCGGAGTGAAAAGGAGGCCAATCCACCTTTGGATCCAGTTCACTGGGGCCGGGACCATTTGCATTCTCCCGCGGGGCACAATACCAGTATACCACGAGTACCAAGTCGACCAAAATCGGCGCAACGCCCTTGCGGTGTATAAAATAAATAGTATACGCAGATTGTAAAAGAAAAAACCTCTATTCGCTGGGTCCCAAATTCAGTTGTCACCCTGGTCACGCTTCTCTATATCCTCAGTCCGCTGCTTTCGCTGCGGGGTACGTGACCACCTGTGATTAATAACAGCCGACTCGTCCCTGCCCCATTCATTGTCGATATTCGTGTGGAGCTGCAGTTGCTTCATGCCTATACTGCCAAGGGACCCCGCAATCGCAACGCCAAGCACGAGCTGCCAGACGACTTTGAGCGCAGTACCAAAGGCATTTCGCACAGCGTCCTTCAATGGCTGCTCCAACGATGGAATAACCGAGATCGTCTCGAAACCTATCTCGACGCCCTGCGGGAACTGAGCGAGGAAAGAAGCAGGCAAATTTCTCTTTAGCTCGTTCTGAATGATCGCACCGCCGGCAGTGACGCCCCAGATCTATATTTAGCACGTCATTCGCTACGCTGTCCGAGAGAAAGGGAAATTGAAGGGGAGAGGACTCACGTAGCCAAAATTGCGCGAGAAAACGTAAAGGGCCATAGAAGGAGCAGTTTGAGTGACTGGGATGGATGCCAGGATCGGGAAGAGCATGGCGACTGCAATGATGCCGCCCCCACTACCGATGACTACCGGGAAACCGACAGACTTGGCAAGACTGCTGTCCGCACGTAGTGTCGTCAACAGGCCTGCCCAGATAATGATGAGCATCCAGCCAATGTATATCTGGATCAAGTAATTGCCCGTCATCTTGATTGCGACGCCCCCCACGATTGCCATGAGGCCGACACTGTAAGATAACCCCAAACCGTCGACACCAGCTCCCGTAGGAGATTTGTCCTTGCACGCTTCGAAGAAGATGGCAAACCAATCTGATAGTAGGCGTACGCGTGAGCAGTCAGCGAAGTACACCCAAATCTGAGGTTCTTGCGTACAGCCTAAGGTTGCCGCTACTACGGCCATTAAGAAATTCTGGATATAACCGCTAGCCGCCGTCCAATCCATGCGAAATACAATGGGAACCTTCAAAGGTATGTCAGATTCGATCGAGAACAATCGTATCGTACCCGCGAATGGACTCACGACTGGCGGCTTACAAAAGTAGATTTCATAAATGACGAATACGACAAGCCCTATCAGGCCAACGACCAACGGCAACAGGACGCGCCCTGACGACCATGGATACCGCACACCTCCCCATGTTAACCCAATCACGACAAATGTGGTAGACACTGTGACGAGAAAGTTTCCTCTACAAGTAAAGTGAGACTTCTGATGCACGCGGTTTCAGGAGGGCTTACATCATATCCATTTTGCTGAGCTTTTCTCGCAGAGTCGCAGGTGGCGTCTTGAGACGCAGGAAGAGCAAGATTATGATTGCGTTGAAGGCACATATTGGGAGATTGAGATCTGTATCGTTTGTTCATGAAACTGGTCACACTACCAATCAGGCTATACATACAAAATAACCATCTCCTAGAAAAACAAAAACGAATTGAGAAGAATTGAAGGGAGTTTAATCACCAACAAGGAGCATACCAGTTCCCACTCTGAGCCATTGAAGTCCTATGACTGGGCCAACACCACCGCCGACCGCCCAAGCGCTATACAACATCAGCACGTCTCCAGAAACAAAAATAAAGGGATGCACAGTGCCATAAGACCGCTGAATGTGCCACGTTCGCGGAGCGTGACCAGATCAGACAGCATAATTTGCACCGACGAAATAGTCGCTCCAGCTCCCAACCCCTGTACACCTATCGGACTGCTGTTAGAGCGGGCACATGACTGTCGGGGAAACACAGGACGAACCTCTTCCAGCAATAAGCATGTTCATAGTCGACGCAGCGCCACAAATGGCGCTTCCGAGAGCGAAGAGGGAAAGTGCCGATAGCATGATGGGTCGCCGCCCAATGATCTGGGATTGAAGGTGACATCATAGGTTGTGCCCTTCGTGTTCGCAAAGGAAAGAAGGTACCTGTGATACTCCTCCACAAAGAGGTACAAGGGCAGTCTCGCCCAAGGCATACGCGGAGCCGACCCATATGAACCGCTCGCCCTTCAAACTATGGGCGATCGTCGGCAGCGCTGTACCAATCGAAGTCTACGATTTAGAAAGTTTAAAGATTCAGTTCCGCTGTTCGTTAGGAGGCAAAGTGAGGACTCACAAATTCTACAGCGGTGATGAGGGTGGAAAGTACGAAGGAGAATATGATACACCAAAACATCCAATCCTTTGGCACGCCTTCGGAGAGATCGTCCGAAGGCTTGGCGGAGGAAGGCCGGGATGGTGGAGAATCCATACAAGTTTGTTAGTGGGCGAAAAAGGTCTGGGAGAGAAGCGGGGGGGATGGAAAGGGAAGGGGTTTTAAAAAATAGCTGTTGGTATAAGGGGCTACAGTTTGGCCAGGGGTCGGAGATGGAGCAGCCATTGGTGATAACTGGTCATATAATGCTGTACCGACCACACTTCAAACCGAGCACAGTGACGCATCAGGAAAACCCCGAGTTGTCAATTCCCCGACAATTCGTGACAATTCTGATAATCTGACGCATATTATACATATTATCTCAGTTGGCATATTTATCTCCGCTAATTCTAAACAGGTTTACCCCCCAGTTATTTGGAACCAAGCTGCAACTTATTATTCATAACGGACCGATAATTACCAAACAAGAGCATTACTCTCCGATACAATATCTGGATACCTCATCCATAATAAGCACATTGTCACCGCCCTACAGTGTGATGGTGCTCTAGGTGTCTTGCACAGCAGCCTCGCTGATGTTGACAATGCCAACAATCCACACTGTCTGCATCTCCCACTTGACCCACTCGGGCTTGATGATCGGTTCTAGTGTGTCTAGAGTTGCTACCTGCAAACGTAGCAATGTGCATCGCAAGTGAATGATTAAGTGAAAAGAAGGGAGGAGGGGTGAGGTGGACAATGAAAGAAAGGGTGAATCTTCGCTCCTTGAGTACATCATATGGCACACGAAGGAATACCCTAGCATCAAGGGTATCAACAACATCCTAAAAACCAAACGAAGAAGAAAAACACTCGTCATCGGCTCTCTAAATCGGAGGAGATAGCATACCTGATCCCAGTACAACAAGAAACCATTTACGACTCCCCAAATGATGCGGGCATCAGAAGCCACCTCAACTTCCTTCTGCACTGCCGCGATCTTGGCCTTGTACCACATGGCAAATGAATCGCCAAGCGGAATGGGCCACTGCTCGTTCAAGTGGTCGTGCGACGAGTGGTCATCCAGGATGTGCGGGATGCGCTTGATGGTGCGCAGGAAGGCATGTAGATGCAGCCAGTCAAGGCCATCGTCACAGTGTCCTAGTCCTCCGAGCGTTGGGTGGACCGGTGGGGTGGTAGCTTCGGGCTACTGTGACATTAGTGGGCGCAACAGTACCAACGCAGGTGCAGTGAGTGCGGGAACGAAAAGCTGCATACTGGAGCAAAGTCCTGCAAGTGTGTTGCATGTGCAGGGTCAGCAGGACAGGTTTTTGGGGAGAGATTCAATTTTTGAAGAAAAGAATTGGGGATTCGGTACATCTTGGCGGGTGATGAAGCTGTCCGGAAAGATGTTGTGCAGATGCATTGCGAGTGTCATTTTGCCAGAGCACGTTGCTCCACTGTGACGAAAATTAAAAAAGAAATTGGTTTAGATGTCTCCAACCAGATATTCGTCACAGCGCTTGTGCTTATATATGCATATAATAGCTGCATATGCGTGAGTGCGAGTACATAACAATCGACTTACCCAATGCCTACGAGAATAACATGGGTCTGTGGGGAACCTTGGACCTGGACCTGCCCATGCCCATGGTCCGTCGTCATCACCACTTCTGTAGGCTGTTGGAGTGTCATTTTTGGGAGGTGGCGCAGGTCGATGGCTGATGCACTGTACTGTAGCATGAATCCGAGATGCAAAGTGCCAAATGTTGAAATGTGTATGGGGGAAAAATAGTACAGAAAAGTGATTACCTGTGACATGGGTGTAGGCACAGTCTCCTCAATTGGTGCTGGGCTGGAACAAGCTGGGTCCAAGTCTGTAGCAGTAGCACTGCTGCAGTATGTGGAAACTCCAAGGAAACTCTGGGAAAGAAAGAAAAAAGAACGGTTATTGAAGTGACATGGCATGTCCCAGCCATGGTCGCCCAGAGATTTGGCTAAGAAGCAGAGGTCAAGGCCAGTGGCCTCAGTCAAATTTGACAACCTTGATAGGTGGTGTGGATGCAGTTCGGAATTGTGAATGGATGGGTTGTGGGGATAGTCAGGAAGGTGGACAGGTTGAGGGCACACAATGAGACGACATCACTGTAACCAAAAAACGAAAAACGAACAAGTCAACATTTGTTACGAACCCAAGTTGTGGAAACCGAAACCCTGGACCACGTGACCGTGGGAAAACTCATGTGACCGAATGTGTTACTATGAGTCACATGATTTGTCACACAATTGGTCATGTCACTTGTCACACTCTAACACGTGACTTGTCACGGGCACAGTCACATAAACCGTCACAATATCAATCACGTGACTGTCATGCTATGCCCTATAAGATTCTATACCTAATAGGGTCGTATGACCCATCGCCCAGGCGCTTAGACCTCTAGACCAATCGGAGTGCTCGGAATGCACTGCCTCGCTCCCGGAAAGGATAAATGCACATCCATATATGGTGTGGGTCATATGCCTATGACCCACCCAAATGGGGATAAGGGGTTTCTGCCATTGGCTGGGGAACTCGGAGATGCTTCTAGCCCTTCCCCTGCTGCGGATGCACAGACCAGTGATGTCACCAATGATGCCATTAGTGCACGGACCACTATGCGGGTTATTGCCATTGGACTGCTATTAATAGCCCTGCTAGAATGTTCTACGCACAGACCAGGTACTGTAGGTATATAAAGACTGCGAAATACTACGGACAATCCCCAGATTGTCCACTAGTGATTCTCTCTCTCCCACAGGCATTGCTAAGTTCCTGCTCTGCACTACTCCCACAGTCCCTATAGTCTTAAGCACCATTGATCCCTTCCGCCCCTTGCTCATCATAGTTCTTCTTCACCTCGTCGCGGTGTTGAACAACTTGTATCTCTGGTACCGCCTTCAGACCTATCAGTGCCCTCTACCCCCTCCTTGTTAAGAACATACCACTGCTGTTGAACAAGCAGTGAGTTTGTTACAACATTCATGGTGTTAATCGCCATGTGAAAATTTCGCACTCTGCTTGTGGGCAATCTGTGAACCCACATCAGGAAAATATGAGTTTTTCTTAAACACACTTAAGAGCACTTAATCATACTTAAAGCTACTTAGTGGATGTTCAAAGAAATGTAAGCTCAGCTCAAGCTATGCTTAATATGCTTAGGCTAAGCAAATTTACTTAGGCTAAGCTAGGTCTTCTGCTTATTTTGATTTATAAAGCTTATTTTCCAGTTTATTAAGCTTATCTCTGACTTGAAAGGATTATCATTTTGCTTAATCTCAACTTAAAGGTTTTTTTTTCATGTTTTTTTTTTCATATGTTTTTTCCTATTTTATATGTTTTTTTTCCTATTTTATATGTTTTTCCTATTTTATATGTTTTTCCTATTTTATATGTTTTTCCTATTTTATATGTTTTTCCTATTTTATATGTTTTTCCTATTTTATATGTTTTTCCTATTTTATATGTTTTTCCTATTTTATATGTTTTTTCCTATTTTAATTTCATATGTTTATTTGTTTTTTTATGTCCTACTACAGCATAAAATACTACTCTACAAGAGCATGCAACTAAAGTACCTCCGGTGTGTGTGTGGGGATTGGCATGTACATATGCCTCCAATGCATGTGTGCATGTGCTCACAGCGTGCATGTGCATCCGACGCACGTGTGTGCCCCTAGCATGCACACATGCCCCCAGCGTGCACGTGTGCCCCCAGCATGCATGCATGCCCCCAGTGTGCACACGTGTTACCGTCCCCTCGACCCTGGGACTTCCCCCCCTCGATTGATGGGGATATCAGCCGTGCAGATGACCCGATGGAGTTGGACAACCCCGAGTAGCGGTAAGATCGGACAAGTATATATTAGTATGCGCCTCACCTGATGTGGATGGACTACATGAGTCGCCTCATGACTCAGCCCTATGTACGTACTTCATAGCCCCGTACCATCGTGTTCCGTGCCCTGTACCCTGTCCCCGTGCCCTGTGCCCTGTATCCCATGTAGTAGTATAAATACGACTCAGCGGTGACCCTAAGTCGCTAAGTTGAGTCTCCTGTCCATCTTACGACAGCAATATCATCTATTCTCCCACTCCGAGTCTACTCGTTATTGTTGCGTAAGCAGCGGTGACATTAGACTCAACTTTCTTATCATCACAGAGGCCCCACCCAAGGAATACCTCACGGACTTTGGAGATGACGACAGGCCACCAAAGAACACACACCTGCGAAGAATCGACAAAGGAGTCATCCCCGGATACGACAGGATAGCAATACTATACCATCCCGATACGACCAAGAAGGCACAGGACTGCATAGACGGAACCCACGTCTGGATACACAACGAGAAGGGATTCCTCACCCAAATCTACCTTGAAGAAGACGGAGACAAGTTCAAACTAGTGCGAGGACCTAAAAGACCCGACATCGAGGCTCACAACGAGTTAAACGCACTAGAGAGGCTCTGCCGCAGATGCGAAGGAGGAACATTCCTACCCATCCCACCTGACTCCGACAATGACAAAGACAATGCCCGGCCCCCATCCCCCGTCTCCACAGACCAACAACCCAACTCGCCCACCACGGACGAAGAACCCACAGAGGATTGCACCAATATCATCATCAGAAACTCCCCACTTATTGACACCTGACCATTCGCCTCGTTAATATACGAGCACACCATGGCAACCACCACAGCAACCACTACCGCCACCACAACTACCAAACCTAAGATAGTGGCCTCCGTGCAGAAGAAGCTAGACACGGCAATGAAGCGACAGCCGAGCAACAACCCCGGAGGAGGAGGAGGCAACCCCGGAGGGGGAAGCAACCCTGGAGGAGGAGGAGGCAACCCCGGAGGAGGGGGAGGCAACCCGGGAGGAAACCCCGGAGCCCCCAACCCTCCGGCGGCACCACCCATGCCCCCGGGCAAACCAAGATGCCCGCCTCATGGGGAGTGCCCCCATGGAGTTCGACAGAGACCGAGCAAAGGTGGACCAGTTCATAAACGAACTGCGACATTACTTCCGCGTAAATGCCACGGTCCCCGGCCTCCAATCCTGGATCCGCCACGTAGCAATAGCACTAACATTCATCAAAGGCCCGACAGTGGACGAATGGGCCCTCAACCAAGGAGACTGGGTGGACCGATTGGACCCACTCCTTGAAGACATTCCCGACATTTGGGTACACTTCCTGAACGAATTCCGGAACCAATTCTAAGACACACAAGCCGAAGAACAAGCATGCCTTTAGATAGAAAGCATGAAGATGAAATGGCCCGACATCGACCAATACATCCAAGACTTCGAGAGGGTCGCCCGGAAGGCCGAATACCCACTCACAGCACCTGCAACTGTCAGATACTTCTTGAAAGGACTAACCAAGTCCATTGTCAACGACATAGTCAAGCCCCCCAAAGTCAACACCTATGCAGAGATCAAACAACGAGCGATCGACAGTGTAGCATCCCAACTCCTCATCTACGAGATGTTCAAACAGGACAAGAACACCACAAGCTGACCACCATCATCGCATTGGAACCCGTTTGCACAACCCAACCCTACCAACCAACAACCTAGCCGCCCCAACATCCGAGGGTATAATTCCACCAACGCCCCCCGCCACTTGAACAACGCCCCTGTCCCAATGGACGTCGATGCAGACCGAGCATGCGCAAATCGGAACAACAATTGGAGGAACCGAAACCCCCAAGGGAGGACGGTCCAAATGCAAGATGAACAAGGAAACGTCTACCAAGTGAATGTCGCCCAAACCCAATCAACTGATCGGAACCCCCGCAGCGCTGACCAAGCCCCCCGTGGCGCCTGCTACAAATGCAACCAAGTCAGACACTTTGCATGCAACTGCCCCAACCGGAAGAAGAAACCGTGTGTAGCCACGGCACAGCTGGTCGACTGGATGTCAGACACCACGACCGCTAACGAGAATCCAGTGGACGAAATAGCCACCAGACTGGCGGCCATGTCCACCGATCAATGAGACCAAGTAGCAGCACACTTCAGAGGAGGAATAGTAGCAGCCGAGGAAGAGGGTTTTCAGGACGCCTAACCAGTTCGGCCTTGGTTAGGGCATTAAGTACAAGGAGCATGTATCTATCGAACTGTCGATCAATGACAATTTGCATATATCTAAACTCCTTGTTTAAGAGGGCCGAAACCTCTGCACTACTGGACTCCGGCGCCACGGAGAACTTCATCAACCCCAGCTACGCAAGAGAACTCAAACTACCAATCGAAGAGCTGGCAGAACCCTGCAAGGTGTTCAACGTAGACGGAACGCAAAACTGCCACGGTCAAATCACTCACTACACCGACCTAGACATACGACGGGCGACCAGACACACACAATGCACTTCTTCCTCACCAACCTAGGCGAACAAAAGGTAATCCTAGGCTACCCATGGTTCGCCGCAGTCCAACCAGTCATCGACTGGGCAAAAGGATGGATCGCCTACAAACAACTACCCGTAGTCATTAAAGCCAGGATCAGACGAACAACGGCAAAGATCCACACCGCCACAGCATCAGACCGACAAACGCTAGCCTCAAAGCTGGCCGAGAAGCACGTGACCCAATCCCTACCAATCCCAAAGGAGTACTGCCAACACTCCTTTGTATTCAGCGAAACAGAATCAAAACAATTCCCACCACCACGAGAATGGGACCACGCCATCGAACTAAAACCCGGCCACCCAGAAAACATGCCAGGGAAAGTATACGCCCTAACTCAACCAGAACAGGCAGCACTCGCGACATTCCTCCAAGAGCACCTCGACAAGGGATACATCACCGAGTCCAAGAGCCAATTCGCAGCCCCATTCTTCTTTGTCAAAAAGAAAGACGGGAAGCTCTGACCGGTGCAAGACTACCGAAAACTCAATGAATGGACCCGCCAAAATGCCACCCCACTCCCACTCATCCCCGAACTCATCGCAAGAGTCCGAGGAGCCAGCTTGTTTACCAAGTTCGACATCTGCTGGGGATACAACAACATACAAATACACGACGGAGACCAATGGAAAGCGGCATTCATCACGAACCATGGCCTCTTCGAGCCACAAGTGATGTTCTTCGGGATGACCAACTCCCCAGCCACCTTCCAAACCATGATGAACGCACTGTTCCGAGAAGAACTCCAACAAGACTGGCTGTCAATCTACATGGACAACATCCTCATACATACCTGATCAGACCTCCCATACCACCGAACAAGAGTCCACCAAATCCTCGAAAAGTTGTGCAAGCACGACCTCTTTCTCAAGCCAGAGAAGTGTGTCTTCGAGCAAAAAGAGGTCGAATTCTTAGGCGTTATCCTGGGCCACAACACCATCTGTATGGACCCAGCCAAAGTGCAAGGAGTAGCAGATTGGAAACCCCTGCAAACGGTCCGAGACGTCAGAGCCTTCCTAGGGTTCACAGGGTACTACTGATACTTCATCAAAGATTACTCAAAGATTGCAAGATCGCTAATCCACCTAACTAAGAAGGCAACACCATTTACATGGGAAGAAGCCCAAGTCAAAGCCTTCGAAACCCTCAAGAAACACATGTGCCAGAACCCAATCCTACGCCAACCCGACTACACCAAACCATTCTTCCTAGCCACAGACGCGTCTGCATACGGTGTGGGAGCCGTACTCTTACAAGAGGGAGACAAACACCCCAGAAAAACCTCACCAACCAAACACCCCATAGCCTACTACTCTGCAACGTTCACCCCAACCAAGCGCAACTACGACATCTACGAGAGAGAACTCCTAGCACTGATGAAAGCCTTAGCTCACTGGCGACCCCACCTGGCAGGATCAACCATCCCAGTCACGGTCCTCACCGACCACGCAAACCTGACCTTCTGGAAATCCCCACACAAGGTAAACCGCCGTGTAGCATGCTGGTTCGCAGAACTCCAAGAATACCACTTGAAGATCCAACATGTGCCAGGGAAACTCCACACCTCGGCAGACCTCCTCTCCCGGCCCCCAGGAGTGGACAAGGGCGAGACAGACAACCAGGACATAACCCTCCTCCACCCAGACACCTTCATCGGACTAACCACCACCGAAGACCCCAAAGACAAATGGTGGGAACTAGAGCAACAAATAGGAGAGGCACAGGGAAAGCACCCCGCCGAGGTCACACAATGGATCAAACGCCATCGAGCGACTAAAGGCCACTCACAAAGCAGTTGAGACCTGAAACACTGGCACATACAAGGGAGGATCGCCGTCCCACCAGACGACACCCTGAAAAAGGAAATCCTCCACTGATTCCACGACTTGAAGATCAGGGGACACCCAGGACGAGACCCCACCATTGCGACCATATGCCGACACTTCTGGTGGCCAAACATGAACGAATGGATCGCGCAATATGTGAAAGGGTGCACCAACTGCCAACAAGGCAAGAACCTCACAAGACGAGCGAAAGTACCCCTCTATCGCATCCCCACACTGACTGACACATTCCCATTCCAGATCGTAGCAATGGACCTGATCACCCAACTCCCAACCAGCAATGGCTACGATGCCATCCTCACGATAGTGGACCACGGATGCACAAGGGCGGCTGTATTCCTCCCCTGCAAGACGACGATCACCGGACAAGAGGTAGCCAGACTATACTACGACAATGTCTACTGATGGTTTGGCCTGCCCAACAAGGTCATATCCGACAGGGACCCCCGATTTACATCCTTCTTCGCGAAAGCACTCGCCCAACAACTGGGGATCAAACAAAATGTGTCCTCAGCATTCCACCCCCAAACAGACGGGCTATCAGAACGGACGAATCAATGGGTGGAACAATACCTCCGCCTGACCACCAACAGCGCCCAAACCGACTGGAGCGATTGGCTAGGAATAGCCACCATGGTGCACAACAATCACAAGAACGCCACCATCAACATCGCCCCCTTGGAAGCACTTCTCGGCTACACCCCTTGCCTGCACCCCATGGACCCCCCTCCGTCGCTTAACCAACACGTGGAGGACAGGAAGCAGACCGCCCTCGAAAGGCATGCACAAGCGATCGAAGCCATCAACCGTACCGCCCATCAAACACCACCACCCCAGTTCAAGGTGGGCCAAGAAGTCTGGCTCGAGGCCAAGAACCTCCAACTACCCTACCAGACCCCCAAACTAGCCCCTAAGCGACACGGCCCCTTCTGCATCAGTAAGCAGGTGTCACCGGTGGCGTATCAGCTCCAATTACCCGACGCCTGGAAAATCCACAACGTGTTCCACGCCAGTCTCCTTACCCCCTATCGCGAAACTCCGCAGCACGGCCCCAATTACATCAAGCCACCCCCCGAACTGATCGAGGGTGAACACAAGTACGAGGTCGAGGCCATCGTTAATCACCACCTTCATGGGAAGGCGAAAACCCTACAATACCTCCTCAAATGGAAGGGATACCCACACACAGACAACACATGGGAACCAGCAGGGCAAGTACACGCCCCCACACTGGTTGAGTCATACCACAAGGAGCGTCCCCTCACTCAACCACATAAAAGGAGGGGGCTGAGAGCCCAAACCACCATCCTCTCCCCACATCCCAGACAACTATGTCCCACCAAATCATCCAAATCTCCCCCGCTGAAGACAACTACGACTATGCTCCCGCCTCGCCCACCGACTCCTATGCCTCCACCGAGGCCCTCTACATCCCCGCCCCAGGGACCCCCTACCAGACGACCGGTTCCACTGAAACCCTTCCTCTTGTTGAGGACCCCGCACCCACTAACACAGCACGGGTCCTTGCAGTGGACCTCGCTGTCGGCGCTACGCAGCCAGCCATACCCCTATCACCCCGAGCCGTTAGCGCTCTCGTCAAGGGACAAACTGACGCCCTCATGACTCCAATTCTCCTCTGCATGGTCCGCGGTCTCATCCTCACCACCAAGTGCACCGAAGACCGGATGGAAGCCGTTAGGATCACAGCTGAAGAACAAGCTGAGGAGCTCGAACAGAGCAAGGATCAGTGCGATATCCTTGCCCTCGGCACCAGGACCCTCCAGCTCGAATGCGACTCCAAGACTGAGTCCCTCCGCATCGCCGACCTCACCATCTGCAATCTGGCCAACCAGCCCGCGAGGGCAGACATTCAGCAGGGTATCCAGTCTGAACCCCCTGCGGGCTTTATCGAGAACAATGGCCAGCTCCACTATTTCTCCATCCCCCTCCAAGCTGGCACCAACGACCGCCGCATCGCCCCCTACATTCAGCTTCTCGACAGCCCTGTTCCCTGCGCCACTGGTACCCTGGGAGGCCCTGGCGATCCTGTCTTCACCACAGAAGTCTATGCCCAGCCCAGTTCGAATGTCGGTGTTGCCAATCTGCCAGTACCCAAGTGGCTACTCCGTGCCATCGACAGCGACTCCGAAATCTTCGACACCTTTGCACTGGAAGTCCAAGATACGACCCAGGACTGGGGCCTCTACATGGACATATGCCGCTACCACCACGTCGACACCGAGCTTACTCACATCACTGCCTGCATCTGCACCCTCGAAGCCGAAGAGGCCGAGACCCGCAACACCCTCGCCAACTGCCGCCGCCGCCTCTGCGCCGCCAACACCGGAGAAACCCTCGCCCACCTCGCCGGCAATGATGCCGACTGCCACGACCAACGTCACGGGGCGGGGATCATCCGCTACACGATGCGTGGTCGCACTCGCATCTAACCGGAGGGTGATGTTACTGTCCCCTCGACCCTGGGACTTCCCCCCCTCGATCAATGGGGATATCAGCCGTGCAGATGACCCGATGGAGTTGGACAACCCCGAGTAGCGGTAAGATCGGACAAGTATATATTAGTACATGCCTCACCTGATGTGGATGGACTACATGAGTCGCCTCGTGACTCAGCCCTATGTACATACTTCATAGCCCCGTACTGTCGTGTTCCGTGCCCTGTACCCTGTCCCCGTGCCCTGTGCCCCGTATCCCATGTAGTAGTATAAATACAACTCAGCAGTGACCCTAAGTCGCTAAGTTGAGTCTCCTGTCTGTCTTACGACGGCAATATCATCTATTCTCCCACTCCTAGCCAGAAGGCGGCTGCTAAGAGCCTTGTCATTACCACTCTGAGTCTACTCGTTATCGTCGCGTAAGCAGCAGTGACAACACGTGCCCCCAATGTGCGTGTGGACAAGAGCTCCGGCACCGACATGCCGTGTGGGCATCCAGTGAGTGCGAAGGCGCACTGACGCACATCCAGTGTGCATGTGGGTGTGCATGTGGGAGGGCGAGGGGAAAGTCAAAGCCGTGAGCGAACGCAAGGTAGCAGTTAGTATGGATAGCACATACCTAAAGAGCCCTCTACAGGCATATGACTGGATAGTGTGGTGTCTTGGGGGAAACGACGCACAAGGCGTCGGCGTCATGAGCGAGGACACCATTGAGCATCCGCATGCACGAGGGCGTCCGGCATGGGCATGGGCGTTGTTACGAACGTACTGCTTCTACAAGAGCAATACGACATATCAGGGGATCTTGAGTGGACTTGGGCGCGATGATGCTAAGGGTGACCTTGAAGACGAGAAGAAGGCACACTAGGAATGGCTTATGGGCAATGGCAGGCAAGGGGTATGTGGAACAAGGCAGAAAAGCCAAGTGGACAATCTAAGGATTGCCTTTGTATTTCATGGGTCTTATATACTGTAGGGACAGGGTGTTACATAAGCAACAGTGGGCTGGTTAATCTAACCATAAGCAGGCCTGGCATCATTGATTGCGCAATAAAGTCCGTGCACAGAATCTTCTAGAGGGGATAATAATAGCCATCCAATGGTGCTTATCCCTCAGACATGGTCCGTGTGTTTCCGCAGTAATCTGTGGGGTTCCATGGTATTCCAGCCAATGGCAGAACTCCCTCCAGGAGTATGGTTGTTCCGGTGGACTTCTATGGGCTTTGATTGTCTTCTAGCCAATTGTATGTGTCTTTAGGCTTGAGGTCATGCGCTAGGTCACGTGCATTGTCATGTGACCGATCACGTGTTACTAGTGTGACATATTGCATGACATGTCACATGTGACATTTGCGTGACTTGAGGTGTGATGGGGTGACGTTAGATTCCCACGGTCACGTGTCTTGGGATTTCGCATTCTGCCACCACGGTTCATGACAGGCGTGGACGTGGGCATGGGCGTTGGTGTGGGCATCCAGAACGTATGAAGCAGGGATTACATACCTAATACAGCCCTCTTCAGAAGGTGGGCACGTGGGCGTGGGCATGGGCGAAGACGTTGAGGAAGTGGGTGGCATATGGCAAAGGGGTGGGCATCGAGTGGGGTGGGTGTTGGCATGTGGACAAGGGGTAGGACAGTGGCGAAAGCGTGTGGACGAGGGTGAGGGCGAAGGCGTCATGAGTGGGGAGTGCAGTGGAAAGGTAAAGGTTTTTGGAGGCGAATGAAAGTTCAACATTGAACACGTGCCAGTTAAACTTTGCACGTGATGTTGAAGTTTGTGACTTCACTGTGACTTTGTGACTTAGAATATTTTTGGGAGACTGAGTTTCTCATGCTCACCAGTTGCTGCCAGCCAAGCCAAATATAACTATATCTCTGGAAGTAAAATAGATACAAATATGAAAATATTTGGACTGATAAATAAGATCAAATGATAGAGGGTCCTCTGCTGACATTAAGCAATATAATCAGCAGTTTCCAAGTTATTTAAAGATTTCTAATTCTCAAGCTGAGCCAATTTTGAAGCCGGTCAAATAAGTTTTGAAATAACTTAGGAACTGCTTACATCCATTTACTGGCTTAGTGTACTTGCCATGCCTTATGGTTGCTTAGAATGCTTATCTTATGCCTTACAATATTTTCTGTAATATCATTAACTAGCTTAGTGTATTTACCAAAACTCCTATTTGCTTAGCATTCTTATGTTTTGCCTTACCATATTTACCGTGCTTGAATTTATTCTATGTAAGTTTGTTAAGTAAAATAAGACCAACTTAACATGTTTAGTAGGCTTATCTATAAAATAAGTAGGCTAAGCCTGGTAAGATTTTTTCATATTTTCCTGATGCATGAACCTCAGTCGCAACGATTCACACTCTTGTTGCAGGGACAGTCATGCTCGATTCATGATTATCATGCACTCAATTCACACAATTGGGGGATTTATTCACGGTCAGATTCACAGTTTCCTTGTGAGAGGGATGTCCCTCGACTTCGATTCTTGTGCTCTTCAGTCACCCTTCCTGCTATCCTCTGCATCTGCATCCCCTCCACACAATGTTACATCTCAGCTACCAACACCAATCAGAACATCAATATGTCCAAGAGTTGTTCTTACCAGGAACAGCCCTCCCATGCCATTCAGTTAGCTGATCGTCCCCTATGACAATCTCTCTATCGTAAGGTCAATTGCCACCGTCATGACAGCAACTTGATGCCCAAGATCGAGATTCAAGCTGGAGGGGAGATGATGACATTGAAAATGTCGGTGAACTCTATGATGGTGTTAAGCCCGCAGCAGGGCTTTGTGCACACTTGACTGAATAGGAAGGTGTGTGGCCCGAGGCATACCGAGGCACGTGATCAGACTCCTGAGGTGTGTGTTGATTGTTGTAGCACAATCACTAAGCTCCGAAGGTAAAGTCTGCCTTTAAGGACTTTGAAGGATAGATGAAAGAGTAGAAAGGGGCCGCACAATGACCAGGAGTAGACAAGAAGCTGCAATTGCAAACAAAGTCGAGCTTAAGGCTCAACTGTTCGTAACAAGTCCTATATATACAGGTTCGAATTGTATATGACTAATAGTCCTAAAACCGATTGGTAAGTCGGTTTGTCAGTTCATCAGTCATGCTCTGTCAGCATATTGTACAGTTTGTCAGCATATGGTACAGATCAGTCAGCCGTCAGTCAGCGGTACAGTAGTCAGTCTCAGTCAGCCTAGTTCGAATGATGAGCCATGCATGTATCGTAGAGAGTCATGGGATCGTGTGATCCCAGCCAGTCTGTTGGTCCGTAGAATTCCTCACCTCTCTCTGTACCAGAGATGGAGCTTATCACCACCCTCCCCTCAAAGGAGCGCTTCCATGCGCTAATCCGATCCCTCATTATTGCCGGGGACGTAGTTGTAGTCAGGCAAAGGGGAACGAGGGGCATAGGAGGGGCCGGCGTTCTCGAACTCATCCAGGATGACCTGGGTGATGGCTTGGCACATGGCAATGCCTGCCGTGCTGAGCTCGCCCTTGCAAAGGTCGTCGCACCCTGCGTTGTTATGGTCATACTCGATCTCGCGTTCCTCCTGGGTGAGGTAGCAAGCGTGGCGTTGGCAGGTGAGATAGTGGCCGTTGGCATGACGGCAGCGTCCCCCATAAGGGCAAGTGTCTGGCATGTTGTTGCAGAAGAAGCGGTGATGGCGGGGAACTCGACACCAACCCGAGGCCAAGATTGAGCAGAGGTGATGGGGTGTCTTGCAGTGTGTGGAAAGATGGTCGTACCAGGGGCAGTAGGAGCAATGCTTTCGCTCCTCAAACTCTTCCTGGGCCAAGGCATTGTCGGTGGCATTCTCGCTGTTCCAGGAGACCGCACTATGCGCTCCACCCCTCAATCGTGAATCGGGCCTTGTGACTATGTTGGTTTGGTAAGGCACAGTGTTGCGTCGACTCCTGTGGTGTTGCCATGCCAGTTCACCTCTCTCTTCATCCTCGTCCACTAACTGTAGGAGTCTGTCCCTTGCATTGGCTCGGATGAGCCTTTGGCAGACTGCCTTGGTTCGCCCGACATAAGCAAGTTGGTGGATGCCAAACTCGGCCCTTCTTTTTTGTGCATATGCTTCGAGGGCCTGGACCTCCTTTAGGCAAAGGGTGAGCTTGCATTTGTCTGCCTCGAGGGCTCGAAGGTGGATGATATCTGCCTTTACTCCATAGTCGCCTAGGTCTTCTATTGCTCTTTCTAACAGGCCGCCTATCATCCTTTCCTCCGCCATCAGTTTGAAGTGGTTGTCGTCGCGGTAATCTGTGGGTGCTGCCCAGGATGCCGGGGCCGCTTCTAGGGTCTCGGTGTAGATTGGTCGTCCTGCTCCCATAGTTCTGTAGATGGTGGGTTCGCTGTTGACAGTGTCGACCCGGAAACGTATGAAACGAGCCATCGTTTTAGTTTCCGGCTCAGCTTCTGTGGCAGGGATTAAGATATGGGTACGGTGCAGTTCTGGATCAAATCTGATCCAGTCATTGCCTGGGTGTGTCTGGACGAGGTCGTCCATGTCTATGTCGATAGTGTAATGAGAAGGGAAGCTGTGCATGGAGGTAGCAGGGGAGGAGTGCAGGGTGGAGCTCGATACTGATGTTAGTGGGGTGGCGGCCTGATGGACGACGTTAGTTTCCGGGTCCAACACCAGAGGGTGATCAGCCTCCTCTTGTCATTCTAGCATGAGTTGTGCGGCCGCCAGCCCTGTTGTCGAGTAGAAGAGTCTATCTCTGGCGAAGCTGCTGAGGCTGCAAATTCAATTACACGGGTCCTCAGGGTTATCTTGTGGGAGTGGGCCCACATGGGGAGGAATAGGGAGTGGTTCCGGACTAGGGAGGTGGCTTGGTCTGTGGACACTATACAAGGATGGCGAGAGTCGGAGGTGTTCTTCCAGTCCGAAGCTGGGGGGGGTGTTGGTAGGTGGTGCATACTCCGGTTCTTCTGGGAAGGCCGGAGGTGGTTCTGTTGTGGGGTGAAGCGAGGCTTCTAGTACTGCGACTTCTTCTGTATCGACTGCCAACATGGCATTACGGGTGGCAGGGGAAGGAGAACTATATTGCGACGACATTAGGGAAGGTTTTCGAATCGGTTGCAGAGTGAGGCGATGTCAGGGAGTGGTGAAGACTCCATGGTCAACTCTTGGGGGTTTATAACCATTCTCCGGATTGCCTTAGGGTTCTTATCGTGGAATTCTTTCACCTTTGCAGAGGTGTTGTCAAGATTCCTTTTTGGTTCCCAAGAGTCATGCGCTTCGGAGAATCCTTTCCACCAGACTAGATACTGTAACATTTTTGCCTTGCCCATTCACCTCGAGGCAATCACATTGTCTACTTCCCATTCCTCGTGTCCTTCGATCAGGTCAGGTGGTGCTTCAGGGAAGTTAGGTCCATGTAGCTCCATCTCCTTATATGGATGGAGGACAGCCGCATGGAATGTGTTGTGGATCCTCCACATGGCTGGAAGGTCCAGTCTGTATGTCACGGCGCTGAGTACTTCTGTGATTTTGAAGGGTCCGAAGCACTTGGCTCTTAGCTTTGTCGTGGGGTGCATTGTTCGGAGGTGTGTTCCTTCTAACCAGACCTTCTGATCCACGCAGTATCGTTGGAAATGTGGGTTTTTGGTCCATAGGGATTGTGCCTTGCTGATTGCTTCTTGGGCGTCTCTTCTGGCTTCGAGCAACTGGGATTTTCGTTCTTCGATTGCTGGTATGTTTCCGACTCGCATGGGTTGGTGGGTTCGAGGAATGAACCCCATCCAGAGCTCATACAGTGGTTTCTTTGTGGTGGACGACGGTCGTGAGTTGATCACATACTAAGCAACCTTGAGCCAGTCCGCCCAATTATCTTGCTGGTGATTACAGAAGATCCGTAGTATTGTCTCCACCGTTTGATTTGTCCTTTCCAATTGTCCATCTGTTTGGGGGTGATAGGCAGAGCTTATGTTCTGTTTGATTTCCAACTGGGCACAGAGTTCCTTGAAGAATTGCAATGTGAACCGCGTGTCTCTGTCAGAGATAATTCTTTTGGGAATTCCCATGTAGGGGAATGCATGATCTCTGAAGAGCCTTGCTACTTCTTCGCTTCCCATATCTTCACAGCAGGGGATCAGGATTATGGCCTTTGTGCTATCGTGATCAGTGATGGTAAGAATCGTATCGCAGCCGCATGATTCGGGTAATTTTGTGATAAAGTCGACTGTGATAGTGGCGAAGGGTGTCATGTCTTCTCTTGGGTTGATTGGGGCGATAGGAGGCACGTTGCGATGGGTGATCATTTTTACTACCTGGCAGGTGGCGCATCCCTTGACGTAGTCCTCTACATCTTTGTGAATGGTTGGCCACCAGTAGTCGTGTTTGAGTGCCAGGTAGGTTTTCCAGACTCTGGGATGTCCCGAGGTTGGTGCATCGTGGTAGTCTTGGAGAAATGTGCATCGGAGTTGTGTGTCTTCTGGAACCACCAGCGATCCTGCCTTCCACCAGACCTTCCATTCGTCCTGATAGATGCCATATTTTTTCTTCCACGTTTGGCATAGTTTTTCATTCATTTTCTGTAGTTGATGGACTTGTCGTTCCAGTATAGAGATTTTGATTGCCCTGGCAAAGAGTTCGTTTGGAAGGGCGGTGGTCTCTTCGTTGTCTGCTGATCCGTTGTCGTGGTCGGGTCATCTGGACAGAGGGTTGGCTTGATTTCTCTTCCCAGGAAGGTGGACTAGTTCGAAATTGAAGTCTGCCAGGAACACGATGTAGTGAGCCACGCATCTGTTCAGTTTTTGTGGGTGCCGATAATAACAGAGATTGTCATGATCCATGTAGATGGTTAACTTGTGGGGTGACCCCATGACAAGGTGTCACACATGTTTGAGTCCTTCTATAATGGCTAGGAATTCCCGGTCTCCGATTGAGTAGTTCCTCTCGGCTGTGTTAAGGGCCTTTGAGTGGTAGGCCACTGCACGCCGTTTGTTGTTATCATCCCTTTGATAGAGTATGCTCCCGAGCACGAAGGCCAAGGCATCTACTTCTAGTTCGTAGGGTTTGGCGGGGTCTGGGTGCCAGAGGACGGGTTTGGTGGTGACCCGCATGATCAGTTCGTTGAGTGCCTCCGTACATTTTTCGGTCCAAATGAAGGGAGTCCCCTTTTTTGTAAGGTTGTGTAATGGTCGAGCTATGGAAGCAAATCCCTGGATGAAGGGTCGTTGATAACCTAAGACCCCCAGGGTCTTTCTGACTTCTTCTATGGATTTGAGGGTTCTAGGCCATTCGGATATGCCCTTGACCTTTGCAGGGTCAATGCGTACTCGTCCTCCTCCTACTAGCCATCCTAGGATCTCCATTTCTTCCTTTTCGAACTGGCACTTCTTTGGCTTTAGGAAGTAGGAGCATTCTTCCATTTTGTCAAGGAAGTCATGGACTATCTGCCTGTGAAGTTCCCGGCCTTCATTGTCGTTGGCTGTGGCTACCCACCAGTCGTCCATATAGTTCCCCAGGTTTTTGGGGTATTTTTGGAGAAGGGGGCAGAAATCTCGGTGCATTGTCCATTGAAAGAAGGGCAGCACATTGGTGAGTCCAAAGTACATAACTTGTGGGATGTAAGTGCCTTGGGGAGTTTTGAATGCTGCCTTGGTTTGATCTTCTTCGGCAATGCATATATTGTTATACCCCCAACAGATGTCAAACTTGGAGAAGAGCAGTTTGCCGTGTAGTCTTTCCAATGCGGATTGGATGTTAGGTAGCGGGTTGTTGTCTCAGACTGTGTACTTGTTTAGCTGTCGGTAATCCATAATGATTCTTTTCTCTGAGCTGTCCTTCTTGTTGATGAAATAGATGGGTGCTGTGTATGGTGAGGGGCCTTTGTAGATTTGTCCTAGTTCTTCTTCTTCGAGAATCCATTTTTGTAGGAGTTCTCGTTCGTCCTTTGACAGGGGGTAGACCTTGCAGTTTAGCTCCTTTGGTGCGTCTGGAGTTAGCTTGATGGTCATATCCTCCGACCGTGCGGGAGGGAAGCGTCTTGCTTCTTCTTCTGAGAAGACCTTTTGATGTCATCGGTATTCCTTTGGAATGGTGTCAATGGTGAGGTGGATTTTGTCCTTATCCGCCTTCTGGGCCCATTCTTGTGCGATGTTGGTTCGTCGCATGTAAATTGCTTCGTCTTCTTTGGGCTTTCTGAGTTGTTTAACTGCTTCTTGTTGCATGAAGAAGATTTGTTTGGCAACATGCATATATCGACTGCTTTGAAGTTGCACTGGTTCTCCCGAGACCTTTCCTGTCTTCCAATTGATCTTTGGATTGAAGTCATAAAGGAAGGGGTACCCCAGGATGATGCGGTCTTTTCCTAGGCTTGTGATGTAAAACCTTTGGAGGGTGTGTTGTTCTCCTTTGACGATGCGGAGCCAGCAGTAGTGTGTGATTTTTCCTTGTTTGTTTTTGGTTCTGTCAACATTGTGAACTGTGACTGGTCAAGCCAGTTCCTTGTGTCCTATCCCCAATCTTTTCCAGGTGTCTTCGTCGATGAAGTTGTCTGTGGCTCCACTGTCTATGAGGGCAGATTTGTCGGCCTTGGATTGCAAGGTGCGAAAAGAAACATTCATATTCAGAGTCGAAAGTCTCCTAATGTACATTGTATCTTGCAATCCGATCACTCTAACCAGACCATCGGCTTCGAGCTTCCTAAAAATCTGCCTTTGCTGACAGTTCTTCATAGAGGTTCTCTCGGTCTTCGATAGTCATTCCTCAAATGTATTGGAGGACGTCCTTTTTGGTGTAGGAGGGAGGTGCTGTGGTAGAGGTTTCGGCTTCACTATGCTGTTCCTCTTCCTTGTCCTCGTTGATTACCACTGCTCGGACTTTGGGTTTTTCTTTGGTGTATTGCCCTTGGGAGCTACGGGGTCGTTCCTGAGCTTTTCCTTTGTCCTTTCCTTTGTCGGGGCACGCTCTGGACATGTGTCCTAGTTTGCGGCAGCGGAAGCACCTTCCTTCCTTCATGAGTTTGGTTTGTTCTTCATCGGTCAGTTTCCCTATGGTGCGGATAGCATTGATGTCCATCGCGTTAGGATCCTTCTGTCTCTTCAGAGGGGAGGGTTTCTGGTATCCCCTCATCCTGTTAGTGTTAAGCCCGCAGCGGGGCTTCGTGCACACCTGACGGTTTAGGAAAGTGTGCGGTCCAAAGCGTGCCGGAGCACGTGTTCAGACTCCTGAGAGGCGTGTTGATTGGTATAGCCCAATCACTAAGCTTCGAAGGCAAAGGTCCGCCTTTAAGGACCTTTAAAGTGTAGAGGGAAGAGTAGAGAGGGGCCGCGCAGTAGACAGGAGTGTACAAGAGGCTGCGATTGCAAAGCAAAGTCGAGCTTAAGGCTCAACTGTCCGTATGGAGTCGTATATATACAGGGTCAAACCTAGTATGACTAATGGTCTCAGAACCGGTTGCTAAGCCAGTTTGTAAGGGATCAGTCATCCTTCCTATGGTACAGTAAGCATGATGCGCTTGTGAGTCATCCTATCAGTCAGTCATCAGTCAGCGGAATAGTAAGAGTCTCAGTCAGCCAGTCCAGTCGGTGAGCCACGCGTGTATCATACAGGAGTCATGGGATCACGTGATCCCAGCCAGTCCGTCGGTCCGTAAAACACCTCACCTCTCTCCTTACCAGAGGCAGAGCTTATCACCACCCTCCCCTCAAAGAAGCGCTTCCACACACTAATCTGATCCCTCGTTATCGCCGGGGACATAGTCGTAATCGGGGGAAGGGGAACGAGGGGCGTAAGAAGGGCCCGCGTTCTCGAACTCGTCTAAGACGACCTGAGTGATCGCTTGACGCATAGCGATCCCCGTGCTGCTGAGTTCCCCTTTGCAGAGGTCGTTGCATCCCGCGTTGTTATGGTCGTACTCTATCTCTCGCTCTTCTAGCGTGAGATAGCGGGCGTGGCGTTGGCGTGTGAGGTAGTGGCCGTTTGCGTGACAGCAACGGCCCCCGTAAGGACAGGTGGCGGGCATCTGGTTTCGGAAGAAGCGGTGGTGGCGGGGGACTCGGCACCAGCCCGACGTCGAGATCGAGCAGAGATGATGGGGCGTTTCGCAGTGAGTAGAGAGGTGGTCGTACCACGGGCAATAGGAGCAGCGTTTGCGCTCCTCGAACTCCTCTCGGGCCAGTGCGTTGTCGGTGGCGTTCTCACTGTTCCAAGAGACTTGGCTGCCCGCTCCTCCTCTCAGTCTTGAATCGGGCCTGGCCGCTCTGTTGGTGTTATAGGGCACCGTGCTGCGCCTGTCTCGTCGGTGTCGCCATGCCAATTCCCCTCTCTCGTGATCTTCATCCACTAATCCCAGGAGTCGCTCTCGGGCGTTGGCTCGGATAAGTCTCTGACGTACCGCCTTAGTTCGGCCGACGTGGGCGAGCTGGTGGATTCCGAACTCAGCCCTCCTCTTCTGTACGTGGGCCTCGAGAGTTTGAATCTCCTTGAGGCAGAAGGCCAACTTGCATTTGTCAGCTTCGAGATTACGAAGGCGGATGATGTCCGCCTTTACCCCGTAATCTCCCAAGTCCTCGATCGCCCTTTCCATCGGGCCTCCGATCATCCTTTCCTCCGCCAGTAATGCGAAGTATCTATCGTCGCGGTAATCGGCGGGTGCTGCCCAGGATGCAGGAGCGGCTTCTAAGGTGTCCGCATATATGGGTCGTCCCGCTCCCATGGTTCTGTAAATAGTGGGTTCCCCCGTGATGTTGTCAATGCGGAAGCGTACGAACCTTGCATCCACCTTGGTCATTGGCTCTGCTTCGGTGGCCGGAACCTTGATAGCGGTGCGGTGGATTTCTGGTTGGAACCTCACCCAGTCGTCTCCTGGGTGTGTTTGTACGAGGTCATCTACATCGACTTCGATGGTGTAGTGCGAAGGGAAACTGTGCATGGACGTGGCCGGAGAGGTGCTCGGTGTCGTGCTCGATACGGAAGACAATGGGGTGGCCACGCGGTGGATCTCATTAGTTTCGGGGTCCAGTACCAGAGGGTGATCGACTTCTTCTTGTCGTTCTAGCATGAGTTGGGCCGCCGCCATGCCATTCGGGGAGTAGAAGAGGCGGTCCCTTGCAAAGCTGCTAAGACCGCGGACGAGGTTTCGCGGGTCTTCTGGGTTGTCTTGGGGAAGTGTGCTGATGCGTGGAGGGATAGGCAGTGGTTCGGGGCTGGGGACTCGGCTTGGTCCATGTATGCTATATAGCAACGGTGAGAGGCGCAGGTACTCTTCGAGTTCGAAGTTGGGGGGTGTGTCTGTCGGTGGGGCGTAGTCTGGTTCTTCCGGGAAAACCGGTGGGGGCTCCGTGGTAGGATGAAGCATCGCTTCCAACACTGCCACTTCTTCCGTGTCGACCGCCAGCATGGCATTGCGGGTGGCAGGAGAGGGGGAACTGTACTGTGAGGACATCAAGGAGAGGTTTTCGAATTGTGTACAAAGTGTGCTGATGTCGGGGAGTGGTGGGGATTCCATGTTCAGGTCTTGGGGGTTTATAACTATTCTCCGAATGGCCTTGGGGTTCTTATCGTGGAATCCTTTTACCTTTGCGGAGGCGTTGCTCAGATTCCGTTTTGGTTCCCAGGAATCATGTGCCTCAGGGAATCCCTTCCACCGGACGAGATATTGTAATGTCTTCGCCTTTCCTGTTCGCCTTGAGGCTAACACGTTGTCCACTTCCCACTCCTCGTGCCCTTCGATCAAGTCAGGGGGTGCTTCAGGGAAGTTAGGTCCATGGAGCTCCGTCTCCTTGTATGGGTGGAGGACAGCTGCATGGAACGCGTTGTGGATCCTCCACGCGGCTGGGAGGTCCAGTCTGTATGTTACGGCGCTGAGTACTTCCATCACCTTGAAGGGTCCAAAGCGCTTGGCCCTTAATTTCATTGTGGGATGTGTTGTTCGTAGATGAGTCCCTTCTAGCCAGACCTTCTGATCCACGCGGTACCGTTGGAAATGGGGGTTTTTTGTCCAGAGGGATTGCGCCTTGCTGATGGCTTCCTGGGTGCTCTTCCTGGCTTCTAGAAGTTGGGATTTTCGTTCTTCTATTGCCGGTACGTTTCCGACACGCGTGGGTTGATGGGTGCAGGGAATAAATCCCATCCATAATTCGTATGGGGGTTTCTTGGTGGTCGAAGAGGGACGAGCGTTTATCATGTACTGGGCGACCTTGAGCCAGTCTGCCCAGTTATCCTGTTGGTGGTTGCAAAAGATCCTCAGTATGGTTTCTACTGTTTGATTTGTTCGTTCCGACTGCCCGTCGGTTTGGGGATGGTACGCGGAACTCATGTTCTGTTTGATATCCAATTGGGTGCAGAGTTCTTTGAAGAATTGTGAGGTGAATCACGTGTCTCTGTCCGATATGATTCTTTTGGGGATGCCTGTGTAGGGGAACGCGTGGTCTCTGAAGAGCCTCGCGACTTCTTCGCTCCCCATGTCTTCTCGGCACGGGATTAGGATTACGGCCTTCGTGCAGTCGTGATCGGTGATGGTAAGGATTGTATCACAGCTGCGTGAGTCGGGTAATTTCGTGATGAAATCGACTGTGATAGTGGCGAAGGGCGTTGTGTCTTCACCCGGACCGATCGGCGCAATGGGGGGCACGTTGCAGTGTGTGATTGTTTTTACCGCCTGACAGGTGGCACATCCTTTGACATAATCCTCCACATCTTTATGGATCGTGGGCCACCAGTAATCCCGTTTTAGCATCAGGTAGGTCTTCCAGACTCCGGGATGTCCCGATGTCGGAGTATCGTGGTATTCCTGGAGGAACGTATGTCGGAGTTGTATGTCTTCAGGGACCACTAAGGATCCTGCCTTCCACCAGACCTTCCATTCGTCTTGATAAATGCCATGCTTCTTCTTCCACTTTTGGCATAGTTCGCTGTTTGTCTTTTGTAGTTGATGGACCTGTTGTTCCAGGATGGAGATTTCAATTGCTCTGGCGAAGAGTTCGTTTGGCAGAGCTGTGGTCTCTTCATTGTCTGCTGATCCGTCATCATGGTCTGGGCGTCGGGACAGTGGGTCTGCTTGGTTTCGTTTGCCAGGGAGATGGACTAACTCGAAGTCGAAATCTGCTAGGAATGCGATGTAGTGAGCTACGCGTCGGTTCAGTTTCTGAGGGTGTCGGTAGTAGCAGAGATTGTCGTGATCTGTGTAGATTGTCAATTTGTGGGGTGATCCCATCACGAGGTGTCGGACGTGTTTAAGGCCTTCAATGATGGCTAGGAATTCTCGGTCTCCAATGGAGTAATTCCTTTCTGCTGCGTTCAGTGCCTTTGAATGGTAGGCAACTGCTCGTCGTTTGTTGTTGTTGCCTCTTTGGTAAAGGATGCTGCCGAGTGCGAAGGCAGAGGCATCGACTTCAAGTTCGTATGGTTTTGCCGGGTTTGGGTGCCAAAGGACCGGTTCAGTGGTTACTCGTGTGATGAGTTCGTCTAGTGCTTCCGTACACTTTTCTGTCCAGATGAAGGGAGTTCCCTTTTTTGTAAGGTCGTGTAGAGGTCGGGCTATGGATGCAAATCCTTGGATGAAGGGTCGTTGGTAGCCTAACACGCCTAGGGTCTTTCTTACTTCTTCTACGGATTTGAGCGTCCTGGGCCATTCTGATATTCCTCTTACTTTGGCGGGGTCGATACGTACTTGTCCGCCTCCTACAAGCCATCCGAGGATTTCCATTTTGTCTTTTTCGAATTGGCATTTCTTCGGCTTCAGGAAGTACGAACATTCTTCCATTTTGTCGAGAAAGTCGTGGACGATTTGTTTATGCAATTGGCGGCCTTCTTTGTCATTGGCCGTGGCTACCCACCAATCGTCCATATAGTTTCCTAGGTTTTCAGGATACTTTTGGAGTAACGGGCGGAAATCTCGATGCATGGTTCGTTGGAAGAAAGGGGGCGCATTTGTGAGTCCAAAGTACATGACTCGAGGAATGTAGGTGCCTTGGGGAGTTTTGAACGCTGCTTTGGTTTGATCTTCCTCAGCGATGCGTATGTTGTTATAGCCCCAACGGATGTCAAACTTTGAGAACAGCAGTTTGCCGTGAAGTCTTTCTAGCGCAGACTGGATGTTGGGTAGAGGATTGTTATCTCGGACCGTATACTTGTTTAGTTGTCGGTAATCCATGATAATCCTCTTCTCCGCGCTATCCTTTTTGTTAATGAAGTAGACGGGTGCCGTGTAAGGGGAAGGTCCTTCGTAGATTCGTCCGAGTTCTTCTTCCTCAAGGATCCATTTCTCCAAGAGCTCTCGCTCGTCTTTGGATAAGGGGTATACCTTGCAGTTTAGCTCCTTTGGTGCATCGGGGGTTAGTTTGATGGTCATATCTTCGGATCGTGCAGGTGGGAAGCGTCGTGCTTCTTCTTCGGAGAAGACCTTTTGATGTCTTCGGTATTCCTTTGGGATGGTGTCAATGGTGAGGTGGATCTTATCTTTATCCGCCTTTTGGGCCCATTCTTGTGCGATGTTGGTCCGTCGCACGTAGATGGCTTTGTCTTCCTTGGGTTTCCCTAGTTGTTTGATCGCCTTTCTTTGCATAAAGAAGATGTCCTTGGCGACATGCATGTATCGGCTGCTTTGAAGCTGTACCGAGTCCCCTGAGACCTTTCCTGTCTTCCAGTTGATTTTTGGGTTGAAATCGTAAAGGAAGAGATATCCTAGGATGATGCAATCTTTTCCTAGGCTTGTGATGTAGAATCTCTGGAGCATGTGTTTGTCTCCCTTGACGATGTGTAGCCAGCAGTAATGGGTGATCTTTCCTTGTTTGTTTTCTGTGCCGTCGACATTGTGGATGGTAACTGGTCTAGCCAGTTCTTTACGTCCTATCCCGAGTCGTTTCCAGGTGTCTTCGTCGATGAAGTTGTCGGTTGTGCCACTGTCTATGAGGGCGGATTCGTCGGCCTTGGATTGCGAGGTGCGGAAAGAAACATTCATATTCAGAGTCGAGAGTTTCCTAATGTACATCGTATCTTGCAATCCCGTTGCTCTCAGCCAGACCGTCGGCTTCGAGCTTCCTAAAAATCCGCTTTGGCCGATAGCTCCTCGTAGAGGTTTTCTCGGTCTTCAATAGTCAGTCCCCTTATGTACTGGAGGATGTCTTTTTTGGCGTAGGAAGGAGGTGCGGTGGTCGAGGTTTCAGCTTCGCTCTGCTGTTCCTCTTCCTCGTCTTCATTGATTACTGCAGCTCGGACCTTGGGCTTTTCTTTGGTGTATTGCCCTTGGGAGCTGCGGGGTCGATCGGGAGTTTTTCCTTTGCCTTTGTCGGGGCAGGCCCTGGACATGTGTCACCGCTGCTTACGCGACGATAACGAGTAGACTCGGAGTGGTAGCGACAAGGCTCTTAGCGGCCGCCTTCTGGCTGAGGAGTGAGAATAGATGCTATTGCCGTCGTAAGACGGACAGGAGACTCAACTTAGCGACCTAGAGTCACTAGAGAGTCGTACTTATACTACTACAGGGTACAGGGTACGGGGTACTGGGCACAGGGCACGGGGCATGAGGATACGGGTCTGCGAGTCACGTACATAGGGGCTGAGTCACAAGGCGACTCATGTAGTCCATCCACATCAAGTGAGGCATATACTAATGATACTAGTCCGATCTTACCGTTACTCGGGGTCATCCAACTCCATTGGGTCGTCCGCGCGGCTGATATCCCCGTCGATCGAGGGGGGGAAGTCCCAGGGTCGAGGGGACGGTAACATCACCCTCCGGTTAGATGCGAGCGCGACCACGCGTCGCGTAGCGGATGACCCCCGCCCCATGACGCTGGTCGTGGCGGTCGGCATCGTTGCCGGCGAGGTGGGCGAGGGTCTCTCCGGCGTTGGCGGCGCAGAGGCGGCGGCGGCAGTTGGCGAGGAGACTGCGGGTCTCGGCCTCTTCAGCTTCGAGGGCGCGGAGGCAGGAGGCGATGTTGGTGAGCTCGACGTCGGTGTGGTGATAGCGGCAGATGTCGGTGTAGAGACCCCAGTCCTGGGTCGTATCCTGGACCTCCAATGCGAAGGCATCGAAGATCTCGGAGTCTCCGTCGATGGCACGGAGTAGCCACTTGGGTACCGGCGGATTGGCGACACCGATGTTGGAACTGGGCTGGGCGTAGACCTCTGTAGTAAAGACAGGGTCGTCAGGGCCTCCCAGGGTACCAGCGGCGCGGGGAACGGGGCCGTCGAGAAGTTGGATGTAGGGGGCGATGCGGCGGTCGTTGCTGCCGCCTTGGAGGGGGATGGAGAAGTAGTGGAGCTGGCCGTTGTTCTCGACAAAGCCCGCAGGGGGTTCAGACTGGATACCCTGGTGAATATCCTCCCTCGGGGGTTGACTGGCAAGGCGGCGGATGGTGAGGTCGGCGAGACGGAGGGCTTTGGTCTTGGCCTCGCAGTCGATTTGGAGGGTCCTAGCGTCGAGGGCGAGGATGTCACGTTGGTCCCGGCTCTGCTCGAGTTCCGCGGCCTGCTCTTCGGCGGTAAGCCTAACGGCTTCCATCCGGTCCTCGGTGCGCTTGGCGGTGATGATGAGACCGCGGACCATGCGGAGGAGAATTGGAGCCGTGAGGGCATTGGTTTGTCCTTCGACGATAGCGCTAACGGCTCGGGGTGATAGGGGTATGGCTGGCTGCGTAGCGCCGACGGCGAGGTCCACTGCAAGGACCCGTGCTGAGTTAGTGGGCACGGGGTCCTCAACAAGAGGAAGGGTTCCATTGGAACCGGTCGTCTGGTAGGGAGTCCCTGGGGCGGGGATGAAGAGGGCCTCGGTGGAGGCATAGGAGTCGGTGGGCGAGGCGGGAGCATAGTTGGCATCTTCGACGGGGGAGAGATGGATGATTTGGTGGGACATAGTAATTTGGAGTGTGGGGAGAGGATGTTGCTTCGAGTCCTCAGACCTGTCCTTTTATGCGGTTGCTCGAGCGGGCGCCTTTGATGGTACTCTTTGATCAGTGCGGGGGCGTGCACTTGGGGGGCCGGTTCCCATGTGTTGTCTGCGTCTGGGTATCCTTTCCATTTGAGGAGATATTGCAAGGTTCTCCGCCCCCCGTAGAGACGGTGATTAACGATGGCCTCGACTTCGTACTCGTGTTCGCCCTCGATCAGTTCGGGGGGTGGTTTGATGTAGTTGGGGCCATGTTGTGGGGTCTCGCGATAAGGGGTGAGGAGGCTGGCGTGGAACACGTTGTGGATCTTCCAGGCGTCGGGTAGTCGAAGCTGATACGCCACCGGCGACACCTGTTTGCTGATGCGGAAGGGGCCGTGTCGCTTGGGGGCTAGTTTGGGGGTCTGGTAGGGTAGTCGGAGGTTTTTTGCCTCGAGCCAGACCTCTTGATCCACGTTGAACTGGGGTGGTGGCGTTTGATGGGCGGTGCGGTTAATAGCTTCGATCGCTTGTGCACGCCTTTCAAGTGCGGCCTGTTTCCTGTCCTCCACGTGTTGGTTTAGCGATGGAGGGGGGTCTGTAGGGTGTAGGCGAGGCATGTAGCCGAGGAGTGCTTCTGATGGGGCGATGTTGATGGTGGCGTTTTTGTGATTGTTGTGCACCGTGGTGGCTATTCCCAGCCAATCGCTCCAGTCGGTTTGGGCGCTGTTGGTGGTCAGGCGGAGATATTGTTCTATCCACTGATTTGTTCGTTCTGATAGTCCGTCTGTTTGGGGGTGGAACGCTGAGGACACGTTTTGTTTGATCCCCAGTTGTTGGGCGAGAGCTTTTGCGAAGAAGGATGTGAATCGGGGGTCTCTGTCGGATATGACTTTATCAGGCAGGCCGAACCATCGGTAGACGTTGTCATAGTATAGTTTGGCCACTTCTTGCCCGGTGATTGTTGTCTTGCAGGGGAGGAATACGGCCGCTCTCGTGCATCCGTGGTCTACTATCGTGAGGATGGCGTCGTATCCTTTGCTGGTCGGGAGTTGGGTGATCAGGTCCATTGCTACTATCTGGAATGGGCGTGCGTTGGTCGGTGTGGGGATGCGGTAGAGGGGTACCTTCGCTCGTCTTGTAAGGTTTTTGCCTTGTTGGCATTTGGCGCACCCTCTTATGTATTGTGCGATCCATTCGTTCATGTCTGGCCACCAGAAGTGTCGGCGGACGGTTGTGATGGTGGGGTCTCGCCCTGGGTGTCCTCTGATTTCTAGGTCGTGGAATCGGTGGAGGATTTCCTTTTTCAGGGTGTCGTCTGGTGGGACGGCGATCCTTCCTTGTACGCGCCAGTGCTTTAGGTTTTGGTCGTTGTGTGAGTGGGTCATGGTTGCTTTGTGGCGTTTGATCCATCCTGCGATTTCGGCGGGGTACTTTCGTTGCGTTGTCCCTATCCGTCGCTCTAATTCCCACCATTCGTCTTTGGGATCCTCGGTGGTGGATAGTCTGATGAAGGCGTCTGGGTGGAGGAGGGTCAAGTCTTGGTTGTCTGCTTCGCCTTTGTCTACTCCTGGGGGTCGGGAGAGGAGGTCTGCCGAGGTATGGAGTTTCCCTGGCACGTGCTGAATCTTCAGGTGGTACTCCTGGAGTTCTGCGAACCATCGTGCTACTCGGCGGTTTACTTTACGTGGGGATTTCCAGAAGGTTAGGTTTGCGTGGTCGGTGAGGACTGTGACTGGGATCGTTGATCCTGCCAGGTGGGGTCGCCAGTGGGCTAGGGCTTTCATTAGTGCCAGGAGTTCTCTCTCGTAGATGTCGTAGTTGCGCTCGGTTGGGGTGAATGTTGCGGAGTAGTAAGCTATGGGGTGTTTAGTTGGTGAGGTTTTCCTGGGGTGTTTATCTCCCTCCTGTAAGAGTACGGCTCCCACGCCGTATGCAGACGCGTCGGTGGCTAGGAAGAATGGTTTGGTGTAGTCGGGTTGGCGTAGGATTGGATTTTGACACATGTGTGTCTTGAGGGTTTCGAAGGCTTTAACTTGGGCTTCTCCCCATACAAATGGTGTCGCTTTCTTGGTGAGGTGGATTAGTGGCCTTGCGATCTTCGAGTAGTCTTTGATGAAGTATCGGTAGTATCCTGTGAATCCCAGGAAGGCTCTGACGTCTCGGACCGTTTGTGGGGGTTTCCAGTCCGCTACTCCTTGTACCTTGGCTGGGTCCATCCGTATGGTGTTGTGGCCCAGGATAACGCCTAGGAATTCGACTTCCTTTTTCTCGAAGACACACTTCTCTGGTTTGAGGAAGAGGTCGTGTTTGCGCAGCTTGTCGAGGATTTGGTGGACTCTTGTTCGGTGGTATGGGAGGTCTGATCGGGTGTGTATGAGGATGTCGTCCATGTAGATCGAGAGCCAGTCTTGTCGAAGTTCTTCTCTGAATAGTGCGTTCATCATGGTCTGGAAGGTGGCCGGGGAGTTGGTCATCCCAAAGAACATCACCTGTGGTTCAAAGAGGCCGTAATTCGTGACAAACGCTGCTTTCCATTGGTCTCCATCACGTATTCGTATGTTGTTGTATCCCCAGCGAATGTCGAATTTGGTGAATAGGCTGGCTCCTCTGACTCTCGCGATGAGCTCGGGGATGAGTGGGAGCGGTGTGGCATTTCGGCGGGTCCATTCGTTGAGTTTCCGGTAGTCCTGCACTGGTCGGAGCTTCCCGTCTTTCTTTTTGACGAAGAAGAATGGGGCCGCGAATTGGCTTTTGGACTCGGTGATGTATCCCTTGTCGAGGTGTTCTTTGAGGAACACTGTGAGTGCTTCTTGTTCTGGTTGGGTCAGGGCGTACACTTTCCCTGGCATGTGTTCTGGATGGCCTGGCTTTAGCTCTATGGCGTGGTCCCACTCTCGTGGTGGCGGGAATCGCTTCGATTCTGCTTCGCTGAATACGAATGAGTGCCGGCGGTATTCTTTCGGAATCGGTGAGGGTTGGGCGGCGTGTTTCTCGGCTAGCTTTGAAGCTAGTGTTTGCTGGTCTGTTGCCGTAGCGGTATGGATTTTCGTCGTCGTTCGCTTGTTTCTTGCTTTGATGACGACGGGTAATTGTTCGTAGGCGATCCATCCTTTTGCCCAGTCGATGATTGGTTGGACTGCAGCGAACCATGGGTAGCCTAGGATTACTTTCTGCTCGCCTAGGTTGGTGAGGAAAAAGCGCATTGTGCGCGTTTGGTCGCCCGTTCGTACGTCTAGGTCGGTGTAGTGGGTGATTTGTCCGTGGCGATTCTGTGTCCCGTCCACGTTGAACACCTTGCGGGGTTCTGCCAGTTCTTCGATTGGTAGTTCGAGTTCTCTTGCGTAGTTGGGATTGATGAAGTTCTCCGTGGCGCCGGAGTCTAGTAGTGCAGAGGTTTCGGCCCTCTTGGACAAGGAGTTTAAATATACGCGAATTGTCATTGATCGACAGTTCGATAGATACACGCTCCTTGTACTTAATGCCCTAACCAAGGCCAAACTGGTTAGGCGTCCTGAAAACCCTCTTCCTCGGCTGCTACTACTCCTCCTCCGAAATGCGCCGCCACTTGGTCTCGTTGGTCAGTGGACATAGCTGCCAATCTGGTGGCTATTTCGTCCACTGGGTTCTCGTTAGTGGTTGTGGTGTCCGACATCCAGTCGACCAGTTGTGCCGTGGCTACGCGCGGTTTCTTCTTCCGGTTGGGACAGTTGCGCGCGAAGTGTCCGACTTGGTTGCATTCATAGCAGGCGCCGCGGGGGGCTCGGTCAGCACCGCGGGGGTTTCTGTCGGTTGGTTGGGTTTGGGCGACGTTCACCTGGTAGATGTTCCCTTGTTCGTCTTGCATTTGGACCGTCCTCCCTTGGGGGTTTCGGTTCCTCCAGTTGTTGTTTCGATTGGCGCGTGCTCGGTCTGCATCGACGTCCATCGGGACGGGGGCATTGTTTAGATGGCGGGGGGCGTTGGTGGAGTTATACCCTCTGATGTTAGGGCAGCTGGTCTGTTGGTTGGTGGGGTTAGGCTGTGCGAATCGATTCCATCTCGATGACGGTGGTCGGCTCGTGGTGCCTTTGTCCTGCTTGAACATCTCATAGATGAGGAGCTGGGACGCTACGCTGTCGATTGCTCGCTGCTTGATTTCTGCATAGGTATTGACCTTGGGAGGTTTAACTATGTCGTTGACGATAGACTTGGTTAGTCCTTTCAGGAAGTACCTGACGGTTGCGGGTGCCGTGAGCGGGTATTCGGCCTTTCGGGCGACTCTTTCGAAGTCTTGGATGTATTGGTCGACTTCGGGCCATTTCATTTTCATGTTTTCAATCTGGAGGCGTGCTCGCTCTTCGGCTTGGGTGTCCTGGAATTGGTTCCGGAACTCGTTCAGGAAGTGTATCCAAACGTCAGGGACGTCTTCAATGAGCGGGTCCAATCGGTCCACCCAGTCTCCCTGGTTGAGGGCCCATTCATCCACGGTTGGGCCTTTAATGAATGTCAGCGCTATTGCTACGCGGCGGATCCAGGATTGGAGGTCGGGGACCGTGGCGTTTACGCGGAAGTAGTGTCGTAGTTCGTTTATGAACTGGTCCGCTTTCGCTCGGTCTCCGTCAAACTCCGTGGGGGCGCTTCCCATGAGGCGGGCGTCTTGGTTTGCTGGGGGCATCGGTGGTGCGGCCGGAGGGTTGGGGGCTCCGGGGTTTCCTCCGGGGTTGCCTCCTCCTCCTCCGGGGTTTCCTCCTCCTCCTCCGGGGTTGCCTCCTCCTCCTCCGGGGTTGCTTCCTCCTCCGGGGTTGTTACTTGGCTGTCGCTTCATCGCCGTGTCTAGCTTCTTTTGCACGGAGGCTACTATCTTGGGTTTGGTGGTCGTGGTGGCGGTAGTGGTGGTTGTTGTGGCGGTTGCCATGGCGTACTCGTGTATCAATGAAGCGAAAGGTCGGGTGTCGATGAGTGGGGAGTTTCTGATGATAGTGTTGGTGTGGTCCTCTGTGGGTTCTTCGTCAGTGGTAGGTGAGTTGGGCTGTTGGTCTGTGGAGACGGGGGACGGGGGTCGAGTGTTGTCTTCGGCGTCGGAGTCGGAGTCAAGGGGGATGGGTAGGAATGTTCCTCCCTCGTTTCTGCGTCTGCGTCTTTCCTGTGCGTTTAGCTCGTTGTGGGCCTCAATGTCAGGTCTTCTGGGTCCTCGCACTAGTTTGAATTTGTCTCCGTCTTCCTCGAGGTAGACTTGGGTGAGGACTCCTTTCTCGTTGTGTATCCAGACGTGGGTTCCGTCTATACAGTCCTGTGCCTTCTTGGTCGTATCAGGGTGGTATAGTATTGCTATCCCGTCGTATCCGGGGATGACTCCTTTGTCGATTCTGCGTAGGTGTGCGTTCTTTGGTGGTTTGTCGTCGTCCCCAAAGTCCGTGAGGTATTCCTTAGGTGGGGCCTCCGTGATGATAAGAAAGTTGAGTCTAATGTCACCGCTGCTTACGCAACGATAACGAGTAGACTCGGAGTGGTAGCGACAAGGCTCTTAGCGGCCGCCTTCTGGCTGAGGAGTGAGAATAGATGCTATTGCCGTCGTAAGACGGACAGGAGACTCAACTTAGCGACCTAGAGTCACTAGAGAGTCGTACTTATACTACTACAGGGTACAGGGTACGGGGTACTGGGCACAGGGCACGGGGCACGAGGATACGGGTCTGCGAGTCACGTACATAGGGGCTGAGTCACAAGGCGACTCATGTAGTCCATCCACATCAAGTGAGGCATATACTAATGATACTAGTCCGATCTTACCGTTACTCGGGGTCATCCAACTCCATTGGGTCGTCCGCGCGGCTGATATCCCCGTCGATCGAGGGGGGGAAGTCCCAGGGTCGAGGGGACGGTAACAACATGTGTCCCAATTTGCAGCAGCGGAAGCACCTTCCTTCCTTCATTAGTTTGGTGCGTTCTTCATCGGTTAGCCTTCCAGTAGTATGGATGGCGTCGATGTCCATTGCGTTCGGGTCCTTTTGTCGTTTAGGCAGAGAGGGTTTTTGGTAACTTCGCATCCTGTTGGCTCTGGTTGAGATATGACCAGGTCCTCCTTTGGGTCCGATATTATCATTCAGGTCTTGCCACCTTTGGACCATTTTTCGGGTTGCGTCGTACCACTCTTCCATGGTTGCTGGTAGGGTTTCTCGTTGGTGGATAACACGATGGAGTCCGACCGGCAGGATGTCTTGGAACAGTTTAATCGTTCCTTCCGCGTCTGGTCCCCACCCTGCTTCCCTGATGAGCCTTTTGAAGAGTGTGATGGAAGAGTCGACTTTGTCCACGTCTAATTCCATTTTTGTGAGGCGGGAGTACACATCCTGTTTCTTGGTTGAGTCGGTAAAGGCGTCTCTGAAGGCTCTTGCGAACCATTCCCAGAGCGCCGGGTCGTTTTCTGCATGTGTCGGGGGATCTCCCGTAGTTGGGTTTCCTTCTACCTTGATAGATAGTTGGTCTGCCATGTCGTATGCCCAATCATCGACCAATGGTCCTTTGATAAAGGTGATGGCATAGGCCACTTGTTCTGCCTTGTTTGTAAAGGTGGAGTTGTGTCGGTTAAGGAAGCAATATGCCCCGAATTGTTGCATGAAGCGTTCGGCGTCTTTCCTATCTCCTTGGAAGATTTGGGGAATCATTCCTTTGAGGGCTTCGCTGCGGGGTGGTGCGACTGCTGCCTGTCCTGCTGCTGCTTGTCCGGCTGCAGGTTGGCCTCCGCCGCCTCCTCCACTGCCACCTCCTCCGCCGCCTGGTTGTCCTCCGGCGGGTGGTTGTCCTCCAGCTGGTGGTTGTTGGGGTAGTCCTCCTCCAGCTGGGGGTTGTGGGACCTGTGCTGGTCCGGCTACTTGTGCCGGTTGTACATGAGCTACGGCGATTGCTGCCATTGCTGTTGTGAGTTGTTCAATGATGGGTGCATGAGCTTGGTCGGTCGTGGGGATGTCTGGATCTGAGGCTGGTGAAGTAGTTTTCTCTTCGGGTACTTCGTCGCTTCCTTGTGTGAGCTCTGTATGGATTCGTTCGAGATCCGGGGCGAGTAGGAACGGTTGGCTTTTAGTTCCTAATCCTGACTCGTGGGGGTCTATGATCTCGTCTTCTCTGCTAACTTCGTAGCACTCGTCGATGGTCCAGCTGATTCTGTACCAAGTTCCGTTGATATATTCAACAGGGTATGTGTATAACCCTTCTTTGAGGTGATATGCTGATCGTCCCTTGGTTCGTGATTCTAGCCAGAAGGCTTTTCCCTGTATTTCTGTAGGGAGGTCGTCGGTGGTTCTATTTCTGAACCGGATGTTGGGGCTCTTTGAGAGCTTTCGTTTCCTTCCGAGGTCGAGTAGTATGTCAGCCAGGTTGGCTTAAGAGAAGCTCGACTTGTGTTAAGCCCGCAGCGGGGCTTTGTGCACACCTGACGGTTTAGGAAAGTGTGCGGTCTGAAGCGTGCCGGAGCACGTGTTCAGACTCCTGAGAGGCGCGTTGATTGGTATAGCCCAATCACTAAGCTTCGAAGGCAAAGGTCCGCCTTTAAGGACCTTTAAAGTGTAGAGGGAAGAGTAGAGAGGGGCCGCGCAGTAGACAGGAGTGTACAAGAGGCTGCGATTGCAAAGCAAAGTCGAGCTTAAGGCTCAACTGTCCGTATGGAGTCGTATATATACAGGGTCGAACCTAGTATGACTAATGGTCTCAGAACCGGTTGCTAAGCCAGTTTGTAAGGGATCAGTCATCCTTTCTATGGTACAGTAAGCATGATGCGCTTGTGAGTCATCCTATCAGTCAGTCATCAGTCAGCGGAATAGTAAGAGTCTCAGTCAGCCAGTCCAGTCGGTGAGCCACACGTGTATCGTACAGGAGTCATGGGATCACGTGATCCCAGCCAGTCCGTCGGTCCGTAAAACACCTCACCTCTCTCCTTACCAGAGGCAGAGCTTATCAGTTAGCCCTGGTGGAGATATGACCGGGTCCTCCTTTCAGTCCTATGTTATCGTTGAGGTCTTGCCACCTCTGCACTGTTTTTCGAGTGGTGTCATACCATTCTTCCAAGGTAGCGGGTAGAGGTTCTCGTTGGTGAATGGTATGGTGGAGTCCGACTGGCAGAATGTCTTGGAATAATTTGATTGTTCCTTCTGTGTCTGGTCCCCACCCTGCCTCTCGGATGAGACATTTGAAGAGGGTGATAGAGGAGTCCACTTTATCCATATCTAACTCCATCTTTGTGAGGCGTGAATAGGCATCTTGCTTCCTAGTCGAGTCCATGAAGGCGTCTCTGAAGGTTCGTGTGAACCATTCCCAGAGGGCTGGGTCGTTTTCTGTGTGAGTAGGTGGGTCTCCTGTGACAGGATTTCCTTCTACTTTGATGGACAGTTGATCTGCCATGTCGTACGCCCAGTCGTCTACCAGTGGCCCTTTAATAAAGGTCAGGGCATAGGCTACTTGTTCTGCTTTGTTGGTGAAGGTGGAGTTGTGTCTGTTAAGGAAGTGGTAGGCTCCGAACTGCTGCATGAATCGTTCGGCATCCTTTCTATCTCCTTGGAAGATCTGAGGGATCATTCCTTTGAGAGCTTCGTTTCGGGGTGGGGCGGCAGCTGCCTGGCCAGCCACTTGTTGTCCTGCTGCTGGTTGGCCTCCTCCGCCTCCTCCGCCACCACCGCCTCCTCCACCGCCACCACCTCCTCCACCACCGGGTTGTCCTCCGGCAGGAGGTTGCTGTGGTTGTCCTCCTTCTGCTGGTTGTCCTCCAGCGGGGGGTGGTTGCTGTTGTTGGCCTTGGGCTGGTCCTGCTACTTGTGCCGGTTGTATGTGAGCTACAGTGATTGCTGCCATGGCTTGAGTGAGTTGTTTGATCACAGGTGTGTTGGCCTGGTCTGTTGTTGGGATGTCTGGATCTGAGTCTGGCGAGACGATTTTGATTTCTGGGATTTTGTCGCTGTCTTGGGTGACCTCTGTGTGGATTCTTTCGAGATCTGGGGCGTATAAGAAGGGTTGACTTTTGGTCCCTAGTCCTACTTCTCGCAAGTTTTTGATCTCGTTGTCCCTACTGACTTCGTAGGTTTCTGCTATAGTCCAATGGATGTAGTACCACGTTCCGTGGATGTATTTGACAGGCTTTGTGTAGTCCTCGTCCTTGACGTGGTATGCGCTTCTGCCTTCGGTTCTTGATTTGTGCCAAAGGGCTCTCCCAACTATTTCCAGGGGGAGGTTGTCTACGGATCGGTTTCTGAACCTGATGTCCGGGTTCCTTCCAAGCTTTCGCTTGCGTCCGAAGTCAAGTAATATTTCAGCCAGGTTTGGCTAAGAGAAGCTCGACTTGTGTTAAGCCCGCAGTGGGGCTTTGTGCACACTTGACTGAATAGGAAGGTGTGCGGCCCGAGGCGTACCGAGGCATGTGATCAGACTCCTGAGGTGTGCGTTGATTGTTGTAGCACAATCACTAAGCTCCGAAGGTAAAGTCCACCTTTAAGGACTTTGAAGGATAGATGAAAGAGTAGAAAGGGGCTGCACAATGACCAGGAGTAGACAAGAAGCTGCAATTGCAAACAAAGTCGAGCTTAAGGCTCAACTGTTCGTAACAAGTCCTATATATACAGGTTCGAATCATATATGACTAATAGTCCTAAAACCGATTGGTAAGTCAGTTTGTCAGTTCATCAGTCATGCTCTGTCAGCATATCGTACAGTTTGTCAGCATATGGTACAGATCAGTCAGCTGTCAGTCAGCGGTACAGTAGTCAGTCTCAGTCAGCCTAGTTCAAATGATGAGCCACGTGTGTATTGTAGAGAGTCATGGGATTGCATGATCCCAGCTAGTCTGTCGGTCCGTAGAATTCCTCACCTCTCTCTGTACCAGAGATGGAGCTTATCAGATGGACCAGTTGGGTGCCTCTGCATCAGATCACTCATGTTGTGCTTGAGTGTCTACTCACTGGGTATTTTGGGTAGACATGCATGTGTGGAGACTGTCCAGTGCACTTGAGATATTCTCAATGCTCCTTGGGAATATCTTACTTGAGTAAAATAGTGACTTCCAAGTCTATGTTAATCCATTCAGCAATAGAAACAATTTTTTGACAATCTGGTTATTCTGGTAGCTAACTTCTAGTAAATTTAGGGCAGATTAGCAGCATCGCCACTGGGAGCACGCCTCTCAAATTTAGTTGCCGCTTACACATCCTTATTGCGGCTATTTCACTTTCTGATAATCTGTTCCCACACTAGCCTCGGTTGGCAACTCGGGTTTTCCCTGATGGCTGTCAGTGGCGGGTGCCTGGGCATTATCTATCCAACAATGTTTTCCAACCTCCATTCTGCTTCCTCCGCGTCATCGGTAGATTCAAGATCTAATTCCGACATGGCATCGATAGAAAACGTCAGAATACAATAATGTTTGCCTGTAATCAACATTGATAGCTGTAAATTATTAACATGACCCGAATTGCTCGTTGCAAATCTGGGGTGAAAAAAAGAGCTTATGTGTCACGGCGCCCTGTCCACACAATGCCATCTGTCAGCATTGTTTCTGCTAATGATATCCAGCACTGGTGTGACGGGACAAAGGTGTTGATAGGAGTACACATTACCGGTGCAGCTTGCCAGTGCATGGCCGTGTGCCGTTACCCAAGCTTAACCGTGCATGGCGGCTGTACTGTCCAAGGTACCGGGTCAAAGGTGGCAGTGCAAGTGTCAATGTTGTCGGCTTGCATTTCAAGCATTTCAAGCATTTGTAGCTTTGCGTTCGCTACTTCTTCGGTGTTAGTGTCAGCGAATGCACGGTTGAACTTAGAAACCGTTCATTGGTCACAAGATCTGCGCCATCGCTCCGCTCCGGCAATTGAACTCAAATCGGAATCACAGTATAGAACAGCTTTAAAGAAACATATGAACATGCTATTTTATTATTAATAACACAGATCATAACCGAAGCTCATGAAATGTAACATTTATCGTACTACTCTCACCTGGTTGCAAGCAGTCCCTGGCGAGTTTTGCCCCTGTATAGGAACACTGTCGAGTGGTCTGTTCTCGCCTATTGTAAATCCACCTTCCATGTGCCTTGGTTCCACGATTCGTTAGCGTGGTTTACATCCTCTGTTCGTGACAGACCAAGAGGCCCGGTTGCCCTAGCCCAAAAAAAACGTCGCTTGTCGCCTGAAGATTCATCAGTGTCGTTCGTTTGTAATGAATGAGGAGGCAGGAGGCGCAGAGGGACATATGGGTAATATACGGGTAAATGAAGGTAAGTTCGAGGAAGGGACGGCGATGAGGTGTGGGGAGCGCCACAACAGAGACTATCGGGTATCTGTACCCGTACATGAATGCATGAACAGGGGCAAGAGCTTGAAATGCGAGAGACAAAAACAAAAGGAGGGGAACGCGTTACGTCAGACGGGAAAACCGAAGGAGTCGGTACAAATAAGCCAACACAAAAATTGGAGATATGGGTAATATACGGGTAATACGGGTAATGAATCTTTCCTTCTGCTTATGCATCTGCCGCCGAGTGGGTAAACTAGTGAACCCTTGGAGCGCCAGTATCGACTAAGTTAACTTGCTGTACCGGAAACGCAGATCCTTCGCAAGCCGCCGCAACTGTCTTGGGTGGAGGTTGCGAGCATCCCAGAGGCTTTCCGAGTCCAGGCTGTTGCCTCCACCTCGAATGCGCCGTGTAATTCTTCGCTGCCCCGAAACCAGCTCACAATTCACTTCTTATCTTCTTCGAATACGTACAGCGGACCTCCAAGGTGCCAGCTTCGGTGCCTCACTTCTTTCCCTTGGAACGACTTCTGACCATGATCCGCGGTTCTCTCAAGGCCTAGCGCCTAATCAATGGGGTTGGGTCACGGTCCTCGCGTCCACAACGTCACTGCAACAGGACCACACCTCCTTCGGTGCAACCTACCCGCAGGTGCCGCATATTTACCCCAATATCATCCCAAACTCAACGCGTTCGAGTAACCCCGCCCGTTCTGTTTATTCCCAGCAACCTTGATGCACCCCCCTCGGCCCGAGTCGTCTTGCGCCGCACCCTGGTTGGACCCGTACTCGACCAGTCCCTACGGCGCCGGTAATGCGCCCTCCGCGTTCTCCGTATCTCTCTAGGTGGTGTGCATGGTTTCTCCGCGATGAGACCTTCCGCCCCTTCGACGATACCACCGCCTATGACCCCGACATTCTTCCCCTCCGACATCCACGGCCGGGCTATTTGGACCGCGCTCACCCATATCAACGCCACAAATGTCATCTGGCCACTGCTCCCTCCCACTTTCCATCTCGATCACGGAGTCTCCGCACCTCCAACCCAGGGCATCATCGCCTCCACCCGCTTTGACTCGTCTCAGACAGAGTCTGTTGTGGGCTCCTTGCGCCACACCCGACTCTCCTATCACTGAAAATCGCACCCCTTCGCCTGCCCCAAAATCAGCTCGCGGTTCAGCTCTTATCTTTCTTCTTCGAAACCGTACAGCGGATCTTCAAGGTGCCCGCTTTGGTCGACCTCTCTTACCAAGGATTCGAAGTGTCGTTCTCGACGGACTCTGTCCCCTGGAACGATTCCTCTGTCGTAAGCGGGCTTGCTGATGACGAGGACGGGGAGCAGGATCGGGCGTTCGAGATGATGCCCACGCCATCGGATGCGGCGCTCCGTCGGTATATCAAAGACCTCGCACGGGTTCGTATTGGACCTTGCGGCGATGCAGGCTGGCGGGAATTAGGACAAGGAGCAGGCGGTGGTACAGTTGGAGCTGCGTGTCAAGGCGGAACAGGAAGCGACGCAGAACTGGGCTAAGCGGGTGTGTAAGGCTGCGGGCGCGCTGGTGGATCCTGCGTTCAGCCCGAGGAAATGAGCCGAAAAGGAGTCGGCCGAGGTTGTTGGTCTATGATTTATGTCTACCTGACAACTCGTAAATGTAGTCTAGTTTCGTGAATCGGTGTAGGTTATTCTCGTGGATTCTATGGTAAATACAAATTGGTGTGCATCATGGACTTGGGCGGTCGAGAGCTTAGGCCACGATTGGTAATGTCACGTGGAGGTCATGTGGACCTAAGGCATGAGGCCTGCGGGAGGTTTGAGCTCCGTGTGCGTGGGTAAATTCAATGCGCGACATCTTCACCCGGCACTGAATAACGCTAAATCCTCATTGATGCTCACAGCGGTATGTCAAGGGAAATTCATTCACTGGATTGCTGTAGTAACTAGGAAGGCCTCGAATAGCTCTCAGGCTGGTCGATTGCGTTACGAACATCCACTTTCCTTAGCCTGAGCATTCATCAACGTCGCCCCAATGCCGCCATCATATCTTGGTTACCTCTGGATATCGTTCTACTTAAGACTCTGCCAGTGGCTGGCTGCAAATAGTTATGCACGTCGTTTGACTGGGAGGCAATTAATCAAGCCACATCGACGTACGTCTTATGCACATCACCCTGTAACAACTGCTGACCAGTGCGATCATGTAGGCCAAGTGACAATTGACATACTCCCAGATGATGTCCTCCTAGAAATATTCTATTGGTATCTGCATAGTCCAGTGATAGACCCGTGGCACCCGCTGGTGCACGTCTGCCGAAAATGGCGAAACATTGTCTTTGGCTCACCACGTTATCTGGATCTGCGACTTCACTGCAACGCAAGAACCCCAGTGAGGGAGATGGTGGATATTTGGCCAGTATTGCCTATTGCGGTATGGAGCGATGGCCACAAAAAGTGGGGCATGGATAACATCTTTGCGGCACTCGAGCACATTGATCGCATATGTGACTTGGGTCTCATCGATATTCCAAGTTCTCAATTGGAAAAGGTCTTGGCAGAAATGCAGCAGCCATTCCCGGCGCTGACAGGTCTATGTCTTGGGTTCGACGATGAAGCACCTTTGGTCGTTCCCGCTTCGTTCTTGGGTGGATCGGCACCACTTCTACAAACACTCGATTTGAATAACTTTCCATTTCCGGGATTACCCAAACTACTTTTGTCTGCCACCCATCTTGTCAATCTTATTCTTTTGAACATTCCTCATTCCGGACACTTTTCACCGGAGGTGATGGTCACTTGCCTCTCCGTGTTGACCAGGCTCGAAACACTTAAAATTGGATTTAATTCCCCTCGAAGTCGCCCTGGCCGGAAAAGCCGGCATCTACCTCCACGCACTCTCCTCCCCTTTCTCACCAAGTTGTGGTTCAAAGGGGTCTGTGAATATTTGGAAGACCTCGTGGCTCTGATCGACGCCCCTCTACTCAACAAATTGGAGATAACCTTCTTCCACCACCTGATATTTGACACTCGACAACTCACTCAGTTCATCTGTCGCGCGCCGAAGCTCAAAGCACAAGATGAAGCGGGTGTTTTTTTTTCCGATTTGTTTGCTCGGGTTGCACTTCCACGGACATTTGACGACGGAGTGCTCGAGTTGACAATTTTATGCAGTCAGTCAGATTGGCAGCTTTCGTCTCTGGCACAGGTCTGCAGCTCGTCCTTCCCCCAGGCCCTCATTCACACGGTGGAAGATCTATACATTTCTGAGATTGGATTTTCCCGAGTGCCTTGGCAAGACGACCTTGGGAGCAGCCAGTGGCTAGAACTCTTACATCCATTTACCGCTGTGAGGGATCTCAAAATATCCTGGGACTTCACGCGGCATATTGCGCCTGCCCTGCAAGAACTCGTTGGGGAAAGGACGATGGAAGTGTTACCCGCGCTGCAGACTCTTTCCATTGACATGCCACTCCCAATGGGCAAGCCAATTTTATCGGAGTTTCCATTCCCATCGAGACTTGTCCAGGAATCATTTGACCAGTTTGTCGCCTCACGAAAGCTTGCCGGTCACCCCATTACCGTTAGTTACTGGAGAAGATTCTGAGAAGAATGGGTTGAATGAATGATCAGTTCACTCTGTTTCTATGCTTGACCATCATCTACTTACTAGCCACCATTCTTCTTAACACTCTTTTCTCGGCTCCTGAGGCCTGAGACCCAAGTCACGGTATTCTCTTAATATTTCGATGACCAGACTCATTTGTATGATTTCGTTCTTATGTATAATAGAGCGTCAAGGGCCCGCCAGACGTCTTGCGCCGTACCCTGGTTGGACCCGTACTCGACCAGTCCCTACAGCGCCGGTAATGCGCCCTCCGCGTTCTCCGTATCTCTCTAGGTGATGTGCATGGTTTCTCCGCGGTGAGACCTTCCGCCCCTTCGACGATACCACCGCCTATGACCCCGACATTCTTCCCCTTCGACATCCACGGCCGGGCTATTTGGACCGCGCTCACCCATATCAACGCCACAAATGCAAATGTCATCTGGCCACTGCTCCCTCCCACTTTCCATCTCGATCACGGAGTCTCCGCACCTCCAACCCAGGGCATCATCGCCTCCACCCGCTTTGACTCGTCTCAGACAGAGTCTGTTGTGGGCTCCTTGCGCCACACCCGACTCTCTCCTATCACTGAAAGTCGCACCCCTTCGCCTGAGTTCCCCCCACTGCCGGCTTTCGGCCGCACGCCTCTCGTAGCGTCGCCGTCCACGTCCCCGACTGAGACGTTCTCTACGCCTTCTGGCCCGATCGCTGCCTCTCCCAATGTTGCACAAGCCAGCCTTGGTACCACTTTGAGAGAGCGATCGGACTCGGTGGTACCCAACGATCCGATGCGGCAGGCCTTCCTTGACATGATGTACCCGAGTGTGCTGTCCTTGTTGCCGTCCTCCACTGTGCCTTCTTTTCTATCTTCGCCCCCCAGTGTCGTCGAAGTCCCTTCTAGTCTCTCTGTTGAAACCGTTCGCTGGTCATCACTCTTCCCTTCTGCCCCAGCGATCATACACCCCCCGCCTCTAACGAGAGTGTCTTCGGTCGATTCGGTCGATGAGACCGGCCAGGGGGAGCGGCCCGCGTCAAACATGTCGAGTCCCCCACGATCGATTGTCTGTTACACTGATTCCCACCCTCGGAGCCCATGACGCCATTGTCTCGCGTGTCTGGAAAGGTAATTGAAGCGATGCCGACTAAGTTGACTACCGAAATCATGGATAAAGCCAAGGAGGTCGACATCTCGGTCCTCTCACCGGTTATTGTGACTTCTGCTGGTGGCAAGGCCCAGGCAGTTGCTTCTACCTCGAATCCGTCTTTGGTTCTGGGCTGCCTCAAAATCAGCTCGCGTTTCAGCTCTTATCTTTCTACTTCGAAACCGTACAGCGGATCTTCAAGGTGCCCGCTTTGGTCAACCTCTCTTACCAGGGATTCGAAGTGTCGTTCTCGATGGACTCTGTTCCCTGGAACGATGCCTCTGTCGTAAGCGGGCTTGCTGATGACGAGGACGGGGAGCACTCCCGGAGCAGGATCGGGCGTTCGAGATGATGCCCGCGCCATCGAATGCGACGCTCCACCGGTATATCAAGGACCTCGCACGCGTTCGTATGGACCTTGCGGCGATGCAGGCTGGCGAGAATGAGGATAAGGAGCAGGCGGTGGTACAGTTGGAGCTGCGTGTCAAGGCGGAACAGGAAGCCACGCAGAACTGGGTTAAGCGGGTGTGTAAGGCTGCGGGCGCGCTCAGTATTGTGGGCCCTGCGTTCAGGCCGAGGAAGTCAGCCGAGTCCTTGGCCGAGTCAGCCGAGGTTGTTGGTCTATGATGTATGTCCGTCTGACAACTCGTAAGTATAGTCTAGTTTCATGAATCGGTGTAGGTTATTCTCGTGGATTCTATGGTAAATACAATCAGGTGTACATCGTGGACGCGCGGCGGTCGAGAGCTTTCTAGGATCACTCACGTGGAGGGCATGAGGTATGCATGAGGTTTGGGCTTGGAGTATAAAACTCAACGCGCAACATCTTCCAGTCATCTTCCCCCTACGCTGAATAGCGCTGAATCCTCATTGATGAGCTCACAGCGGTATGTCAAGGGAAATTCATTCGCGGGATTGCTGAAGTGACTAAGAAGGCCTCGAATAGCTCGATTCGATTTCGTTACGAACATCCACTTTCCTCAGGCTCCTCAACCAGGACCTCAGCATCCATCGATGTCGCCCCGCCATCATATCTTAGTTTCCTCTGGGTATCGTTCTTCTTAACAGTCTGCCAGTGGTTGGCTGCAAATAATTATACACGTCGTTTGACTGCAAGTTTGACTGGGATCAAGCCACGTCAATGTACGTCTTATGCCCAACACCCTGTAACAACTGCTGACCAGTGCGATGTAGGCGAAGTGACAATTGACATACTCCCAGACGTTGCCCTCCTAGAAATATTCGATTGCTATCTGCATAATGCATCAATAGACGCGTGGCACACGCTGGGGCACGTGTGCCGAAAATGGCGAAACGTTGTTTTTAGCTCACCATGTCGCTTGCATCTGCGACTTCACTGCAACGCAAGAACCCCAGTGAGGGAGATGCTGGATATCTGGCCGGTATTGCCCATTGCAATATGGGGCGATGGCCACGACAAGTGGGGCATGGATAACATCTTTGCGGCACTGGAGCCTGAGCACATTTATCGCATATGTGCCATGGGTCTCATCGATATTCCAAGTTTGGAATTGGAGAAAGTCTTGGCAGAAATGCAGCGGCCATTCCCGATACTAACTATTCTATATCTTGGGTTCGACGATGAAACAGAAACACCGCTGGTCGTTCCCGCTTCGTTCTTGGGTGGATCTGCACCACTTCTGGAAGCACTCAAATTGAATAACATTCCATTTCCGGGATTACCAAAACTACTTTTGTCTGCCACTCACCTTGTCGATCTTAGTCTGTTGAACATTCCTCATTCCCGGCACTTTTCATCCGAGGTCATGGCTTCTTGCCTCTCCATGTTGACCAGGCTCGAAACACTCGAAATTGGATTTAAATCCCCTCGAAGTCGCTCTGGCCGGAAAAGCCGACATCCACCTTCACCCACCCTCCTCCCCGTTCTCACCAGGTTGTGGTTCAAAGGGCTTTGCGAATATTTGGAAGACCTCGTGGTCCGGATCGACGCACCTCTCCTCGACAGTTTGGTGATAACCTTCTTCCATCAATTGATATTCGACACACCACAACTCACTCAATTCATCTGTCGCGCGCCAAAGCTCAAAACACAAGATGAAGCGGGTATGACCTTTTCCAACTCGGTTGCTCGAGTTGTACTTCCACCGGCATCTGACAGAGTGCTCGAGTTGAGAATCTTATGCAGTCCGTCAGATTGGCAACTTTCGTCTCTGGCGCAGGTCTGCAACTCGTCCTTCCCTCAGGCCCTCATTCATACGGTGGAAGTTCTTTACATTCTTGAGGCTGAAAACCAGCCTGGAATTGCCCAGGTGCCTTGGCAAGACGACCTCGAGAGCAGCCAGTGGGTAGAACTTTTACATCCATTTACCGCTGTGAGGGATCTCAAAATATCCTGGGACTTCACGCGGCATATCGCGCCCACCCTTCAAGAACTCATTGGGGAAAGAACGATGGAAGTGTTACTCGTCCTACAGACTCTTTTCATTAACGTGCCGCTCTCAATGGACGAGCCAATTCCATCGGAGTTTCCATTCCCATCGAGACTTGTCCAGGAATCATTTGACAAGTTTATCGCCGCACGAAAGCTTGCCGGTCACCCCATTACCGTTTGTCCGGTGTAGAGGACTTTGAGAAGAATGGGTTGAACGAATGATCAGCCCACTCAGTTAGACTATTTCTATCCCATTTAATGTTTGATCACCGTCTACTTACTCGCCACCATTCTCATTGACACTCTTTGCTTGGTTCCTGACAGTATTCTCTTAGTATTTCGATGTCCAGACTCATTTGTACGATTTCGTTCTTCTAATGTCACGTGGTGGGCATGAGGTCACTGCGGTGGGTAAAATTCAACGCGCAACATCTTCCCCCACCTGCTCCGCATTTCGAATCACTGGAGCTGGTCCAGAAATCACCTCAATTTCGCGAGTTGTGTATTACCCTTTGACGCACTCCCGACGCTGAATACCACTGAATCCTCATTGATGAGCTCCCAGCGGTATGTCAAGGGAAATTCACTCACGGGATTGCTGAAGTAAGTCAGGCGCTTTGACGGTCAATTGAAAGTTAGAAGAGGATGTTACTTGTGCGGTTGACGACATGAAAGCAACGGGCGGTTCGCTCGTTTAGAGGGGATAGGCAGTGTGAGGGGAGAAAAAGGGATGGGAGTACGAGTCGACGATGAGAAGGACCACTACGCGGAAGACTCAAGGCTGTCGGGACCCAACTGAAAGGTGCTAAATAGCAGCGCTGGTGACCAGACATGTGGGAGTACGATCATCAGCACTAGACTCCATCACCTTATAAATGTTGTTCCGGCGTATCTGCGCTGCGCAGTTCTTCTACGGGCATTTGTGAGCAAAGCAGTCTCTTGTATAAGTGACGAACAGTACGAGGGTCCCCAGAGTAAGCCGTTATCCAATGAGCGACGGGTGTATGCGGCATTGCATCGTAGAGGTCAATCCCACCACCTCGGTTCCAAGTAGCTCAAAGACAAGGGCAGCAAACTGTAAATTGGCCCAAAGATTAAATTCATTCTACAAGAGCCTCCATGGCATGTTGTGGGGGTAAAGGTGGTGGGTAATCCCTTAATGGTTCTCTGGAAGCCTTCAGCGAGACGCTCACGATAATTGTTGTGGTCAAGAATGTGACGTACGTTCGCGTTTCCCACACATTCTCACTGCTCAACCCCAGTCTCCGCCTCGCCCACCACTCTGCCCGGTGCCGTATCCATGCGTCGCGCCTTTGCTCTGGGTGCAGGCCTTTGATACTCATGCAGAACTTGAACTCGTTCCATTTTGCCGAGCATTGTGCCATCTCGCCGAAGCGGTATATCGACTTGAGCTGGGTGCCCAGAACTAAATTTCAATTGTGTCAAAATTCTGGGAATAGATGGAGATTAAGAGGACCGCGGGCATACTGTTGCATGAGAGAAAATTATCAAAGGCGCCCATGCAGGTGGGAATGTCCTCCGGTGTTGGATGTAGATAACCGAGTCGAGCCTCTTCTTGGGAAACTGCCGCCTTGAACTTATCACTAACTTTTACTTGAGGGTTCCCCATGATACCGTCGACACGGTTTTGTCGTGTGGATGAATGACGAAGGTTGTGTGTGTGATTCGACCTGTATGCGACTCCGGCGAGGGTCGGCCCGTCCAGCGGGTCCGTTTGTCTCAATGATACGCCTCGTTACCTTCGATGCATTACATACACTCATCACACCACGCAAACCAATTCACGCTCAATACGCGGAAGTATTCAGTCCTTATCTTGGCACACTCCCACCAGACGCAATCGCTCGCTCCTTCAAGCTTGGTGCGCCCTTCTCCGTATAGCTTGTGACAGACCTCAGGTAGCGGTGCTCTAGCACTTCGGCAACTACAGGCCGAGAGGCCGTCATACCGTGCAGGTGTGGAGGGGTGGTGGAGTGAAGTTGTTTCCCGGACGGCGGTAGGCGCAGGTGCCAACCCACAGGCGGTTCAGAGACATCTTGGTACGATCGTGCCGAGCCTCATGAAGCGATTTGGCTCTCGTGAGGGATACCGCCTCTTCGACGACTCTATCCCGACGCGTGCGTCCTCTCTAACCTTGCTGACACAAGACTTGATACATTCAACAGTCCGTACACTTCGTGAGATGGGCGTGCGGACTGGTCTTATCACAAACTCGGATGCGCGAATAGGTGCGCTCTTGTACTGTGTGGCACGGCTGTGTGCTCAAAGCTGGCTGATGCAGCGGACGTCCTCGAGGATCTTGGGATATCCGGATATCTCTCCCCTGTGCTCATAAGCGAAACGGAACGCGTAGAAAAGCCGTCGATGTCCATTTTCCTCGCGGCGTGCGCACGGGGAGGCGCCACCCAGGTAGAAACTCTACATGTTGGGGATGATTTCCAAGAGTAAGTTGCATGCCATCCGTGCTTTACTTTCAGGCTTTGTGACATGCCAGCGCAGCGATTACATCGGAGCGGACAATGCGGGACTTCATGCGTTACTGCTACGAAGAGAAGAATCGGGTAGCGAAGGGACGCAGAGAGGTACTGTGATGGATTTTAGGACCATAAAGAGCTTGAATGTAGTCAAAGATTTGTATGGTGTGATCGCATGGGTTGAGAAGATGAACAAGACACGTTGACATCTCATCTCGAGCCGGCAAGATAGTCCTTGAATATTTCCACGCAACGCCTTCGATGCGCTCGCCCGTCTTTATTGCCATTTGCAAAAAAGTTGACTATTGTAAAATTCACTAAAAAATTGTGCATCAAATTGGCTGATGAGTTTTCATTTATTTCTCCTCAACTACACACTATATCACAAAAAGTTGTATACAAAAGTTATTATTTTCATTGAACTGGAGGTGCCCATAACAAAAAAAGAGCCAATTTATAGAAAGTTTGATGTCTCCATCTCATAAACATGTGCTAGTATGTTTTCATTTTTTATGGTACAACTACTGCACATTTTCTCCCCAACTCTTCTGCTATAATACATTTTAGAGTAAACAGAAGTGTTGGGAGTAAATGTGATGGCCCAGACCCCTGGCAATATGTTTTAGTCATACATTTGAGCTAGTGTTGTTGCAGCATTTTGAGATTTGGCTCGTTCTTGGTGAATACAGCAGCTATTGCTCTGAAATTTTGGGTGTAGGTAGATCAGCTTAAAAGGCAATGGGTCATCTGCCAACACTAAGTGAGTGGATCAGCCAGTGTCCCAGTTTTGACAAGTGTTGGAGGGAGGTGCACGAGAAGGAGGAGAAGGGGCTTAGGGAGGAGGTGAGGTGAGGACAGGAGGGGGAGGGAACGAGGGACGACCCGGGGCACAAAGGCCTGGATGAATACTCAACACCACCGCACCACCACACCACATCTCAACACATACAAAGGTCCAGCAGCAGCGGCCAAGCCCTAAGGCTGCGTGCACTCCACCTACAAGTACCGACTAGACCCACCGCATGCAGTTTCGGGCACAATGCAATGCTGATGAGTTCAGGGGGGAATGTTAATCTCTAAAGAGAAAACTTGGAGGGGAAGATAAGGAGATGGGAAGCATAACTGCAGATAAGGTGCTACATATGGCCGTCAAAAAGAGCTTTGAATGGTGCATCGCTTGGTGCATCGTGGCTTTGACACATACGAGACATTCCTGGGGTCGTGAATAAGTAATGTCACGTGGAGGGCTGTGTAAAAAGGTTTGCGGCCCGACGTTGAATAGCGTTGAATCCTGATTGATGAGCTCACAGTGGTATCTAAAGGGTAATTAACTCACCGGATTACTGAACTAACCAAGAAACTGTCGAATAGCTTTGATCAAGAGCGTCTTGAACATCCGGTCTCTCCCGCATATCCCGCAATCACCCCGCCATCATCTCCTTGCCTCCGTGGGCCATCGATTATGGCAGACAGCCATTCATCGACCGGAAAGCAAGCACATCATGGGACCGGGAAGGAATTTACAAAGGAAGGCCTATGTACGTATATCGTTTGCGCACTACCCTGCCCGGCCTGACCGTGACTGTTGACTGGTGTGATGTAGCCCGGGTGACAATAGACGTGGTCCCCGACGTTGCTCTTCTAACAATATTTGATTTCTATGTGGATGAAGCACGGACAGCGTGGCACACGCTGGTGCACGTGTGCCGAAAATGGCGAGACATTGTTTTTGGGTCACCACGTCGCCTGAATTTGCGACTTTACTGCACACCCAGCACCCCAGTGACGAAGATGCTGCGTGTCTGGCCACTCTTGCCTGTCGTCGTAGGTGACGATGGCGACGACATGTGGGACATTTGGGGCGAGCATAACATCATTGCAGCACTCAAGCACAAAGATCGCATATGCGAACTGAATCTACTCTTTATTCCAAATCCGAAATGGAAAAAACTCTTCGCAGAATTGCAGCAGCCATTCCCGGAACTGACACGTCTGGAGCTTATGTTCGAAGATGACAGAGCACCGCCGGTCATTCCCGCTTCGTTCTTGGGGGGATCTGCACCGCGTCTGCAAACGCTTACCCTGCATTACATCAGATTTCCGGGATTACTAAACCTACTTTTGTCTGCCACTCATCTTGTTCACCTTGATCTTTGGGGAATTCGTGATTCCGAATACATCTCACCCGAGGCGATGGTGGCCTGCCTCTCCATGTTGACCAGCCTCGAAAGATTCATCATTACATTCCTATTTCCTCAATCTCGCACTGACTGGAGTCCACCACCGCAAACACGCATTCTCCTCCCCGTCCTCACCGAGTTGCGGTTCGAAGGGATCGGCAAATATTTGGGGGACCTCGTGGCCCGGATCGATACTCCTCTACTCAACAAATTGCATATAACTTTCTTCCCTCGACTTGTATACGACACTCCACAATTCACCGACTTCATCAGTCGCACACCAAATGTCAAGGCACACGATGAAGCGCGTCTGGTCTTTTCCAATTGGCGCGTTTCGGTGAAACTTCCACAGACATTTGACGGAGCGGTCAACTTGGGAATCGAATATGATCAGTCATATTGGCAGCTTTCGTCTCTAGCGCAGGTCTGCGGCTTGTCCTCCCTTCGGGCACTCATTTCCCCGGTGGAACACCTCTACATCATCGAGAATATCTATTCGCGACTGCGTTGGCAAGACGGCACCCAGAGCAGCCAGTGGCTGGAACTCTTCCGTCCATTTACCAGTGTGAAGGGTCTTTACATATCCCAGCAATTTGTGCCACAGATTGCGCCCGCCCTGCAAGAACTCGTCGGGGAAAGAGTAACAAAAGTGTTACCAACCCTGCAGACTATTTTCTTAGAAGAGATACTCCCACCAGGACCTGTCCAGGAAGCTATTGGGAAATTCGTTGCCGCACGACAGCTTTCCGGTCACCCCATTGTTGTTTCTTGCTGGAAAAAAAATGGGTTCTTTGATGATTGATAAATGCTCTCTGTATCTATCCCATTTATGTTTGAGCGTCATCTACTAGTACTTACCACCGTTCTTCTTATCACTCATTGTTCGGCTCCTGAGATGCTAGTCACAGTATTCTAGTTGTGTAGAATAGAAATCAATGGATTATCAAACCAAGTCCGCGAAAACAAGTGTAGCGAGGAAGCACCGCGCAGAATCCCGCTCTTCCCAGACACAATCTTCCTCTTGCCACGGCCCTAGTAGGATAAATCGATTTTATTTTGAGCCAAACTAATATGGTTTCGGCACAAGATTTCGTCTTCGGCCTTGCCCGCCATGTCTGTGGAATACACACCGACGAACTTCGTTTGTTGAAGAAGGGTCCTGAAACAGGAGAGGTGCGAGATCAACTATATCTGTGAACCCGATATTCGTATCTCTTTTTGTTCCAGGGTCATTTCCGGCTTTTGTCCCCAACTCCCTGCTACCGTGACAGCAACACTTTGTGATCTGATACAGTTCTAATGCGAATGTTGTCATTTCAATCTGCGTTGTGCGTGGCCAAGCCCTTGACATCGCACTGGTAGTTGATTGTTACACCCGTTGGGTTGCCGCATGATAGATTGCGGCCTCTTGTTATTGATTTCTCCTATACCCTGAGGATTCGGTGGTGCCTTGGCTTGCAGTCCACAATTCAAGCTTCAATTCAAAGTTTATTTCGCTGACGCATATCTCACTTGTTGAGCACTTTATTACTATGTCACCCTCTTTCTTTTGTACACACATGACTGGCGACAAGCGCTGCTGTGGCGAGGTATTGACGCCTTTGCTAATATCTCTTGTACACCATCATGGCGATTGCTCCAATGCGTCTTCTCAGACTCTTCTGTTATTGGGCTTTCTACCTCTCCACCCCCGCGTGTCGAAATCCCTCTTAGTCTATAGAAACCGCTCATTGCTCATCACACTTTCTTCTGCGCCAGTGCTCATGCGTCCCCTGTCTCTGACCAGAGTGTCGTCGGTCGATTGTCTGTTTAATTGATTCCCAAGTACGTTTTCTTTAAGAATAAATCTTCGCCTCCCGCTCACCTTCCGAGCCCGTGATGCCACTGTTACGCATGTCTGGGGAGTCAACCCTGGGAGCAGTATCGAGTAAGTTAACCTGCTGTACTGGCTACGCAGATCCTTCGCAAGGCCGTCACAACTGTCTTGCGTGGCGGTTAGCATCCCAGAAGATTTCCAGGCCTAGGCTGTTGCCGGCCCGAGCTAGACGCGTATGTAAGGCTGCAGTTGCTTTCAGCCCCAGGAAGTGAGCGAAAATGAGTCGGCCCTGACGCGCCTGACGTGTTTCGCAACTTTCCGGTAATGTCACGTGGTGGGCGTGGCGTTATAACTGTGTGGTGGACAAAATCCAACGCGCCTATGCTGAATCCTCATTGATGAGTTCACCGTGGTATGTAAAGGGTATTTCACTCACCGGATTACTGAAGTAACCAAGAAACCATCGAATAGCTTTGATCAAGAGCGTCTCGAACATCCAGTCTCTCCTGCATGCCCCGCCATCGCCTCGCCATCATTTTCTTGCCACCCTGGGCCATCGATAATGGTAGATAGCCGTTCATTGACCGAAAAGCAAGCACATCATGGGACTGGGAAGGAATTTAACAAAGGAGGCCGATGTACGTCCATCGTTTGCGCATCAACCTACACTGACTGACTGTGCAATGTAGCCCGGGTGACCATCAACATACTCCCCGACGATGCCCTCCTAGAAATATTCGATTTCTATGTGGGTGAACCACGTACAGCGTGGCACACGCTGGTGCACGTGTGCCAGAAATGGCGAAACGTTGTTTTCGGGTCACCACGTCGCCTGAATTTGCGACTTTACTGCACAGCCAGCACCCCGGTGACGGAGATGCTGGGTGTCTGGCCACTCTTGCCCATCGATATAAGTGTCAATAGCAACGAAATGTGGGATACTTGGGGCGAGGATAACATCATTGCGGCACTCGAGCACAAGGATCGCATATGTGAACTGGGTCTACCCTATATTCCAAGTTCAAAATGGGAAAAAATCTTGGCAGCAATGCAGCAGCCCTTCCCAGAACTGACACGTCTGCACCTTATGTTCGAAGATGACACGGCGCCGGTCATTCCCTCTTCGTTCTTGGGTGGCTCTGCACCACGTCTGCGATCACTCAGCCTGTTTCGCGTTCCCCTTCCGGGATTACCAAAGCTACTTTTGTCCGCCACTCACCTCGTTCAACTTATTCTTTGGGGAATTCCTCATTCCGGGTACTTCTCACCCGAAGCGATGGTCACTTCCCTCTCCGTGTTGACCCGCCTCGAAGGACTCACCATTATGTTCGGATCTCAATCTCGCCCTCAGGCTGACTGGAGTCCACCTCCGCAGACACGCATTCTCCTTCCTGTCCTCACAAATTTGCTGTTCAAAGGGGTCGGCAAATATTTGGGGGACCTCGTCTCATGGATCGATGCCCCTGTACTCAACAAGTTTCATATAATCTTCCTGGATCCACTGGAATACGACACTCAACAACTCACCCAGTTCATCAATCGCACAACAAATGTCAAGGCGCACGATGAAGCACGTGTGGTCCTTTCCAATTGGCACGTTTCGGTCGAACTTCCTCAGACATTGGACGGAGTGCTCGAGCTCGGACTCCTGCCCAGACATCTTGACTCATATTGGCAACTTCCGTCTCTTGCGCAGGTCTGTAGCTTGTCCTCTCTTCAAGCTTTTATTGCCCCGGTGGAAAACCTCTACATCCTCGAGGATGTATTTTTGCCGCTCCATTGGCAAGACGACATTGACAACAGCCAATGGCTGGAACTCTTCCGTCCATTTACCAGTGTGAAGGGTCTTTACATATCCCAGCAATTTGTGCCGTACATTGCGCCCGCCCTGCAAGAACTCGTCGGAGAAAGAGTGACAGTGTTTCCCACCCTGCAGACTATTTTCTTAGAAGAGATACTCCCACCAGGACCTGCCCATGAAGCTATTGGGCAATTCGTTGCCGCACGACAGCTTTCCGGTCACCCCATTGTTGTTTCTTGCTGGGAAAGAAAAAGGGAGTTTGAAGATTGATAAGTGCTCTCTGTATCCATACCATTTATATTTGAGCGTCATCTACTTACCACCGTTCTTCTTCTCACTCATTGTTCGGGTCTTGAAACGCCAGTCACAGTATTCTCCTCACATCACTTTGATCAGACTCGTTGTGTAGAATAAGAAATCATTAGGTCTTCCTCTTGCGACGGGCTCAGCGGGATAAATCGATTTTATTCTAAGGCCAAGCTGACACGGTTTCGGCCAAGGTATCGGCACAATATTTCGTCGTCGGCCTTATCCGCGATTTCCGTGGAATATACACCGGCGCACTTCGTTCGTTGAAGAAGGGTCCTGGAACGGGAGAGGTGCGCGAGCAACGATCAACTATAACGGTGTACCCGACATTTCTCATCTCACTTATTCCGGGGTCATTTTCGGCATTTGTCCCCGACTCCCTGCTACAGCAACACTTAGTGACCTGATAAGGTTCCAATGCTTAGCGCTAATGGCGCATTGGGTTACTTCACGTGTACAATGTCATGGGATTACCACTCTCTTTGACGTCCAGACACGTGGAACGCTGTCATTTTAATCTGCGTTGTGCGTGGCCAAGCCCTTGACATCACACTGGGAGTTGATTGTGACACTCATGGAGCTGCCGCACGGCACATCATGGCCTCTCGTTATCTCTTTATCAGCTGACAGTTTCTTCTATACCGTGAGGATTCGGTCAAGGATTCGGTGGTGCTTGGGCACGCAGTTCACAATGCAAGCTTCAATTTATTTCGTTAACGTGGACCTCACTTGTTGAGCACGTTGACTATGTCACCCGTTTTCTTTTGTACGCACAAGACTGGTGACAAGCGCTTCTCACCGGCTGCTGTAGCGAGGTAATGACGCCTTGCCAATATCCCTTGTACATCATCACGGAGATTGCTTCAATGCGTCTTCGATTAATGGGCTTTCTATCTCTTCACCCCCGCGTGTCGAAATCCCTCTTAGTCGCTCTGTAGAAACCATTTATCTGTCATCTTTCTTTCTTCTACGCCAGTGTTGTGCATCCCCCGCCTCTGACCAGTTTGTCTTTGGTCGATGAGACCATCTCAAGCAGGTCGAGCTTTCCATAGTCGACTGCCTGTTGCGTTTTAGTCCCCAGGTGAGCTTTCTTATGTTCACCTCCCTGCTCACCCTCCGAGCCCGTGATGCCACTGTTACGCGTGTTTGCAGAGTCAACCCTTGGAGTAGTGTCGACTAATTTAACCCATCGGGAACCGCTGTTGCCTCTACCTCGAATGCGCCGTGTAACTCTTCGCTGCCACAAAACCGGCCGACTTATTTTCTTCGAATCCGTAGAGTGGGTCTTCAAGGTGCCAACTTCGATCGACCTCACGTACAAGAGCTTCGAAGTGTCGCTCCCGACAGACACTGTCCCTCGAAATGATGACCGATGTCGTGGGCGTGCTTGCTGAAGGGGAGGATACCGAGCAGGATCAGAAATTCGAGTTGATGCCAGTGACATCTAATGCGACACTCTACCGGTATATCAGGGACCTCGTGCGTGTTTGTATGGACCTTGCGGCAATACAGGCTGAGGATGAGAGCAGGAGCAAGCAATCGTACAGTCGGAGCTGTGTGTCAAGGCAAAGGAGGAAGCCCCACAGCTGCGCCTAGACGCATACGTAAGCTGCAGGGTATTGCCCGAGGGAGTGCTTGGGGGAGTGAGCGAAAAGGAGTCAGCTGAGCTTTTATTGGTCTGTGATGCACGTGATGTCTGACGTAGGATGGTTTAATGAATTCTACTCGTGGGAAATGTCACGTGGTGGACATGAAAGCCGAGCTGAACCCTGACTAAGGTCTGATTGATGAGCTCACAGTGGAATTCACTCACAAGATTACTGAAGTAACCAAGGAGTCGTCGAATAGCTTTGATCAACTTGAAGAGCGTCTTGAACATCCAGCCTCTCCTGCATACCCCGTAACCCCGCAATCGCCCCGCTATCATTTCCTTGCCACCTCTGGGCCATCGATTATGGTAGATAGTTTTTCATTGACCGAAAAACAAGCACATCATGGGACTGGGAAGGAATTTACCAAAGAAGGACAATGTACGTACTTCTTTTGCACAACAACCTGCGCCGACTTTTGACTGGTGCGATGTAGCCCGTGTGACAATCGACATGCTCCCCGACGTTGCCCTCCTGGAAATATTTGATTTCTATTTGGGTGAAAAAGACTTGAATAGATTGGAAGAAGAGGAGATAGAAGCATGGCACACGCTGGTGCACGTCTGCCGAAAATGGAGAAACATTGTTTTTGGGTCACCACTTCGCCTGGATCTGCGAGTTTACTGCGCAGCCAAAAAACCAGCGAAGGAGATGCTGGAGGTCTGGCCACCCTTTCCCATCGTCTTATGGGTCTATTTCCTATCGAGTTGGGGCAAGGTCCGCATGGATAACCTCATTGCGGCACTTGAACACAAAGATCGTATATGTTATTTGGGTCTCTTCGATCTTCCAAGTTCGCAATTGGAAAACGCTCTGGCAGAATTACATCAGCCATTCCCGGCATTGACCCATCTGGGGCTTGGGATCAAAGATGGAACCGCGCTGGTCATTCCCGCTTCGTTCTTGGGTGGATCTGCCCCACTTTTGCAATCACTCTGGTTCCGTAACGTTCCGTTTCCAGGACTACCCAAACTACTTTTGTCTGCCACCCACCTTGTCGATATTACCCTTTGGAAAATTCCCCATTCCGGGTACTTTTCACCCGAGGAAATGGTCACCAGCCTCTCCGTGTTGACCAGGCTCGAAAAACTCCAGATGGATTTCAATTCCCCTCGAAGCCGCCCTGGCCGGAGAAGCCGACGTCCGCTTCCGCCGACACGCAGTCTCCTCCCCGTTCTCATTAGGTTGGAGTTCACAGGGGGGTGTGAATATTTAGAAGACCTTGTGGCCCGGGTCGATGCTCCCCTACTCGCCTACTTGAGCATTACCTTTTTCCATCAACTGATATTCAACACTCCACATCTCGCGCGGTTCGTCAGTCGCACACCGAGGTTCAAGGCATTCGATAAAGCACGGGTGGGGTTTTCCCGGGCCGATGGGCCCGTTTGTCCGATGGCTTCGATCACCGTTCGGAGGAGATTTAGCGGATGTCTCCGTTTGAGAATCATGTGCGGACGGTCAGATTGGGAGCTTTTGTCTTTGGCGCAAGTCTGCACCTCGTCCTTCCCCCCGGCTCTCATCCCTGCGATAGAAGACCTCTACATCCGGAGCGACTCTTTGCGACTGCAATGGCCAGATGGCGTCGAGAACAGTCAATGGCTGGAACTTTTACGTCCATTTGCCGCCGTGAAGGATTTATACGTATCCCGGACATTCACTCCACTTATCGCCCCCGCCCTGCAAGAACTCGCCAGGACAGAGGTGCTACCCGCCCTGCAGACTCTTTTCTTAGAGAAGACACCCCCATCGGGACCTGTCCAGGAAGCCATTAAGGAGTTCGTTGCCGTGCGACAGCTCTCCAGTCACCGTGTACCCGATTGTCACAGTGATCGAGAAGACGAAGAGTCGTTTTATGACACTGATGACGAACCGTATGAGACCGATGACGAGTCTTCACACGAGACCGATATTTGATTAATACTCTCTACTTACCGGCTGCCATTTTTTAGCCTCATCGTTTGGCTCCTGGGGTATCCTCGGGGATACCAGTCGCAGTAATCTCGATGATCAGACTCATAATATCTTTGTGTAAATAGAGGCAGGTGTACAACTTGAAGGCATCGCCGTGCATAAGTCCGCTCTCAGTCTTTCTCTTAAACCAGTCTTAAACCTCGGGCCTAGCAGGATCAATCACTGATCAATCGATTTTCTTTCAAGCCACACTGACACAGTTTCGACACAAGATTTTGTCATCGGCATCGCCCGCAATATCCGTGAAATCCGCACTAGCGAGTCGTTCGTTGAAGGAGCGTCAACTAGAACGGTGTATCCGATATTTCGCATCACCTTGTTACGGGGTCATTTTTTCGGTGTTTGTCCCCAACGCCCTGCTGCACTTTTAACGTGCCAAGGTTCTGATGGCGCATAAGGTGTACCGATGTCATGGGATTACCATTCTCTTTGACGGTCAGACACATGGAATATTGTCATTTCAATATGAGTTCTCTTCCCTCAAGCCCTTGACATCAGAGTTGATTGTTTTTACACCCGTTGGATTGGCGAATGCTATTATTATACTCCCACAGCGGGGTCCTTTTCTTGTGATCGTGCCACCCACGGAGGCTCCGCTCTTTACATGGACTTACCTGAGATTGAATATTAAAAAAATCACATCATCCGCACAGCACAGCGTCACGCTCAAGACATTTCCGTGAAAATTCTTTTAGTCGGGATGGCACTTGTGTCATAACGCGCGCTCGTACCCCATACTGTGACGCTGCACACGTACTTCCAAAATGATGTTATCGGAAGATGGAATACTTGGAAACAAAACGCTGCTTGAGGGGTCATAAATTAGGCAAATAAAGGAGACGCGCCTAACCCGGATAGAAAGCTTCTACATCTAGTTCTCGCTGCTCGAACGGGATGGAACCCAATGGTGGCTGTCGCGCTGTCGAACTGCTCAGCACTGCTCCGGACATCGCCAGAAATATCGCCATCGCTGCGCATCTCTTGATCCCCACCAGGAGCACCTTCAGCAACAGGGGACACAGCCAATGACAAGGACCTAAACATAAAATAAGACTCACGCGTTTATGTCTCTGCTGGGCAGTAAACTAAACGCGAGAGTCTCATTTCATGTTTAGGTCTGGTGCTAGGACAAGACCATGGCATGTGCCTGTGTAATGAATACCTTCAGCCGGGAGGAAACCGACGGGCTAGGTGGTAGTGTCGACCGCAGAGGAGAGACGTCGCTGTTACTTTGAAGGCGGGAGTTCCCTGATGCGTGGTGCCCGTCGCTTCCCGTCGGCGTTGCTTCGTTCGCGTCGGGGTTTGACAGTGGTTTGACTCAACCTCGGCTCACCCGGCTCGTTTGGTCCGCAACATACCGGTCCGACTCGGTCCGACTCAACATCTTCTTAACTTACTCGCTGGATCCGTACTCGCTCACTCCCTACGGCACATGTAATGTGCCCTCAGCGTTCTCTCGTATCTCGCTAGATGGGTGCGTGGTTTACGATGAACCCTTCGAAGATACCTGTACGCCCTCCTACTCCCATGATCGGCCGGGCAGATTTGGGCCCTGCTCTCCCGCACCCAACACCACAAATGCCTTTTGGCCGCCACACCCTTCTGCCTTCCGTCCCGATCATGGAATCTCTGCTCCAGCGCAGGGCATCATCACCGCAGACGGAGTATATTGGAGGTTCTTTGCGCCGCACCCAGCTCTCTCCTGCGCCTCTCCCTTTGCTACCTGTAACCGGCTTTCGGTTGCAAGCCTCTCGGTGGGCCATCGTTGTCCACATCCTAAACTGAGACGTTCTCTACCCCTTTCGGCCTGATTGTTTCTTCCACGACTAGCCAGACTTGTTAAAAGTTCGAGAGTACGATCAGAGTCATCAGACTTGATGATACCCAACGATCCCACACGGCAGACCTTGTCTCATGATGTACCCGAGCGTATCGTTCAGATTCGTTCTCCAATGTGTTTTCTATTGCCCCACGGGTCGAAATCCCTCCCAGTCGCCCTGTCGAAGTCATTCATTGGTGTCGCAGTGCTTGTGCGTCCCCACCTCCGACCAGAGTGTCTTCAGTTGATGAGACCATCTCAAGCATGTCGAGTCCTCCGCGGTTGATTATCCGTTACACTGATTCCCAAGTGCGGTTTATTTAAGGACAGACTTTCGCTCCCTGCTTACCCACCCTGTGTACGCAGAATTCAGCTCACCCTCCGAGCCTATGACACCACTGTCACGTGTATCTGGAGAGGTAATTGAAGCGGTACCGACTACGTTAACTGGACCGCTCAAGCCTGAGGGGTCCGACGACTCCGTCCTATCGTCAGTTACCGCGAATTTTGCCTGGTGCCTAGGCCCAGGCCGTTGCTGCTACCTCGAATGCGTTATCTAATTTTTCACTGCCCCGAAACGAGCTCGCTATTCAGCTTTTATCTTCTTCGAATCCGTACAGAGGATCTTCAAGGTGCCGGGTTCGGTCGACTTCACATACAAGGGCTTCGAAGTGTCATTCTCGACCGACTCTGTCCCTTGGAACGATGCCTGTTGTGGACGTGCCTACTGACGAGCAGGATCGCATGCTCGAGATGATACCCGTGCCATCAAATGGGACGCTCCACCGGTACACCAGGGACCCTCGCGTGTGTTCGTATGGACCTTGCGGCAGTGCTGGCTGGCGAGAATGAGAGCAAGGGGCAGGTCACGGTACAGTTGGAGCTACGTGTTGAGGTGGAACAGGAGGCCACGCAGAGTTGTGTCAGACGGGTGTGTAGGCTGTAGGGGTGCTTAGCATTGTGGATGCGGCTTTCAGCTCGAGGAAGTGAACGAAAACAGCCGAATTTGTCGGTCTATGATGTATGTCTGACATCGTAAGTGTAGGATAGTTTCATCAAGACTAAGTGTAAGTTAATTCTGGTGGATTCTATACTACAATATGCGGTGCATCGTGGACCTAGGCACGGGCGCTCACTATCGACGGGTCAAGCGCTCAAGCTCATGTGGAGGGCTGTGTAATAAGGTTTGTGTTCGCAACCTCGTCGTCCCCAATACTGAAAGTACTGAACGTTACTGAACCCTCATCACTGTGGTATGTCAAGGGGAATTTACTCACCGGATTACTGAACTAACTAAGGATTCTTGAATAGATTTGATCAAGAGCGTCTCGAACATCCAGTCTCCCAAGCTACCACCATACCCCGCCATCATCTCCTTGCCAACCTGCGCCATCAATTATGGTAGATTTTGAAGGCTCATTGACCGAAAAGCAAATACATCCTAGATTTACCCAAGGAGGCCGATGTACGTACTTCTTTTGCACAATGGCCTGCACCGACTATTGACCTGATGCGATGTAGCCCTACTAGCCCGGGTGACAATCGACATGCTCCCCGACGTTGCCCTCCTGGAAATATTTGATTTCCGTGTGGGTGAAAAGCCCTTGTTTAGATTGGAACAAGTTCAGATAGAGGCATGGTACACGCTGGTGCACGTGTGCCGAAAATGGCGAAACATTGTTTTTGGGTCGCCACGTCGTCTGGATCTGCAACTTTTCTGCGCAGCCAGAAAGCCAATGAGGGAGATGCTCTACTTCTGGCCACCCTTTCCGATCGTCCTACATGTCTATTGCCAAGCGATATGGGGTATGGTCCGCGTGGATAACCTCATTGCAGCACTTGAGCACAACGATCGCATCTGTGATTTGGGGGTCTACGATTTTCCGAATTCGCAGTGGGAACAAATCTTGGAAGCATATAAGCAACCATTCCCGGCTCTGAAAAAGCTGGGGCTTGGGCTCCAAGATGGAACTGCGTCGGTCATTCCGGCTTCGTTCTTGGGTGGATCTGCACCACTTCTGCAAACTCTCTGGTTGTGTCGCATTCCATTTCCGGGATTACCCAAACTACTTTTGTCTGCCACTCATCTTGTTGATCTTTATCTTGTGATAATTCCACATTCCGGATACTTTTCACCCGAGGCAATGGTCACCAGCCTCTCCGTGTTGACTAGGCTCGAAAGACTCTATATTGGTTTCGAATCCCCTCGAAGTCGCCCTGACCGGAGAAGCCGACGTCCACTTCCGCCGACACGCAGTCTCCTCCCCGTTCTCACGGAGTTGGAGTTCACAGGAGCTAGCGAATATTTGGAAGACCTTGTGGCCCGGATAGATACCCCTCTACTCAAATGGTTGAAGATAACCTTCTTCCATCAACTGATATACGACACTCCACAACTCACGCGGTTAATCAGTCGCACACCAATGTTCAAGTCACTCGATAAAGCATGTGTGGAATTTTCTAATGGGGGCGTTTCGGTCTCACTTCTATGGCCATTCGACCGTTTCGACGGATGGCTGTATTTGAGAATTTCATGCAGACAGTCGGATTGGCAGCTTTCGTCTATGGCACAGGTTTGCAGCACGTCCTTCTCTCAAATTCTCATTCCTACGGTGGAGCGCCTTGTCATCCAAAATCAACTTTCGCCACCGCGATCATGGCAAGATGACATCGAGAACAGCCAATGGCTGGAACTTTTACGTTCATTTGCCGCTGTGAAGAAACTCTACATATCTAAGGAATTCATGCCAAGAATCGCGCCTGCCCTACAAGAATTCGTCGGGGAAAGAGTGATCGAAGTGTTACCCACCCTCCAGAGTCTTTTCTTGGAGGAGACACTCCCATCTGGACCTGTCGAGGAAGCCGTTGGACAATTTATAGCCGCACGACAGCTTGCCGGTCACCCCGTTGCCGTTTCTCGCTGGGAAGGATAGTAGTTTGAAGATAGATCGATGCTCTCCAGACTCTATCACTCGACATTCTTAACACCAAACGTTTGCCTCCCGAGACACCTATTCTCTTAGCATCACAGTGATCAGACTCATTTGGATGATATCGTTGTGCAGAATAGAGGCCAATAGATTTTCAACCCGCGCTCTTCCCGGACAATCTTCCTGCATCTTCTTGCCGTGGCCTAGTAAGATCAACGAATCTCTTTCAAGCCACACTGACACTATTTCGACACAATATTTCATCGTCGGCATCGCCCCGCCATGTCCGCGAAATGCACACCGATGCTTTTCCCAAGTCGTTCGTTCGTTAAATAAGCGTCCTGGAACGGGAGGGGCGGGTGATCAACTGTAACCGTGACGGCGTACCCGATATTTCGCATCACACTATTACTGGGGTCACTTTCGGCGTTTGTCCCCAACGCCCTCCTGCAGCAACACTTATGATGTGACAAGGTTCTAATGGCGTATAAGGTTACTTCATGAAAGCCAATATGATGGGATTACCATTCTCTTCGATGGTCAGACAATCTTTGACTGAATGTTGTCATATCAAACTGCGTTCTGCGTGTTCTCTTCCAGTTCTCTTCCCCTGAACCTAATTTTGCCACCTTTCCATCTCTCCACAAACGCTCCTGCTCTTTGCCATCGACTTACCCTGAAACAATCACACCGACCGACCGCACACACATACGTCACGCTCGAGACATTTCCGTGAAAAAAACTTCTGGTCGAGATGGCGCGGCATTGACGCATACGTCATAATGCACGCTCGTGCTCCATGCTGTGATGCCTCCCACGTACTTCCAAAATGTAAATTCGTACTGTAACAAGGAACGTGGAAAGTTTGGAAACAAAAGGCGGATTGAGGGGGGGGGGGGGCATGAACTAGAGAAATAGAGACGTACCTAGCCTGGGTATGTACAGGATACATCTACGTCTGGTTCCCACTGATGCTTGATATCACCATCGCTACGCATCTCTTGATCCTCACCTGGCGCCTCTTCGGCAACAGGGGACACAGCCAGTGACGAGTTCCCCGGAGCGGTTACTACTGTGACAGACAACATGATTACTGCAAGAATGCTCTCTCGTGGGTAGTATGCTGAGGTCCCATGCAAGGAAGAGACCATCGCATGCACCTGCGTAATGAATACCTGCGGCGGAAGGGCGACCGACGGGGGCGGTAGTGTCGTCCGCAGAGGAGAGATGCTGAAGTAGTGAGGATCGTTATCAATGTTGGTAGAGAGTAGGCTCGGGATGATGCACGGAGTTGGAGACTAAGTTAACTGAATGGAGGGGGGGAGTTCCTGTGCTCTCCGTGCGGAGTGTTTCAGTGCGCCACGGGTTGGGTGGGCGTTGTCCTTCGCTGGCGTGGCCCGTGCCGAGGTCTGGATTTTCTGCGCGAGCCTCTTAGTCTTAACTCTCTGTGTTGGTACAGTCCACAAAGTCAAGGAGGCGGTCCACGTCCGAGTCTGAGGTGAGGGGTTGATCTGGGCCGGGCAGCGGCACTGGCCAACGCCCTGGTAGCTGCTCTGCGTGTGGGCTGGCCCTTGTGGTGGGATAACTTTGAGGGTGGGGGTTCCCTGATGCGTGGGGCGCGTAGGCTGTCCGTCACGGTGCTTTCCGTCGGGGTTTGACTCATGACCTCAAATCGTACCTCCGGCTCGCAGTACTGTACCGGTCCGTCTCGGTCCGTCCCGGTCCGTCCCAACATCCATGGCGACCGGCACTCGCCCTGTCCCTACGGCACTACTGTAGTAGTCGTCCTGTCATCAGTTACCGCGACTTTTGCTGGTGCCCAGGCCCAGACTGTTCCTTCCTCCTCGGATGCGCCCAATTCTTCGCCGCTCCGAAGCCAGCTCGTCATTTAGCTCGCGTCTGAATCCATACACCGGATCTTCAAGGTTCCAGCTTCGGTCAACCTCACGTCCAAGCGCATCGAAGCATCGTTCTTGACCGAGCCTGTTGGTCCACGATGTATATCTGACAACTCGTAAGTGTACGCTAGCTTCGTAAATCCACTGTAGGTTAGTTCTTGTGGATTCTATGATAAATACAATTTGGGGTGTATTATGGACTCATAACGCATGAGCGGTTGAGACCGTTCCTGAAATCACGAGCTCAAGGGGTGGGTAATACCATGTGGGGCTGTGCAGTAGGGTTTTGCTTCGTATATAAAACTGCAGTGGTGGGTGAATTCAGTTCGCTCCTGACCGTGACCTGAGGCCTGAGTACTAATTGAGTCCTCATCGATGAGTTCACTGTGGTATGTCAAGGGGAATTCACTCACCGGATTACTGAAATGACAAAGATAGTCTTAAATAGCCTTGATCAAGAGCGCCTCGAACGTTCACTCTCCCCTGCATACCCCGCCATCACCTCCTGCCACCCTGGGTCACCGATTATGAAATTTGAAGGTTCATTGGCCGAATCGCAAGCACATCATGGGACTGGGAAGGGATATACCGAAGGAGGCCGATGTACGTACAGTACATCTTTTGTACAATGGGCTGCACCGACTGTTGACTGGCGCGATGTAGCCCGGGTGACAATCGACATGCTCCCCGACGTTGCTCTCCTCGAACTATTTGATTTCTATGTGCATGAGGCATGGGAAGAGGAGTGGCAAACGCTGGTGCACGTGTGTCGAAAATGGCGTCACGTTGTTTTGGGATCACCACGTCGCCTGGATCTGCGACTTTACTGTAGGACCAGGACACGAGTGAAGGAGAAGCTGGATGTCTGGCCACTGCTGCCTATTGCCATATGGAGCTTTGACCACCAAAAGTGGGGCGTGGGTAACATCGTTGCCGCACTCGAGCACAACGATCGCGTATATGATATCGAAATCTGGGATGTACCAAGTTCGCAAGTGGCAAAAGTCTCGGCAGCGATGCGACAACCATTCCCGATGATGACAAGGTTGATGCTTCGGTTCGAATATGCAACAGAGCCGGCCGTTCCCGCGTCGTTCTTGGGTGGATCTGCACCGCGCCTGCAAGAACTCTTCCTGCATCACGTTGCGTTTAAGGGATTACCAAAACTACTTTTGTCTGCCACTCACCTTGTCGTTCTTTCTCTCTGGGGAATTCCTCATTCCGGTTACATTTCCCCCGAGGCGATTGTCGCTTGCCTCTCCGTGTTGACCAGGCTCAATCAACTCGAAATTGGATTTGAATCCCCACGATGTCGCCCAGACTGGAAAACCCGACGTCCGCCTCCGCAGATACGCACTGTCCTCCCTGTTCTCACCAAGTGGCGGTTCAAGGGGGTCAGTGAATATTTGGAAGACCTCTTGGCCCGGATCGATGCCCCTCTGCTCAACTACTTTGATATAGTCTTCTTCCATCAACTGATATTTGACACTCCACAACTCACGCAGTTTATCAGTCGCACACCAAATTTCCAGCCACACAATGAGGCATTTGTGGGCTTTTCCACTCATGACGTTTCGATCTTACTTCTATGGACATGTGGCGGATGGCTTGCTTTGAGAGTCTCAAGCAGACAGTCAGACTGGCAGCTTTCGTCTCTGGCACAGTTCTGCAACTCGTTCGTCTCTCGGGACCTCATTCTTGCGGTGGAACGCCTCTATATCCGGAATGGACCTTCGCGACCGCAATGGCAAGACGACATCGAGAACAGCCAATGGCTGGAACTTTTACGCCCATTTGCCGCCGTGAAGGATCTCTACATATCCGAGGGATTCACGGCAAGTATCGCGCCTGCCCTACAAGAACTCGTCGGGGAAAGCGTGACCGAAGTGATACCCACCCTGGAGAATCTTTTCTTCGAGGAGACACCTCTACCGGGACCTGTCCAGGAAGCCATTGGGCAGTTCGTTGCCGCGCGACGGCTTGCCAGTCGCCCTATAGCTGTTTCTTCCTGGGAGAGAGGAAAGCACAACTCGAATGAGTTGGTTGAGATCGGTGATTGACCAATGTTTCTCTACTTATCCCATTTGTACCCTACTTACCAGATTCCATTCATCTCAACATTCATCGTTCGGCTCCTGAGACACCTGTTACCGAAACATCTCGATAATCAGATTCATTTGTATATTATTGTGCAGACTGCAGGTGCCACGCAATGTGACGAAGGGCCTGACCGGAGTTCAGGATATGGGGTGCTTGTCTATCCATGGATACACCTGTGTGTGCACGGCTGCGTTCACCTTCCGCAAGTAAACTGTCAGGATGCAAAGGCAGGGGCCATGTGCAATGACTAGCGTCAGTACAACACGACCAACATGTGGTTGATAGGGGAAGCCTTTCGCGCCGTCGTCTCTGCCTCTCACGCCAGCCATCGAGAGCATCTCGTAGAGCGTGATGTGTGTCGTGTTCAGGAGCAGAGGTACTCAAGAGCATGGAGACATTGGAGAGCGCGGGCCATGTTCATCCTCGTTGGCTCCGAATCAGCCTCCGATCGGCAAAGAAAGACAAGCGAGAGGTTGTTAAGAATTCGAGGCTGGAAACGAAGTCGAAGTCAATATGTCAATGTAGCATGCCCGTTTTTCAGTTTCCTTTTCTCACGCTTACTCGTCAAGCGTCCGCATCAGCTCCACTGCCACCTGCACGCGCGCATCGATAACCATATATTTCCGGCCTCTTTCAAAAGTGGTCGCACGGCTTCGGAAAGAATCTTGATGTGTCGTGAGCATCGAGAGACAGAGGGGAAACCATTCGCAGGGACAACACGCAACAACGCGTAGTGTGCAGACTGGGGGAGAAATCACGTGAGCGTGGCCATACGGCCGGCGGAAGTTGAAGTTTCCAGACACAGTTGCAGTGGGCCCAGCAGGATTATTGGATTTTCTCTGAGGCCACTGACTCAGGTTAAATACAAGATTTCGTCGTTTGCACCGCCCGCCATGTCTGTGGAAGTACACCGGCGCGCTTTGTTGGTTGAAGAGGCGTCCCTGGAACGGAAGCTAGCCTCCGTATATCTCTTGTACGTCACCACAGCGATTTTTCTAATGCGTCTTCCACTAATGTGGTTTCTACCTCTCTACTCCTGCATCTCGAAACCCTTCTAGTCTCTCTATTGAAACCGTTCAATGGTCATTACTCTTTCGTTCTGCGCCAGTGCTCGTGCGCCCACTTCTGACGAGATTGTTTCGGTCGACGAGTCCGTTTCGAGCCCTCCATGGTCGATTGTCTGTTACACTGATTCCACAAGTGCTTTTTCTTTAAGGATGGACGTTCGCCTCCTGCTTTCCCCACTTTTTGTACGCGGAATTCCGCTAGCCCATAACGCCGCTGTTTACGCGTGTCTGGGGAGGGATTGAAGCGGTGCCGACTAAGTTAACTACCAACATCGTGGACAACCCGGAAGAGTCCGACGATCCTTGTCCTATCAGTGTCCTATCATCGGTTACCGCGACTTTTGCTGGTTCCAAGGCCGAGGCTGTTGCTTCCACCTCGAATGCGTCGACTAGTTCTTCGCTGCCCCGAAACCAGCTCGCCATTCAGCCATCATTCTTCTTCGGATCCGTACAGCGGATCTTCAGGGTTCCAGCTTCAGTCGGCCTCTCGTGCAAGGGCTTCGAAGTGCCGTTCTCGACCGACTCTGTCCCTTGGAACGATGCTGCTGTTATGGGCGCGCCTACTGACGAGCAGGATCGAGCGTTCGAGATGAAATGCCCCCCACGCCATCAAATGCGGCGCTCCACTGGTATATCAAGGACCGCGCACGTGCTCGTATGGACCCTGCTGCAATGCAGGATAGCGAGAATAAGAGCAAAGAGTAGGGCCATGGTACACTTGGAGACGCGTGTCCAGGTGGAAGAGGAAACTACGCAGAGCTGGTTGAATGGGTGTGTAAGGCCAGTATTGTGGGTACTGCTTTTATCTCGAGGAAAGTGACTCAGCCACTCCAATGTCTGATAATTCGTACATGAATAAAGTTAGTTCCATGAAGAAGGGGGGTGGATTCAAGGGTAGATCGGTGCACCGTGGGATCATGATTGGTAATGTCACGTGATAAATAGCTTTATAACGGTAGCGAAATTCGACGCAATCTCTTTGCCCTCGACACCAGTCCTCCTTGATGAGCAAAGTGGTATGTGAAGGGTTATTTTATATCCACTCACTGGATTGCTAAGAAAGCCTGGAATAGATTTGATCAAGAGCTTCTCGAACATCCGGTCTCCCTTGCCACATACCCGCCATCGCCCCGTCATCTTGCCACCCTGGGTCATCAACTATGGTAGATGGCCAAGGTTCAGTTACTGAAAAGCAAGCATATCATGGAACTGGGAAGGAACCCATTAAAGGAGGCCAATGTACGCACATGTTTTGCCCAATTGCCTGTACCGACTGCTGACAGGTGTGATGTAGCTCGGGTTACAATCGGCATGCTCCCCGACGTTGCCCTCCTAGAAATATTTGATTTCTATTTGGATGAGTGTTACGGATCTAAAAAGAGGATAGAGGTGTGGCACACGTTGGTGCACGTGTGTCGGGAATGGCGAAACATTGTTTTTGGGTCACCACGTCGCCTGAATGTGCGACTGTGCTCCACAGAGGACACACCAGTGAGGGCAACTCTGGACATCTGGCCTCTCTTGCCCATCGTCGTCTATGTCAATATCGGCGGAGTGTGGGACGGATCGGACGATTGGGACGAGGATAACATCATCGCGGCACTCAAGCACAACGATCGCATATGTGAAATCAATTTCTTCGAATTTCCGAGTTCGCAGTCGGAAAAAGTCTTGCCAGCAATGCAGCAGTCATTCCCTGCACTAACACATCTGGATCTTGATTTCGTAGGTGAAGCAACAGTCCAACATGATTCGTTCCTGGGTGGATACGTACCTCGTCTGCAAACACTCAGGCTGTATTGTTTTCCGTTTCCGGGATTACCAAACCTACTTTTGTCTGCCACTCACCTTGTTCATCTTGATCTTTGGGGAATTCCTCATTCCGGGTATTTTTCACCCGAAGCGATCGTCACTGGCCTCTCTACGTTGAGCGACCTCGAAAGTCTCACCATTGGGTTCGAATCCCCTCCATCTCTCCCTGAGCGGAACGGCCGACGTCCGCCCCCGCAGACACGCGCCATCCTCCCCACCCTCACCAAGTTGCACTTCAGAGGAGCCGATGAATATTTGGAGGACCTCGTGGCCCGGATCGATGCCCCTATACTCGAAAATTTGGAGATAACCTTCTTCCATCAACCGATGTTTGACACTGCACAACTGACGCAGTTCATCAGTCGCACACCAAAGTTCAAGGGACACAATAAAGCACATGTGGACATTTGCGATTGGGACGTCTCAGTCACACTTCTGCAGACATTTAACAGAAGGCTTTGTTTGGGATCTCCATGCGAAGAGTCAGATTTTCCGTCTCTGGCGCAGGTCTGCAGTTCGTTCTTCCCCCAGGCTTTTATTTACGCCGTGGAACACCTCTACATCAAGAGTAGTTTGTCTCTATTGCATTGGCAACTAGATGCTGTCGAGAATAGTCAATGGCTGGACATTTTACGCCCATTTTCCACTGTGAAGTGTCTCTACATATCCCAAGAATTTGCACCACGTATCGCGCCCGCCCTGCAAGAGCTCGTCGGGGAAAGGGTGACTGAAGCATTGCCTGCCCTGCAGACGCTTTTCTTGGGGGGGACAGACCTATCAGGACCTGTCCGGGAAGCCATTGAGGAGTTCGTTGCCGCGCGACAGCTTGCCGGTCACCCAATTGCTGTTTCTAGCTGGGAGAAGGAATATATACCTGAATGACCAATCATTAATCATTGCTGATATGTTTTTGACGTCATCTACTTACCACCCGCCATTCTTCTTCATACTTACCGTTTGGCTTCCGAAATACCAGTCATAGTATCCTCTTAACATCATATCGCTGTGTAGAATAAAAAGCAATAGATTTTGGATTAGATCGATCGAAGTCAGGGCAGAGCACCTCGTAGAATTCCTCTCTTCCCAGACACGGTCTTACTCTCCGCCATAGGCCTGACAGGATCAATCGACTCAGACCTTCCCCGACGTTGAGCAAAAGTTCTCGTGGGCGCAGAAAATGCGGAACTGCAGGACCTCCTGGACCGAGTTACTGTAATGTGGTTCAAGTTATCTCTGACCGCAAGCGCGGTGCTGAAAGTTTTGCTTGCTCGACTCGACGGGTCTCCGTCTTGTGCCAGCGGGTAACGCCGCATCACGGAACGAACTCTAATCTCACTCCGCGAGTCCGGCTTAGCGCCTAGCTCCCGGCGCCTAATAAAGGAGGTCCCAGCGTCCACACCGCCGCTGTCACCGCCTGGGTCATCGTTTAGTGCAACCTTCTCACAGGCGCCGCATATTTTCCCTACTACCATTCCAAGCTTAATGCGATCGAGTGTATTTGCCCATAGTTGTTCATAGTAACTCCGCCCGCTCTGTCCATTGGCTCAACGTTGATCCACGCTCTACATCATCTTACCCGACCATCGTTGGACTCGTATTCGTCCAGTTTCTAGGGCGCTGGTAATGTGTTCTCCGCTTTCTCTCATACCTCGCTGGGTGGAGTGCGTGGTTTTCTGGGATGGGCCCATCAACGATACCTGTACCACCCAACACAATCGGGTACGTCTGCCCTCTTACTCTCACTTTCCGCCCCGATCACGCCGCACCCAACTCTCTCCTATCAGCGAAAATCGCACCCCTCCACCTGCATGCCCCCATTACTGGCTTTCGGTTGCATGCCCTTTCGGTGGGTCCTCCTTATCCACGTCCCCAACTGAGACATTCTCTGCGCCTTCTGACTCGATCGCTCCTCCTCCCAATACTCCACAAGCCAGCCCTATTGCAAGTTCGAGAGGACGATCAGACTTGGTGGCACCCAACGATTCGATACGGTGTGTGCCATGATGTACCCGAGTGTGTCGTCCTCCAGTGCGCCTTCTATTATCTCTTCATCCTCGAGTGTCGAAATCCCTTCTAGTGGTCTGTCGAAACCGTTCATCGGCCATCACTCTTCCCTTCTGCGCCAGTGCTCGTGCGTCACCCGTCTCTAACCAGAGTGTCTTCGGTCGTTGAGACCGTCTCAGTCACGTCGAGTCTACCAAGATCGATTACCCGTTACACCGATTCGCCCAATGCGTTTTCTCTAAGGATAGATGTTTCGCCTCCTGCTTACCTACCTTTTGTACGCAGAATTTAGCCCACCCTCAGAGCCCATGACACCACTGTCACGCGGGTCTGGAGAGGTAATTGAAGTTATGTCGACTAAGTTAACTATCGTGGACAGCCCTAAGGAGTCCGACGACCCCGTCCTATCATCAGTTACCGCGACTTCTACCGGTTCCAAGGCCAAGGCTGTTGCTTCCACCTCAAATACGTCGCCTAATTCTTCGCTGCCACGAAACCAGCTCGCCATTCAGCTATTATCTAACTTCGGATTCGTACAGAGGATCTTCAAGGTGCCGTCTTCGGTCGACCTCTCGTACAAGGGCTTCAAAGTGTCATTCTCGACCGACTATGTCCCTTGGAACGGTGCCTCTGTGTTGGAGCTGCATGTAGAGGCGGAAAAGGAAGCCATGCAGAGGCAACAGAGCTGGGTTAGACGTTTCGGTATTATCGGTAAGGCTGCAGGCGCGCTCAGTTTTGTGGATACTACTTTTAACTCAAGCATGTAAATGGAAGAGGAGCAGCCACTGTTGTATGTCTGACAGTTCGTACGTGAATAAGTGTAGGTTATAAAATAAAAAACAATTTGGTGTACAGTGGACTCCCGATGGGCCAGATCACGAGCCCAAGGGGTGGGTAATGTCACGTGTAGGGCGTATATAACGGAATGCGTCCCTGTTGATAAATTTTCATTGATGAGCTCAGAGTGGTATGTCAAGGGAAATTCATTCTCCGGATTACTGCCGTTTTCAAAATCGTGCGGAATTGCTTTTTTTTTTTTGATCCACCAAAAGCGCCCAGTGTGGGTCCATGGACTGGTCATGTGACAGTATTTGTCAGTGATGTTGATCAGGAGCACGCGGCGGAGCAGCGGCCCGGGAGGCCGGTGGCGTGGTGCGCGCGCGAGTCCGCTGGCACTCAGCCATGCTCCTTCCCCTACGACCACGCGCGCCCCCTCTGACAGCACAACACACCACCAAACTTTGCAAGAATGTCGAGCAAGAGTTGTACGAGCCAGCACCAGCAAATCAAGAGTGCAGCCACCGTGCTTACCCCTCAATAAGCCCCCAAAAGGCTTAGGACCACTCTGACCCGCCCAGCATGCCCGGGCACCTCGGACAGTGAACAAAGCATGCCCCCAATGGGGTTTAGTGCTGCCATGTTGACCCCACAACACAAGACGATGCCGGATGTCAAGCATCAAGATACCAGGCCCAGGAGCGAGTGCATTAGAGCACGCGCGAAGATCAGACAACGCAGACCCCATTGGCCAACGCAGAGCAACCCCAAAAGCACAGGAATGCAGGGTAGGATATGTAGCATGCACATACCAAGTAAAATAGTATATTGGTTTGTATGTAGATAGTGTTACACCAGAATTCGAGCAAGGGCCATGTCCCTCATATTCTCCCCATTTCCGCGCGCTTCCCTCTCATTCTCCTTAGTTTCTCTTTCATTTTGTCTCTTCGTCATGCCCTGTCTTAAGCCAAACCATTGGCTTCTGTGCGAGCTCCAAACCCTCGATTCTCGCCCCCAACACGTTGCTAGCCCATGTGGCTGAATGCGTCCCGATTAGGAAGGAGCAGCACGGAGGGAGTTAACATTGCTGACCAATTACTGTCACATGACCAGTCCATGAACCCACGCTGGGCGCTTTTGACGGATAAAAAAAAAAAAGCAATTCCGCACGATTTTGAAAACGGCAGTAATGTAACTAAGAAAGCCTCGAATAGCTTTGATCAAGAGCGTCCCGAATTTCCAGTCCCCCTAGCACACCGCGCCATCGTCCGACCACCATCTCCTTTGCCACCCTGGGCCATTGATTATGATAGAAGTTGAAGGTTCATTGACCGAAAAGCAAGTACATTCCAGGACTGGGAAGGAATGTAATATAGGAGGCCGATGTACGTACATCGTTTGCATAATACCATGTACCGACTGCTGATTGTTGCAATGTAGCTCGGGTGACAGTCGACACGCTCCCCGACGTTGCCCTCCTAGAAATATTTGACTTCTATGTGGATGAAGAAAGGGTAGACGCATGGCACATGCTAGTGCACGTGTGTCGAAAATGGCGTAATGTCGTTTTTGGGTCACCACGTCGTCTGGACCTGCGACTTCACTGCATAGCCAGCACACCAGTGAGAGAGACACTGGACGTCTGGCCACTGTTGTATGGGGACGTGGCCACGAAAAGTGGGGCGTGGATAACATCGTTGACGTACTCGAACACAACGATCGTATATGTATAATCGGTCTCTGGCAAGTTCCAAGGACGCAATTGGAAAAAATCTTGGCCGAAATGCAGCAGCCATTTCCGGCGCTGACACTTCTAGAGCTTCGGCTCAGAGGTGAAACGGCGCCGATCGTTCCTGCTTCGTTCTTGGGTGGATCTGTACCACGCCTGCAAAAACTCTTCCTGGATTGCATTCCATTTCCGGGACTACCAAAACTACTTTTGTCTGCCACTCAACTTGTTGATCTTAAACTTTGGAGAATTCCTCATTCCGGATACGTTTCACCGGAGGCAATGGTCAGTTGCCTCTCCGTGTTGACCAGGCTCGAAAGTCTCCTCATTAAATTCGAATCCCCTCTATCTCGCCCTGACCGGAAAAGCCGACGTTTACCTCCGCCGACACGCACACTCCTCCCCATTCTCACTGAGTTGTGGTTCAACGGGGTCGAAGAATATTTGGAGGACTTCGTGGCCCGGATCGATACCCCTCTACTCGAAAACTTGGCGTTGACCCTCTTCCATCAACTGATATTCGACTCTCCACGACTCACACAGTTTATCAGTCGCACACCAAAGTTCAAGACACACAATGAAGCACGTGTATTCTTTTCCGATTCGGACGTTTCGGTCTCATTTCCACAGACATTTGAAGGAACGCTCGAGTTGGCAATCTCATGCAGTCAGTCAGATTGGCAGCTTTCGTCTCTGGAACAGATCTGCAGCTCGTCTTTACCTCAGGCTCTCATTCCCCCAGTAGAACACCTCTACATTCTAGAAGATGGTGTTCTGCAACTGCGGTGGCAAGACGACATTGAGATCAACCAATGGCTGGAACTTTTCCGCCCATTTACCGGTGTGAAGGGTCTCTACGTATCCCCGGAATTTGCGCCGCGCATCGCGCCCGCCCTACGAGTACTCGTCGGGGAAAGAGTGGCAGAAGTGTTACCTGCCTTACAGACTCTTTTCTTAGAGGAGACACTCCCACCGGGACCTGTCCAGGAAGCCATTGAACAGTTCGTCGCCGCGCGACAGCTTGCCAGCCACCCCATAACCATTTCTTTCTGGGAAAGAGAAGAAGACGAGTGGTTTGAGGCCGACGATTAATCGGCGCCCTTTCTTTCCCATTTATGTTTGGTGTCATCCACTTACCAGGTGCCATCCTTCTTACTGTAACATTCATCGAATATTCATCGTTTGGCACCTCGGGCCTCAGACTCCAATTACGGTATTCTCTTAACATCACGATGATCAGATTCATTTGTATGATATCATTGTATATTGTAGGATAGCGATCAATAGCAAGTCTCTGAAGTCACGTGTAGCAAGCACAGTTTTCCTCCCCGTGCCACAGATCTACCAAAGATCAAATGAATTTCTTTCAGGCCACACTGACACTGTTTCGATACGGGATTTCGACGTCGGCATAGCTCGCTATGTCTGTAGAATGCACACCAGCGCGCTTTTCTCGTTAAAAGAAACGTCCTAAAATGGGACTTATGGGAGAGGTGCGTGATCAACGTCTCGGTTTTTACGTGGGAAGCCGACACACAATCAGCAGAGGCGGAAAGGAGCCATAAGGGTGAAATTGGGGCGCAAATTGGGGAGAGAAACACCGCGACCTATATATCTCGAATCCTCTGATACAAGGACTGCGCGATATTGTGGGTGAGCTGCGGGCTCCGAATCTTCCATCTGGGTCCATACCTTCCGCACCCGTTAACCGAACAGGTCTGCCAGCACGAACGGCATCCTGAGCGTACTCACGATCTACGCGTGGCCCATCATCTCTGCACCTGGCACAACTTGCTCGCCGCCACCAGGGATCATGGAGTCGTGGAGGGTACATGCGCAGTGTGCAGCACGCGCGAACCGGAGGAGAATGGAGTCTTTGGGTGATTCCACTCGATGAAAACTTGGTCCGCCGCTGCGAGAATCTCCGGGGAGCCACCCTGCAAGAAAGAAAAGGTTCAAAAGGGAAAGGGACCCTGTTTTGTTCTGAAGGAGAGGAGGTAAACAGGGAGAGAGTACACCAACCAACGGGATTGGGTCTTTTTTTTTTTGAATCCGAATTTGTATTACGCGCCGCAACTCAGCACAGAGGCGGTCACGTGTGTAAAGGCGTATTATGAATCTGAGATAGAGGGACCCTTACTTGAGGGTACGTGCGCGTGTAGCTTGGAGAAGAACGGGGATTCCAGTGGATGAGGACTTGGTGCGCCGCCCGGGCCCGGATGTGCCATCCTGCAAGAAAATACTCTTTATTTTTCTTGGTTCTAAGGTCGAAACCCATCAATAGGAGAATCGCTGTGATGGTGTACAAGAGATATAGGGAGGCTAGCTCCGGTTGTTCACAAAGACAAAGGGCGAAGCCACGTGAGCCGCAGCGGTGGCTTATCACAAGGAATCGACCGACTTACTACGCATATTCTCCTCGCCCCCAACCTGAGTCCTCATCGACCTCATCGATGAGCTCGCGGTATGTCATGTTATTCGATATTCACTTACTGGATTACTGAAATAAATAAGAAAGCCTGGAATAGCTTTAATCAGGAGCGTCTCGAACATCCGGTCTTCCTTGCGGCATACCCCGCCATCGCCCCGCCATTCCCTTTCTACCCTGGGTCCTCAACTATGATAGATGGCCAAGGTTTATTGACCGAAATGCAAGCTCACCACGGGACTGGGAGGGAATCTATCAAAGGAAGCCAATGTAGTACGCACATGTTTTGCACAATTGCCTCCACCGCCTGTTGACTAACGTTGACTCGTCCGACGTAGCCCGGGTGACCATCAACATACTCCCCGAAGATGCCCTCCTAGAGATATTTGATTTCTATGTGGATGAAACACGGACAGCGTGGCACACGCTGGTGCACGTGTGTCGAAAATGGCGAAACATTGTTTTTGGGTCACCACGTCGCCTGAATTTGCGACTTTTCATCACAGAGAGGACACAAATGAGGAAGACTCTGGACATCTGGCCACTCTTGCCCATCGTCGTATATGTCTTTATTGGCGAAGAGTGGGACGAATCGAACGGATCGGTAAAATTGGACGATTGGGGCGAGGATAACGTCATTGCGGCACTCGAGCACAACGATCGCATATGCGAAATCGAATTCTATGAATTTCCGAGTTCGCAATCGGAAAAAGTCTTGCTTGCAATGCAGCGGCCATTCCCGGCGCTGACACGTCTGGAACTTGAATTCATAGGTAGAACAGCAGTCCAACCTGATTCATTCTTGGGTGGATCTGCACCGCGTCTGCAATATCTCAAGTTGGGATTTATTCCATTTCCGGGAATACCGAACCTACTTTTGTCTGCCACTCATCTTGTTCATCTTGATCTTTGGGAAATTCCTCATTCCGGGTACTTTTCTCCCGATGTCTTGGTCGCCTGCCTCTCTGTGCTGACCAGCCTCGAAAGACTTACCATTGGGTTCGAATCCCCTCAATCTCGCCCTAATCGACGTCTGCTCCCGCAGACACGCACCATCCTCCCCATCCTTACCGTGTTGATCTTCTATGGAGACGATGGATATTTGGAGGACCTCGTGGCCCGGATCGATACCCCTCTACTCGACGACTAGACAGTAACCTTCTTTCATCGGCTGATACTCGACACTCCACAACTCACGCGCTTCATCAGCCACATACCAAAGTTTAAGGGACACGAAGAAGCACGTGTGGACATCACCAAATCGCGCGCTTCAGTCTCACTTAACAGAAGTCTTCGTTTGGGGATCTCATACAGCGACTCAGATCTGCAGCTTTCGTCTCTGGTGCAGGTCTGCGACTCGCTCTTCCCTCGGGCTCTCATTCACACGGTGGAATACCTCTACATCGAGAGTAGTTGGTCGGAATCTGATCAGCGACAAGACATCGCCGAGAGCGACCATTGGCTGGACCTTTTACGCCCATTCTCCACTGTGAAGTATCTCTACATATCATGGGATTTTACGCCGGGTATCACGCCCGCCCTGCAAGAGCTCGTTGGGACCAGAGCGACAGAAGTGTTGCCTGCCCTGCAGACACTTTTCTTGGAGGAGGCAGACCTATCAGGACCTGTCTGGGAAGCCATTGGGCAGTTCGTTGCCGCGCGACAGATTGCCGGTCACCCAATTGCTGTTTCTAGCTGGAAAAATTAAAAGCCTTTTTGAATGATTGATCTACTTTCCATCCAATTTATGTTTGGTGTCATCTACTTATCATATATCACACGCCATTCTTCTTTCAAACTCATTGTTTGGCACTCGAGACACCATTCACAGTACTCTCTTAACATCACGATTATCAGACTCATTTGTATTATATCATTGCGTAGAATAGAGTCCAATAGATTTTCGACCAAGTCCGCGAAGTCACATACCAGCGACGCAGCACTTGCACTGCGCAGAAGTCTTCTGTTCTCAGACAGTCTTCCTCTTGCCACGGGGCTAGTAGGATCAATCGATATTCTTTGAAGCACACTGACAAGATTTTGTCATCGGAATCGCCCACGATGTTTGTGGAATGTATACCTGAAACGGCAGGAGAGGTACGCGCACCCTTGTTCCAGGTTGTTTTCGGTCTTCGTCCCGAACACCCCGCTGCAGCAACATCCGTGACATGACAAGGTTCTATTGGCACATAAGGGATTACTAGATTACTGGTCACATGCGGATGACGATTGACGAACTGAGGACCTCCAGACGCGATCACATACTGTAACAAGATGTCATTCATCCAGTCCAAGCCTAGTATACATGAGCGACCTCACGTTCCTGACGGAACGTGTGGTATTGTCGAGCGCAAAGGAGACGCCAGGGTAGCGAGGATAGTCATCATTTGTGGAGGGAAGGCAAGCTCGAAATGATCCCGGAGTTGGAGATTATGATGGGGTTGACCGAGCCTTATCTACCGATGCCAAGAGGGCGAAACCATGGAATTGTAGATGGGGGAAAGGGAGGGAACGCGGAGACACAGCGGCAAAGGCGCATTGGGGCCTTAAGCTTAAGCTCCGTGTGCTCCCGCCAGCGAGCGTCGGTTTGTGTTTGTCGATATCGATGGGGAATTGTCGTCATCGTCATCATCAGCTGTCACTCCGCCGATCGTGGTCGCTGCTTCTCTACAACGTACATAACGATAACGTCAGCTGCGGGCTCCGAATCTGGCTCGGCGTGCATACTCCACATCTGTTACAGTAACCAGGGACCGTTGAGGGTGCACGTGTGGCATGGTGTAAGGGAGGCTAGTTCCGGTTGTTCAAATTCAAAGACAAAGGGCAAAGCCACGTGAGCCGCCGCGGTGGCTTTATCTCACACGGCGGGCAGGAGCGGATAAGCAGAGTCCGCTTATATCTCGATTAATGTCCAATAAGTAGACTAATGAGTTAAGTCAACATATTAGTCAGAACATTTTAAATAACAATAGTCTGCTAATTGTTGGGTAAACTATTTAGCCGGTGGATAAACCATTTATCCGGCGGTTAAATCATTTACCTGTTGGCTAAATTATTTACCCAACAATTAACAGACTATTGTTATTTAAAATGTTCTGACTAATATGTTGACTTAACTCATTAGTCTACTTATTGGACATTAATTGAGATATAAGCAGACTCTGCTTATCCTCTCCTGCCTGCCAGTGTCAAGGAATCGACCGACTTCATCAGCAAAATGTAAATCACACTTGATTGGTACTTGATGTGACTTGATGTCCATCAAGGCAGAATCAAGACGAGGACTTGGCTTATTTCACTTGATTTTGTCTTGACTCGAGGGTGACTTGAAATGTACTTAGCCACCACGAAAATGTACTTAGCTGCTGCCTTAGCCCTGTCTTGACTGACAATTTCAGGCACTATTTTGGCTTGATCTCATTTCTTTTAATTTATATATTATATAATAATAAACTCATAATTGATCACAAAATATTAATTATAAATCATAATATATTTATATTCTATTTATAATACAAATATATCTAATCTAAACTATCTAATCTGATCAACAACAATACCATGTAATCTAATCAAACAACATTATTGTCTAATCAGACCGAAGCATCACTGATGCAGGAGCAGGGGCACTTACTCACAATGGAAGGGCGCATGAAGAGGCCAGGACGCGCATACAGAGGCCAGGACATGCCTACAGAGGCCAGGACACACATAAAAAGGCCGGGACGCATGTAAAAGGGCCAGGACACACGTACAGAGGCTGGGACACGCATACAGAGGCAGGGACGCACATATAGAGGCCAGGATGTGTGTACAGAGGCAGGGATGTGCGTACAGAGGCTGCGACGCACGTACAGAGGCAGGGACGCATGTACAGATGCTAGGACAAGCGTGCAAAGGCTGGGGTGCACGTGCAAAGGCCGGGACATGTGTGCAAAGGCCGTGACGCACATGCAGAGGCCGGGACACGCATGCAGAGGCCAGGGTGTGTGTGCATGGCAGGGGGGGTTGCGAGTACATAGGCAGAGGGCACGCACAAATGCTGGTGTGTGTGTGCAGAGGCAGGGGCATGCAAGCAGAGGCAGGGGTCGTGCGTGCAGAGGCAGGGGTCATGTGTGCAGAGGCAGGGGTCGTGCATGCAGAGGCAAGGGTGGGGGAGGAGCACTGACAAAAAAAAAAAAACAGAAAATAAACACATAAAACAAGAGAGGAATGCACTTACTCATGGGGCACGGGGGATGCGTGGACATAGGCAGGGGCACTGATGCCAGAGCATTCGAAAAAGAAGCAAAGAAAATGTCATGAAGAATCCAGTAGGACATGCAGGGAAACTTACATTGGCATGGGGGGCACTGGGTTCACATTGAGGCAGGCAGGAACTGTTGAATAATGTTGAACTTGAAAGCTTGTTTGAATGTGGGAAGTTGAACATGGGAAGTCGAACACTAGTCAAACATGGAATGTTGAACTTGGGTCACATGATTTCGGCATGTACTGCACTGCGAGACACTTTTCAACTTGTCGACACACAACACACACAATGCACGCACGATGTATACAAACACAAAGGTGTGCTTTCTTCTTTTTTTCTCTTTCCCTTTTTTTGCTGACACTTTCCCATGATGCCACAGCACCTGTGGGCTTGGTATGTGGTGACAACCACCGCTAGGAAGACCGGCATCATTGTTATGGCAAATGCACGCAGAGTGGCAAACACAAGTCTCACGACTGTGCCCCTCTGTCTGCGCCTGTGCCTGTGTCAGCACCCCTACCTCTTGTGTTTGCACGTGCCCCTGCACACACCCTTGCATCTGTGCGAGCTGCTGCGTCTGTGCGAGACCCTATGTCTGTGCGAGCCCCTATGTCTGTGCGAGCCCCTATGTCTGTGCGAGCCCCTATGTCTGTGCGAGCCCCATGAGCCCCTGTGTCTGCATGCCCCCCAAGCACCGCTGTCTTCACACATGCACCCCTGCCTTCGTGCGCCCCCACCTCCGCATGCTTGGCCTGCCTTTGCATGCACACCCCTGCTTCTGCACACCGGTTTTCGTTTGCATGTACCTGATACTCCCATATAGTGTGTAATTGATTAGATTAGATATATTGTTAGAATTTAAATATATTGTAATTTAATTAGTATTTGTAATTTAATTATAAATTTATTATTATATAATATATTCATTATGTCATCAAATATTTATTTTATTTTGGAGTTGTTTTTTAATTGTCAAAATTTCACTTGGAGCTGATGATATAATCATGTTATTTCCTTAAATGGATGTGTTAGTGGCATTGCCAGCTAGTTTGCCTGAGTTTACCCAAATGCCAGTTGTCATTGCCCATTGACCTCAAATTTCCAAGGCAAAATCAAGACAGGACCAATGCCTTGACTCCCTTGGTTGACTTGATAGCAGTCAAGGAGCCATTAAGACTAATCAAGTAGCCCAAGACAGATTTACATTTTGCTGATGTTATGTGTATTCTCTTCGCCCTCAACCTGAGTACTGAGTCCTCATCGGCTCATCGATGAGCTCACAGTGGTATGTCATATTATTCAATATTCACATACTGGATTACTGAAATAAATAAGAAAGCCTGGAATAGCTTTGATCAAGAGTGTCTCGAACATCTGGTCCCCTTGACGCATATCCCACCATCGCCCTGTCATTCCCTTTCTACCCTGGGTCTTTGCCTGGGTCCTCAAAGGCCTCAACTATGATAGATGGCCAAGGTTTATTGATTGAAAAGCAAGCTCACTACAGGACTGGGAAGGAATCTATCAAAGGAAGCCAATGTATGCACATGTTTTGCACAATTGCCTCCACTGCCTGTTAAACGTTGACTGGTCCGATGTAGCCCGAGTCACCATCAACATACTCCCCGAAGATGCCCTCCTAGAAATATTTGATTTCTATGTGGATGGAACACGGATAGCATGGCATGCACTGGTGCACATGTGTTAAAAATGGCAAAACATTGTTTTTGGGTCACCTTGTCACCTGAATTTGTGACTTTGCACCACAGAGAGGTCACCAGTGAGGGAGAGTCTGGACATCTGGCCACTCTTGCCCATTGTTGTAGATGTCTTTATCGGTGAAGTGTGGGACAAATCGAATGGACCGGTTGAACTGGTCGATTGGGGCAAGGATAACATCATTGCAGCACTCGAGCACAACGATTGCATATGTCAAATCGAATTCTCCGAATTTCCAAGTTCGCAATCGGAAAAAGTCTTGCTGGCAATGCACCGGCCGTTCCCGGCACTGACACTTCTGGAACTTGAATTTGTAGATGAAACACCAGTCCAATCAGATTTGTTCTTGGGTGGATTTGCACCGCATCTGCAAACACTCAGGCTGAAATATTTTCCATTTCCGAGAATATCAAAACTACTTCTATCTGCCACTCACCTTGTTCGCCTTGAACTTTGGGAAATTCCTCATTCCGGGTACTTTTCACCCGATGTCTTGGTCACCTGCCTCTCCATGTTGACCAGCCTCGAATGTCTCGAAATTGGTTTTGAATCCCCTCAATCTCACCTTAACCGTCGTCTGCCCCCACAGACATGCACGATCCTCCCCATCCTTACTAGGTTGTCCTTCAATGGAAACCATGGATATTTGGAGGACCTCGTGGGCCAGATCGATGCCCCTCTACTCGACCACTTGGGAATAACCATTTTTCACATCAGGGAAACTACATGCACTTTAGCTTTGGGGTTAAGGACTTTGACTTGGGGTTTAGGTACTTTCTGCACTTTTCAGTACTTCTGCTTTTGATTCCAAGGACTTTGGCTTTTTTATATCTGACTTTGGCTTATGCATGAGGACTTTAAATGATTGCAGGAGTCTTTAGAGAGTTCTGGCAGTTTTGGGACTTATAGTACTTCATGGGCTCTCCCGCTCGGGTTCTGAATGCTCAAACAGGGTTTTATCTGTGTGGGACTCCGGGTATTGACCGGTTGGGGTTCCCTCACAGGTACTGCTCAAGGTTTAAATCTATAGTATTAGGTATTGTAACTAACTACAACAACTAATTCTAAAGTCTGTACATTCATTCTACAACCATAAGCATGCACTGTGCGTTGAACCATCGAATGCGCGTGTGCGTTGAATGTCAAATGTCGAACCCTTGAATATGGCCTGTGGGTGTGCACTAAACTCGAACATGCAGGCATTGAATGTTGAACCCTCGACTCCATGGGTGTTGAATGTTGAACCCTCAAACACATGGGTGTTGAGCCTCGAATGCATGGGTGTGAAACCTTGATGTGCATGTCTTGAAGCTTGAAGCTTGATAGCTTGATCCCTCGAATGCACATGTTGAACCCTCGACACATGCATATTGAACCCCCGAATATGCGTGTTGAACCCTCGAAGGTGTGCATCGAGGATGCACGAGGCGTCCGGTGCGCGGTGTGTGTCAATGCACGAGGCGTCTTGCATGCATGTGCATGTGTCGAGGGGGCACATTGACACGTCAAACACAACTTGTCCTTTGTACAGCCTGTGCAGGTAAGTGTTTTGCGTGCACATATGCATAGAGGGTGCACGAGGCATCCTGCATGTGTGTGTGCATCAGCTGCGCGTCGTCGAGGATTCTCGAGGTGTTCAAATTACTGGGAAAAGGAGAAATGTCTATGTCAATATGCCACTAACTGCCACAGAGGTGGAACAACATGGAGAACCTATTATATGCTATGCGAGGAACAAGGTGAACACAACCAGTGAGTGGCAACAAGAATTTTGTATTGCATTGGGCGTGAGCATTGTGGGCGTGGAGGGCATGGGTGTGGGCGTCGACAGTGGGGACATGCATGTGAGTCATGAGAGCAGTGTCGAGGGCATAAACCGTCAGCAAAGATGAAATGTTCGTCGGTGGAGATTACATACCTGAGGTGCATTCACAGCTGTGCGGGTGAGGGTGTAAACAAAGGCACAGGCAAACCCGGCAAAGACATTGGCATGGACAATGAAAGTCCCTCCGACCCGTGTTTGAGACGAGGGATGGGGTGGCAATGAGGCGTCCTTCATGGGTGTCGAGGGTGTCAGTTGTTTGGGGCAAGGAAGAGGGAGAGGGAGACTCACTCCGGCATGTGCTGTCTTATCAGTGAACCACATAGCTGGCAGCAAGTGCAGTAACTGTGCGGTATTGTCCGTATTGTCACTGGAAACGTGAAACGTGATATATATGGCCAACTACACGGAAAATTTGGATGTGGTTTTCAACAGTCATGTGATGTAAATGTTGATGCGACGCCAACTCGAACACACCAACTGTTTAGTTACCTTTCCAACCTTTTGCAACTGGGATGTATGCGTTCACATCCTAGCAGATGCCTCACTACCCACTACCCGAGCTGGATTATGATTAGATATGAGTTAGTCTTTCCTTGCTTTATCTCTTGAGCTGACGTCACTCATTAGAATGGATAACAGAGGATTCAGCAAAAAAAATTGACCCGACTTGGTATCTCCGGTGAGGTGCTAATTTGGTTTTCCCATTGACTTTGCGCTCGATGCTGACAGTCCTATCCGCAGCCCAGTACACACAGTGGCCAAGCGACTCAGTGTCAAACCCGATCCAATGTCCCTCATTCACAATCACAGCAGAGTGACATGCCGGTGACATCAAAGCTAGCTCAGAAAGGCCTACACAGAATGGTTTGATTAATTCTACAGAGTCATGTGCTGCAGCCTGCCATCTGCTTTCCCACTGACCCCACTGCCTCTGTAGCACGAAATCTGGCCTGCATCAAGAGGTCAGGGCATGACCCCACGCCCTCTCCACAATGGTGAGGACCCAGGAGGATGGTGGGAAGGCGATGGGAAGCCCGTGCAACAGGGCACAAGGTATGTGGCTGCCACCTACCTTCCTACTAACCCCACTGCCCTGCTAGCATGAAATCTGGCTTCCAACACGAATGAGAATCCAGGACCCGATCCAACACCCTCTCCACAATGAAAAGAACTTCGGAGAATGTCAGGGAGGTGACGGGAGGGCTGTGTAGCGGGGCACAAGGTATGCAGCTTCCACCACCCGCTCTCTTACCAACCCTCTGCCTCCCTAGCACAAAATCTGGCCCTCAATGTGAACAAGAAGCCAGGACCTCGGAGGATGATGGGGAGGATGTCATCGGAACATCGGCCGGGAATGCATCAATCTTAGCAAGGAGAAAGGTGAGCATAAATTGTGCTGCTTTGTCAGAGACTCAGAAGGCAACAAAATAGCGTCGGCCACGTTGAGTGGCCACTGGGACTGGCCCCCACACATCGGTATGAACCTCATCACTGAAACACTTGGTTTCACTAATCTAGAGCTTGGGGACAGGTTGCCGAGTGACATGATTGTATGTGCCTTGCAATGCTCATCCCACGAGTTTGGGTCGAGAACAATTCTGGTGACAAGACCACCCTCAACAAGCTTGTGCATGCTTGCAGGTGCGATATGCGCCATGAACCAATGCAACTCTGTGACACTGACCACCCAGCCCCCTTCCCCCCTTGTGTGACATGTGGTACAGCCCATGCACCATCCACAGTCTGCACGATGAGTGTGAGACGTTTGCCGCTATGTGACTTGATCTCAAAGTCACTGCTGCCAATTGCAATGTGGTGGCCGAGGGTGTCAAGTGCCCTGAGCAACATGTACCCAACCAACGGCACATGCAGAACGTTCTCAAGGGTAAGATCTGACTGGTCACCTCTGTTCGGCATACTGACAACCATGCTCCTAGAGCCCACGAGCGGGAATTGCTCACATGCAAGAAGAGCAGCAGCTCAAGCATGCGACTGGTGAAGAAGTTGTCACAATAGCCTGAGGAGGACATGGGGTTGGGGTGTGTGTGTATGCATGGGAGATACAGAGGCAACTTGCACTTTATAATAAGGTAGTTAGTGTTAGTTACAGCTATACATCGCCACCCCGGGCCCCCCAGCCCCCAAAAATAAAATTTGTGAACACTAATTCATCGCTAAACATGGCTTTTTGTGAGAGCTTATAGTACTTTATCAGAACTGTCACCGCTGCTTACGCGACGATAACGAGTAGACTCGGGGTGATAGTGACAAGGCTCTTAGCGGCCGCCTTCTGGCTAGGAGTGGGGAATAGATGCTATTGCCGTCGTAAGACGGACAGGAGACTCAACTTAGCAACCTAGAGTCACTAGAGAGTCGTACTTATACTACTACAGGGTACAGGGTACAGGGTACGGGGCACAGGGCACGGGGCATGAGGATACGGGGCTGCGAGTCACGTACATAGGGGCTGAGTCACAAGGCGACTCATGTAGTCCATCCACATCAGGTGAGGCGTATACGAATAGTACTAGTCCGATCTTACCGCTACTCCGGGTCATCCAACTCCATCGGGTCGTCCGCATGGCTGATATCCCCGTCGATCGAGGGGGGGAAGTCCCAGGGTCGAGGGGACGGTAACATCACCCTCCGGTTAGATGCGAGCGCGACCACGCGTCGCGTAGCGGATGATCCCCGCCCCGTGACGTTGGTCGTGGCGGTCGGCATCGTTGCCGGCAAGGTGGGCAAGGGTTTCTCCGGCGTTGGCGGCGCGGAGGCGGCGGCGGCAGTTGGCGAGGACGTTGCGGGTTTCGGCCTCTTCAGCGTCGAGGGCGCGGAGGCGGGAGGCGATGTTAGTGAGCTCGACGTCGACGTGGTGGTAGCGGCAGATCTCCGTGTAGAGACCCCAGTCCTGGGTCGTATCCTGGACCTCCAATGCGAAGGCATCGAAGATTTCGGAGTCTCCGTCGATGGCACGGAGTAGCCACTTGGGTACCGGCGGATTGGCGACACCGACGTTGGAGTTGGGCTGGGCGTAGACCTCTGTAGTAAAGACAGGGTCGTCAGGGCCTCCCAGGGTACCAGCGGCGCGGGGAACGGGGCCGTCGAGAAGCTGGATGTAGGGGGCGATGCGGCGGTCGTTGCTACCGCCTTGGAGGGGGATGGAGAAGTAATGGAGCTGGCCGTTATTCTCGACAAAGCCGGCAGGGGGTTCAGACTGAATACCCTGCGGAGTGTCCGCCCTTGCGGGCTGGCTGGCCAGGCGGCGGATGGTGAGGTCGGCGAGGCGGAGGGATTCGGTCTTGGCTTCGCAGTCGAGCTGGAGGGCCCTGGCGCCGAGGGCGAGGATGTCGCGTTGATCCCGGCTCTGCTCCAGTTCCGCGGCTTGCTCTTCGGCCGTAAACCTAACGGCTTCCATCCGGTCCTCGGTGCGCTTGGCGGTGATGATGAGACCGCGGACCATGCGGAGGAGAACTGGAGCCGTGAGGGCGTCGGCTTGTCCTTCGACGATAGCGCTAACGGCTCGGGGTGATAGGGGTATGGCTGGCTGCGTAGCGCCGACGGCGAGGTCCACTGCAAGCACCCGTGCTGAGTTAGTGGGCGCGGGGTCCTCAACAAGAGGAAGGGCTCCATTGGGACTGGTCGTCTGGTAGGGGGTTCCTGGGGCGGGTATGAAGAGGGCCTCGGTGGAGGCATAGGAGTCGGTGGGCGAGGCGGGGGCGTAGTTGGCATCTTCGACGGGGGAGAGATGGATGGTTTGGTGGGACATAGTAGTTCGGAGTGTGGGGAGAGGATGCTACTTCGAGTCCTCAGACCCGTCCTTTTATGCGGTTGCTCGAGCGGGCGTCTTTGGTGGTATTCTTCGATTAATGCAGGGGCGTGTACTTGGGGGGCCGGTTCCCATGTGTTGTCTGCGTCTGGGTATCCCTTCCATTTGAGGAGATATTGCAGGGTCTTCCGCTTTCCGTGGAGACGGTGATTAACGATGGCCTCGACTTCGTACTCGTGTTCACCCTCGATCAGTTCGGGGGGTGGTTTGATGTAGTTGGGGCCGTGTTGTGGGGTCTCGCGATAAGGGGTGAGGAGGCTGGCGTGGAACACGTTGTGGATGTTCCAGGCGTTGGGTAGTTGGAGCTGATACGCCACCGGTGACACCTGTTTGCTGATGCGGAAAGGTCCGTGTCGTTTGGGGGCTAGTTTGGGGGTCTGGTAGGGTAGTCGGAGGTTCTTTGCCTCGAGCCAGACTTCTTGGCCCACGTTGAACTGGGGTGGTGGCGTTTGATGGGCGGTGCGGTTGATAGCTTCGATCGCTTGTGCACGCCTTTCGAGTGCGGTCTGCTTCCTGTCTTCCACGTGTTGGTTCAATGATAGAGGGGGGTCTGTAGGGTGTAGGCGAGGCATGTAGCCGAGGAGTGCTTCTGATGGGGCGGTGTTGATGGTGGCGTTTTTGTGATTGTTGTGCACGGTGGTGGCTATTCCCAGCCAATCGCTCCAATCAGTCTGGGCGCTGTTGGTGGTTAGGCGGAGGTATTGCTCTATCCACTGATTTGTTCGTTCCGATAGTCCGTCTGTTTGGGGGTGGAATGCTGAGGACACGTTTTGTTTGATCCCCAGTTGTTGGGCGAGTGCCCTTGCGAAGAAGGATGTAAATCGGGGGTCTCTGTCGGATATGACTTTATCGGGTAGGCCGAACCATCGGTAGACATTGTCGTAGTATAGTTTGGCCACCTCTTGTCCGGTGATGGTTGTCTTACAGGGGAGGAATACGGCCGCTCTCGTGCATCCGTGGTCTACTATCGTGAGGATGGCGTCATACCCCTTGCTGGTCGGGAGTTGGGTGATCAGGTCCATCGCTACGATCTGGAACGGGAGTGCGTTGGTCGGTGTGGGGATGCGGTAAAGAGGGACCTTCGCTCGTTTTGTGAGATTCTTGCCTTGTTGGCATTTGGCGCACCCTCTTACGTATTGCGCGATCCATTCATTCATATCTGGCCACCAGAAGTATCGGCGGATGGTTGTGATGGTGGGGTCTCGTCCTGGGTGTCCTCTGATTTCCAGGTCGTGGAACCGGTGGAGGATTTCCTTTTTCAGGGCGTCGTCTGGTGGGACGGCGATTCTACCTTGTACGCGCCAGTGCTTCAGGTTGTTGTCATTGTGCGAGTGGGTCATGGTTGCTTTGTGGCGTTTGATCCATCCTGCGATCTCGGCGGGGTACTTTCGTTGCATTGTCCCTATCCGTCGCTCTAGTTCCCACCACTCGTCTTTGGGTTCTTCGGTGGTGGACAGTCTGATAAAGGCGTCTGGGTGGAGGAGGGTTAGATCCTGGTTGTCTGTTTCGCCCTTATCCACTCCTGGGGGTCGGGATAGGAGGTCTGCCGAGGTGTGGAGTTTGCCTGGCACGTGTTGGATCTTTAAGTGGTATTCTTGGAGTTCTGCGAACCATCGTGCTACTCGGCGGTTTACCTTGCGTGGGGATTTCCAGAAGGTTAGGTTTGCGTGGTCGGTGAGGACTGTGACTGGGATCGTTGATCCTGCCAGGTGGGGTCGCCAGTGGGCTAGGGCTTTCATTAGTGCCAGGAGTTCTCTCTCGTAGATGTCGTAATTGCGCTCGGTTGGGGTGAATGTTGCGGAGTAGTAAGCTATGGGGTGTTTGGTTGGTGAGGTTTTTCTGGGATGTTTATCTCCCTCCTGCAAGAGTACGGCTCCCACGCCGTACGCGGACGCGTCTGTGGCTAGGAAGAATGGTTTGGTGTAGTCGGGTTGGCGTAGGATCGGGTTTTGACACATGTGTTTCTTGAGGGTGTCGAAGGCTTTTACTTGGGCTTCTCCCCATGCAAATGGTGTCGCCTTTTTGGTGAGGTGGATCAGTGGTCTTGCGATCTTCGAGTAGTCTTTGATGAAGTATCGGTAGTATCCTGTGAATCCCAGGAAGGCTCTGACGTCTCGGACTGTCCGTGGGGGTTTCCAGTCCGCTACTCCTTGCACCTTGGCTGGATCCATCCGTATGGTGTTGTGGCCCAAGATGACGCCTAGGAACTCGACTTCCTTTGCTTCGAAGACGCACTTCTCTGGTTTGAGGAAGAGATCGTGTTTGCGTAGCTTGTCGAGGATTTGGTGGACTTTCGTTCGGTGGTATGGGAGGTCTGATCGGGTGTGTATAAGGATGTCATCCATGTAGATCGACAGCCAGTCTTGTCGGAGTTCCTCTCTGAATAGTGCGTTCATCATGGTCTGGAAGGTGGCTGGGGAGTTGGTCATCCCAAAGAACATCACTTGTGGTTCGAAGAGACCGTGGTTTGTGACGAACGCTGCTTTCCATTGGTCTCCATCGCGTATTCGTATGTTGTTGTATCCCCAGCGAATGTCGAACTTGGTGAATAGGCTGGCTCCTCTGACTCTTGCGATGAGTTCTGGGATGAGTGGGAGTGGTGTGGCATTTCGGCGGGTCCATTCATTGAGCTTCCGGTAGTCCTGTACTGGTCGAAGCTTCCCGTCTTTCTTTTTGACGAAGAAGAACGGGGCCGCGAATTGACTTTTGGACTCGGTGATGTATCCTTTGTCGAGGTGTTCCTGGAGGAACGTTGCTAGTGCTTCTTGTTCCGGTTGGGTCAGGGCGTACACCTTCCCTGGCATGTGTTCTGGGTGGCCTGGTTTCAGTTCTATGGCGTGGTCCCATTCTCGTGGTGGTGGGAATCGCTTCGATTCGGCTTCGCTGAACACAAATGAGTGGCGGCGGTATTCTTTTGGGATTGGTGAGGGTTGGATCGCGTGTTTCTCGGCTAGCTTCGAGGCTAGTGTTTGTCGGTCTGTCGCCGTGGCGGTATGGATCTTTGCCGTCGTCCGCTTGATTCTGGCTTTGATGACGACGGGTAGTTGTTCGTAGGCGATCCATCCTTTTGCCCAGTCGATGACCGGTTGGACTGCGGCGAACCATGGGTAGCCTAGGATTACTTTTTGCTCGCCTAGGTTGGTAAGGAAGAAGCGCATTGTGCGTGTTTGATCGCCTGTTCGTACGTCTAGGTCGGTGTAGTGGGTGATTTGCCCGTGGCGATTTTGAGTCCCATCCACGTTGAACACTTTGCGGGGTTCTGCCAATTCTTCGATCGGCAATTTGAGTTCTCTTGCATAGTTGGGGTTGATGAAGTTCTCCGTGGCGCCGGAGTCTAGCAGTGCAGAGGTTTCGGCCCTCTTGAACAAGGAGTTTAGATATACACGAATTGTCATTGATCGACGGTTCGATAGATACACGCTCCTTGTACTTAATGCCCTAACCAAGGCCGAACTGGTTAGGCGTCCTGAAAACCCTCTTCCTCGGCTGCTACTATTCCTCCTCCGAAGTGCGCCGCTACCTGGTCCCATTGGTCAGTGGACATGGCTGCCAGCCTGGTGGCTATTTCGTCCACTGGGTTCTCGTTAGTGGTCGTGGTGTCCGACATCCAGTCGACCAGTTGTGCCGTGGCTACGCGCGGTTTCTTCTTCCGGTTGGGGCAGTTGCGCGCGAAGTGTCCTACTTGGTTACATTCATAGCAGGCGCCGCGGGGGGCTCGGTCGGCGCTGCGGGGGTCTCTATTGGTCGGTTGGGTTTGTGCGACGTTTACTTGGTAAACGTTCCCTTGTTCGTCTTGCATCTGGACCGTCCTCCCTTGGGGGTTTCGGTTCCTCCAGTTATTGTTCCGGTTGGCGCGTGCTCGGTCTGCGTCGACGTCCATCGGGACGGGGGCGTTGTTTAGATGGCGGGGGGCGTTGGTGGAATTATACCCTCTGATATTGGGGCGGCTGGTTGGTTGGTTGGTGGGGTTGGGCTGCGCGAATCGGTTCCACCTCGATGATGGTGGTCGGTTCGTGGTGCCTTTGTCCTGTTTGAACATCTCGTAGATGAGGAGCTGGGACGCCACGCTGTCGATCGCTCGCTGTTTGATCTCTGCGTATGTATTGACCTTGGGAGGTTTGACTATATCGTTGACGATGGACTTGGTTAGTCCTTTCAGGAAGTATCTGACAGTCGCGGGTGCCGTGAGCGGGTATTCGGCCTTTCGGGCGACTCTTTCGAAGTCTTGGATGTATTGGTTGACTTCGGGCCATTTCATCTTCATATTCTCGATCTGAAGACGTGCTCGCTCTTCGGCTTGGGTGTCTTGGAATTGGTTCCGGAACTCGTTCAGGAAGTGTATCCAGACGTCGGGGACGTCTTCGATGAGTGGGTCCAGTCGATCCACCCAGTCTCCTTGGTTGAGGGCCCATTCGTCTACGGTTGGGCCTTTGATGAACGTCAGTGCTATTGCTACGCGGCGGATCCAGGATTGGAGGCCGGGGACCGTGGCGTTTACGCGGAAGTAGTGTCGTAGTTCATTTATGAATTGATCCGCTTTCGCTCGGTCTCCGTCAAACTCCGTGGGGGCGCTCCCCATGAGGCGGGCGTCTTGGTTTGCTGGGGGCATTGGTGGTGCGGCCGGGGGGTTGGGGGCTCCGGGGTTTCCTCCGGGGTTGCCTCCTCCCCCTCCGGGGTTGTTTCCTCCCCCTCCGGGGTTTCCGCTTCCTCCTCCGGGGTTGTTACTCGGCTGTCGCTTCATTGCCGTGTCCAGCTTTTTCTGCACGGAGGCTACTATCTTGGGTTTGTGGTTGTGGTGGCGGTAGTGGTGGTCGCTGTGGTGGTTGCCATAGCGTGTTCGTGTATCAACGAAGCGAATGGTCGAGTGTCGAAGAGTGGGGAGTTTCTGATGGTGGTGTTAGTGGGGTCCTCTGTGGGTTCTTCGTCAGTGGTGGGCGAGTTGGGTTGTTGATCTGTGGAGACGGGAGATGGGGGTCGAGTGTTATCCTCGGCGTCGCTGTCGGAGTCAAGGGGAATGGGTAGGAATGCTCCTCCTTCGCGTCTGCGTCGGTGTCTTTCTTGTGCGTTTAGCTCGTTGTGGGCTTCGATGTCGGGTCTTCTGGGTCCTCGCACTAATTTGAACTTGTCTCCGTCCTCCTCGAGGTAGACTTGGGTGAGGACTCCTTCCTTGTTGTGTATCCAGACGTGAGTTCCGTCTATGCAGTCCTGTGCCTTCTTGGTCGTATCAGGGTGGTATAGTATTGCTATCCCGTCGTATCCGGGGATGACTCCTTTGTCGATTCTGCGTAGGTGCGCGTTCTTTGGTGGTTTGTCGTCGTCTCCAAAGTCCGTGAGGTAGTCCTTGGGTGGGGCCTCCGTGATGGTAAGAAAGTTGAGTCTAATGTCACCGCTGCTTACGCGACGATAACGAGTAGACTCGGGGTGATAGTGACAAGGCTCTTAGCGGCCGCCTTCTGGCTAGGAGTGGGGAATAGATGCTATTGCCGTCGTAAGACGGACAGGAGACTCAACTTAGCGACCTAGAGTCACTAGAGAGTCGTACTTATACTACTACAGGGTACAGGGTACAGGGTACGGGGCACAGGGCACGGGGCATGAGGGTACGGGGCTGCGAGTCACGTACATAGGGGCTGAGTCACAAGGCGACTCATGTAGTCCATCCACATCAGGTGAGGCGTATACGAATAGTACTAGTCCGATCTTACCGCTACTCCGGGTCATCCAACTCCATCGGGTCGTCCGCATGGCTGATATCCCCGTCGATCGAGGGGGGGAAGTCCCAGGGTCGAGGGGACGGTAACAAGAACACTTGAAGGACTTTATAAAAGACATTAGTGACTTGATAAAGGATATATACACTTGGAAAAGCCCCGAAGTACTTTTTTAAGAAAACCGACCCAGCATAAAAAAGTCCCAAGGACTTTTTGGCTTTTAAGACTTTTTTGTGCTTTTAAGCCTTTTCATACTTTTTAAAGTCATTTAAGTCCTCCAAAAAGTGCGTGTAGTTTTCCTGATGCATCAACTGATACCCGACACTCCACAACTCACGCGGTTCATCAGCCACATACCAAAGTTTAAGGGACACGAAAAAGCATATGTGGACATTACCGATTCGCTCGTTTCAGTCTCACTTCCACGGACAGTCAACAGAACACTTTGTTTGGGAATCTCATACGACGACTTAGATCTGCGGCTTTCGTCTCTGGAACAGATCTGCGGCTCGCTTTTCCCTCGGGCTCTAATCCAGACGACGGAATGCCTCTACATCAAGAATAGTTGGTCGGTAGTATCGCATTGGCGACGAGACATCGTCGATAGTGACCGTTGGCTGGACATTTTACGCCCATTTTCCGCTGTGAAGTATCTCTACATATCCTGGGAATTTGCCCCGGGTATCGCGCGCGCCCTGCAAGAGCTCGTTGGGACCAGAGCGACAGAAGTGTTGCCTACCCTGCAGACACTTTTCTTGGAGGAGGCAGACCTATCAGGACCTGTCTGGGAAGCCATTGGGCGGTTCGTTGCCGCGCGACAGGTTGCCAGTCACCCGATTGCTGTTTCTAGTTGGAAAAGTTCAAAGCGTTTTTGAATGATTGATCCACTTTCCATCCCACTTATGTTTGGCGTCATATACTTATCAGATTCATTTGTATTATATCATTGCGTAGAATAGAGTCCAACAGATTTTCAACCAAGTCCGCGAAGTCACGTACTAGTAGCGAGGCTGCACTGGCACCGCGCAGAATTCTTCTGTTCTCAGACAGTCCTCCTCTTGCCACGGGGCTAGTAGGATCAATCGATATTCTTTGAAACCACACTGACAAGGTTTCGTCGTCGGAATCGCCCGCGATGTTTGTGGAATGCACACCGGTGCGCTTCGCATCCTGGTCGTGGAACGGCGGGAGACGCACGCGCAAGCGCACGCGGACCCTTGTTCCAGGCTGTTTTCGGCGTTCGTCCAGAACGCCCCGCCACAGCAACATCCGTGACGTGACATGGTTCTATTGGCACATAGGGAATTACTAGTCACATGCGGATGACGAGCTGAGGACTTCCAGACATAATTATGTGCCTTTGCGGCCCCAGGCCTTGAACGTACCGTCAGACTGTGCACTGGCAATACAGCTGCTTAAGACAGGTCAATAAGAAGGTTGGGATGAGGGCGAGGGCGAGGGCGAGGTGACACAGACGCGATCACATACTGTAATAAGATGTCATTCACCCAGTCCGAGCCTAGTGTATGAGCGACCTCACGTTCCTGACGGAACGTGGGAGGCTTGGAATAAAAGGCTGATTAAGAGGCATAAATTAGGCAATTACAGAAAACGCACCTGGACTGGATATAAAGTTTCTTCATCTGGTTCCCAATGTTCGAACGAGGCTGATCCCACTGGTGGCTGTTGCGCTGCTAAGCCGCGTAGCACCGCCCCGGACATCGCTACGCATTTCTTGATCCTCGCCAGGCACCTCATCGACTCTAGCCAGTAACGAGTTCCCAGGAGCGGTTACTGTTGTGAGGGACAACACGATCATTGCAAGCATGCTTCCTCATGGGTATATTGAGGTGCCACGGTAGGACGAGACCGTCATATGCGTCTGTGTAATAAATATCTTCGAGGGAAAGGGCGACTGACGGGGTGGTAGTATCAAGCGCAAAGGAGGAGACGCTGGCGGTGGTGAGGATAGTTATCGTTATTGGTGGAGAGCAGACTCGGGATGGTGCACGGAGTCGGGGCCTAACTAAATGTTCTGGTTTGGCACTCCGGAGGGCTGCGGTTACCCGTCTGCAAATGAAAAAAACGTCTGTGAGGCTAGTCACTATGCCTCCAAGTAGGCACTGCACTGTGATCTCGTGCGTGCGGAATGTCTCAGTGCGGCGCGGGTTGGGTGAGCTGGGCGAACGAAGCATTTTTGAGTGGTGTTGTCCTTGGCTAGCGTGGTCAGTGCCGAAGTCTGTGATTTTTGCATCGCTTGCTCTTAGCTTTCTGTGTTGGTGCAGTCCACCGAGTCGAGGAGGCGCTCCGATATACAGTTGACTCTGTCTTAACCCATACCCCTCCGTGGACGTGAATGGTCATGGGTTATTGCAGAGTATGGGTTAGCTCAGAGGAGGGAGATTTGACCAAAAAAATGATTATTTACAATTTTTCATGTACACTATGTTATTATGGGCCCTAAGGGAATGCTCCAAGTCGCTCACTGTTTTCGAGCGCTGCCACCTCTGAGTCATCATCATCATCATCTCCATTTGCTGCTGTGCCCTCATCCTGCTTTGTTTTCTGATGCTTGTGTATGCACTGCAAGGCCAGATTTGAGAATGTCAAGGCGGTTCGGTGACATAAGAAGCGTAAAAGGGGGTGCCTGTGGATGGCGGCAACTTCCTTCAGCCAAAGTTTTCACTTGCTCTTACTAAATTTGGTAATATTATGTCATACTTATGGGTTTTGACCGTCCAATTTGGACCATTTGGGCATGGATCATGGAAGACTAGAGAGTTATGGGATTTAATTAGGAACCAAGTTGGTGGACAAGAAAATTCATGGGGTTTTACAGATTATGGGTTATCTCAGCCATGGGTTAAGACAGAGTCAACTGTAGTTCGGTTTTGGGTCCGGTGTAACCGGGCCGCCTAATTACGGCAGCTCCGCATCGCCACGGCAATTGAACAGTATGTTCAGTGCGACCTTCCGCAGGCGCCGCATACTGTACTGTACTGCCTTCCTAAACACAATGCGATCTCGGCGACTAACCCCGCTTGCTCTGTCCCAGCAACCTTGATGTACCACCCACATCTTGCGCCGCCAGGCCCGCCACATCGTCATGATTCATGATGGTGGGACCTGTCCTCCGTCGAGCCCCTACTGCGCTGCCCTCCGCGTTCTCTCGCTGGCAGGTGTGTGGTTTCTCCACGAAGAGCCCTTCGACGATACCTGACCCCCGATATTGTCAGATCCACCTTCCGCTCCAATTCCCATGACTGGCCGATTCGGGCCACTTTCGGGCCCTGGTCGTCCCGTACCACAAATGCCGTCTGGCCGCCGTCCCCTCTCACTTTCCGTCCCGATCATAGAATCTCCGCACCTCCAACGCAGGGCATCATCACATCCACCTGCTTCGACTCCCTCAGATAGAGTCTGTTGTGGGCCCCTTGCGTCACCCTCACCTCTCTCCTGTCAGTGAAAGTCGCACCCTTTCGCCCCCAATCCCCCTACTACTGGTTTTCAGTTGCACCCCCCTCGATGAGCTTTCGCCGCCCACGCCCATTCTCTGCGCCTTCTGGCCCGATCGCTCCTCCCAATGCTCCACAAGCCATCCTTGTTACGAGTTCAGGAGTACAATCCGACCTGGTGGTACACGATCGATTGTATGTTATAACGATTCTTCAAGTGCGTTTTCTTTAAGGATAGATGTTTCGCCTCCTGCTTACCTACCTTTTGTACGCCGAATTCAGCCCACCCTCCGAGCCATGACGCCAGTGTCACGCGTGTCTGGAAAGGTTATTGAAGCGGTGCCGACTAACTTAACTACAAACATCGTGGATAACCCCATTAACTGCGACTTTTGCTGATGCCTAGGCCCACCACCTCGAATGTGTCGCCTGATTCTTCTCATCCTAGAAATCTGCTCGCCATTGAGCTCTTTTCTTTCTTCTCCGAATCCGTACAGCACGTCAAGACGCCAGCTTCGGTCAGCCTCATGTACAACGGTTCGATCGCCTCTGTCCCATGGAACGATCCAACTGTTGCGGTGAAATCCTTGCTGACGAGGATGACGCGAGGTTGCGCGTTCGCGATGACGCCCGCGCCACCCAATGCGGCGCTCCACCAGTATATCACAGTTGGAGCTGCGTGTCAAAGAGGAAGATGAACCCACGCAGAGTTAGACGTGTATGTAGGGCTGCAGGGGCGCTCAGTATTGTGGATGCTGCTTTCAGCCTAAGGAAGTGAGCGAAAAAGATTCGGCTTCGAGCTTGTTGGCCTATGATGTATGTCTGACAACTCATACGTGAATAAGTGTTGGCCAGTTCTACAAAGAAGGTGGGTGATGTCTACGATAAACACAATTTGGGGTGCATCGTAGACTCAGGCCCATGGACGGTTGAGAGCTTTCCTAGGATCACGAGGTCAAGGGGTGGGTAAATGTGGGGGGCTGTGTAATAGGATTTCTGCGCCATATAAAAATGTAGTGGTTGGTGGATGCAAAGTCTCTTCGCCCCGACGCTGAACGCTTATCAATGAGTTCACCGTGGTATGTCAAGGGGAACTCATTCACAGAATCACTGAAACTAACTAGGATGCCCTTGAGGATGCCTCGAATAGGTCTGATCAAGAGCATGTCGAACATCGATTCTCCCGAGCATACCCTGCCATCGTCCCGCCATCACTTCCTTTCCACCTTAGGTCATCGTTTCCGATCGATAGTCATATTGAAGGTTCATTGACCAAAAAGCGTTGGAATGGGAAGGAATATTCGAAAGGAGGCCGATGTACGTTTCTCTTTTGGACAGGCAGTGCCGGCTGTTGACCGGTACGATAGCCCGGGTGACAATCGACATGCTCCCCGACGTTGCCCTCTTAAGAATATTTGATTTCTATCTGCCAATGTTCATAGGACTTGGGGATAAGAGAAAACAGTTACAGACATGGCACACGCTGGTGCACGTGTGCCGAAAATGGCGAAACGTTGTTTTTGGCTCACCACGTCGTTTGGAACTGCGACTTTACTGCGAAGCCAGAACACCAGCGAGGAAGATGCTGAATATCTGGCCACTGGTGCCTATCGACGTGTCATGCAATGGCCACAAAAAGTGGGGCGTCGATAACATCATCGCGGCACTCGAGCACAGCGATCGCATATGGGATTTGGATTTCATCGATACTCCGAGTCCACGTTCGCAATTCCACAAAGTCTTGGCAGCGATGCAGCAGCCAGTCCCGATGCTGAGACGTCTGCTGCTTTGGTTCGAAGATGGAACAGCGCCGGTCGTTCCCGATTCGTTCTTGGGTGGATCTGCACCACAGTTGGAAACGCTCAGCCTGAGTCGCATTCCATTTCCAGGATTACCAATACTTCTTTTGTCTACCACTCACCTTGTCGATCTCATCCTTTCCACAATTCCTCATTCCGGGTACATTTCTCCAGAGGCGATGGTCACTGGCCTCTCCGCGTTGACCGGGCTCGAAAGACTTACCATTAGATTCGAATCACATCGAAGTCGTCCTGACCTGAAAAGCCGACGTCCACCTCCGCTAACTCGCACTATCCTCCCTGCTCTCAACTCGTTGGAGCTCAAAGGGGCCAGTGAATATTTGGACGACGTCGTGGCCCAGATCGATGCCCCTCTACTTAACTACTTCCGCATAACATTCTTTTATCAACCGACATTCGAAACTCCACGACTTGCCCAGTTCATCAGCCGGACACCAAAGCTCAAGGCACACAACAAAGCTCGTGTGTTCTTTTGCAATGAGTACGTTTCGCTAGAGACGGTTGACAAAAGGCTCCTTTTGGAAATCTCATGCGGACGGTCGGATTGGCAGTTTTCGTCTCTGGCCCAGGTCTGCAGCTCGTCCTTCCCTCAGGCTTTCATTCCCACGGTGGAACACCTCTACTTCCTCGAGAATGGATATTGGCGGTTGCAACACGACATCGAGATCAACCAATGGCTGGAACTTTTACGTCCATTTAGTGGTGTAAAGCACCTCTACATATGCTCGGGATTCATACGAAGTATCGCGCCCGCCCTGCAAGATCTCGTCGGGGAAAGAGTGACAGAAGTGCTACCCGCCCTGCAGACTCTTTTCTTAGACAAGATGCTCTCACCAAAACTTGACCCGGAGGTAATTTTTGGGAAGTTCGTTGCCGCGCGAGAGCTTGCCAGTCACCCCATTACCATTTCTCTCTGGCAATCAGAATTTAATTCTAATCCCATGCCATATATATGCTCGCGTGGTTATCCACTTTATTTCCGCCCTTTTCCTTATGCCAAATAGCAAAACAACAGACCGCTTTTCATTCCAAAACTTGAAAAAAAGTTCCATACAAAGGCTCGACATGCTCCACCTTCCTGATTTACTGTAATCACCAAAGCAACCGTCCCCAACACTTCTATACGCTACACTTGCCTTGACACTTGCTACCTACATAATATATTGAGGGTCTGATCCACCGCACATCGGACATGTATTTGTCTGAATTACAGAATGCTCATAGTGTATTGTGTCGATACGCTCGCAATCAAGTAAGTTGTCGAAGTGAATCGCGCCGCATCGATGAACGAAATGTCGTCCGCCCATCCAAGAGACCATTCCCAGTTCGGGTTACGGTGTAGTATTGTTTTTATATATGAATGTGCACTGGTAGGCCGCGTGTGAGCCAGTGAGTGTCCAGCGTTACTATTTTTTATACGCATTTACATAGGCTGTTGCCTCTGGGATCCCAATTTCTCAACACGGTGCAATTACGTTTCTAAACGATGTGACATGTGTTTTCGACAAATGTGAGGGAAAGCCCTAGCGTGGAACCCCGTTATGTTGATGGGATTTCTAGGGAGATAATATTATTTTTTCGCCCTTATTATACGCGTGTGTATTGGCCCTATTGGGCGGAACCAACTCGTCGCTGACTCGCTGGCAGCCGTATGCAACATTACAGCTCCAGCAAGACTTGACAATTATGACTGCGAGAACTGCACGCCAGCGCCGCAAACTCGAGCTTCCACTCGCAGTCCACACAAGCATGTCGTCGAGAGCCACGAGTTTTGTCACGCCCTCAGCAGGTGGCGCGACGTCCTAGCAAATAAGCGCACACTCGGCGTCAGACATTTGGCCGGAGTCCTCGAGGGTTCTGGACGTCAACCTCGGCAACAAAGCTGGACTTGTCTCCAGAGCAGAATATCTCCAGATTGCCCAGACGGTGTCGGTTTGGTGCGTAATTATGTGCAGGCAGTGACGAGAGGTTAGAGACCAGAGCTTGATCGAGTCTGTCCCGTCGTAAGTGAAGTCTTGGTTTTACCTGGGGAGCCGAAACACCATCAGCAGAGGCGGAAAGGAGCGGTAAGGGTGAAATGAGGGCGCAAATTGGGGAGAGAAACACCGCCACGCACATATCTCGAATTTTCTAATACAAGGACCGCGCAAATATTGTGGGTGTCGCCGACAAGTTCCCAGCCTAGTAGGCGACAAGTAGGGGCTCCATACCTTTAACATACCGTCAGTCCGCACAGATACAACTGCTTAAAACAGGTCAATAAGTTGTACATGAGCGTCATCACGTTCCTGACGGAACGTGGAAGGCTTGGAATAAAAGGCTGATTAAGTTGAGAGGCATAAAATAGGCAAATACAGTCGAGGAAACGCACCTGGCCTGGATAGAAAATTCCTACGTCTAGTTCTCACTGATGCTCGAACGGGATGGAACTCACTGGCTGTTGCGTTGCTGAGCCTTCTAACACCGCCCCGGACATCGCCACGGATCTTTTGATCCTCGTCAGGCACCTAATCGACCCAGCCGGTGACGAGTTCCCAGCAGCGGTTACTGTTGTGACGGACAGCACGATTATTGCAAGCATGCTTCCTCATGGGTATATTGAGGTCCCGTGCTAGGACGAGACCGTCATATGTGCCTGTGTAACGCTCGAAATGATACCGGAGTTGGAGATTAAGATGGGACCGAGCCTTGTCTACCGAAGCCCAAGAGGGCGAAACCATGGAGAGGGATCGGAATTATAGAGGGAGGAAAGGGCCGGGGATGCGATCGGGAACGCGGTGACGCGAGCCTAAAGCTTAAGCTTAAGCGCTTGTGCTCCCACCTGGCGAGCAAGCACGTTTACGTTTGCGAAGGGACGTGCTCGGTCTGTGTTTGTCCATGTCGATGTCATTTCAAGGGGAACTGTTGTCATCGTCATCATCAACTGCCACTCCGCTAGTCGTGGTCGCCGTCCCCGGGCCCGCGTCGTCCTCAACGCCCATAACAATGACGTCAGCTGCGGGCTCCGAACCTGGCCACAGCTTCCGCATCCGTTGACTGAACTGGCCCTCCAGCCCGAACGGCCTACCCACTGGCAGCGGGCCGGCGCACTCACGACCGCGCGTCGTCTCTGCACCTGGCAGGCTGGCACAACTTGCCCGACGGTACCGGGGATCGTGGAGAGTACATGCGCATGTGGCTCGGAGAAGAACGGGATATTCTGGTGATTGCAGTCGATGAGGACTTGGTGCGCCGCTCGGATGTGCCATCCTGCAAGAAAGTACCTTTTTTTTTGGTTCGAAAGTGCTCCTGCGCCTACCGCCTCTAATGAGATTGTCTTCGGTCGATGAGTCAGTCTCCAGCCCTTCAAGCTTCATGGTCGATTGTCTCAGCCTCGTCTGTTACATTGATTCCCCAAGTACGTTTTCTTTAACGATGGATGTTCGCCTCCTGCTTAGCCACCTTTCGTACGCAGAATTCAGCTCGCCCTCCAGGCCCATGACGCTACTGTCTGGAGAGATAATTGAAGCGATTCCGACTAACTACCAAAATCGTGGATTACCTCAAGGGGCCCGACGACTCCGCAGTTATCGCGACTTTTGCTGTTACCCGGGCCTAGACTGTTGCTTCCACCCCAATTGCGTTATCTGATTCTTCGTTCGAATCGTTGCCCCGAAACCAGCTCGCCATTCAACTCTTATATTTCTTCTTCGAATCCGTACAGTGGATCTGTCAAGATTCTTCAGTCAACCTCACAATACAAGGACTTCGAAGTATCATTCTCGACCGACTCTGTCCCTTGGAAGTTGGAACAATGCCGCTGTTGTGGGCGCGCTTGCTGACGAGCAGGATCGCGCGGTCGAGATGAGGCCCGTGCCATCAGATACAATGCTCCACCGGTATATCAGGGACCTCGACATGTTTGTATGGACCCTGCTGCAATGCAGGCTAGCGAGAATGAGAGTAAAGAGTGGACCATGGAAGAGGAAGCTACGCAGAGCTGGTTAGATGGCTGTGGATAGCTGTACTAAGCACGCTCGGTATTGTGGTTGCTGCTTTCAGCCCGAGGAAGTGAGCGAAAGTGACAATGTCTTACGTGAATAGGTGTAGGTTAGTTCCATGAAGGATAGTGGATTCTATGATAAATACAGTTCGCGGTGGTCTGTTCCTGGGCTTGTCTTGGTAATAGGGTTTGAGCGAAAGCGAATTTGATATAACAATATCTTCGCCCTTGACTTGAGTCCTCATTGATGAGCTCACAACGGTATGTCAAGGGTCATTCGATATTCACTCACCGGATTACTGAAATAACTAAGAAAGCCTGGAATAGCTTATTATTATTTGCTTTGATCAAGAGTCTCCCTTTCATACGGAATCATACCCCACCCTGGCCACGTCATCTCCTTGCCACCCTGGATCATCAACTATGATAGATGGCCAAGGTTTATTGACTGAAAAGCAAGCTCGTGATGGGACTGGGAAGGAATCTATCAAACGAGGCCAATGTACGTACATGTTTTGCACAATTACCTGCACTGCCTGTTGACTGGTGCGATGTAGCTCGGATGACAATCGACATGCTCCCCGACGTTGCCCTCCTAGAAATATTTCATTTCTATTTGGGTGATTACGACGGCACCGGTCAGGATGATGGGCCTAAAAAAGGAATAGAGTTGTGGCACAAGCTGGTGCACGTGTGTCGAAAATGGCAACACATTGTTTTTGGGTCGCCACGTCGCCTGAATTTGCGACTTTGCACCACAGAGACCACATCAGTGTGTCAGAATCTGGACATCTGGCCAGTCTTGCCCATCGTCGTAGATGTCTACATCGGCAGATGGTGGGACGATTCGTACGAATTCGACGAATGGGACGATTGGGGCGAGGATAACGTCATTGCGGCACTCGAGCACAACGATCGCATATGCGAAATCATATTCTTCAAATTTCCGAGTTTGGAATCGGAAAATCTCTTGCTGGCAATGCAGCAGCCATTCCCGGCACTGACACATCTAGATCTTGAATTCGTAGGTGACCCAGAAGTCCAACCTTATTTGTTCTTGGGTGGATCTGCACCGTGTCTGCAAAAACTCAGGCTGCATTGCTTTCCATTTCCGGGATTACCAAACCTGCTTTTGTCTGCCACTCACCTTTCTTATATTGAACTTTGGGAGATTCCTGATTCCGGGTACTTTTCACCCGAAGCGATCGTCACTGCCCTCTCCGTGTCGACCAGCCTCAAAACTCTCATTATTGGGTTCGAATCCCCTCAATCTTACCCTGACCGACCTCCTCCCCCGCAGACGCGCACCCTCCTCCCCATCCTCACCATTGTTGGCCTTCAATGGAGACAACGAATATTTGGAGGACGTCCTGGCCCGGATCGATGTCCCTCTGCTCGACGACCTGACAATTTCTTTCTTCCATCAACTGATATTCGACACACCACAACTCACGCGGCTCATCAGTCGCACACCAAAGTTCAACGGACACGATAAAGCCCACGTGGACTTTACCGATGGTGGCGTTTCAGTTACACTTCGACAGACACCTAACAGAAAGCTTTGTTTGGGAACTTCATACGACGACTTAGATCCGCAGATTTCGTCTCTGGCGCAGGTCTGCGGCTCGTTCTTTCCTCAGGCCCTTATTCACGCCGTGGAACACCTCTACATCACTGGCGAGAGTGGTTTGTTGCTATTACCGCCTTGGCTACAAGACACTGCCGAGAACAGCCAATGGCTGGACCTTTTACGCCCATTTTCCACTGTGAAGTGTCTCTACATGTCCCAGACATTTGCGCCGCGTATCGCGCCCGTCCTGGAAGAGCTTGTCGGGGACAGAGCGACAGAAGCGTTGCCTGTCCTGCAGACGCTTTTCTTGGATCGGGCAGACCTATCAGGACCTGTCTGGGAAGTCATTGGGCGGTTCGTTGCTGCGCGACAGCTTGCCGGTCACCCGATTGCTGTTTCTAGCTGGGAAAATAAACCTTTTGAATGATTGATCGGTGCACCCTACTTTCCATCCCATTTATTGTTTGGCGTCACCTACTTATCACTCGTCATTCTTCTTCAAACATATTGTTTTGCATTTGTGATACCAGCCATATGACTTTTCTTAAAATACGATTATTTGTAATATACCACTGCGTAGAATACAGTCCAATAGATTTTCGACCAAGCTCGCGAAGTCACATACCAACGAGGCAGCACTAGCACCGCACATAGTTCCTCTGTTCTCAGACAGTCTTCCTCTTGCCACGGACCTGGTAGGATCAATCGGTCTTCTTTGAATTTGAAGTCGCACTGACAAGATTTCCTCATCGGAATCGCCCACCATGTTTGTGGAATGCACACCGGCACGCTTCGTTCGTTGAAGAGGCCTCCTGGAACGCCGAGAGAGGTGCGCGCACCTTATTCCGGGGTTATTTTTGGCGTTCGTCCCCAATGCCCTGCTGCAGCAACCTGTGATGTGACAAGGTTATATTGGCGCATAAGGGATTATCGATTACCGGTTACCGATCACATGGGGACGACGAGCTCAGGACCCCCAGACACAATTATGTGTCCTTGCGGATCAACTGCAAATGAATATATCGATACCCTGGCGTCATACAATTCCGGGGATATGAGGGCCATGAGGGATACGCTACTGACCTGAGAAGTACGGGAGACCCCAGAGCTTGATGGTGTGATCCAAGGAACCAGATACGACCCAGCCTCGCTCACGGTTGCCACGCAAGGCGTGAAAGATAGTGTGTGTGGATTTGTACTTTAGCATTTCCTGTAGGCGAAACATAGGACGTAGCGTATTCGACGTCCGTACCGACGGCGGCGACGAGTGGGGCCCCAGGCCTTGAGCGTACCGTCAGACGCTGCAGATACGACTGCTTAGGATAGGTCAATAAGAAGTTTGGGACAAGGGTGACGGCGACGGAGAGGTGACAGACGCGATTACATGCTGTAACAAGGTGTCAATCGCCCAGTCCAAGCCCAGTGTATATGAGCGGCGTCAAGTTCTTAACGGAACGTAGAGGGCTTGGAATAATGGGCTGATTGAGAGACATAAATTAGGCAAAAAGAAACGCACCTGGACTTGATAAAGAGTTTCTATATCTGGTTCCCACTGATGCTCGAACGGGATGGAACGCAGCTGTTGCGCTGCGGAGCCGTCTAGCACCAGCCCGGACATCGCTACACATCTCTTGATCCCTCGAGGGCAACAGGAGTAGACACAGCCAGGGACGAGTTCCCAGAAGCGGTTACTGTTGTCACAGACAACATGGCATGCTTCCCCATGGGTATATTGAGGTGTCATGCTAGGACGAGACCGTCATATGCGGCTACGTACGTACTGAATGCCTCCGAGGGAAACGGCGACCGACGGGCTGGTTGGTAGTGTCGAGCGCAAAAGAGACGCTGGGGTAGTGAGGATCGCTATTATTGGGGCAGAGCAGGCTTAAAAATTGAAATGATGCACGGAGTTGTTGGAAATTAAGCTGGGGTTGACCGAACCGAAGCCAATAGGGGGGGAGCCATGGAAGAGGAATTGGGATTGTAGAGGGAGGTAAGTGAATGGGATTGGAAATGCGGTGACGCGGCGGCAAAGACACATTGGGACTCGCTTTAGGTTCCTGTGCTCACGCCTGGCGAGAGAACACGTTTACGTCTGTGAAGGGACGTGCTCGATCTGTGTTTGTCGATGCGATGTCATTTCAAAGGGGATATCGTCATACTCAACTATCAATCCGCCGGTTGAGGTCGCCGCCCCCTCCGCGTCGCCTTAAACGTCCCTAACCAAGGCGTCAGATGCGGGCTCCGATCCTGGCTCGGCGTCCATAGCTTCCGCAAAACAGGCCCTCCAGTACGAACGGCGTACCAGGCGCACTCACGACCTAGGCATGGCCTGTTGCCTCTGCACCCGACACACTTGCCCGCCGCTACCAGGAATCGTGGAGGGAGATATATGTGCAGTGTGCAGCGCGGGTGGCTCGGAGAAGAACGTGATCTTCTGGTGATTCCAGTCGATGAGGACTTGGTGTACCGCCGGGAGGATGTCGGATGTGCCATCCTGCAAGAAAATAAGATAAAGTCATTTTTTTAGGTAGAAACCCCATTGTTAGAAGACACATTAGAATAGTCGCTGTGATAGTGTACACACAGCGATAGAGGGTGAAACCACGTGAGCGTGACTATCACAGCTGGCCCGAAAAGGAACTGACTGACTTCGCGTACAGTAACTTACTGCTTCCCATGGTTGAAGTTTCCAGACACAGTTGCCATGGGCCTGGTAGGATCATTCGATTTCTTTGAGGCCACTGACGCAGGTTAAACACAAGATTTCGTCGTTGGCATCGCGCGCCATGTCTCTGGAAGGTCACCGGCGCGCTTTGTTCGCTGAAGAAGCGTCCTGGAATGGAAGGTAGGCCTCCCTCATCACAGAGATTGTTCTAATGCGTCTTCTATTCTAGTAATGTGGTTTCCACCTTTCTTCCCCTGCGTCTTAAATATCTTCTGGTTGCTCTGTCAAGACCGTTCATTGGTCATCACTAATTCATCACACTTATCTTCTGCGCAAGTGCTCGTGCGCCCATCACCTCTAACGAGATTGTCTTCGGTTGATGAGACCGTCTTGAGCCCTCATGAATAAGGTTAGTTCCATGAAGAAGGGTGGTGGATTCTATGATAAATATAATTCGGGGTGCCATCGGCGGATCAGGTAATGTCACGTGGTAATAGAGCTCTCAGCTCTGTATTAAAGTGTAACGGTGGGTAAATTCGACGCAATCTCTTCACCCTCGACCTGAATCTTCATCGACGAGCTTACAGTGGTGTGTCAAGTTATTCGATGTTCACTCACCGGATCACTGAAATAACTAAGAAAGTCTGGAATAGCGTTGATCAAGAGCTTCTCGAACATTTGGTCTCCCTTTCCGCATACCCCGCCATCACCCCGTCATTTCCTTGCCACTCTGGGTCATCAACGTGCATCAACTATGATAGATGGCCAAAGTTTATTTACTGAAAAGCAAGCACATCATGGGACTGGGAAAGAATCTATCAAAGGAGGTCAATGTACGCGTACGTGTTTTACACAATTGTCTACACCGCCTGTTGACTGGTGCGATATAGCCCGGGTGACAATCGACATGCTCCCCGACGTTGCCCTCCTAGAAATATTTTATTTCTATCTGAATGATAGATACCACGAGAGACAAGAATTTAAAAACGGGACAGAGGTCTGGCACACGCTGGTGCACGTGTGCCGAACATGGCGAAATATTGTTTTTGGGTCACCACGTCGCCTAAATTTACGACTTTGCTCCACAGTGAGCACACCAGTGAGGGTGACTCTGGACATCTGGCCACTCTTGCCCATCGTCATATATGTCTTTATTGGCGGAGGGCTGGACGAATTGGACGGCGAGTGGGACGGATCGAACGATTACGACGGACCGGACGATTGGGGCGAGGAGAACATCATTGCGGCACTCGAGCACAACGATCGCATATGCGAAATCGAGTTTTACGAATTTCCGCGTACCCAATCGGAAAAACTCTTGCAGGCAATGCAGCAGCCATTCCCGGCACTGACCCGTCTGGAACTTGAATTCTTACACCAAACAGCAGTCCAACCGGATTCGTTCTTGGGTGGGTCTGCACCGTGTCTGCAAAAACTCAGGCTGCATTGCATTCCATTTCCGGGATTACCAAAACTACTTTTGTCTGCGACTCTCCTAGTTCATCTTGAAGTTTCGGAAATTTCTCATTCCGGGTACTTTTCTCCCGAAGCGATGGTCACTGCCCTCTCCGTGTTAACCAGCCTTGAGAGTCTCGCCATTGGGTTCAAATCCGCTCGATTTTACCCTAGTAACCGACGTCCGCCCCTGCATACACGCACCTTCCTCCCCATCCTCACAAAGCTGCACTTTAGTGGAGCCTCTGGATATTTGGAGGACCTCGTGGCCCGGATAGATGTCCCTCTACTCGACAAGTTGACGATAACCCTCTTCCATCAGCTAATATTTGACACTGCACAACTCATGCGGTTCATCAGTCGTACACCAAAGTTCAACGGACACGATAAAGCTCATGTGGATTTTGCCCATTGGGACGTTTCAATCACACTTCCACAGACATTTGAAAGAAGACTTCGTTTGCGGATCTCATGCAGCGAGTCAGATATGCAGCTTTCGTCTCTGGCGCGGGTCTGCAGCTCGTCCATCCCTCTGGCTCTCATTCACACTGTGGAACACCTCTACATCAAGAGTAGTTTGTCGGTATCGCCTTGGCGACAAGTCTTTGTCCAGAGTGGCGAGTGGTTGGACTTTTTGCGCCCATTTTACGCTGTGAAGTGTCTCTACATATGCTGGCAATTTGTGCCGCATATCGCGGCCACCCTGCAAGGACTCGTCGGGGAAAGGGTGGCCGAAACGTTGCCTTCCCTGCAGACTCTTTTCTTGGAGGACGAAAGCCTATCAAAACCTGTCCGGGAAGTTTTGGGGCAGTTCGTTGCCGCGCGACAGCTTGCCGGTCACCCAATTGCTATTTCTGGCTGGGACAATAAGCATTCTTCGTCACATTCATCATTTGACATTTGGGACAGTCACGGCATTACAGTACTCTCTTGACATCACGATGATCAGACTCATTTGTATTATATCATTGTGTAGAATAGAGTCCAATAGAATTTCGACCAAGTCCGCGAAGTCCACGAGGCAGCACTGGCAACGACTTCCTCTTGCCACGAGCCTAGTAGGATCAATCGATCTTTGAAGTCAGCAACAGGATTTCTCGTCGGAATCGCCCGCCATGTTTGTGGAATGTAAACCGGCGCGCTTTGTTCATAGAAGAAGCGCCCTGGAGCGCCGAGAGGTGCGCGCACAAGGGATTACCGGTCACATGCAAATGACGAGCTCAGATCCCCAGACACATGTGCCCTCGCGGATCGACCGCAAACGAATATATCGATACCTTGGCGCCATATGATTCCGGTGGTATGGGTGACATGAGGGATGTGCTGGTGACCTGAGAAGCACGGGAGATATCCCAGAGCTTAATGGCGTGATTAAAGAAACCAGACGCAACCTAGCTTTGCTCGTGGCTGCCATGCAAGGCATGAATGAAAGAGTGCGAGCATTTGAACTCGAGCATTTCCTGTAGGCAAAACATCGGACACAGTCAGCGTCGGCACAGACGACAGCGACAGGGTCAGACTAGGCGACGAGTGGGGGCTTCCAGGCCTTGAATGTATCGTCAAGCGGAGCGGATACAACTGCTTAAGACACGTCAATGACAAGTTTAGGGCAAAGGCGAGAGAGAGCCTCAGAGGGTGACACAGACGCGATTCCATACTGTAACAAGATGTCATTCATCCAGTCCGGGCCCAGTGTATCTGAGCGGTGTGACGGAACGTGAAAATAAAAGGCTGATCGAGAGGCATATATAGGCAAATAGAGGAAACGTACCTGGCCTGGATAAAAAGCTTTCTACGCCTGGTTCTCGAACGGGATGGAACCCACTGGTGGTTGTTGCGCTGCCGATCCGCCTGGCACCGCCCCGGACATCTTCAAGGATATCACTATCGCTACGCTTCTCTTAATCCCCTCATCGACCCAGTCAGTGACGAGTTCCCAGGAGTGGTTACTGTTATAACGGACACATGATTATTGTAAACATGCTCCTCGTGGGTATGTATGTTGAGGTCCTATGCCAGAACGAGACCATCATATATGCCTGTGTAATGAATACCTTCGGGGATTATCGTTGTTGGGCAGATAAGGCTCGAAACGATGTACGTCGGAGATTAAGATGAAGTTGACCGAGCCTTGTCTACCAAACGCGGAGAGGGGGAAGCCATGGAAGAGGAATAGGTCCTCACGCCTGGCGAGCGAGCACGTTGACGTTTGCGAAGGGATGTGCTCGGTCTGTGTTTGTCCATGCCGATGTCATTTCAAGGGGAATATAGTCGTCGTCGTTATCGTCGACTATCACCCCGCCGATCGTGGTCGCAGCCTCCGCGTCGTCTTAAACGTCCCTAACCAAGGCGTCAGCTGCGGACTCCGAACCTGGCTCGGAATCCATAGCTTCCGCATCCGTTCACCGAACAGGCCCTCCAGTACGAACGGCGTACCGAGCGAACTCACGGTCTGCGCGTGGCCTGTCATCTCTGCACCCGGCACACTTGCCCACCGCTACCGGGATCGTGGAGATATATGAGCGATGTGCAGCGGGGTGGCTCGAAGAAGAACTGGAACTTTTAGTGATTCCAGGATGTTACTGTACCTTCCAAGAAAGTAAGTAGAAGGTATAATTTTTTTGGTTCTGAAGAAGAAAGGTACTGACATTGACGAGGCATCCCGTGAAGAAACTCGACCGCCGAGGAGAATGTGAGCAGATCATATACCTCCATCAATATTCCGGTTTGTGACAGTGCGATGATATTGAGTTGGGACCGCGGAGAGAAGCGAGGGGAACACAGCCACTGACGGGATTGGATCTCTTATACTTCACCCACTATCTGATGACCGACCCCAGTAAGTGTGACCGCGTCCGAGAGTAGCCCACCAAGGGAGGAAAGTGCCTGCCCTATTTTGGAGATCGACCACGGTCTGGTCCATGACAACGGTCCGTGGACCGCCGACCGCTTGAGGGTCCGGTTTTAGTAGTCCGCAACTTTCAGCCCAGACTGTGGCAGCGTCACTGCAACTTGAAGTACAGCACCTTCTGATTCCAAATCAATGCCGTAAATTGGCCAAGAGGTCATATGCAAAAGGCCGTCTCATGTCTTCGTGACCACACGCAACATCCCGGAAGTGGGATGTCGTGCACACGGATGTCAAGTACAATTTTGCAACTACGCCCACATCCATTGGAAGCGAACCGAACAGGCTCGATGTTCAGGACAGCGTACACAATCTTTAACTGGCTCACAACGGGCTATACCCAGTATGGGGTCAATAAACGATGTAAATTTGGTTACGGATTTGCATTTGCCTCTCGCCTCGCAGCTAGAAAAGTACGTTATACCGTGAAGAATTTAAATTCCGCGAGACAAAATGCCTCAAGGTGGAGATCGATTTTCATCAAGGGTGGGCGCAGCATGGGAGGCAACAAGGCAACATATCCCAAAGGGGTGCCTGCCACCCGTGTGGAACTTTGATAAGCAATTCTATTCCCTCCCCTGTCATTGTGTTCACACCGCGGAACGGCGTTGGGATTGAGAATCGGGCCAAGCAATTGGCGAGAAAAGGCCAAGGTGCGATAGTTCAATATTGCATCTAAGCCGCTGTCCAAATAAGGGAACATTACATAGGCGGCGAGAATAGAAGGGGGTAATTCGGGGAGCTCGGGCCACCATCACGTCATCCGCGAGAGCGGCGAGACCTGAGGCTAGTGAGGTCTCACCTGCTTCGCACCGTGCCAGCTCAACCTGAGGTGCCAGTCCCCAGCTACAAGAGTAAAGTGATTGTTTGGGTAGAGAGAAAGGGCGGGGAGCAGAAAGCGGTTCAGTCCAAAGGAACCCGTTGACGGCAACGGAGATCCCAAGGCTTCCCCGCATGCGTGGTTCGCGGGGCGACTTGGGCCGTGACTGAGAACGTGCTGACTGTCCGGCGCATTTCGAGAAGAAAAGGGATAAGGTGTGCCAAAAGGGAATGGAAGATGTCAGGGGGGTGAGAGATCACGAGGTGGGATGATAACTGACCTGGGTTGAAAAGGAAATCTAAGACATTGACATGCAGGGCTAGAGCTGGCAAGTACCATAGACAGGCGCCGGGGATCAAACATCCGGGGACGCAGAGCTGCTCTTGATAAAACCCGTCGAGGCATATCAGAGAGGCGGTGCGCACGTGGTACAATGGAGCCTGAGGCGTCCTCTTGACCGCATCATTATCTCACAAAGTTCTGATAAACTCGGACAGATCAGTATCACCGAGGGATATCGGCAGAAATCAATTTAGCCTAGGAGTTGGGCTAAGTGGAACGTATAGTTGGGGAATGGGAAGGTGAGAAGGAGCGGCAAGGTCTCATAATGGTATGCGCAGGTTGCGACGCGGGCGCCGAGAGCGGGGCCTATAAGGCAAAGAGCGGAGAGACGCCCATCACAGAGAGGCCCGGGAGCGAAAGAAGGCACGAGCCGAAAAGACGGCGGGAGGAGGGGGACGAGTGTGTTGAGAGCGAGTGGAGGTGAGACGTGTAACGTGTAAGAGGACGGTTAATTGATGGCGGAGGCGGAAAATAAAGACAAAATAATTAGGCGGGATGCATTGATTTATTTGCAGCTGTCGCTAAAACGGTTGTACGACACGACCTCGCAAGGGAGGGAGCCCGCAACTTTCATTTGCTCCCCTCGTCCTCGCCCTCGCACCCCTTCTCCTCCCCAACATCATGTCTGTTCGCCATTCTAGTCATTCACAGCCTCAGTCCCTCCCACCCTTTGCCGTCGCCTTCTCAAACTCTTCTCTCGACAGACTCTCCTCGCACCCCACTTCTCTTCCCCCCATCCAACCACGCCCCCTCGCTGAACGACCCCGCTCTCTCCCTGAATCCTCTCAAGCAGCCGCCATGGTCGAATCCGCCTCGATCCCAAATGGAAGGAAAAGATCCCACCCTGATGGCTCCCATCATGATGATAGTCCTCTCGATAGCCGGTATGTTCTCTAGTTTCCGTTCTCTTGATCCTTCACACATACCTAAAACTTAACAGAGCACCCAGCAGCACATCTCCCCACCCAGGTCGTGTAAAGACGGAGCACGATGAACCCGGTAATGACTCGCGCTCTCAATCACGTCAACCCCGTTCCCACCCCGCCCCTCCACGACAAGACCCCGATTCTCGATCTATGCCTTCTGCATCGTCACCCCCGTCCCAACCCTCTCCAAAGAAACGTCGCATGACGATTAATGGTCCCCCACACCCACTCGATCAACTGTCTTCCAATGCAAACGCTTCTGATAACCAAGCTGCCTCGCCTGCCAGCGTAGTCAGTGTGTCCCCCATGGATCGAGACGACCAGAGTGCTGTAGAGCATGCCCGCTCTGTGCTCACTGCGAAACGTGACCAAGAAACGCTGATTGAAAAGCGAAGGGAAAGTCTAGGTGGTCCTCTCCCATCTTCCTCTCAAACCTCTGCCTCTCCGACTCTGGTCAAACCATTACCGGGCTCTTCTCGTCCTTCTGCTCGAAGCCCGAATATGAGCGTAGCACGCACTGGCCGTGTAGGCGAATCTCCTTTAGGTCCCAACCCCGTTGCGCACCCGAACCACAGTCAACAGGCAGATCCGAACTCACATCCTCCTCATCAAAACGCTCTGCCCCCTCATCAAAACTCTTTACCCCCTCCTCCCATCTCTTTTGCGGGTCGCCGATCATTCAAGTCGTCATCTTCTCTGCGTAAAAAGCCTGCAGACATCGTCATCTCCCCACGCGATGCAAATACACAGCCTGTCATTCAAAGTGCGCCAGCTCACCAAGGTGGTCGCTTCCAACCGATGGCGCTACCATCCCTGCCAAAGGTTCACCAGCCCTCAGGCAGCCGACGGATACCAGGAAACGTCCCACCTACGCCAACGCGACTCACTCTTCGATCGAGTCTCGCTGCTTCGGCCTCTCTTGCTGCTGCACCTGCACCTGCTTCCGTGCCCATTTCTACGATTCTCGTCCCGCAAACGCCTGCCGTGTTTAGCCGCACAGACAGTGCATCGCAACGCAGCGCATTCCTTGCTCCTTTCGAGGCTATTTATGATACTCTTCGCGAAGCGAAGGATTCTAAGACATGGCTCGCAGAACAGCTTACTAAAGTGCAGGCGCTGCAGACGGGATTCGAATCTGCAATAGAGGCCGCAGTCGAACGGCGTGTTGGTGGGCTGCGCGAGGAGGTCGCGCGGCTGCAACGCCGCGTCGAGGAGTTGGAGTGCTCGCGTGGCCCGGAATTAGGACCCGCAGCACTATGGCGACGGAGGAGCATTGCTAACGGCGATCTGACGATTCCCGAGAATGCGCCGGTACGCGAGACGTACACGTTTCCACCTGTTCATCCGCGTGCGGAGGAAGGAGCGACCGGTGACGATTCGGACGTGCGCGAGACGGAGTCGCCCGCACCGGCGTTTGACTTGCGCAGGCAGTCGATTTCTGCAGTTAGAATGGATCCTCCTCCACCGCAGCCACCACAGCAGCAATCGGATGCTCATGGATCGTCGAAGAGCCCATCGAGTGCTGGCGTGGCGCGGCGGCCGTCTTACCAACTGCTACACCCACCACCACCACAACGGACCGCGAGTCAACCCGATTCTCCCGTGGGAACGAGCTGAAAAGGGCACTCCCCTTTTATCGCGTCACGTTGATGATACTTCGATACCCCCTCATCTACCTCGAAAAAGCGTGTGTTTGCCGAGAAAGAGATGAGCGGTGAACACCATTCGTTTTCCCTCCACCTTGTTCAATACAGCTTTTTGTCATGTCCCACAACGAACCCGCCAGAACTCCACACTCACTCTTCCTTTCCCTCTTCGAACTCGACACAGAACGCAGGACATTTCCCTTCACATTGACCATTGTGTAGCGTGAGAAGCTTTTATTTCCCCCTTGCCCTTGTTCTCCTGCTGTTCTTGCTTTTACTATCTACGGAAATGTCGTTTTTCTGTCTGGTAAGGCTACTTTTAGCTATATTTTCTTCTTCCTTTTTTCGCTCTGCATTTTTGGCTGTCTCAGCACATGTCTCTCCTTGTTACCAAATTTTGCTTGTTGTTCTTTCGCTCTCTGTAATACTCACAGACTGTGGTGTATACGTAACTAAAGAACGCAACACCCATCATGGGGTCCCCAGATGACCTCGGACGGTGTATGATGTATACCGCAGTGGGAGGGTCTCAATTGTCTACCGGCATTTAATTCAAGACTTGGTGGCGCTTATCAGTACGTGGGGACACGCAATTTGTACTTATTCAGTCGCCGTAATCCCGTGGGAGGCTCATTTACTGACTTGTAGCACTGCAGCACTTAGTCAGTGTGCCTTGCCGTCGACTTGAATGCCTAGATCATGATCACCAGGCTCTGTCTGGCGTGAAACAAGGTCCCACTGCGGCGAGTACAACACTAGTTTCACCACTACGGCCACAGCCAAAGTGAACCCAGCCTGAGACGCGGCCAAACCAAGCGAGTCTCAGAGTCCCGGTGATTCTCTATTCTCTGATATGTATGCCCTCGGGGCGGGCGGCCATGCCCGTGTGCAACGACGAACATTTTTGTCCTTTCACAGATATAGCTTCAATGCGCAGTCCACGCTCCTCGGATATGCACGGAGAACGGACGGACAAACTGAACTTCTGAAGGATCAGGCCATCAGGCACGACTCACGAGACGTAGAGGCCCCTCGCCTCGTTGCGCCGCGGGCCAGGCTGGCCAGCATGGTCCGGCCTGTTGTCCCTTACGGAACCCCCTATGTTAACTCCTCCTTTTCCCCACCCCCCGAATTTATTTTTCTTATTAGACTCTATTACCATTTACCCCACTAAGTTAATACGACGGACTGGTCCCTCGTCCCTGCTGCAATCTATCACAGGAACCCATGTGGAAAATGTAACTGAAAAGTCAGATCTTCTCAATTTTCGGGCCTTGTTGCCCAGGTGCGGTCGGAAGGCACGCACGGGTCCGATAGTGTAACTTACTGTAGTGAACGTTGCCGCGGCAACGACTGCGAGGACGACGAACAGGGACGACGACGACCCTCCAAGGCACTGCACCGCCGCACTGCCAGCTTCGCAACCCGTTTTCGGAGGCGTGTTATTGCGGGCCCTCTTCTTTTCTCGTTAACGCGACGCGATGCTTCCGCGTGTCAAAGACAGTGTCAAGGTACGATCGTCGACGAGGCCCCAGGGCCGCGCGGCTATTCCCATATAGATCTGGCTTACACGCTCTCGCACGGCGAGGAGGTGAGGCGGATTTGTGCCTCCCGTTCTGACAACTGACAACTGTGGATCGATCGTCTCATGGCTCGCCCCCGTGTGTACAAGCTTACAGGTTGCTCGTGGTACTGATACAATGCCTGAATGAATGCGTGGACGTCTATGATACGTCCCCTCTTGCTACAACTAATGAAACACGATCTGACTGGAACTGACATGCCATGCACCCCAACCTCCGCCCCAAATGATTGTGCAGATTCCGTCATTTTTTCCCCGTCGGCCACTCACATCAGGCCGTCCATCCTCATCATAGCCGCCGCCACCGCCGTCACCATCCATCATCACCACTCCACCACCATCACCGTCACCATCATGGATGAATGAATGAATCAAGAGAACCACGGAGTACCGCAGTGGCGTTCCAAATCGCCGTGCGCGGCCAGATCATGCCCGGGTTCATTGTGGCCTGCACTTGGCGCACCTCGGGTGGTCCTTCGCGAAGTCTCACGCGGTAGCGAGGAGCTGTCCATCGCACGCGCGGACGTTTTTGTTTCGCCACGGTGGGTGGCCAAGACCGCGTGGAACTGCGCGCGGGATGTTTCGAGCGTTGTTGGCCAAGAAGAAGTGACGGCAGCTTTTCGTAATAATAAAGAAAAAGAAAGGCATGCTCTCGTCAGCCTGCTGCGCGGCGCACAAAGCCCGACCCGCCACTACTACGACGCCGGCCAAGCGAAGGAAGGAAGGAAGGAAGCACGATGCTCACCTTCGTTGGTGTAAGACATTGTTTGCGCTCGTTTCTTTTTCTTTTCTTTTGGGTGTGAATGAAGGTGGTTGATGATGGGGTGTTTTCCTCACAGATTGAATTTGGCTGCCCCTTTATGAGATTCGTGCCGTTGGGGGGAACAGCCGGACTGGGAATGGAATGTTCGTTCCAAGTGGCGCCACCGGAAGCGTTTTAAGGTACGCAGGAATTCATTCCGCGGAGGTTTACACAGGGCAGTACAGTATGTGACCGATAGATATCTTTACCCCCCCGTAGAAGCGCCACCCACCAGCGTTGGCATCTTATCAGAAGCATTCGCCTTGGCACCTTATTATCGCACGAGAAGCCACCAGGGTGAAGCTAGTAGCCCCACCTCCGAGTCTCAGTCTGAACCTCGCTGGGCGTGAATTTCACATGCAATTGCAGAGATGGTGGGGTTGTGGGGTAGATGACAGGCACACACGCAGCTGCAAATCCGCGTCGCATCGGAGGTGAGTCGACTAAGACAGTGGGATGAGTGCGTATCGCGCGTATCTCGCATCCTATCGTGGCATTCAAGTGACTTTGGAAACGAGAGAGCTTCTGCTTCTGAAGTCCCCGACGCTCATCCGCTCGCAGTCACGTGTTCTCTTTATGCAGCCCCGCGGCCAACTTCAAGGTTCACGCAATATTCACGAACGAGTAACCATTGGTCATCGGCGTCGAACGAAAACAGGGCATCCTTCGCGTCGATCAGAAAGCTACTATGTGGCAATCTGCATATCTCTCACCTGATCCGTCATTGCCCCATATACATCACATCACTCACCACTGGCACTGCTGACGCGGCACCTTCTGCTCTGGGTAGCTAATTCGGTCTCAGCTCATTACAGATACGGATGCATAGGACTGCTTATAGGCATTACCATTCCATTCAGTCACCTATAAATAGCTGAAAAACTTGTCTTCCAGATTCGAAGTCACAGGGTATGTATTCTACATGCCACACGGTCGTTGGACTTCTATGTGTACTGTTCTTAGGAGAACTGGTCCAGGCTTTACCTGCTCACAGAGTTGCATCTTATGAGTTGGCCCTACAGCCCCGCAAATTCCGCTCAAGAGTGCCCGCAAATTCCCAGTCCCAGCACCTATCATATCGGCATACGAGGACAACGCGAGGTTGCCTGGATCATAAGACAACCCTGAAGATCGTTGCGCTAATTAAGGACTGTTGAGCGATGCTAACATCCTATCATAGAAAGCAAACATATGTCCGACAATCGTTCTACGCAAATCAATAGCGAGAAACGGATACCCTCTCTGAGCAGAGGTTCGGTCCAGGGCCGCGGCTGATCGAGCGATTCTGGTATTCTACGACGATTCGGACCTTACACGCCTGACGACCAGCTAAAAATGCCGCACTGGGATAGCATAAGGTAATTTGGACTTGCCATGTTAGTATCAGCATGACGACGGGGAAGGGAGGAGTGAGATGACGATGCAACATGTCCACTTTGTATCTTCAACTTGTACACGGATGATGCGTGGACAATTGCTTCACCAATCTTGCATGTAACATGATAAGGAACTGGTTGTCAGTGTAAACATAATGTTTGGAACGTTGAATGGCTATGTATTGGAGCCGATACGCGGAGAAGCGCAAGTTACATGCTGGCATTCGGGATAAAGCGCTCCGCAGGGACCTGCGGATCTACAGTTTACAGGTTCCCATCAATCCTAGCTGCGTAAGTTCCCCGGGCTTGAATTCGGATGGAAAAAGGGGCATCACGCACAAATAATTCTTGGAGGCGCAGTTTATCCTGACTGCAGCCTGGGATTCATCATATCACGAAGTTTGTGGGTCCCAAGCTGGATTGTCGACGATCTGGAGGGCCAACGTCGTGCCTGTGGCCCTGTGTCAGTCGGGTTAAACCTTCGACTTGAGCACGTACATGCAGCTGAAGGCGTTACCATGGCATTCTTGGAGTCCTTGTGAAGTCGTGCATATCCTCTTCAGGCTTTGTGAAGGTGAGGAAGTTCATGATCCGGAATCTCTCCCTACTATGTCATCACAACCATGTTCGTATTGAGATGATTGTATTTCAGAATCGCCTCGCCTTCTTAGGGTCATCAACGGGGGCGCGTTACCCAACGGACCCAGTCAACCCCCCAATCAAGTTGGAAGGCGATGAGATGAGGGACTATACGCTCCACCCCTCGGACACCCATCACCTACGCACCGCGCGCGCGTCTCTCGCGAACCCCAACGTCTTCTCCCCTACAGTTACTGGCAAAGCCAGAGCCGGATATGCTGCTGGCGGCCAAGGTATTCCGCGTCGGAGCGACAGGAGCAGTGTGATGCTGCTCGCCCACGTCATGGCGTGCACGGGTGCGGGCAAGAGGTGAATCCCACATTCTAGCTATCCACGCCCCATTAGTAGAGGCAGATGCAAGGTATGTTTCAAATAAGGTTTGCCAGTTTGCTATCCGTGAGTTATCCGCGCCACAGCTTTCCACGATGTGGACTAGCTCTGGCTGACTATTTCGTACTAGTAGACAGATCCGCATCAACCAGCAGGCCACTGAGAAGAGAACGCCATTCGAAACAAGGCCTGAGTGGGTGTCGTACTGTTCACTTCTCAGGACTCCGGTGGATAAGCAAGTGCGGAGACAGATGCCAAATTTCAGATCAGAGTTCGGCCAAGACCAAAGCCAAGACGGGACGTAACCTCCCGGTCCTCTCTGGACTGGCTACAGCGCATTTGGTAGGGCTGATCCTGGCAATCTCCCGCTACCTTACATTCATTTGAGTAGATAGTAGTACATGACTAACTACACGAATAAAGCGCTTTCCAAAAAAAAAATAAAAGACGGGACGTAACTTTCTTAAAGCGAGTCACGTGTCTGACGCTCGCCTAGCTCGATATGGTTATTTTCTCCATATCGAGTTTAATCCCAAAGTCACTGCCTTGCGGCGAGGCTGTCCACTGGCTGTCCATTCACCCACGATTCGCGCACTTCCCACTTCCCCCTTGCCATCCCCATGTCCGCAAGCAATCAAACAGCTGGACCTTCGACATATAACTTTACAGCAATATTTAATGCTGCCTTAATCGAGTACCAGACGATAACCGGAAAACCTCTCGACACCCATCCCTTCGCAACACAACTCAACACCTGCCAAAATCCCGAGGCCATTTCGAACCTTCTTCGAACGCAAGCGCAGGCTTTCAGTAAATTTCGTAAAGGCGATGAGAAATTGATGGCGTGGTTGGACCCAACAATCCAAATCCTGTCTACCTTTTCAGACACGCTTGGAGAAGGCATCAGTCTGGTAAGCAAACCTCGTTCATTTGCGCATGTCTGTTCTCCGACATCCTGTTTTTAGCCATTCTCACCTGCAAAAACGATCTTTACTGGGATCGGTGTTCTACTCGGAGTATGTTTTCTCCCCAGTTCCTTATCGCGGTTTTGCATAATATCCAATTGTTAGGCTGTGAGGGACGTTGTTGCGAGCCATGATACTCTTGTCCACCTCTTCGAGCGGATTCACTTCCTCCTGCAACGTCTGAAGAGTTACACTGGGATGCCATTGACAAACGAATTGAGGGGGTTACTTGGAAAGATTATGGCGCAGTTACTTTCGATTCTTGCACTTTCGACCAAAGCGATGACGGACAGGAGAATCAGTTAGTTGTTCCGTTCACAATTTTCTTTCTTGGCTGACTGTGACTCAGAAAAGATTCTGAGGAAGCTTGTGGGAAAGACAGACGTCGAGGATGCGCTTTTACGGCTAGATACGCTTACGAAGGAGGAGAGTTTAATGATGGTATTGAGGAACCTGGAAGTTACTCATCATGTTGATGGGGTTGTCCACGATGTCGATGGCAACGTCAAAGCAACCAAGGTGCTCACAGAAGACATCAATGACAATGTGAAGGCGACCAAGGTGCACATCCATGATGTCGATAGCAACATTAAGGCGATCAAGGTGCTCGTTGAAAACATTGATGATAATGTGAAAGGAATTGAGGGAGGAATTGAGGGGGTCGCACGCAGCGTTGACAAGGGTGCGCAACATTTTCTGTCCGTCTTCATGTACATACTGACCCATTATGACCCATAGTCGCACACGAGCTTAAACGTTTGTCACTTCTGGAAACCCCCATTATTGACCGTCAAGAAATGACACGCTCACAGGGAACCAGATGCAAGACAAGCTTCGATCATGGCTCTCTCCTCCAGATCCCTGCGTTAATCATAATACTGCATGTAAAACTCAACACGGTGGGACAGCAACCTGGTTTCTACAAAGTAGCACATTCCGGGATTGGAAGAAGAACGGCTCTCTATTATGGGTCCGGGGAAATCGTACGCTTCTCTAGCCTCCTTTACCTTCGTGTCTATTAATTCATTCCCCGATTCGCAGCTGGTGCAGGAAAAAGCATTCTGTGGTGCGCGGTTTCTTGCTCACTTCTGTGATGTGAAATTTACATTCTGGATAAGCTCCGCTATTGTTGAAGACATCAAGAACATGCAAGAGGCCAGGCCGGCACTGATTGCGTTCTATTACTTTGACTTCAAGGATGCTTCCAAGCGCGACGTCCGCGGCTTGTTGACATCCCTTCTCTTCCAACTTGGCGACGATTCTGATCTTTGCTGGGATGTTCTTAATAAATTGTACACCTCGTGCAGTGATGGCTCCAAACAGCCCAGTGATGCCGCCCTTGCAAGATGTCTAAAAAGCATGCTGGAACTCCCAGGACAACTGCCTACTTTTCTTATCATAGATGCTCTCGACGAGTGTCCGAATACCACCGGAACCCCATCCGCCCGTGAAGAGGTTCTGGATTTTTTGGAGGATCTGGTTGGGTCGAGCCATCCGGATCTGTTCATTTGCGTCACTAGTCGCCCTGAGCAAGACATACAGTCCGTCCTTAACCCCTTGACACCTACGTTTCGCCGAGTGTCCCTTCACGAGGAAGGTGGCCAAAGGGAGGATATTAAAAGTTATGTTTCCTCTTTCGTTCACAAGGACAGAACAATGCGGAGATGGAGAGAAGAAGACAGGAATCTCGTTATTAAAACTCTCGTAGAACGAGCTGGCGGGATGTGAGCCACCTCTATTACAGTGTCTTGTTATTGTTGCTCATAGATGATCCCGGACAGGTTCAGATGGGTGTTTTGCCAGCTAGACACCCTTCGTCGATGTATGCCTTCCAGTATTCGCAAGGCTCTGAACGAACTACCGACCACTCTGGACGAAACATACGAACGGGCGTTAGACGGTATCCCTAAAGAGAAGCGGCAGCATGCGCATCGGCTTTTTCAGTGCCTTATTGTTGCTATTCGGCCGCTTCGTGTTGAGGAGCTCGCGGAGTTATTTACGATCGAGTTTGACCAAGATGCAGGGCCTAATCTCAAGGAGGGCTGGCGACCCGAAAACGCAGAAGATGCTATTCTTTCTGCTTGTTCCACTTTGATTGCGGTTATCGAGAACGAGAGATCGAAAATTGTTCAGTTCTCTCACTTTTCAGTCAAGGAATACTTGACTTCGGATCGCCTTCGGACCTCGGAGATGGGAAACATCCGGCATTACCACATTCCCCTCGATGCGGCTCACACTATTCTCGCACGAGCATGCCTCACAGTGCTGCTGCAGTTAGACGAAAACGTGGACAAAACTCGCCTTGAGACGTTTCCTCTGGCGTTTTATGCTGCTCAACATTGGATTGATCACGCCAAGTATGAGGACGTGGCGTCGCAAATTCAAGTTGCCATGGAACAGTTATTTGACCCAAGGAAACCATATCTTGCGGCTTGGACTTGGATACACGACGTGGATTCGGGTCGGCTCCGAGAAACCATCAATGATCTCAAAGAACGTCCGATGCAGCCAGCGGCAACTGCATTGTACTATGCAGTGCTATGCGGATTCAGTGGGGTGGCCAACTACCTCATCGTCACGCACGGAGAAAATATCAATCTCCGGTGTGGTATACACGAAACTCCTTTGCATGCAGCATCGTACAAGGGTCACGTTGATGCTGCACGTCTATTACTTGCTCATGGAGTCGCCTTGAATACGACCAACGAAGGCAAGCAAACTCCATTGTGCTCAGCATACGATGGCGGACATTTGGATGTTATGCGGCTGTTGCTAGAGCACGGTGCAGATGTGGACGTGTACCACGGTGATATCGGACTTCTATCGCATAAGGCATCGTACTATGGGCGAGCTGATGTGGTACGCCTGCTACTACAGTACAACGCCGATGTGAATGCCGGAAACAGCGCAAACGAGACGCCGTTGCACGCTGCATCGGTAGGGGGACAAGCAATGGTCGCCCAGCTCCTCCTGGAGCACGGGGCTGTTGTCAACGCGCAAGACAACTATTGCTGTACTCCCTTGTACCGAGCATCGAAACATAGGCGTCTTGAGGTCGTGCAAATACTACTTGAGCGCGGAGCGGACGTACACATACGGGGAGAAGAGGACCTGACCCCATTTCAGGTGGCAACATCGAAAGGACATGTCGAAATTGCACAGTTGTTGGTAGAATATGGTGCGGAAAAAGAATAAGTGGGAAACGGTGTGGGATAACAACGTATTATACGCATTCAGTATGTCCCATTTTTCGTTTATGCCACTCCTGATCAGTATAGTATCTTGGAGTCGGACGATGGAGACTTGTACCATACGCTGACTCTCAAAAGATAACTTATCATCTTCACATATATTTTCCTACGATCGATGAATGAATTTGTTCACATACGGACATGCGAAGTGTTATGCATAATGAATAACATCTAAATTACAGCAGACGAGCCAAGAGACGAGCGACCTATACAGGACGAAGAGGACCATGGGAATAATTTGCCTCGAGAAATTGGAGATGACCTGGCGACTTGAGGTTGCTGCCCACAGCCCATTTTTTCATACACGACTTGCGTACTTCCCAATTTCCCCCCGTTATCCCTATGTCCGCAACCAATCAGACAACTTGCCCTTCGATCGATAACTTTCCAACAATAGGGGTATTCAACATTCGCGTTTCGGTCGTTTCGAGCGGCCGTTTCGATGGTCGTTTCGTTCGTTTTTCAATCTGATAAATTCAAAACCGTTTCGTCAAATTCTTGAAACGAGCAGGGCGGCAGGGGACGGCATGTCAGCGGGATGTAGTCTGAATTTGAAAGTAGATAAGCTAATTGCGTCTCAATGATATCCTTGCTGTGGCTCGTGTAAAGAAAGCTCCCAAGGCTTCAAGCTTCAAACCCGAGCCTCAACTGCCCTTGGTCTCACGACGCATAGTCGGCTACCATCCCCCAGACGACCCATGAGGTATAGAAGTTGGACAAGCAAACGGCCACGCAACAGCAACAGCAACTTGAACAGCAACAGCGTCCTCTCAATCGAATGCCTCTCATTTTCGAGCAATTCCAACCTGTTCTTGTCGATCATCGATCGTGGCCTGATGTGCCTTGTCTTTTTCCTATTGACTCGGTTTGCTGGTAAGTCTACTATACAATCCGCTTGCCTGTGCGGGTGTGACAATCTCTCATCATCCTCATCAGCGTCCATGTCCAGCATCATCCCCGCTGAGATCCATCACTTCTTACATGCTCACCGCCATCTCCGCACCGCCTCTTTCCAATTCCTGTAACGACGGAGTCGGCGGAGGTGCCAACGGTGATGTTGTCGTGTCTACATAGAGGTGGTCGTGTTTCTGCAACTGCGCAGACGTGCTCAAGTTCGAACCTGGTGGGTGGTGCTTGTCCTTCTCGAGTTTGTGTAGGGGCTTGTGGATAGACTCCCACACGAACCTTTTGAAATTTGTCCTTCTTCTCGTCTGAGAGAGCGTCGAGCATTTTGTCTCTCAACAACATTTTCTCTTCCACAATGATGTGAACTGTAAGCTCCTCCATCTTCCTGGAAGAGGCCTGGATTATGCTGGAGCCCGGGGGGTGGGTGCGAATGCGAATCGTTGTTGACTTGTCTGATGGACGAGAAGCCTCGCCGCTTGATGGCATACTTGACCTCGACGAAATCGTCCTGCTACGCCGAGATGGAAGTAACGCCCGGCCATCGCCTGGATCCTCGGATATCGCCAAGAGTCATCTGGGTCGGAAGACAGATCGTCGATGTCGCTGTACTCAGAATCGGATCCAATATCATAGACCTGGGCCTCAGCTATCAGAGTTATGAGGGCAAGGCGTGTGCGCCATCGTCCGTTCTGTTTGAGCTGGCAATGCATTTGAAGCGTGAGCGTCACAGTGTCGGTGCAGGTAGACGGGTCTGTCGCAGCAGAAGAGTTGGGGCGGAGCTTGAAAGTCCGTCAAATGAAACGGTGCAGAAACGAGGTGATCAAAATTGAAATGTCGTTTCGTCGACTAAAAAATAAAATCGAAACGGCCATCGAAACGGCCCCTCGAAACGACCGAAATGCGAATGTTGAATACCCCTAATATTTAATGCTGCCTTAAACGAATACCAGACGTTGACCGGCAAAGCCCTTGACACCCATCCCTTTGCTGCACAGCTCGACACCTGCCAAAATCCCGACGCCGTTTCGAATCTTCTTCGGACCTTGCTTCGGACCCAAACGCAGGCTTTTAGTAAATTTCGTAAAGGCGATGAGAGATTGATGGCATGGTTGGACCCAACAATCCATATCCTGTTTACGTTTTCGGACACGCTTGGAGAAGGTAGAGGTTCTAGGCCGAAGGCCTAGAACGTAGTCTCTGTGCAAGGAAGGGGACTCGGGCTGTCAACCGGCATGGTGCATCCGTCTGCCACCCGTCTCCGAAGATAAGGGTCAGTACAGTATGCCCAGAGGCGGGCAAAGAGGCTGGTCACGTAGCGGTTTCGAGCCTGCGAAAGCTCTCGTCAGGGGGCTACCGCTACCCCGACCGCCGTCCTTCCGAGTTCGTGTAGGGTACCTGCCAGTCTTACGACCTATCGGAGGAGTTGCCCCTCCTGGGGACCCCCCTGCGCCGCCGCGACTCACGGGGGGGGCCGACCTCCGATAGACTGGTTGCATGTGGGGATAGCACGAGTGGGGGGGAGGGAAACTTCCTGCCCAGCCTCCTTTTGAGGCCAGCGACGGCGCTCCCACAGGTACGGCTCTGGCAGCATGGGACCCTTTCGGGCCCCAGCTGCGCTTCTTCGGCCCCATGCGTTCCACGCGGTGAGGTCCATCACCGCGTGACCCCCCCTGCCATCCGAAGATTCGCCGCCGGAGCGACAGAGACATCAGTCTGGTAGGCAACCACGTTCATTGCACATGACTGTTTTCGATATCTAGTTCTCACTTCTCAGCCATTCTCACCTGCAAAAACGATCTTCACCGGGATCGGTGTTCTCCTCGGAGTACGTTTTCGCCCCAGTCCCTTATCGCGGTTTTGTATGACATCCGATTGTTAGGCTGTGAGAGATGTTGTGGCGAGCCATGATACTCTTGTTTACCTCTTTGAGCGTATTCACTTCTTCCTGCAACATCTGAAGAGCTACACTGGGATGCCATTGACAAACGAATCGAGGGAGTTACTTGGAAAGATTATGGCGCAGTTGCTTTCGATTCTTGCACTTTCGACCAAGGCGATGACAGACAGGAGAATCAGTGAGTTGATCGAATCACTATCCTTTTTGTGACTGACTGTGGGTCAGAAAAGATTCTAAAGAAGCTACTAATGGGAAGGACAGATGTCGAGGACGCGCTTTCACGGTTGGATATGCTCACGAAAGAAGAGAATTTAATAATGGTGGTGAGGAACCCGGAGGTTGCACCATATCGATAATGGTACGCGTTTTCTGTCAGTCTTCATGCACATACCGACCCTTTTTCCTTTGTGTCTCAACATAGTCACACACGAGCTTAAACGTTTGTCACTCCCTGACATTCCAGTTTTTGACTGTCAAGGATGACACGCCCTCACAGGGGACCAGGTCCAGAGGAAATTTCGATCATGGCTCTCTCCTCCAGATCCCTCCGTCGATCACATTACTGCATGCAAAACTAAACACAGTGGGACAACAACGTGGTTCATACAAGGCAGCACATTCCAGGATTGGAAGAAGAATGGCTCCCTATTATGGGTCCGTGGAAATCGTACGCTCCTCTAGCCCTTACTGTGCCTTTGTGTTCATTAACTCATTCCCCGATTTCGCAGCGGGTGCAGGGGAAAGCATTCTGTGGTGCGCAGTTTCCTGTCTGTCCCTGTGATGGAGAATTTATATTTTGATAAGCTCTGCTATTATTGAGAACATCAAGGACATGCGAGAGGTCATGTCGGCACTAGTCGCGTACTACTACTTTGACTTCAAGGATGCTTCTAAGCGCAACGTCCGCGGCCTGTTGGCATCCCTTCTCTTCCAACTCAGTGACGACTCTGACCGGTGCTGGGATGTTCTTTATAAATTGTACACTTCGTGCCATGATGGCTCCGAACAGCCCAGCGATGTCGCTCTCGCAGGATATCTTGAAAGTATGCTGAAACTCCCAGGACAACTTCCCATTTTTCTTATTATAGATGCTCTCGAGGAGTGTCCGAATACTACCGGAACCCCATCTGCCCGTGAAGAGGTGCTGGACTTTTTAGAGGGTCTGGTTGGGTTGAGCCATTCGAATCTGTTCCTTTGCGTCACCAGTCGCCCTGAGCAAGACATACAGTCCGTCCTTAACCCCTTGACACCTGCGTCTTGCCAAGTCTCTCTTCACGAGGAAGGCGGCCAAAGGGAGGATATCATCAGATATGTCCACTTTTTTGTTAACAGGGACCGAGCAATGCGGAGATGGAGAGAAGAGGACAATAATCTCGTAATTACAACTCTCATAGAGCGAGCTGGCGGGATGTGAGTCACCTCTACTACATTGTCTTGATATTGTTGCTCATAGATGGTCTCGGACAGGTTCAGATGGGTGTTTTGCCAGCTAAATACCCTTCGTCGATGCATGCCTTCTAGTATGCGCATCGACTTTTCCAATGCCTAGTTGTCGCTATTCGACCACTTCGTGTTGAAGAACTTGCCGAGCTATTTGCGATCGAGTTTGACCGAGATGTGGGGCCTAATCTCAGGGAAGGCTGGCGACCTGAAAACGCAGAAGATGCTGTTCTTTCTGCATGTTCCACTTTGATCGCGGTTATCGAGAGCATGGGATCGAAAGTTGTTCAGTTCTCTCACTTCTCGGTCAAGGAATACTTGACTTCGGATCGCCTTCGGACCTCCGAGATCGGAAACATCCGGCACTATCACATCCCCCTCGATGCAGCACACACGATTCTCGCGCGAGCATGCCTCACAGTTCTACTACAGTTGGACGAAAGCGTTGACAAAAAGCGCCTCGAGGAGTTTCCTCTGGCATTTTATGCTGCTCAACACTGGGTTGATCACGCCAAGTATGAGGGCGTAGCCTCGCGAATTCAAGATGCCATGGAACAGTTATTTAACCCAAGTAATCCGTACCTTGCGGTTGGACTTGGATTCACGACGTGGATTGGGATGAGATCCGAGAAACGATCCATCTCGAAGAACGTCCGGCGCGGCCCGAGGCAACTGCATTGTACTATGCAGTGCTATGTGGATTCAGTGGGCTCGCCAACTACCTCATTCTGACGCACGAGGAAGATGTCAACGCTAAGTGCGGTTCTCACGGAACTCCTTTGCATGCAGCATCGTACAAGGGGCACCCTGATGCTGTACGCCTATTACTTGCTCATGGGGTCTACCTGAAAACGACCGACATATACAAACGAACTCCCCTGTGCTCCGCGTATTATGGTGGACATCTGGATGTTATGCGGCTGTTGCTAGAGCACGGAGCAGATGTTGACGTGTACTACGATAGGGCCGGACTTCTATCGCATGAGGCATCGCTCCGTGGACGGGCTGAAGTCGTACATCTGCTACTACAGCACAATGCTGATGTGAATGCCAGAAGCGACTCAAGCGAGACGCCGTTGCACCATGCATCGATAGGGGGACAAGCGAGTGTCGCCGAGCTCCTCCTAGAACACGGGGCTCTTGTCAATGCACGAGACACAACCAACAGCACTCCTTGTACCGAGCATCGAAATATGGTCATCTTAACGTCGTGCAGATACTGCTTGGGCACGGAGCGGACGTATCCACCCAGGGAGATAAATATCGGACCCGATGCAGGTGGCTATATCGCATGGACATGTCGAAGTTGCGCAGTTGTTGTTAGAGCACGGTGCGGAAAGGCTGACGGTGTTGCAACCATAACTTAGAATCACGAAGTAATCTATGCGCTCAGATGTCCCATTTTCCTGTTCGGTATACTTGGGGACAGGTGATATGCGCTGGCTCATTCAAAAGTCGATGCAACGTTGATGGTTATCATACACGCATCTTACCACTGACAGATGCCAAGATATTCTCCCTCGTTTCCAAGAATTGGGTTGATTCCATGCCAAAGCGCTGTCGGCTAACTCCTTCATCCATGACATTGCAAACATATGTATTCCCCAGTTTGCCATACCAGTCGTTCGATGATTCTGTAGGCCAAACCGCTGCATGGTTATACTCTACGAAACGTCCGCACGAGTGCTTCAATTCCTCTACTGTACTTAGGCCTTTTGGCGTCCTTTAACGGACCAGACACTCGCTTTGAAGTCACGCTCGCCCTCACCAGGCACCAGAACGAACGTCATCATCGAGTCCGCTCCCGGGTGGATTCCTTCACGATCATAAAGAATAGCCATTCCAGTTTCGCAAACTGCGGCGCATTCAGAATTAGAGTGTGAGGTATGCAAATAAAACGGATAGCCTACATAACTTTCAGTGGGTGTGGTGGATCAATGGAACGGGCTTCCCGTTCCGCGTGACTTCGTCGGTCCGAGGTCGCGGAACCCCCGGCCATGAGTTTATGTCATCGGCGCTATTTTTTTCCCTTTCGTCCCGAGTCAGATGTGAAGTGAAGTTTGCTAATTCCGAAGTCCGGACAGATGTAATTTGGTTTGACAACTCGCAATTCCTTCGGTCAGTGGGCCGCGGGGCGTCTCAGCATGCTATGCGAGTCTGCGACAGCTAGCCCGGTTTCCAGCAAGCCGCGCACCTACTACGTGTGCTAGTGAAAATCTCGTCACCTGTATTGTATGGCGTCCCTCGGATTGATGCTCCCGCAAATGGCGTCTGCTTACTGAGGCATGCGTTCTCCCAGCCCTCGCCGAGATGCAGCTTTCGCGGTGCAGCGCTCGGTTCACAACGCTCGCAACAGCCCCAGATAAACTCTAGCAACGGTGACCCTAACTATGTCTCGACACCCACTATGGAGTGTAGCGCTCGGTGCGCAGCAATGTAGCTCGTACCCCCGTTGCGGATGCTGACTCTGCTGAGAGCCCTGTTTCCGTCCCCATATACCTGCCTGTTGAAACAAGAGCGCCGCACAGAAGCCGGCGTGCCCTAAGCCGATACTGATGCATACGTATATATGCGTGCTGTGAGGGTGGACTCGGACATTTTGCGTGGCGATTGAAAGGGCCTGCTAAACTGGTATTCAACCTGTGCGATATCTATTCCGTACAATTCACATAGCTACTGTAGCATCTTCTACCCATGCCACGAAAATACCGACGAAACCAATCGAAAAGTCATTTTGACTGTACCGTGCGGAAGCCTACGTTCACCCAGCTTGCGTCTGATCCATATCGTGCATACCCTCGCATAGATAGCCATGGAAAAAGGCACACATCAGGCTGTGGAAGGATTGACGGCAGTGTAACCTCCATCTACCACAATTTCTTGACCATTGGTATAGCACCCCGCCAGGGATGATAGATAGATGACCGTTCCGGCAATATCCCCGGCCCTGGGAGAGATGGGTCAGGGAAACGTAGAAAACTACAGAACAAAGAAAAACATACGAGCCAGACCGCCCAGCTGGCACAGGAAGCAAGCTTTGGGCGACTCTTGCCAACTCTTCTGGCCCCGTAATCGTATCCAGTGTCATTTCGGATGCGAACGGGCCTGGGGCGATAGAGTTTACGCGGACGGGGATGCCCTTGAGAGCTATCTCAGTCGCAAGCATTTTGGTTAGATGGGACGCTGCTGCTTTCGAGCTGTTATATGCAAACTTGGATTTCAGGGTCAACATTGACTAATGACGGCAATATGTTGACATATGTACTCACATGTCTCTGCGCAATCTTCAAAATTCCACTTATACTAGTTATGTTGACAACGCTGGACGTGTAGCCTTCGAAATCTCGACTGCCCTTGTCGAGCAGGCCGAGAAAAGCTGTCGTCATGTAGTAGATAGAGAAGGTATTGATCTTGTAGAGCGCAGTCCACGCATCCGGGCCGTCGTCATTGAAAAGCGCATTTCCGAGGGTCTCGGCATTGGCATTTTCTGGCGCATCGGGACTGTTAAGGAACTCCGAAAGCGGTCCTGAGACTCCGGCACTGAGAAAGTAGGTGAGCTGGTCGTGTCAACGAGCTTTAGCAACAACCCTTACTTGTTTACCAGGATGTGTAATTTCCCCTCCTTTTGTTCTATGAGAGTTTTGGCTTCGATAATACTCTCCCGGCTTGAGACATCGAGGGGAAAGCTAGCGTGACGAAGGTCTGAGATAGGGTATGGATAACCACTCAATTTGATTGCACGTACGGAATGATAATTCCTTTGCCGTGGGTTGCCCATTCATCGGCCACCCTTTCCAGGACTTCCTTGCGGCGACCTCCAATATACACCCTAGCCCCGTTTGCGGCAAGTCCTCCTGCGATCATGAGGCCAATGCCTGTCCCACCACCAGAGACAAGAGCAATGCGGCCTCGGAGGTCAAAGATAGTGGAAGTATGGAGATCCACTGCTGAAGACATGAAGGGCTAGCGTATAGCTTGGGGTATACTATCTGGGGATGATCATCGTGGTGGTCGTAAGCAGTTCTTGACGGTCCGTCGGTACCGGTCGGACCGTCCTCGCTTATGGGCCGTTGCCCCTGCCTCTGACTGCAGCACTCAAGATGGACGAGGAGCAAGCCTTAGAAGCGCTATCCAACGTTATTTCCGCTCTCTCAGAGACACCATTTGATCTATCTCTTCATGTTCAACACATTCAACTCGCTGTCGCTGCTGGCATGGATGACCAGATCCGTGAGGCACGCGACACCCTGACGGCCTATTATGCGTGCGGGGACGACGTGTGGCTGCCACTCATCGAAGACAAGAAGAGTGCAGCAGATTTGGACACGGTGGATGGAGTACTATCTGTATTGACAGCGTACAAGCGTGCCGAAGATGACTATTTATGTACGCGCCCGCTTTACTGAGATCATGGAACGCCCTTGCTTGACTTAACGCAGCCATCCCGTTGCTTCGCCAGCACATCGACTTCTTGATCGATAGACATTCCCATTTCTCTTCTTCAGATGCGAATCCCATCCTACCGGATGACCCATTCTCCGTCGAGTGGACTCGGGAGGCGCTACGCGCTGTCGTGGCCCAGGGCGTCAACCATGTCGCGCAGGTTGGCTTGTCACATATCCCGTCTTTTCAGCGCCTGATAATTTTTTCAGGGAAATTTGCTGTGGGACGCGCTCCGCGACTGGGATTTGGAAAATCTTTCAACTGTGCTGCCGGATGAGAGGTGGGTGTTACGTTCATGGTTCTTGGTTTCCCTCCGCTCAAAGTCAAGAATTGCTCTTGCAGATCGGCGGCCATCGTGCAGGTCGAAGACATGTACCTCGAGCGTCTCCAACAGTGTCATTCTGGTGGGTTACTCTCGTACGTGAATGTGATTAAATGTTGAGCTCTTACAGCGAACGAGGACACTTTTCAATCATATTCGAGCTTTACGACAAACTACAAGGCACCACAGGCATATGAGACCCTACTCGTAAATGCGTCCAAAATCCGGGAGAAGGCTAAAAAAGCGTACGAATGGCGCGAGCCGTACGAAGCTGCCTTGGTAAGTGACTTCCAACTCTCGCTGTGTGCTGAATATGCGTGATTGTATTTACAAGGTCGCTTAGGAGCAATCCGGAAATTCGCTGTACGCATACCAAAACTACGTGACCTATGAACTGCGCGCGAAGCGACCGGATCTTAACATTCTTTCGAACATCCATGAACGCGCAATATCAGAAGCGGCGAAGCGGCGTGCGTCTGGTGAGACCGGCGCGGAGGAAGCATTGCGGTTGTGGTGGGGGAGCTATGTCGATAGCATGGTATGTTATTGGGTTGCTCTAGCACTGACATATGCTTATTCCTCGTGGCCTTATAGAGACGCAACGACGCGCCCTCTGAGCAACAGCTATCTTTGTTTCGACGTTCCGTGAGAAGCGTCCCCGGCAGCGGTGAACAATGGGCTAAATATATTCGCTTTTTGGTGGCGTAGCATTCTTATATCACCAAGCGGCTTCCCTGATGCTTTCTTAGGAAATGAATAGCGAGTTGGTAGAAGAAGGAAAGGCGGAGCCCATCTCAGGTAATGAATCCTCATTCTTTTGCTGCCCATCCTAACACTCTTTCAGTTGTCTATGACAAGGCGTTTACGACCAAATTATTTCAAAAGGATGTCGAAGGAATGGCTTCACTTTTCCTGGCTCGTGCTGGATTCGAACGTCGCATATCTTTTGCGAGCCTTGAGAACGAGCAGTCTGCTGATCCTGAGTCTCCGCCTGCCGAACCCGCCGTGGCCCAGCCTTTCCTTGGGCCCCAGGATCGGTTATCTGCGCTATTAGATATTTTAAAAAACGGCATTAAGAGTATACGATCAGGTAAGCATTAAGTTTACGTTCAAGTTAACGCCCATTGATTGGTTGGAGTAGCGGCTAAAGGTGGTGATCCACGTTTTCGCCTCGAGCGTTTCCTCTTTACCCTTGTGAGATACCTCCACTTTGCGGCTGCTTCCCATTAATGGGATCTTTACAGCTTAATGAGCTCGGGCAGAGCGGCGATGCAACGAAAGTATGGGCAGACGCTGGGAAGCACCACAAGACCGCGTACATCCCTTGGCTGGAGTACACAAGCGCGCTCGAGTATGCTGCCCGACTATTCCCCTGCCTCTGTGAGCTGATTATGCTGGTCCAGGCGTCAGGGAGATCACGAAGAAGCGAAAAAGGCGTTCACGAAAGCAGCCAAATCTCAACTTGACTGGCCTGAAATGCTATGGGAAACTTGGCTTGCTTTTGAGCATAGCCATGGCTCTGTGGAAGAAATTCAAGCCGCCCTTGACGTTGTGGAGCGGACCAGGACCCAGGTTGAGGCTCGTCGCGCTAAGGTTCTTATTTCTTTGCGAATTTCGTACATCACGCTGAAAGTTTCTCCAAGGAGGCAGAACAGGCAGGTTATCAAGCCATGCAAGTCACGACCGAGCAGCAGGCTGCGAGTGTCCCAGTCACGGGGCCGACAGAGGCCACACATCAGATCGAGACGCCGATGGACATCGATCACGAGGCCAAAGATGCAGGCAATGGCGTAAAAAGGAAGGCCGAAGAAGAGCCCTCGGAAGAGAGCAAGAAAGCCCGAGTCGGTGTGTGCTCCCTCGCTAATTGCTTACTACAACACCCATTAATGTCAAGCAGAACAACCCCAGACTCTTAAACGGTCCGCTCTGTCATCCAATTTCCCGAGCGTAACTAACATGCGCGTGTTTCTGCAGAGATCGGGAGAACTGCACTGTCTTTATTAGTGATCTTCCATCAGAAACGACAGACGATGACCTGACCAGACTCTTCAAAGACGTCTGTGTGGTTTCACCTCTTTCCTGACATTCTCTGACCCGACTATTAGTGCGGTGTTGTTCGCGAAGTTAAAATCACCCAACTGCCGAACGTTCTCGTTGCTACCGTCGAGTTCGTTGCACGGGATAGTGTACCCGCGGCACTTACGAAGGATAAGAAACGCGTGCATGATCACGAGATAAACGTTCACCTTGCGTGGCAGTCGACTCTCTACGTGACCAACTTTCCGGAGAGCGCGGATGATCTTGGGATTCGCAAACTCTTTGGACAGGTGCATGGTGGTCATTTATCTAATCAGAGACAAGGTACTGATACACGCACATGTAGTATGGGCATATTTTCGATGTTCGGTGGCCTAGCAAGAAGTTCAAGAGCACGAGGAGATTTTGTTATGTTCAATACACGTCTCCAGTACGTTGTTTTTTGGTTGCGAGTTCCTAATTAACTCTTTCTTCACGCAGACGGCAGCTAAATTGGCACTAGAATTACACGGTCGGGAGCTCGAGCCAGGTCTCAGTCTGAACGTCTACGTGTCAAATCCCGAGCGAAAGAAGGAACGAACCGACGCAGATGCGAATGCTCGGGAAATATATGTTGCAGGGTTAAGCAAGTTTGCGACGAAGGAGGATCTAGAGAAGTTGTTCCGTACCGTAAGTTCTACGAACGTGTAGTCCCTTCTTCGCTGACAGATGTCAGTACGGTCCTGTGAAAGAGATACGGATGGCGTTGGATTCTGACAATCACTCAAAAGGATTTGCCTTTGTTGAGTTCGAGGAAGAGGTTAGACCTTTTTGTCAAGATCCTTACCTGTATCGACTCTTACGTGCTATCCGCATCATCCAGGGAGATGCCACAAGGGCTCTCGGTGCTAACAACTACGAACTCAAGAAGCGCAGGATCGCAGTGACTCTATCTGACACTCGTGTGCGCTCTCGAAGACGGTGCGAACTATCCACAACTATGATTGACCTGCGCTTACATCTGATCAGCGAACCTGAGACTGGACTGGGCAGAAAGGCAGATGCGCGCAACCGGTCGCTACGTATCCGCGACCTCCCAGATGATACCGCAGAAGGCTTGCTTCAACAGGCTGTCGAAAAGCTCGCACCAGTGAATCGCCTGGAGGTGTTTTTGGACAAACGCGAGGCTGTAGTCGAATTTCAATCGGCGGCAGAGGCCGCGCGACTGCTCCTACTACCTGAACCCCTCGAGTTCAACGGCGTGCAGTTGCGGTTCTCAGAAGGTGATGACACGCCCGCGAAGGCGCACGGCGCCCCGAAGACTGCAAGTGGGATGTTCATCCCGCGCACTGCCGCATCAAGACCGCGTGCCGGATTGGGTAGGGCACGAAAGCCACCTCCGGCTGCCGGTACAACTGCAGCCCCGGAGAGCCAGTCTCAAACATCTTCGGAAGATAAAGCGGCTGTTCAAGGTAAGGCGCAGGATGACTTCAGAAAGATGTTGCTGGGTGGGAAATAGTGTATTCTTTGGGTGTGCTTTATGTACCTTTGCGATGTGACGAATCGAATGCCACGATTTGAGTGCGACACATGCGAAGCGCCGACGGTATCCCGGACCGGAGTTTAGCATGTGCCTGTTGGTCCTACCATCAGCCGCAAGCTGCCCCTCACCTTTACTGCACCCCTGATCGCTCTGCCCTCTTGGAGACCGTATGGAGGCCGTTGAGTTTCAAGAAAGCAACTCCATAACGTTCGAATGGACACTTCGCGGCTTGAAGGCCCTGTTCGAGTCGAGGTGTGTATTGTCTCACCATGTCCTAAATTGGATGTAGGGAACCTTACCCCCACGTTTCAGCAAGGGCGATGCGAAATCGAAAGTAACGAAGAGTACTAAGTTTGGTGGAGGACGGTGGCAGGTGAGTTGTCTCGCCCGTTCTACTCGTTGCAGTTCCAGAATCCATGTCATACTTAGGTCCTATTCTATGCAAATTCGGGCCCCCCCTATCCCTCCACGGACGTCAGCAATGCTAGCGCTGGTGGATATGTGAGCTTGTTCTTGTCATGCGAGGTGCGCAGCGGTGGTACTTTTTGCATGAGATGAGGTCCTCAGGTCGGAGACCAGCCTACTCAAGAGGAGAAGGACGCTGCGTATAACGGAAGGTGAGCCTAATTTAGTTTCTGACGACTCCCGTTCATCTGGTTGATGTGTTTTTACTTTATTTTAGATGGGTCCGTGAAGGGCTGTTTCGATTTACGTTCGAGCTGCACAGGTTATCATCCCCCTTCTGGTGCTGCAAGATCATCAGATTACTCAACGCTGCTTTTTAGCTTGAAGAAGAAGGAGCTGTTTAATATCAAAGAAGCGCACAACCATTCGTTCTCTCATGCTGTACGTGGTTTAGGCTGCTTCCCACGTCCTTAGTTAACAGTGCTCAGACTGCGAACTGGGGATGGTATTATAATCGATCACACTTGTGACCATTAGAGCTGACATGGCCCCAGGGCGCAGTTTGCGCGCAGGGACGCAGTGTACTACTCAAAAAGCATCGTCAAAGCCAATGATGCTTTCGTGATCAACTGCTCGATCAGCTCGACCCCTGGACCACCGACTCCGTCCCCGTTGATCCACAATCTCTTGTCCCAAAGGACCTGCTAGAATCAGTTGGCCAGCTTCTGGATGACCCCCTCTATTCGGATATAGAGTTTGTTCTTCCTTCTCGGAGCCCGTGCGTGCCCTCTCCGCGTCGAATATATGCGTCGAAGCGACTACTTAGCCGTGCGGACTACTTCGACTCCAGTAGGTTTCCTTCAAGTACACCGCAGTTCCATCTAATGCCAGCATCATTGTCTTAGTGTTCAACGCCGGTTTTGTCGAGGCATCCACTGATCAACTCACCTTTGAGATCACAGGCGACAGCCTGGACGGTGTCGATGCCACGTCTGAGTACACGGCAATTGGCGCTCACCCCGAGGACTCGGACGAGGAAGATGAGGCATATGACCCTGGGGAAGCCGATGGAGATCCACCCAACTCGGACGCTGAACCCGAAGAGGTGTTCGAGATGCCACGTGACTTGCCCGAGCCAGTTAGCGTCGAGTCCGCGGAGCTAGTGGACGACGACCATAGCGGCGAAGGACAGGATGGAAAGTCACGGAATGTAAGGCAGAAGCTAGCGCATCCCTCGAGCCCCCGGGCGAGCATCGCACAGATTATCCCTCGCGGCCCTGCTACTGTTGTGGAGAAGGAGGCTCTTGGTCCGCCCAAGTTGCGTGTGGTTGTGAAAGATGTCGCATATTCAACGTATCGCGCCGTGCTCTACTACGTATTTCCCTTTTTTTGTCTCCCTTTGCGCCTCTTGACCTTATTGTCTCTAGCTATACACGGACCGTATCCGCTTTGCGCCGTTGTCCTCGTCCTTCCTCTCATCGTCTTCGTCTGGGACGAGCTGCGAGGAAACACCAAACGATAGTCAAGGTAGCCTTGGTACTGTGAACCGCACAGGGCCGTCAGAAGTGCTTGCGGGCGCCAGCTCGAGGAGAGAATGGATCCAGGATTATATACGCGGAAACCCCGGGCATCCCTTGCCGTGCTCCGCAAAGGCCGTGTACAGACTCGCAGACAGTGAGTAACATCCCTGTATTGTCGTTATATCTGGGGGTCGACGTTGACGTGTTGTGGCAGAGCTTGGGCTTGTGGAACTGAAAGCTCGGGCGTTTGAGGTGGGTTTTTCTCACCTCCACTTGACTAAGCCGTTCCTGAAACACACGCAGCATATTACCAAGTCACTTACGGTAGAAAATGTGCCTTACGAGGTCTTTTCAACTTTCTCAGCCACCTTTGAAGTTGTTCGCAAGGTGAATTGTGATTCACGTCGTCATGACGCGGCTGACAATAATGAATAGGTTGAGGTAAAGTACTTCCTCGACCATTGGACGGAGATTCGAAGCTCGGATGCTATGCGCAAAGTGTGGCACCAGATCCGACTCGGAAGACACCCCGGCTTCGAAGAAGGTCAGTACAAGACTACTCCATCTAAGTTTGCGAATTGACCACACTCGTAGTATGGCCTGTCATCGCGACTCACCTTGAGTTCAAACCACAGAGCAGTGGCCTTGTGGGCAACGACAAAGAGGATTCCAGGTAAACGTGAGGCACATAGCGACATAGGCGTCCCCACGATATGGCACCCGATGTTGGCCACACAGCAAGCGATGGCCGACATCGCCTTCGCTCTTTGTTAGGCATTCGTGAGAGTTGATTGTATGGCACGTACAATAGTGGACCAATGTGCCTTGTGGGAAGCTTTGTTTTGGCCCTCGTCTCGGGCAACAGGATATTCAGGTATTATGTACGTTATCAGATGGTGCAGTGTATTAGCATTGGAAAAAGCAAAAAGTGATGTCTAGTCCTTGTCCTGGGTTTCTGTCAGTTGTCGAGTGGGCGGGATTGCACTGCCTCTGGCTGGTGGAAGGACCTAGATAGGCCGAGGCCGGCGCGCCGCTGATTACCGAGGGCAGTACTTGCTTACATTCCCTCGTTCTAATCCTTCTCGTTATCCACCTCTCCCCACAACCACCATCTCTCCCCTTTCTCTTCCTTAACTCTCTCAGCAATACTAGTCTAACCCGATGGAGCGACATAGCCATGGAGCTAGCTTCTTGCACACACTCAACAATCTCTTCCGCCGTGGACAGAGCTCGTCAGTGGACGAGCAGGTAGATTCTGTCCAACGAGCCGGAGTGATTCACACACAATTCCAGTCATCCGGTCCAATCCAGTTGGTATGTTCATCGGCGCTCTCCGCGGATGACGTCTACTGATCTCACTGAAGGACCATGTCGATGAGGCGATGGCCTCTTCTGGCTCGTCCGCCTCACACCCACATGCTGCGGACGGGGATGTTCAGATGCTTCTCGCAGATCCTCTCGATGACACGCCACATTCCACGGAACATCCAGCTCTTATCACATCGTCGTCGTCGCAGTTAACGTCGTTGCCACATACCAGCGCTTTCCCCACATCATCCCGCCCAATCGATTTGGAATTGCACGGACCTGCAGACCATTCTGTAATGGATGACGATGTGCATAGTGACATTTCGATGCCCCCTCTTGAGGTCGAATCAGATTCGGAGTATGATGAGGATCACATTCGCTACGGCGGGTATGACTCAAGATCCGAATCGGATGTTGATGCCTACGACGTAGAGATGCACCTTCTAGTTGACGACGGGGATCTGTCTGACGACGAAGGCTCTGCTTTACCGAATGGAAGTACACCACCACTAGCCCCATTCCCGGCACATAGAAATCAGCGGCATGTCGTGGTCGAGGAAGTTGAAGATCAGGATCAGCAGCGGGCTGGTGAGTGGGCAGCTTACGGCCCGTCTATAGTGACGTGAACACTAACATCATGTCAGATACTAATATTCCCTTGGCGGAGAGTGGGCAGCCTGGCTCATCATCACACACCGGGACTCACACCCATTGGCACGCTTATCCTCATCCTCATCCTAATCCCCACCCTCATCCTTTCCAACACCCGCATTTACCTCATCCGCCACACCCCGACGGTGATGTTCGCCTCCCCAATTTCCCGACCATGCCCGGTCTTCGTGCGCAAGGTCAGGTTGAGGGTCAGATTCCTCTACCAGGCCTCCGAACTCTTTTTCAGCCCCTCATTGTAGAAGCCATTGCGCAAGCCAGTGAGCGTTTTCGGACGGCACAAGGAGCAGGTGGTCCTGCTGGCGGTCAAGGGCCTACGATGGGCCCCGCCCCCGGGACACCCATTGTGCAGGTTACGTTCGATGTGCCGGTGTTTCGCATTCCTACAGTTGGTCAGACAAGGCAGCAGCCGCCAGCTGAGGCGCAGTCAGGTGTGGATGGGCAGCGCCAGGCCGAACACGAACGTGCGTTTGCTGCGCCTCCGAGTCCGGATAATCCAAATCCGACGATGCTCAACTTTACCCCTCCTACACCTAACCCTACACATGCCACTGACGGAATGCCACCTGTATTACGTCAGATCTTCGAAGCCACTTTCGAGCCAGAACCGGCAGACCCTACTGCCGACGGTCCACAAATCGGAGCGCCTCCAGGATGGGCTGGTCTCATGGGCTTGCTTTTTGGTCTCGGCCTTGGCGCTTCGCATGAACTCAATCGCGAGGACCCTGCCAGGGCAAAGAGACTTGTCAAGGGCTTGGAAGTGGTGAATACAGGTCTCGTGAAGCGAATGGGGAAAATTGGCGAGGGCGCTATCTGTGCTATCTGCTGGGATGCACTCCTGGGAGGAGACGCGGAGAATACACCGGATTCGGCTACATGGGAGTCTCTTGGGGACGCTACTTCCAATCCTGGACAGCCAACCCACCCTGAAGCTGAAGCGAATGACTCCGCAGAGCCAGAGCCAGAACCAGAGCCAGAAGAGCCCCTTCCAAAAATAATCGCCTTGCCGTGTTCGCATGTGTTCCACAGCGCATGTCTCGTACCCTGGTTTTCGCGGCCAAAACAAACAACGTGTCCGACATGCCGATTCAATGTAGATCCAGATAACTTAACGTACGAGCCCCCACGTCGGCCTCAGAGCAACGGTCGCCAACAGTCACAGCAAGAGCCACCAACGCCACCACAGCCAGGAGCACCCGAGCAAGGGGCGCAGGAACAACAGGAGTCTGATTCGGGTGTCCCGCCACTCCAACCACAAACTGCCCAGCAGCAAGATGGGCACCCTACGCATCCACATCTAAGGCGTACAATTTTCGAGCACACATTCACACTCCCCTTTCCCCCCTTTCCAACACCATTGTTCCCTCTTGCGCCCCAGCATCCTGGAAATCCTGTTCCTCAACCTCAACCCGAAGTACGTCAACAGGGTCCTGGCCAACAAGGCCCATTCCCGGCGCCGGCAGCCGCGACGGACCCCTTTCCACCCATAGCATTTCAGCGTGCCTTCCACAATCTTCGACGTCCTTTCAGCCCTCATATGCAGCCTCGCATGCACCCGTTACCACACGGCGCTCCTGCACAAGAAGGCCCCGCTCTTCCCCAAGTCCCGTTGCAACCTCAGGCGCAGCCTCCTTTGCCAGGTCAGGGTATGCAGTCACCACCAGAAGACGGCCAGCAGAACACAAATGGCATGCCACGCTTTCCTGGGCTGTTCCAGTTCCAGCTTCCTCAGTTTGGCCGGATGCCAGACGGGACATTGTTCTGGTCCGCGCCGTTAGGTGGCTTCCCGACACCCACAAACCCTACTGCACCACAGGCTTCACCAGGCCCGGCCGGGCCAAAACGAGCATGGGTACCGCCGCCCCCGCCTGGTTTGACCCTGCGCCAACGGGTCGAGCAAGGTGAACGCGAGAATGGGTTGCGCTGTGATGACATGTCTTGCGGGCTTGGGCCATCTGACGACGACCCGGAGCCGACAGCGGACCTTGCGCGAGTTGTCATCAACTCACTCGGAGATGGCACGTCCGTGTGCGGACACACGTTTCACCCGTCATGCCTAGTGAGCGCGGAACGTGTCGCGGGATGGGGCCCTGATAGTGAAAGCGAGCGCGAGCGTGCAGGCGGATTGGTTGAAGTGAGCTGTCCCGTGTGCCGCGCTGTTGGTGTTATCCCACGTAAGGACTGGGAGCAAGGCGCGCAAGCTCTCGTGTGAGGTACGGCCCAAGCATTTCCCCCTTCTTTTGCATGATAATTTGTATGGCCTCCTGTCGTATTCTGGTCCAGTTAACCCATAATCATCGTGGCAATCGGTACAGGCGTTCCGTCCAGTTTATTTCACGAAGTATTTATTTTGGCCCTCGCTACTCCATATCAGTGGACTCTCGGATGACTTGTTTCAATGAACGGGTAGATTGTTGATGAAGAGCTGCTAGCGCGTTCAGCAGAGTCAGGGAGAGTTATCCATGATGATAGATTGCCAGGTAGCAATTGAACAGTCTTGTCACTGTATTTGTAGCATCCATGTTCTTTGGACAATCCCATGTTACTGTAGAGTTCAGTCGGCAGTCACAGAAACTGCCGTGCACCCAAGTGTTTGATATCTGATGTATTGTTAAGTCAATTGATCTGCATCCGTTAATGTCGTCGTCTTCTTAGAGTAACATGGATTCCGGTAATAAAGAGTATCTATTCCATAGAGCACAAACACTAATAATAGGCTACGGAGTCTATGTAAATTATAGCACCTGTAGGGATATCGTAACCATACTTCAACCGAAGGACTCAGGAACGCTTTTTCTTTTTCAAGGCGGAGGGCTCGTCGTCCTCCCCCTCATCATCAGATCGATCATCCTTGAGCGAGCTGCCCGTGACGACTCTGTCCCCTTGATGTGAGCCATCTGGATTGGGGTGTGGGACGCGAAGGAGAGGACATACCGCCAAAGAATGCGACAGATAAGGAAGTACCAGAAAAGATTGAGACACTGCAGGAGCAGAAGGGGGGTAAATATTTGCCATTTCACCCACCATACCATCCAGACGCCCTTTCTAGGCTCAAAACTACGCGCCGATTGCCTATACAACCGTAGTTAGGCAAGTAGGGATGTAAATGTGAATCGCGACACGCACGGGATCAGGTCGAAGTCGGTGTACACAGAATACAGCATGACGAGGTTGAGATAGTGGCGGAAATACCTAAACAGAGCGCACGTTGTAGAGGTAACACGGAGATATAAGAGTACTCACGTCCAGACCCCAACGAAGATGATGAACATGATGTTTTGTGTCCGCTTCCAACTGAGATAATTGAACAGTTTAGACATTGCGAAGAAAAAGTCCGGGATATCCATGGAAGCGTATACGGCATTCCCGATGAGCGTGAGGTTGATGCCGTAACTCCACCTGGGAACGGTGGTATAAATAGACAAACACGAGTGCACGCAGAACCGGGGACAAACCCGATGAGCCATAGAGTGACGATGTGATGTGCAACGAGTTCCTTGAAGTCTTTCCGGGGCTTCTCGAGACGAAGGACGAGGACGATAAGTTGGTGACACCAGTAAGACGCCTGCATGAGATAGTAGCGCTTCAGTCCGGGAGTCATCTGCCAGTGCGGGTAATCTACAATTGGTGGTCAGTATGAGATTCAAGTTTCCCACGACATACGTACCAATCCAGAAGTGGGGACAGTTGTACCACCAGGTCGGGAGACGTGACATGATGCGCAGGCCCCACGCGCCGAAAAACGAGAAGTAGAAGATGGCATAACCCTGCTCACCGAAACGAGCGAGCGTTTCGCGCTTTCGTATGCCACAGTATCGGGCGATGGGGTAGCAGATCCTAAAGAGGACAGACTGGCGGACGAAAGAGAAAAAGACTACGTAGTAGGCGATGAAGAGGAGGTCGAGCCAGCCCTTGCGGTATCTTGGGTCCGTAGAGTCATCCGTTGGTGATGGGGTGGGATGGGAGATAAAGAGGAGGGGGGAAAGGGGGCTTGGTGGGGGGTGTGATAGGATGAGGGAGGGGGTGAAAAGAGTCCAAATGATGTGTAAAAAGATGGGAAGTAGAAGAATGCGAAGGGAAAAAGCTGCAAAACAAGTACGGTTAGTAGTTCGCAGGAAGCCTGAGAGTACGAGCACGACTCGCCTGGAACGATAATCCAACGACCAGTCTTGAGGTCATTCCTAAACCCTCGGGATTTGGGTAGCAACATGGCTGGCGTCCTCACAGTCCTCTAGTCGGCGGCCGTCCCTGTCCGCTCAGAGACGCCTGCAGCCATCCCCATCTGTCTATTTTCTCACAATCCCACTTGCGTCCCTGATTCACCAGCAAAGCGTCGTGCTCCACCAAGACGTTGCAACTGGATCCTCAAGGCCTCAACAGGTCCCCCCATCCGGTCGTCAATAATGAAGAGGGGCCAACCAAGCTTCAAAGGACCGGCTCTGCTGCCCGTACTCACAGCGTCATCTATCGCCCTTCTTCATTGGCACTCTAAACCGGTGTTCCTGTGCTCGCGATCAATGCTGAGCTAGTAAAAAATACCCGATTCGACCCGCCATGTATGCCACTCGCCTCGTCTGTAGTACTCTGTACAGTGGCACAGTACGGCATCATCCATGCCATAGCATCGCTGCCAAGATCGCTGCCGTGACTAAATCATCTAACGCGCTGAAGCGGGACTGGGTGAGGAGAGAATGGGGTTTCTCATGCATACTAAGAACAGTGGTGGGTGTCAGTACAGTATATTCTGCGCGGGTCAAGGTGCAAGTACAGTGTTTGCTTTTCTTGTCAGTACCACAACGTGATACGAATGGTATGCAAGTGTCAATGCCGGATGTCCCTGGTTTGACCTGTCACATGTCATAGGCTAAATTGAATAATGATAGCACGTGCCAGGGGCTCTCACTTGGTACCTGCGGCACGGCAATGCTGTGGATGGTGTTTCTTCCAACCAGCGCTGATATGGTTCTTCCCGAATTCAAGTTTCGGACCCGTTCTTGCTGAAGCACAGCCTGTTTGTGCTCCCGCGAAGCCAATGATGGGGGTCAGAACCAAGGTGAGAACCGTGGCCTCGAGAAAATCGACCTTCAAATCGTCGGCAAATACGCGCTTTGCCTTGCATTAACACGGTCATCAAGTAAATGGCAGGATATAGAGTTCGACTAAAAAATCAGGGCGACACCTTCTCCGAATGAGACGTTCCGCGTTCCGCGCACCCAAGCGAGCTCTGGATCATATAACATGTCCTGTCTTGTTCCTGTTCCCTTGCCTGCCGACCACCCTTCATAGTGTTGTTCGCCCACCTAGTACAGTACTATGATAAACTGGCACAGTCCTACGCTTGAAGCCGCGGAAGGAAGTACGTCCCCCGCAGAATCAGAGAAGCCCAGTGATTTAGCCTTGCATGACAGCCGCTCTCGTGAAGCTTGTCCATGTCCTGGCTGGCCTTTATATGTGAGCCGTCTTATTCTCTCGACCTGTTGGCCACGGAGTGTTCACCTCACACCAGTTGGGAATTTATCCTGTACTTGGACTACGAATACTCTATCATAAGGGGAACGCGCAAGTTTACCTGGACATCCCTGGTAAGTTCCTTTTTGGCTCAATCGGGAAATTCGAGGTCTTCATACACCAGGTCGTCAGTTTTACGTCGGATGTCGTTGGTGTACCTTGGCTGCCGTGATAATCCAGCTCGTGGGTTTCGACATTACAGATGGAATTAACTGTCAGGTATGAAGCCTCTGATTCTTGTGTTGTCCGGAAGGGAGTGGGAGGCTGAACTAGTGCCTAGGTTTTAGTCATCATGACTTTCGTGAGATTCTCCTGTACTCCGATGGTGTGGACCTAATCCCAAACGGGCTACGCAGTTATTTGCTTACCTTTCGTTCCTGTTCGCATCGAGCTTGGTCATTCTGCGCATGTGAGTTCATTTTGCCTCGATATTTCAGCCCACTGAACGTAGCACTTTCAGCCACGTACTTTGGGAACACAACAGGGCCGTCGTTGCGCTTACCGCCGCAATTTTGCTCATCAACACTGCCTCCTTCCTTTATAGTTTGTGTTTATCTCTTCCAGGCACTGAATATCCTGAGGCATGTCGTCAGATGCGGCCATATCTCGCGGGCGCTGGGCTGGGAATATTTGTCAGATTAACCATCTCGTGGACACCAAAGCCTCTATCCTCTCCGAATTCTCGGCGGACCTCGTACTTCTTGTTCTCAAGCTCGTCGGCATCCTGCGCTGGAAAGAAGCCCGTCAGAAGTTTGGCACCTGGCGGCTCCTGTACTCGGAGGTAAGCCTTTTCTATCCCGATCCGGCCACATTTATTGTACAACTAATACTGGTCACAGGGGTTGACATGGGTTGTAGTTTTCACACTTGCTAGTGTGCCTCCTGTGGTACGTCTGATCTCCAACGAATATAGGACACTTGTCTAATGGACTGCCTCCAGGTTTTCATCATTTTGAATTTGAACGGTAAGCAGCTTTTTTTCTATCCCGAGACTGTGCTCATGACGGCTTTGCCTGTAGACCCCATGAATCGCGTGCGTTCATCGGCTTGGTAAAGAATGGATACACTAACCTAACCGTCAATCCCAATATAGATGTTCATAGTTCCTGGAAGTAAGTGGGCCGGCCCGCTGCTCGACCGTCACGGTTGTGTATACTTTTGCTGACTGGTGCATCGTTACTCAGTGATTGTCATGTCAATCGGTGCTGTGCGAATGCACCGCGGACTTGCCGACCGTGCCGCGCTTGGCCCTCAGGCCGGAGCAGTTGATGCTAAGGAGCGGTTCATCCAGACGACGATTCACACCACCGGTTCTTTGCCCCCGCGTTACAGCGAAAGGGGTACACATGTTGCGGGAGACAAAGTCTCTCAACTCGCTTGACCAGCATGCCCAAAGTCAAGATGACGGGAAACGAAACCGTCTGATGCCCTAATGACGTTATACCTGCCTGTCGGCTGTAATGTGGATCCAGCAGGATCAATTTCGGCCTCTACTTGTTCCCTGTAGAAGCCATCAAATTTACGAATTATATTCTCTTTTCTGGGTATGTTGCGATGCGTCTGAAGCCTGACAGGAAATGAGAACGAAATGGGTGATACTTGTCAAGTTCAATGCGCACTGACCGCCCACGATCTTTAGGGCTGGCAACTTGCATTTTCACCGTCTGACTGCTAATTGCTCCATTTTGGTTGCCAAGACCGTGACTGTATCTGAAGAGAACACAAATCCTGAGATCAATTCTGCTACGTCTCGCACTGGTGCATATTTCGACTCTAGGGTCACCCAAGGAGCCGCTGGCCTTAATGGTGTCATGGTGGATGTACGTGACACTGGGGTTAAACCTGGTCCAAGGGGTAGTACATTTCATCAAATCACGCAATGATGCGACGGAGAGATAAAAGACAGCTTTTATGGAACCAGTAGAACTCGGGAAGAACAGAACAAGGTTGTGCGCTGTGAAGGATACTCATGCTGGGCTGTTTGACACGATACTGAGTCGGTGTTCAAAGGGACTGTGGACTACTATAATACTACAGTTTTTGGGAGGACCCCCCATCCTGCTGTGGCAGCTCAACGATCTGCGCAAAACCAGGATACGGTGGGAGATTAAGTTCGTATTTTTCTTCCAGAGGCCTGTTACGATAATAAGCAAAAGAGAAATCAACGCTGTTCCCGTCAAGAACTACACTCACTTGGGCACAAATCGTCCACCAAGAAAGTGGCGCCCCGCAAACTTCCGGACGCCCTCCTTCGGCGCAGTGAGGCTAACAAGCACGTCCGGGTACAACAAGACGGGCACGCCGAGGCCGAGCCCCCCAGCATCCGGCGCGACATCGTCGCCGCGCTCAACATCCCAGCCAGACGGAATGTCGACCGACACGATCGGTAGGCCGGCGCGGGCGATGAGCGGGAGCGCCGCACCGAACGGAGCGCGCACGGGGGGCTTGAAGGAGAAGCCGAAGATCGCGTCGAGCACGACGTCGCTCGCTGCGAGCGCGGTCGAGAGCGTGTTCTCTGCTAGGTTGTGGTCTGAGTCTGAGGCGGGCAGCGTTGGGATGCGCATGTTTACGCATTGCGTGTGTAGGCGCTGTCGGGCGCGGGGAAAGAGAGGGGCGGGGTGTTGTCAGTACTAGGGCAGAACAAGCATGATGCCGCCGCGATGGCAGAGGAATGGAGCGGACCTTGTATATGTCCTTTGACCCGGGCTGCTCGATCGGATCATGCACCATATGAGCCTTTGTTCAGGTCAACAGGAACGGTGATCGTACCTTGGGCATCCAAATCGTCGGCTTGTATCCAAACATGCCTAGACTCCGGCATCAGCCCTCCTGTACTGACACGCCTATTCAACAGCTTGTACCGAGATGTCGAGCAGCGACCAGCCCATCTCCTCCTTGGTTCCCTGGTCCGCAACAGACCAACACGCGGGGATATCTTTCCTTTTCATAGATAGTTGCGACCGTCTGGGCGCACGCAAGACCCGCCAGTTCCATGAGCTATTACGGGGACAGACTACTACTAAGGTGAAGGCAGATACACAAGCCAGGGACAACTTGCCTGATCTATGCTGAACGCTCCCGCTGTATTCATCAGCTCTTCATCGATCTATCGAGAACACCTGTCCAATAGAAGAACTGTCGGATTCGATTGAAGCTTACCTGTTGTGCAAGCTTAGCAGTGAGATATCTGATGGACATGGCACAGAGAGAAGGGGAATTTTATTATGTCACAAGTTCGAGTTCGTCACCACGCATGTGGTGACGGGTCTAACTGTTCGGACGTTACTTGAGACCCACCCTCAGATGACTGAACGTGAAACGTAATATATATGGCCAACTACGCTACAACAGAGGCGCGCAGGTCACGTGTGCCTATCCGTATCAGCACCCCTTTTATTGTCCGGTTTTGTCCGAGCCGTTCAACGTTCACCACCCGCCGTCATTGGCGTCATTTTCCGGCCTTTTTTGTTCGCACCAGGTTCCGACGTGACAAAATGATCGTAGTGGAACAGCATACCCACCTTCTATAAAAGCAGCCATTCCGCGTGCTGGTCCTCTCATTCCCTCACGTCATCCATCGTTGTCGTGTTGCGTCCGATCAGACGGCACATCTCGGGGCATCTGGCACCATGACACCACCATGACATGTAGTCAATCCCCACCCCTACCTGTGGGACTGCGGAATTACAGCCCCATGAATGATGCCGTCCTTCTGGATGACACTGTAGTATTTCTCAATGTGCCTCCTGGAAATGTGCAGGGCTTCTAGAATATATATGTTTCTGGGATGTACATATGCTTTTGCAACAACAAATGCTACAGTGTATTCTGTAAGAACAGTATTGTTTGCAGGGCTGTATTTGCGTATTTCCACAGCTAGGGTTGGGGGTTGTACATATCGATGGGAAAGGCCCCTCCCTCACTGGGCCTCTCGTGGGGACTCCACAGCAGATACCTCCCGTGACGAGCCCCGTCAACCAACATGTTCCGATGTTCGCAGTCACCTTCAGTATCAGGGCCCCATACCCATACCGCGATATGCTCCGCGCTCACTAGGCATGCGGATGGAATGTGCCAGCGTGGTCCGCACACAGACGCGCCGTCTTAGAGCGAGCGGATGACAAACTGCACAAACCTCCGCCCTCAGCTGCAGGTCGTCATCTGATGGCTCAAGTCTGCTAGCCACAGCTCACGTTCGCTTTGCCGGACCCGTTGGTGCAGAATCAGGCCGGGGTGGGGCGGTGGCAGTACCATGCTCGTTTCAACGAGACGCGATGCGATGCGGTGCGGCGGGGTGGTGAGGCAGCGGTTGTGGACTCGCGGATATACTAACGGGAAGTCACCAAGCCACCAAGTCCCGTCTGGCATCCAGATGATCCGAGGGTGTTTAAATTGAAATACGATGAGTTCACGCTAGTCAGTGAGTGAGCAAAATAGGCTAGTGAAGGGCGGCCTGCCATTAGTTTTCAACTTACGGGGTTATCGTTGAAGTTGCAACTGGGTTTGAGGTGGTGGGTCTGATAGGGATTCCGTCGTTGGAGAATAGCCTTGAATATACTGCGATTGTCAGTGAGAGCCCGAGAGGATGCGTGCTAGCCAATCAACTTTCGAATGAGCCCCACTCAAGCTCGCATGGCACTGTATATTGATAGTATCCGAAATACCCTGTTTATAATAAGGGAATTATATGAAAATAGAACATCCTGAACGCGTAGAATAGATCGTCATGATTGTCCACCCGTCCATCCCTTTTCTGTAGCATGCTCTAACAACAACTGCGCAACTTCAACATGTCCATTCGATGTCGCCACTTGAACTGGGGTCCGGTCGTTTCGTCCCCGTATGTCCACGTCGGCTCGATGCCCAAGCAGTATCTGCACGACCTCAAGATACCCATATTCCGATGCGTTGTACAAGGGAGTACTGTGCGTTTTGTCTTGTGCATTGACGATTGCCTCATGTTCCAGGAGGAGCTCGGCCGCCCTTGCTTGTCCTCTCATCGATGCAGCGTGCAACGGCGTCACATTTGAGTCGGTTCCAGCGTTTACATCGGCGTTGTGTTGTATTAGCAGATGTATGACATCGACTTGTCCACAGAACGATGCATAATGCAATAGAAGTCCGGCCTTATTGTAATGCACGTCCACATCCGCTCCATGCTCTAGCAATAGCCGCATAGCATCCAGATGTCCGCCATCATACGCTGAGCATAGGGGGGTTCTCTTGTATTTCTTCACTTCGGGATCGTGCTGTAGTAGCAGGTGAATGACATCAGCCCGTACGCGGAGCGATGCTTCATGCGACAGAAGTCCAGCCTCATCATAGTACGAGTCAACATCTGCTCCGTGCTCTCGCAACAGCCACATAACATCCAGACCATTATCCGCTGAGCGCAGGGAAGTTCTCTTGGATTCGTCGGTCGTATTCACATCGACCCCATGAGCAAGTAATAGACGGGCAGTATCAGTGTGTCCCTTGTACGATGCTGCATGCAAAGGGGTTCCGTGTTTACCACACTCGGCATTGACATTTTCTCCGTGCGTGATGATGAGGTAGTTGGCCAGCCCACTGAAGCCATATAGCACTGCATAGTACAGCGCAGTTCCCTCGGGCCGCGTCGGGCGTTCTTCGAGATCGTCGATGATTTCTCGGACCTGATACGAATCCACGTCGTGTATCCAAGTCCATGCCGCAAGATAAGGTTTGTTTGGGTTAAATAACTCTTCCATGGCATCTTGAATTCGTGACGCTACGTCCTCATACTTGGCGTGATCAACCCAGTGTCGAGCAGCATAAAACGCCAGAGGAAACGTCTCAAGGCGCTTCTTGTCCATGTTTTCGTCCAATTGCAACAGTACGGTGAGACATGCCCGTGCGAGGATCGTGTGAGCCGCATCGAGGGGAGTGTGGAAGTGCCGGATGTTTCCCATCTCAGATGTCTGAAGGCGATCCGAAGTCAAGAACTCCTTGACCGAAAAGTGAGAGAATTGAACTATTTTCGATCCCTCGTTCTCGATAATAGCGATTAAAGTGGAACAAGCAGAAAGCACTTCATCTTCTGCGTTTTCAGGTCGCCAGCCCTCCTTGAGATTGGGCCCCGCATCTGCGCCAAACTCGATCGCAAATAACTCCGCGAGCTCTTCAACACGAAGCGGTCGAATAGCGACAACCAAGCATTGGAAAAGCCGATGCGCATGTTGCCGCTTCTCTTTAGGGATCTCTTGTAACGCCCGTTCGTACGTCTCGTCCAGAGTGGTCGGCAGTTCGTTCAGAGCCTTGCGAATACTGGAAGAAATGCATCGACGCAGGGTGTCTAGCTGGCATAATGCCCATCGGAACCTGTCCGAGACCATCTATGAGCGACAAAAACAAGATACTGTAACAGAGGCGACTCACATCCCGCCTGCTCGTTCTATGAGAGTTGTAATTACGAGATTCCTGTCCTCTTCTCTCCATCTCCGCATTGCTCTGTCCTTGTGAACGAAAGAGTAGACATAGCTTTTAATATCCTCCCTTTGGCCGCCTTCCTCGTGAAGAGACACACGGCGAGATGGACACGTCAACGGGTTAAGGACGGACTGTATGTCTTGCTCAGGGCGACTCGTGATGCAGATGAACAGATTCGAAAAGCTCGACCCAACCAGATCCTCTAGAAAGTCCAGCACCTCTTCACGGGCAGATGGGGTTCCAGTGGTATTCGGACATTCGTCGAGAGCGTCTATGATAAGAAAAGTGGGAAGTTGTCCTGGGAGTTCCAGCATGTTTCTTAAACATCTTGCAAGGGCTGCATCACTGGGCTGTTCGGAGCCATTATGACACGATGTGTACAAGTTATAAAGAACATCCCGGCAATGGTCAGACTCGTTGCAGAGTTGGAAGAGAAGGGATGCCAATAGGCCGCGGAGATCACGCTTGGAAGCATCCTTGAAGTCAAAGTAGTGGTATGCGATTAGTACCGAGCTAGCCTCTCGCATACTCTTGATGTCCTCAATAATAGTGGAGCTTATAAAGAATGTAAATACCCTATCACAGAGGCAGACAAGAAACAGCGCACCACAGAATGCTTTTCCCTGCACCCGCTGTGATATCAGGGAATGACTTAATATACGCGAAGGTAGCAAAGAAAGGGCTAGAGAAGCATACGATTTCCACGAATCCATAATAGGGAGCCATTCTTCTTCCAATCCTGGAATGTGCTTCCTTGAATAAACCACATTGCTGTCCCACTGTGTTGAGTTTTGCACGCGGTATTATGATTGACGGAGGGATCCGGAGGAGAGAGCCATAATTGAAGTTTCTCTTGGATCTGGTTCCCTGAGAGCGTGTCATCCTTGACGGTCAACGTTGGAGTGTCAGGGAACGACAAACGTTTAAGTCCGTGTGTGGCTATGTTAGGACACAATGGGAAAAAAGTTCGGTACTGTATGTGCATGAAGGCAGACAGAAAATGTTGCGAACCATTGTTGACGCTGCGTGCAACCCCCTCAATTCCCTTTACATTGTCATTGATGTCTTCAACAAGCACCTTTGTCGCTTTGATATCGCTAACGACGTCATGGATGTGCGCCTTGGTTGCCTTTATATTGTCATCGATGTCTTCTGTGAGTACCATGGTAGCCTTCATGTTGACATCAATGTCTTCGGTGAGCATCTTGGTTGCTTTAACGTTGCCATCGACACTATGGACGACGCCATCGACGTGGTGTGTAACCTCCAGGTTCCTCACCGCCATCATCAAACCTTCCTCCTTCGTAAGCGTGTCCAACCGTAAAAGCGCATCCTCGACGTCTGTCTTCCCCACTAGCCTCTTCATAATCTTTTCTGAGCCACAGTCAGCCAGAAAATGCATATACCGATCCAGTCAACTTACTGATTCTCCTCTCCGTCATCGCCTTGGTCGAAAGTGCAAGAATCGAAAGTAACTGTGCCATAATCTTTCCAAGTAACTCGGTCAATTCGCTCGTCAATGGGATCGTAGTGTAACTTTTCAGACGTTGGAGGAAGAAGTGAATCCGCTCGAACAGGTGGATAAGGGTATCGTGGCTCGTCACAACATCCCTCACAGCCTAATAATTCGATATCATGCGGAGCCGCGATAAGGGACTGGGGGTAAAACATACGGCAAGAAGAACACCGATCCCAGTAAAGATAGCTTTTGCAGGTGAGAATGGCTGAAAAGTAGATGTCGGAGAACAGTCATGTGTAAATGGACGAGGTTTCTTACCTGACTGATCCCTTCTCCGAGCGTGTCCGAAAACATGGACAGGATATGGATAGTCGGGTCCAACCATGCCATCAATTTCTCATCGCCTTTACGAAATTTACTGAAAGCCTGTGCTTGGGTTCGAAGAAGGTTCGGAACGGCCTCGGGGTTTTGGCAGGTGTCGAGCTGTGCAGCAAAGGGATGTGTGTCAAGGGATTTCCCCGTTAACGTCTGATACTCGTTTAAGGCAGCATTAAATATTGCGGAGAAGCTATCTGCGGAAGGCCCAGCTGTTTTATTGCTTGCGGCCATAGGGATAGCAAGGGGAATCGGGGATATTGGGAAGTGCGCAAAGTCGTGTATGAAGATGGGCTGTTGGCAGCCTCGAGGACGGTCGCGCAGGCATTCTCAGGTGTGAATTAGCTCGATTTGGGGAAACGAACCGATCGAGCGTCAGAACCGCTCGCCTGAAGGCGACATTTTACGCTCGAAGCTAGTCCCGACTCACTTACTAGCTCGCGTGTCATTGATGCTACCTCGAAAACATGGTAATTTGGTAATTGAGAGGGACACGGTTCCACCCCCCAGCGAAGCCCAACGTCCGCCGCGTTCGAGTGAGGTCGTCCGGCCCGGGCCACTCCGAGTCCTTGTTCTCGATCAACCACCATTCTCCTCGACCTCCACACTTGCGTGTCCGGTACCTTAGTATATGGCTGTGGCGTGTTCTTTTCTGAGACAGTGCTACATAATGGGAACTCTGCGACTCTGACCCTTCAACCCTACTGCCAGTGACTACCTAAAAATTACTTTCATCCTCACAGACTGGGGAACCCGTCCATTGCCCATGTGCTACACTTTCCTTCACATTCGTCGTTCGGTGGTCAGCTGAGTTTGCCATCTCTTTGGAGTGGATGTCTGGGTCGGGTCTGAAACTGGATAGAAGGCTCAATTTACACCCGCTCACCTGGCGCTTCCCCAATTACAGAAAGGCGGTGTATCAGACGTTGGTGGCTCAGTCCCAAGACATATCACCTGTAGGCACTCCACTCAGTCCACTGCATCTCGGGCTCCGAGTCTCGGAAAGTTTAGCAGGATTTGTGGGCATTGCACGCCACGTTTTCGATCTCCCAACATGCTCATGCGCCTCGTGTAGGTTATGTTGACTTGACTTTTAGTAACGCTGTGGAAGGGTTTTCTTGGCATTGCATGGCGACCTTGGTGGTGACACTTCTGCTCGTCTGGACAAGCGCCTGATGGAATATTCGTCACTAACTGAGGCCAAATCTCTGTCGGGTGTCTCGGGCCTTTGCGGAACCCCACAACAATAGGCGACTACATTGGCAACGGGCTGATGTGGTTGTGTTCGCCTCGTGTCGGGTGTTCTTCTTTATCAACTTCAATTTCTCAGCGACCCCATCGCCGCAGAGTCGTTGCTCGTGAAATCGATCGGAGTTAAAGTTGGAGCTAGTACCGTATCGCTCTTGCCGACCTCCAACTGTAACTTCCTTGACAATAAGGTCATCTCCTTCGGGACATGATCATATGTTCAACTTTGCACAGCAGTAACTTAAACGGTGAGATATGGTCATCCACCTGCTTCCACCTGCTTCCCTTTGCTGACTAAGCAAACGATCTGTGAAGTTGTCTCGGAACCACTCGGAACCAGCCGTGCCTGGCTACGTAATACGGCCAGGGCCGGAATCGGGGGGCAACAGAAACTTCCGCCCCGCCTCAAGTGAGGTGCAGTGCATAACACTTTTCCGCTACAGACAATTAGAACGAGCTGGACAAACGCGGAAAGGCAGTGGAACAATTGGGCTGGCTGGCTGGGGATTTGGCGCGGATGCATCACAGTCCAAACCGCTGTCTTTAGCTGTACGCACATAAGATGTCTCCCAACGCTTAATTCTACTCCCCACTCCTCTTCTCTCCATTGGCATGGCCGCTGCATCCATCTACACCACTGAGGTGCCAGTTGATGAATACCTGCATCGCCCGTCATCTCCTACTACTTCTATCAGCCCAACTCTAGTCAACATCGCCCACTACACCGAGCGTCCATCACTCAAGCTCAGGATCCCCTCCGGTGCCTCCGATATACTCAACTCTGTAGTCGCCAATGCAGCCGGCCAGTCGCTTTACTCCATCTCAAGCAATTCCAAGCGCACGACTTTGGTCTCGTGCGCGTACAACGTAGAGGTTGCTACCGTCCAGTGGGACCGTTCCAATCCTCGCATGGTTTTCCGTCGTAAGAAAATCAAGTGCAAGACGTGGTTGTCGCTCACCGGACCTCAGAATGAGTACATGCCCGGTCCCCTTTAACCCTTGATGTTATTCAGAATTGAATCTAAACGTGATCCCGCCAGGTCTCGCGTCTTCACACACGGCGATGCACAATTTACTTGGACGCAGGGGTCTACCTCTGGTTATGTGGGTATCTGCTCCTGCTAAGATACCCGTCAAGTTCTCTCGGGCTGATAGATTCGTGACAGCTAATCCCTTCTAACCGACCCGGTCTCGCGGTAGCTCAGTGGCACATTAATCCCCGTGCCGATGAACTGATTCTGGAGATATTCCAAGAATCACCCGTCGAATCGGACTTATTCGAGGCGATTGTCCTTTCTCTCGTGTTGCTCCGATCGGGACGATCCCTTGGGGATTCCCCAGAGAATATCGTTTTGACGAATTCAGGAAACCTCTTCGTACCTTTAAGTGCTAATTTTAGGTTCTAGGCGGCAAGTCTCGAACGAAATGATGACCGATTCTGTGCGGCATTCTTGTGGTATTTGATTAGACATTTTCCTATATGACTTATTGTGGCAAACTTCATGTGACCTTCAGGTTGTTGGGATTTCGCGTTTGTTGACGGTGGTGAGAGTAAAAAGGAAAGCCGCGTGCAAAGGGCGTGCGTATGAGTAGTTGAAGTTTTCGGTTGCTTTTTTACTGTAAATTCCGCATTTTGTGTAGTTCAGCATGTGCGAGATGTATAAGAGACGGGGATGCATATCTAAGGAGCCGAAGCGACGTTGGTCTAGTACGCGATGGGAGCTCTGTCAGTGGGATGTGCCACATTGTCCATGCGTTCATGCACCCTCCAACCCCGCTGGCAATTGCTTCCAGTTGAGTTCATCCTTACAGGTTGGGGCACATTCATGCCCATGTGCTAGCAACCTTCCTCGTGTTGCTTACTATCCATATGAACCTATCCACTGGCATCGTATTCTATATTACCAGTACCAAAATACCAGGAATTGGATAAACGAAAACAGAACTACTTGAATACGTCGTAATCTTATGACTGCCCACACCGTCAACGTCCAACCTGAATTCTTTTCTGCACCATGCTCCGACAACAACCGCGCAACTTCGACATGTTCATTCGATGTAGCCACCTGAGACGGGGTCAGACCTTCTTCTCCCCGTATGTGCACGTCCGCTCCGTGCCCAAGCAATATCTGCACGATCTTAAGATACCCGTATTCAGATGCTCGGTACAAGGGAGTACTGTGGCTCTTGCTTTGTGCGTTGACAAGGGCCCCGTGCTCCAGGAGGAGCAGTACAACCCTCGTTTTTCCCCTTTTTGATGCATAGTGCAAAGGCGCCTCTTTTTGGCTGTTTCTGGCATTCACATCCGCCTTGTACTGTAGTAGCAGATGCACCACATCAGCTCGTCCACGGTACGATGCATCATGTAACAGAAGTCCAGCGAAATCGTATCGCACGTCCACCTTTGCTCCGTGCATTAGCAATAACCGCATAACATCCAGATGTCCGCCATCGTATGCCGAGCACAATGGGGTTCTCTTGTGTTTGTTGGTCGTATTCACGTCGGACCCAAGAGCAAGTAATAGGCGTGCAGCATCAAGGTGACCCTTTTGCGATGCCACATGTAAGAGAGTTCCGCGATAACCACACTTGGCATTGACATTTTCTCCGTGAGTGATGATGAGGTAGTCGGCCAGCCCACTGAATCCACATAGCACTGCATAGTATAACGCAGTTCCCTCGGGCCGCGTCGGGCGTTCTTCGAGATCGTCGATGGTTTCTTGGACCGTATTCGAATCCACATCGTGCATCCAAGTCCAGGCCGCAAGATGCGGTTTCCTTGGGTGAAATAGCTGTTCAATGCCGTCTTGAATTCGCGACGCTACATGGTCATACTTGGCGTGATCAACCCAGTGCTGAGCAGCATAAAACGCTAGAGGAAACGTCTCCAGGCGCTTCCTGTCCGCGTTTTCGTCCAAGTGCAGCAGCATTGTGAGGCATGCTCGCGCGAGAATCGTGTGGGCTGCATCGAGGGGGATGTGGTAGGGCCGGATGATTCCCATCTCTGAGGTCCGAAGGCGATCCGAAGTCAAGTACTCCTTGACTGAAAAGTGAGAGAACTGAACAATTTTCGATCCCTTGTTCTCGATGACCGCGATTAATGTGGAACAAGTGGAAAGCACAGCATCTTCTGCGTTTTCGGGTCGCCAGTCCTCCTTGAGATTAGGCTCCGCATCTGCATCAAACTCGATCGCAAATAACCCTGCGAGCTCTTCAACGCGGAGCGGTCGAATAGCGACAACCAGGCATTGGAAAAGCCGATGCGCATGTTGCCGCTTCTCTTTAGGAATCTCTCGTAACGCCCGTTCGTACGTCTCGTCTAGAGTGGTTGGCAGTTCGTTCAGAGCCTTACGAATACTGGAAGGCACACATCGACGCAGGGTGTCTAGCTGGCAAATCGCCCATCGAAACCTGTTCAGGATAATCTGTGAGCAGCAATAACAAGACAGGGTAATAGAGATGCCTCACATCCCGCCAGCTCGTTCTGAGAGAATTGTAAATACGAGTATCCTATCCTCTTCTCTCCACCTCCGCATTGCTCTGTCCTTGTGAACAAAAGAGTGAATATAGCTTATAATATCTTCCCTTTGGCCGAATTCCTCGTGAAGAGACACCTGGAGAGATGCAGATGTCAAGGGGTTTAGGGCGGTCTGGATATCTTGCTCAGCGCGACTAGTGGCGCAAATGAACAGATTCGAATGGCCTGACCCGACCAGATCCTCTAAAAAGTCCAGTACCTCTTCACGGGCAGATGGGATTCCGGTGATATTCGGACACTCGTCGAGAGCGTCTATGATAAGAAAAGTAGGAAGTTGTTCTGGGAGTTCCAGCATGCTATTTAGACATCTTGCAAGGGCAGCATCACTGGACTGTTCGGATCCATCACGACACGAGGTGTACAATTTATAAAGAACATCCCAGCAACTGTCAGAGTCGTCACCGAGTTGAAGGAGAAGTGATGCCAACAGGCCGTGGAGATCGCGCTTGGAAGAATCCTTAAAGTCAAAATAAAAGTAGGCAATCAGTGCCGGGCTGGCCTGTCGCATGTTCTTGATGTCCTCAATGATAGCGGAGCTTATCCAAAATATGAGTTTTCTATCACAGAAGATGGTGAAACTAGCACACCACAGAATGCTTTTTCCAGCACCCGCTGCGAAATCGGGGAATGAATTAATAGACAAGAGGGTAAGAAGGGCCAGAGAAGCGTACGGATTCCACGGACCCATAATAGAGAGCCGTTCTTCTTCCAATCCTGGAATGTGCTGCCTTGGATAAACCAGGCTGCTGTCCCACCGTGTTGAGATTTACATGCAGTATTATGATTAACGGAGGGATCCGGAGGAGAGAGCCATGATCGGAGTTTCTCTTGCATCTCGTTGCCTGTGAGCATGTGTCACCCTTTGACGGCTAACAATGGGAGTGTGAGGGAGTGACAAACGTTTACGCTCCTGTGTGACTAAGTAGGTATAATGGGGGAAACGATCGACATGAGCATGAAGACAGGCAGAAAACGTTGCGTACCATTGTCAACGCTGCGTGTGATCCCAAGAATTCCCTTCAGATTGTCATCGATGTCTTCGACAATCATCTTGGTCGCCTTTAGATTGTCATCAATGTCATTGGTGAGCGCCTTGGTTGCTTGAACGTTGTCATTGACATCGTGGATAACGTCATCAACATGGCACGTAACCTCCAGGTTCCTCACCACCATCATTAAACTCTCCTCTTTCGTAAGCATATCCAACCGTGAAAGCGCAACCTCGATGTCTTGCCTTCCCGCAAGCTTCTTCAGGGTCTTTTCTGAGCCATAGTCAGCCAAGAAATTGTATAGTGGTCCGATCAACACACTCATTCTCCTGTCCGTCATCGCCTTGGTCGAAAGTGCAAGAATCAAAAGTAACTGCGCCATAATCTTTCCGAGTAACTCCGTCGATTCGTTTGTCAATGGAATCCCAGTATAACTCTTCAGACGTTGGAGGAAGAAGTGAATCCGCTCGAAGAGGTGGATAAGAGCATCATGGCTCGCCACAACATCCATCACGGCCTAAAAATTCAATATCACGCGCAAATCGTGACAAGGAACTGGGAGAGGCATACCCCGAGAAGAACACCGATCGCGGCAAAGATCGTTTTTGCAGGTGAGAATGGCTGAGAACCGGATGTCTGAGAACAGTCTTTGTGCAAAGAGACGAGATTGCTTACCAGTCCGATCCCTTCTCCAAGTGTCGCTGAAAACGTAAAAAGTATATGAATTGTTGGATCCAACCATGCCATCAATCTCTCATCTTCTTCACGAAATTTGCCGAAAGCCTGTGCTTGAGCTCGAAGAAGATTCGAAATGGCGTCAGGATTTTGGCAGGCGTCCAGCTGTGCAGCAAAAGGATGGGTGATAAGAGATTTCCCCGTTAACGTCTGGTACTCGATTGAGGCAGCATTAAATATTGCGGTAAAGTTATCTGTCGAAGGGCCGGTTGTTTGATTGCTTGCGGACATAGGGATAATGGGGGGAAATTGGGAAGTACGCAAGTTGTGTGTGAAGATGGGGTCGTGGAAATAGGTTTGACCAACAAACACAGCCTCGAGGACAAACGGTCGCCGTAAGGCGATCTCAGGTGACTTTGTGATCAAGCTCGATATGGAGAAAAGGCGAGCATCAGAACAGGTACGAGGTCCCCCTGAAGGTGACATTTTCCTGCATTATTTTCTTTACGCACTCGAAAAAGGGCAAGCTAGTCTCAGTGGGCAGCCTCGAGGCCTCGAGGAACAAACGCCAAACAGTCGCCGTGACTTCGTGATCAAGCTCAATATGGGGAAAAGAACCATATCAAGCTGGGCGAGCGTCAAGACTGTGGCTGACTTGAAGGCGACATCTACTATGTCCCTGACACGCTCGAAAAGGGGAAAGCTAGTCCAGACTCACTACTAGGCATGTTAGCCCGGATCGGATGATTCGTGAATGTGTCATGCATGATGGCCGTTCTGAAGGCGAGTGATGAAGCTTGAAGCCCTGTGAAAATCGCGGGAAGGCGTCGGGCCGATGTGGCCAAAACGGACTGCAGACGGCGAGATCCGGCGAAATGCGAGATACTGTCCCTGGGCCTTGCCTCGCGTTTATCTTTGCGAACGCTAAGTCAGTATTTCTGTGACTGTGCGGCTCGATGAAAAGGGAGAAACCTGGTGGTTTGACACCAGCAATTTACACACCGCAACCCTTTTTGCCCTCCTCCACTGATAACTGTTGGAAGCGCAGCCACCGCGCGGCGCCACACTACCGGATCGGGCTGGCAAGACCCCCCACGCTAGCCCGACACTTAGCACGCGTCCCTGTACGCTCTAATATACCCGACTCAATTTATTTTACATTTGATCATGGACATCTAACATTCCTTACTAGTAGCCATACTGTATATAAGAACCCCCCGTTCGTTCCCCCATACCTCAGTCTTTACCTTCGGAGACTGAGGTCAGTTATCTCTCGCTTAGTCAGTTGATTACATCATACTTATCTCCTGTTCAGTACGCGTTCCACACGCTTACAGGTAGATCCATATTAATACAGTCTTTACCTTCGGAGACTGAGTACGCGTTCCACACGCTTACAATAACGACCACACGTCATTCGTGCGCTCATGATCTGTACCCTGTCTTATATGCCCATTCCCTCCGTTCTCGATCACCTAAACCGAACAAATCCTCCATTACCTCAAGGACAGCGACCCGTACGTTTACAAGATGGCAGCAATTTGTGTGGCAAAGCTAATAAGCTATACACGGCTGATACACTCCAACGCCGAGAAAGGCGGCTTTGTTGAGCCCCTGCGCGACCTGTTGGTCGACAGCGGTGCTACCGTTGTTACTAATGCTGTGGAAGCGTTGTTTCTGTGATCGCTGAGAGGCCGGATGGGGTTGTATTCAACTCAATTCTACCCGTTGCGAACAAACTCGTCTGCACTGGCTGACTAGGTGTAAGGGTAGGGCCAGGTCCTCAATGTACTACTATGTCATGTCTCAGAGGCGCATGCTGACGCCGAGCTCATTGGTGAGCAAGAGTCCTGTTAGATAATAAGAAAGAAAAACCCGGCGTTCCCGCCAACAACATTTTTTTTCAACAAAAAATTGCGCTGCGATTACCGCTAACACACCTGGGCTGCTGGGCACAAATCATTCACCAAGAAAGTGACGCCCCGCAAACTTCCGCACTCACACCCTCGGCGCAGTGAGGCTGATAAGCACGTCCGGGTATAAGACGGTCACGCCATGTCAGCATCCGATGCTGCACCGTCACCACGCCAGCCAGAATGGGATGCAGGCCGGCGGGGGCGAGGGTCGATGAACGGGAGCGCCACACCAAACGGAAAGCGCACGGGGGCTTCAGGAAGAGCCGAAGATCGCGTCGAGGATAACGACACTCGCTGCGAGCGCGTTCGAAAGCGGGTTCTCTGGAATGCGCATCTTTGTGCACCGCCTGTGTAGGTGCTGCCGGGCAGAGGAGATGAGGAAAAGGGAGGGAGAAATTGAAAATCACTTCAACCAGCTCACCTGCCTGTTCGCATTCATCTTCACTATAAGATCCCCATACTGTAGGGCCCATACCGTGACACCCTCCGCGCTCACTATCCAACGTGTCTCCGCACACAGCCACGCCGTCCGAGCGAGTGCATGACAACTCGCGTAAATTTCGCCTTGATTCGTCGTCTGATGCCTCAAGCCCGCAAGACATCACCGCAGCTGTCGCGTTCGCTTTTGCTCGACTCGTTGGGGCTAGGCAGGCCGGGGCGGGGGTGGCGCGGCAGGGGTGGCGGTATCCCGTTCCTCTGACGCAGTGCGCTGCGGCGCGGTGGCCCGGGTTGCGCGGCAGCGGTCGCAGATATAACGGACCTAATGGCGATTCATTGGCGAAGACCAAAACCAAGTTTCCGTCTGATCCAGATGATCTGAGGGTCTTGAACTGAGGTACGATGAGTTCACGCTGGCTGATGAGGGTGCAAAATAGGCTGGGCCGCTGGGGAAGGGCGACCTGCTAATAGTTTTCCGCTTCCGGCGAGGCTTCCGGGGCCCGGGCAGGCACTTTGGTGGTAGTTACAGTCCTTGACAAAAAGTTGACACTGAACGGGAATTGCATAAACGAAAACAGGACATCCTGAACGCGTATAATCCTATAATTGTACTCTCTCAACTTAAACATCTTCCATCACCACCACTGGCACCTCATCGGCCTCATCATTCATCATCACCACCATCCAGCTCCACCTCCGCCAATCTGACTACAATTTCTTCGGCACCATGCTCTAACAACAACTCCGCAATTTTGACATGTCCTTTCCATGTAGCCACCTGGAATGGGGTCGAATCTTCTTCTTTCGAATAATTTCCCCGTATGTGCAGGTCCGCTCCATGCCCAAGCAGTACCTGCGCGACCTCTAGATTCCCTTCTTCCGATGCTCGGTACAAGGGGGTCTTGTGGCCGTTGCATTGTGCGTTGACAAGAGCCCCGTGCTCTAAGAGGAGCTGGGCGACCCTCGCTTGTCCCTTTATGGATGCATGGTGCAACGGCGTCTCGTTTTCGTCATTTCTGGCATTCACGTTGGCGTTGTGCTGTAGTAGCAGTTGTACCACATCAGCTCTTCCGTGCCACGATGCCTCATGCGATAGAAGTCCGGCGTGATCGTAATACACGTCTACATCTGCTCCGTGCTCTAGCAACAGCCGCATAACATCCAGATGTTTACCAGCATACGCTGAGCAAAGGGGAGTTCTCTTGGTTTTGGTTGTTGTATTTAAGTCGGCCCCAAGAGCAAGTAGTAGACGTGCAGCATCAAGTTGTCCCTTGTACGATGCTACATGCAAGGGAGTTCCGTTATTACCACACTCGGAATTGACATTTTCTCCATGCGTGACGATGAGGTAGTTGGCCAGCCAACTAAACCCACATAGCACTGCATAGTATAACGCAGTTCCCTCGGGCTGCTTCGGGCGTTCCTCGAGATCGTCGATGGTTTCTCGGACCTGACCTGAATCCACATCGTGTATCCAAGTCCATGCCGCAAGATACGGATTGCTTGGATTAAATAACTCTTCAATGGCGTCCCGAAATTGTGATGCTACGTCCTCGTACTTGGCGTGGTCAACCCAATGTTGAGAAGCATAGAACGCCAGATGAAACGTCTTCAGGCGCTTTTTGTCAACGTTTTCGTCCAACTGCAGCAGCACTGTGAGGCATGCTCGCGCAAGAACCGTGTGAGCCGCGTCGAGGGGAATGTGGTAGTCCCGGATGTTTCCCATCTCCGAGGTCCGAAGGCGATCCGAAGTCAAGTATTCCTTGACTGAAAAGTGAGAGAAGTGGACAACTTTCGAACCATCGTTCTCGATAATCGCGATCAAAGTGGAACAAGCAGAAAGCACAGCATCTTCTGCATTTTCAGGTCGCCAGCCCGCCTTGAGATTGGGCCCCGCATCTGCGCCAAACTCGATCGTAAATAACTCCGCAAGTTCTTCAACACGAAGTGGTCGAATAGCGACAACCAAGCATTGGAAAAGCCGATGAGCATACATCCGCTTTTCTTTGGGGATTTCTTGTAACGCCCGTTCGTACGTCTCGTCCAGAGTGGTTGGCAGCTCGTTCAGAGCCTTGCGGATGCTGGGAGGCATGCATCGACGAAGGGTGTCTAGCTGGCAAAACGCCCATCGGAACCTATCCGGGATCATCTATGAACAACAAGAACAAGATACTGTAACAGAGATGACTCACATCCCGCCTACTCGTTCTATGAGTGTTGTAATTACGAGATTCCTGTCCTCTTCTCTCCATCTCCGCATTGCTTTGTCCTTCCGAACAAAAGAGTGGACATAGTTTATAATATCCTCTCTTTGGCCGCCTTCCTCGTGAAGAGACACACGGCGAGATGGAGATGTCAAGTGGTTAAGGACGGACTGTATGTCTTGCTCAGGGCGATTCGTGACGCAGATGAACAGATTCGAATGGCCCGACCCAACCAGATCCTCCAAAAAGTCCAGCACCTCTTCACGAGCAGATGGTGTTCCGGTGATATTCGGACACTCGTCGAGAGCATCTATGATAATAAAAGTGGGAAGTCGTCCTGGGAGTTCCAACATGCCTTTTAGACATTCCATGAGGGCGATATCACTGGGTTGTTCGGTGCCATTACGGCATGAGGTGTACAATTTATAAAGAACATCCCAGCAGTTGTCAAAATCGTCACTGAGTTGGAAGAGAAGGGATGCCAGCAGGCCGCGGACATTGCGTTTGGAAACATCTTTGAAGTCAAAGTAGTGGTATGCGATCAGTGCCGGTCTGGCCTGCCGCATGTTCTTGATATCCTCAATTATAGCGGAGCTTTATCAAAATATAAATACCTTATCACAGAAATAGACGAGAAGCTGCGCACCACAGAATGCTCTTTCCGGCACCCGCTGCAACATCGGGGAACGAATCAATAGTCACGAAGGTAGAAAGGGCTAGGAGAAGCATACGATTTCCACGGATCCACAATAGGGAGCCACTCTCCTTCCAATCTCGGAATTTGCTGCCTTGAATAAACCACGTTGCTGTCCCGCTATGTTGAGTTTTGCATGCAGTATTATGATTGACGGAGGGATCTGGAGGAGATAGCCATGATCGAAGTTTCTCTTGAATATGGTTTCCTGTAAGCGTGTGTCATCCTTGACGGTCAATAATGGGAGTGAGGAGTGACAAACGTTTAAGCTCATGTGTGACTATGTTCGGACACAATGGGAAGAAGGTTCGGTTTGTACATAAAGACAAACAGAAAACGTTGCGCACCATTGTCAACGTCCTCGACAAGCACCTTGGCTGCTTCAACGTTGTCATCGATGTGGTGTGTAACTTCCAGGTTCCTCATCACCATCATCAAACTCTCCTCCTTCGTAAGCATATCCAACCGTGAAAGTGCACCCTCGACCCCATTCCTTCCCATTAGCTTCTTCAGAATCGTTTCTGAACCATAGTCAGCCAAGAACAAGCATCGTGACCGAATCGACCCACTAATTCTCCACTCCGTCATCGCCTTGGTAGAAAGTGCAAGAATCGAAAGTAACTGCGCCATAATCTTTCCAAGTAACTCCCTCGATTCGTTAGTCAATGGTATCCCAGTGTAACTATTCAGACGTTGGAGGAAGAAGTGGATTCGCTCGAAGATGTGGATAATGGTATCATGGCTCGTGACAACATCCTTCACAGCCTAATACAGCAGTTCGATGTCATGCGAAGCAGCGATTAGGGAGTGGGGATAAACATACGCCGAGGAGAACACCGATTCCAGTAATGATCGTTTTTGCAGGTGAGAATGGCTGAGAACTGGACATCCGAGACCACTCATATGCAAATGAACGAGGTTACTTACCAGGCTGATCCCTTCTCCGAGCGTGTCTGAAAACGTAGACAGGATATGGATTGTTGGGTCCAACCATGCCATCAATTTCTCATCGCCTTTACGAAATTTACTGAAAGCCTGTGCTTGGGTTCGAAGGAGGTTCGAAATGGCGTCCGGATTTTGGCAGGTATTCAGCTGTGTAGCGAAGGGATGGGTTTGAAGGGATTTTCCGGTTAACGTCTGATACTCGTTTAGGGCAGCATTATATATTGCGGTGAAGTTATTTGTGGAAGGGCCAGCTATTTGATTGGTTGCGGACATAGGGATAGCGAGGGGGAATTGGGAAGTGCGCAAGACGTGTTGTGTTGTGGCCAGCCTCAAGGACTGTCTAATGTCTAACGGTCGCCGAGACTCGTGAGGCACATGAGGCCGTGCGTGAGGCCTTGCATGAGGCATTCTCTGGTTCTGATTAAGATCTGATTACAGTAATCTGATTACAGTACTTGAAGCAAGCTCGATATGGAGAAAAGAACCATATCAAGCTAGGCGAGCGTCAGACCACCGGCAGAATTTGTGACAGAAGTGAAGCGAGCAGAGATGGACGCTAGTCGCACTGCCACGGATACTTCATGTTCGTGATACATTCAGCCAGACGGAGAAGCCTACTCACAAATCTTCTTCACACATCCACTATTCGTCCCCGCGGCCGATATCCTCTTCGACCTCCCATAGAGCTGCCCCAACCTGTGTTGCACAGAGGACTACGAGATGACCCAAATTCCTAGGCCCAGCCTCGACGGCGCGGCAGGGATCCCGCTGAATCGGGGCCGCAGTCCTGGACCTTTCAGCGTGTACGAGTATGCGATATGTGCAATTGGATCGAGTGCGACGCCGCGTTCTCCGAGAGCGGCCGTGGGGGAGGGTACGCGAAGTCGCTGGCCATAAAGGTGTCATGGTGCATGTACGTCGTGACGCCGCTGCTTTATTGTAAATCCGCTCCACGGCGCACTGATTCGACGGAGATAAAGACAGCTTTTACAGAATCAGTGTAAACGGGAAGGACAGAACAAGGTTGCATGTCGTGAAGGATACACATGCTGTGCTGATACGAAACCGAGTCAGCGGGACGGTATTTAAAAGGACAGTGGGCCACCATAATATTGAGATGGTATTTTTTCTTCCGGAGTAGATAATAAGAAACGAAACGTCAACAAACACATTTTTAAATAAAACAAAAAGTTGCGCTGCGATTACTCACACACTTGGGCAATTATTCACCTCACTCCTTTGGCGCGTTGCGGGCGTTGCGGCTGACAGGCACGTCCGGGTATAAGACGGTCACACCGAACTCCCCTGTCCGCATCCGACACGACATCGTCAACATTCCAGCCAGATGGGATGTCGACTGGCAGACTGGCCGGGCGATGAGCGGGAGCGCCACCGAACGGATTGCACATGAGGACTTCAAGAAGCCAAAGATCGCGTCGAGGATAACGTCACTCGCTGCGAGCGCGGTTGAAAGTATGTTCTCTGGAATACGCATCGTTGTGCACTGCCTGCGTAGGTGCTGCCGGGCGGAAGTGAGGTGAGGTAATGAGAGAGGGCGATGTCAGGGAGAAATTGAACTCACTTCAACAAACTGACTTGCCTGCTCGCATTCACCATCACTATCAGGTCCCCACATTGTGACATGCTCCGCGCTCAATAGGCATGCGGATCGAATGTGTGTCTGCAAACTGACGCGCCGTCTTCGAGCGCGTGCATGACAACCCGCGCAAATTCCGCATACGTTTGTCGTCAAGCCCACAAGACACCCGCCGCTCGCGTTCACTTTCGCTCGACCCGTTGATGCAGAGGCGGCCGGGGCGGGGGCGGTATCATGCTCGTTTCGACGAGACGCGCCTTGACCGGCCGTTCGCCGGTCCGGACAATTTGAGCTTTTTGAAACCGATCCGGACAAAATGAGGTCGCTAACCCTCCTCTCAGCTCATTGGGATGGTCAGCGAGAGGATGCGTGGAGCATCAACGTGCATCAACTTTTGCCTTGTATATTACCGGTATCATACATTGTATTCCTATGATTGCCACACTGTCGCCCTCCTATTAGCTTTCCGCTCCATGCATTAACAACAACTGCACAACTTCAACATGCCCCTTCGATCTAGCCACCTGTAATGGGTTCTGATATTTTCTCTGTATGTGCAAGTCCGCTCCGTGCCCAAGCAGTACCTCCACGGCCTCAAGACGCCCGTATTCCGATGCTCGGTACAAAGGAGTTTTGTGGCTCCTGCTTTGTGCGTTGACAAGGGCCCCGTGCTCCAGGAGGAGCCGGCCCGTCATCGATGCATAATGCAAAGGCGTCTCGTGAAAGCCGTTTCTGGCATTCACATTGGCGTTGTGCTGTAGTAGCAGATGTACGATATCGGCTCGTCCACAACTGCTCCATGCTCTAGTAACAGCCGTATAACATCCAGATGTCCACCATTACACGCCGAGAACAGAGGGGGTCTCTTGTATTTGCTAGTCGTATTCACATCGACCCCGTGAGCAAGTAATAGACGTGCAGCATCAAGGTGTCCTTTGAACCCTGCTGCATGCAAGGGAGTTCCGTGACCACCACACTTGACGTTGACATTTTCTGCGTGCGTGATGATAAGCGAGTCGGCCAGCCAACTGAATCCACATAGCACTGCGTAGTACAAGGCAGATGCCCTGGGCCGCGTCGGGCGTTCTTCGAGATTGTCGATGGTTTTTCGGCTCAAACCCAAATCCACGTCGTGTATCCAAGTCCATGCCGCAAGATATGGTTTGTTTGGGTTAAATAACTCTTCCATGACATCTTGAATTCGCAACGCTACATCCTCATACTTGGCGTGATCAACCCAGTGTTGAGCAGCATAAAATGCCAGAGGAAACGTCTCAAGGCGCTTCTTGTCCACGTTTTCGTCCAACTGCAACAGCACCGTGAGGCATGCTCGCGCGAGAATCGTATGAGCTGCGTCGAGGGGAATGTGGTAGTGCCGGAAGTTTCCCATCTCAGATGTTCGAAGGCGATCCGCAGTCAAGAACTCCTTGACCGAAAAGTGAGAGAATTGAACTATTTTCGATCCCTCGTTCTCGATAATAGCGATTAAAGTGGAACAAGCAGAAAGCACTTCATCTTCAGCGTTTTCAGGCCGCCAGCCCTCCTTGAGATTAGGCCCCGCTTCCGCGCCAAACTCGATCGCAAATAACTCCGCGAGCTCTTCAACACGAAGCGGTCGAATAGCGACAACCAAGCATTGGAAAAGCCGATGCGCATGCTGCCGCTTCTCTTTAGGGATCTCTTGTAACGCCCGTTCGTACGTCTCGTCCAGAGTAGTCGGCAGTTCGTTCAGAGCCTTGCGAATACTGGAAGGCATGCATCGACGCAGGGTGTCTAGCTGGCAAAACGCCCATCGGAACCTGTCCGGGATCATCTATGAACAACAAAAACAAGATACTGTAACAGAAGTTACTCACATCCCGCCTGCTCGTTCTATGAGTGTTGCAATTACGAGATTCCTGTCCTCTTCTCTCCATCTCCGCATTGCTCTGTCCTTCTGGACGAAAGAGCGGACATAGCTTATAATATCTTCCTTTTGTCCGCCTTCCTCGTGAAGCGACACACGATGAGATGGAGATGTCAACGGGTTAAGGATGGACTGTATGTCTTGTTCGGGACGACTACTGACGCAGATGAACAGATTTGAATGACTCGATCCAACCAGATCCTCCAAAAAGGTCAGCACCTCTTCACGGGCAGATGGGGTTCCAGTGGTATTCGGACACTCATCGAGAGCATCTATGATAAGAAAAGTGGGAAGTTGCCCTGGAAGTTCCAGCATACTTTTTAGACATCCGGCAAGGGCGACATCGCTGGGCTGCTCAGAGCCTTCATGGCACGAGGTGTACAAGTCATAAAGAACATCCCAGCAACGATCATTATCGTCACCGAGTTGGAAGAGAAGGGATGCCAGCAGGCCGCGGACATTGCGCTTGGAAGCATCTTTGAAGTCAAAGTAGTGGTATGCGATCAGTGCCGGACTGGCCTGTCGCATGTTCTTGATGTCCTCAATAATAGCAGAGCTTATCAAAAATATAAATACCCAATCACAGAAGTAGACGAGAAACCGCGCACCACAAAATGCTTTTTCCAGCACCCGCTGCAAAATCGGGGAACGAATCAATAGTCACGAAGGTGAAAAGGGCTAAAGAAGCATACGATTTCCACGGATCCATAATAGGGAGCCATTCTTCTTCCAATCCTGGAATATGCTGCCTTGGGTGAACCACGTTGCTGTCCCACCGTGTTGAGTTTTGCATGCGGTATTATGATTGACGGAGGGATCTGGACGAGAGAGCCATAATCGAAGTTTCTCTTGAGTCTGGTTCCCTGTGAGCGTGTGTCATCCTTGACGATTAACAATAGGAGTGTGAGGGAGTGACAAACGTTTAAGCTCATGTATGACTATGTTTAGACAGAATGGGAAAAAGGTTCGGTTGGTGCACGAAGACAAACAGAAAATGTTGCGTACCATTGTCGACGTTGCGTGTGACCCCTCATTCCCTTCACGTTGATGTCCTCACTAGCACCTTGTGCTTACGTTCTCTGTCGTTGATGTCCTCAACTAGCACCTTGGTTGCTTCAACGTTATCGGTCGACGTGGTGTGCAACCTCCAGGTTCCTCATCGCCATCATCAAACTCTCCTCTTTCGTAAGTATATCCAACCGTAACAGTGCATCCTCGACGTCTGTCCTTCCCACTAGCTTCTTCAGAATCTTTTCTGAACCATAGTCAGCCAAGAACAAGCACGGTGACCGGATCAACTCACTAATTCTCCTCTCCGTCATCGCCTTGGTGGAAAGTGCAAGAATCAAAAGTAACTGCGCCATAATCTTTCCGAGTAACTCCCTCGATTCATTCGTCGACGGCATCCCGGTGTAACTCTTCAGACGTTGGAGGAGGAGTGAATCCGCTCGAAGAGTTGGATAAGAGCGTCATGGCTCGCCACAACATCCTTCACAGCCTAAGAATTGGATGTCATGCAATGCCGCGATAATGGTCTGGGGATAAAACATACGCCGAGAAGAACACCAATCCCAGTAAAGATTGTTTTTGCGGGTGAAAATGGCTGAGAACTGGACGTCCGAGGCTACTCATATGCAAATGAACGAGGTTGCTTACCAGACTGATCCCTTCTCCGAGCGTGTCTGAAAACGTAGACAGGATATGGATTGTTGGGTCCAACCATGCCATCAATTTCTCGTCGCCTTTGCGAAATTTACTGAAAGCCTGTGCTTGTGTTCGAAGAAGGTTCGAAATTGCGTCAGGATTTTGGCAGGTTTCGAGCTGCGTAGCAAAGGGATGGGATTCAAGGGATTTTCCGGTTAAAGTCTGGTACTCGTTTTCGGCGGCATTGAATATTGCGGTAAAGTTATCTGTGGAAGGGCCAGTTGTTTGATTGCTCGTGGACATAGGGATAGCGAGGGGAAATTGAGGAGTGCGCGAGTCGTGTATGAAGATGGGTGGTGGGAACAGGTTGGACCAACAAACACAGCCTCAAGGACAAACGGTCACAGTCAGGCACTACCTCGATATGGAGAAAAGGTGAGCGTCAGGACCATGACTCGCTTGGAGGCAACATTAACTAACTTATTACTGGGCATTGCCAGTGATAGCCCGGAACGGACGATCCTCAAACCCTGGTGAATGCGTCGATGCATATAGGCCGTTCCGGTGCGATATTCTATTGTACGGTGAGAAGCTCTGCGTGCTTGTGCGTGAGGACAGTGTGAGGACTTGAAGTTTGGGGGAGCATTGGTGGAAAATCGACGATGAGCAATAGTATTACAATACAGTAATAGATAGGGCGCGTGTCATTGGTGCTATTATTGTAAACCTCGAAAACATGGTAATTGACAAAGGCAAACGGAAGGGGAAATAATCAAAGTATGATAGAGAGCTTGCAGAGCCCTGTAGCAGCACCGTTAGGTGGCTGCAAGCGGTGTTGGGTATGAGAGGACGTCGGGGAGTGCGATGGGGATGACAATGGGGTTCATCCCAGCGGTGCAGGGCTGAGGCAACGAAAGCTACCGAACAGCAAGATGAGCACTCTGTGCATCTACTTCTCTTCCGGACAATCTGTGCGTGATACTACGCTGACGTTGTTGAATGCCGGTCTGAAGGTGATGGTTACAGTAATATGAAGTTGTGGCTCGGGCGGCAATCTTATCAGGTACGCGACGAGCGACATTTAGGGCTGGTGACTTCACCTCTTGTTGGACACCTCTTGCCTGATTTCCACACCCACATCCCGCCACACAAATCCCGCCTCTCAACAAATGCCGACCAAAAGCTCCCGTTTTTACTCCCCAACACAGCCCCCAAGCCTCTCCATGAGCGAACTCGTCTGCAAAACACTGGACCACGACGCGACCGACGTGCTCATCGACAAATGGCTCGAACACCGCAATGACGCGTACTGGGACTGGTTTATGCATGTGCGCGAGCGCAGGCACTCGGCCTTACATGCTCTGAAACGAGGAGAACAACTGCTCGCTTGGAGTAAAGGCGACTTTGTGCCGGAGAACATCTTTATGCGCACTGTGGACACCGCACGGCTCATACCCCTCGACCGTACGTGGACCACGCATGTATATCACCACCGCTCTATGCAAGACCGAAAGCTCTCTATGATGCCAGTAGTATTCACAATGGTGCGTGGCGTGTCCAATGCGGCTATTGTCGTGGCTGACACCTGACCCAGCTTCCTGAACTTATGCTCCTGCGGGGCATGCACGACCATGGCTGCGACGATATCTTTATTATTGTGACAGATATGAAGCGGGCAGAGATGGACGCTGCCACAGAATACTTCAAGTTCGTGTGCCAATATACATTCGGCCGGGCGGTGAAGCAAGACACCGAGCGGGAAATCCACTATCGACGTAAGCCAACGCTTTCTTTGTGTGGATTCTACCTACTCATGTCCCTGCGGTGACTAGATGCGCGTCTTAAGCATACATTAGAGCACCAGCGACGCACACCGTGCTTCCCCCAAATCGACCTAATCTTCCGCGCAATCCTATACGAGCGGCGTCCACCGTTCATCGTGCTCTTCTCGCACCAGACGACTTCCTACTCACAAATCTTCTTCACGCATCCACTCTTCGTCCCCGCAGCCGAAATCTTCTTCGACTTCCCATCAGGCTGCCCCAACCCGTGTTGCACAGAAGACTGTGAGATGATCCGATTTCCTAGGCACGGCCTTGACGGTGCGGCAGTTCTTCCGTTGAAGCGTGGTCGCAGGCGCGGGAGCTTTCGACGCGTGCGAGCACGCGAGATGTGTAATTGGATCGATTGCGACGTCGCGTTCTCCGGGAACGTGCCCGTAGGGGAGGCTAGCAGCAAGTGCTCCTCCTCCACGAACGGGAAAGGGAGCATGGACACAGTACGGCCGGCGGTACGTGGACAGGTCTGTAGTAAATGCAAGTTGGTCAGGTACTGCTCGGCGGAGCACCAGCGCAAGGACTGGGAAGAGCATCGCCGGCTTTGTGTCAAACCAGTCCAAATAGAAAACACTGATGTGTAAGTTTGTTGTTGTACCCCACATACCACCACCGCTTTCCCCCCAAACTGTTGTAGTTGTATGCTACAGTCTGTACTTGTAGGGTTGGTGGAACGTCTCCCTGTATTCTCAAATGAGGCGTTTGGCGTGCGATGATCACGCATAGCAATACCGATGGCAGCGCCGGCCAGCCCAGCGGGCAAGCTCGTCTCGCCGTCCTGCAGTTGTAAACCTGACTTGCTTGGCCAACTATTGTGTCCTCCGATTATTATGTGAGAGCGCCTAGAGCAGCCTTGGTGGGCGATACGAAAGGGGACGATGGAAGAACCTCCTAGATCGCGGGGATAGAGTGCATCCAATCGGACGATAACAAGGGGAGAGCACCCCGGCGAGAGAAGAAGACTGATGAGAAAACTTAGACAACAGAGTTGCGGTTCTGCGACTCTTCTGAGACCATGCCATGGCAAACCCTCAAGGCCTCGAGGCTCGCCACTCAGGGACGTATAGGGGCATCGCAAGCATTTAATGGCCTGTTTGATGGCAAGTTGGGAACGTGGCCTTCGCCGCAAGTCATACGGTACGGTGGAAAGAAATACGGCACGCGGTCACGCTCACTGGCGGCGGCGCCATGCGTATCCCCTTAGAGCGCATGCAGTTCACCATCCAGGCCAATCTGACAAGAACAGCAATCGAGCCAGCCCATCCCCACTTCACGCGCCCCATCATTCCGGAAAGGAACTTCCTATCTTTTTCCTTCTTTTCTAGAAGAAACGTGAACCCTGGTCACTGCAAAAAACGTTGCCTCGGCCCCTTCAGATGATGAATTGGACGCCACCGCCGGGGTAGTATGACCACTACAGCACATTCGACTTTTCCCTACTTGGCTCGCTTACAATCGAAGAAAGGGGGGAAAAGTCCGCGAAAGGAGGTAGTACTGTAGCGCGTGTGTCTACGGGTGAGTTGGATACAGCTGTAGCACTGGCTGGCAAGGGCCCTCACTTTTCGGGTCAATCAATTCACTCTTCCTCTAGATAGGATTTAGCCTTCTGCCCCTCTTCGCTCACCGAACCCCGTAACATCGTTTCCAATGCGCCTCCTCCCCGCGGCCGACACGCTTATCGGTCAATGATTCTTTCCCCGTTTTGTCGCCGCGTTGATGACCCCCGGGCCCTGCCAGTGTGGTGGCACTGGTGGCACTCCCACCCTCCTCGGGTCGGCTTCATGAACGTGTCCATGCATTCATTCAATTCATTCGTACCATACATACACGATCTTTTCATTTAGCGCCCTTCCACAGACCGCGCCCAGGTCTCAATTCTCTCTCAACTCCCCCCATTTCGAACTTGTCAAAAAGTGGGGCCTCGACTCGGATTTGGGCTCGGCCACCCCCGTGCCACGGGATCCCGTTTTGGGAACTTTTTGGTACCACAGACGCACGAGGCGCCGCCACTCTGTGCTCTCCACCGAGACAGTGAGACACTAACAGCCTAGCATCAAAGCCATCAAAAAGACAAAGTGACAGAACTGAAATTCACTTTCCAAGTAAGAATCACGCGCTTTCCATTTCCCGTCCTCATCGCAGTTGATTTAGGTGGAATTTCCCACAGCGGGCCCGTGATCAAGGACTCGGGTTCTGGAACCCAACTTGTGCCCCTCATTCCTGGTCCTTCTGTTGGATGGACCCAACCCATCCACCCATGCATGCATCATGGCTTGCCCTTTCCTCCCCTTTTCTTCCCCCTCCCCCCATTCTTTCATTCTTTCCTGTTAGAGTCTTCGATCAGATCTTTCTAGTTCACTCACGGCGCCCTCTTCTATATGACCTGTAGCCCCACCATTTCATGATTTCACAGCACGAGAACAGGCTAAGACCCATGCCGTGTGCGGGACGTTCATATTTCTCTCTCGGGGGAAGGGCCCCGAGGGGGAGAGAGAGCGCTCCGTCGTTCATAAAGCTAGCGAGCGCCACTATGTCCCTCCTTCCTTAAGGAAAGCGTGCTCTTCATCCCGAGCCCAAAGGTGGGCGCGCGTGGGCGTTTATTCATCTCCGCAGATCTCTTCCTCTCTTCTTTCTTCTCTCTCTCTCTTTCTTTTCGTTCTCTCGGGTAGCATGGGTTCATACTTTATGATATGAATATCCGCACATCGGCCACGGGTTCCTGTAGCCTCGTTGCAAGCTAGCTTGCGGCGAAGCACGTTGTTTTTGTCTTTTTGTTTGTTTGTCGCCTCGCGGCGTAGTTTCTGGCGTCCCCCTCCGGATGGATCATCGCAATATGACCGTGACCTTGTGGAACGTTCGTGTCAGGCAGGGCTCCACACAGCGCGAGGACGGGCCGGGGGACAGGTGGGGAGAAGTGACATTTGACAATGGCCGATCAGGCATAATACACTAGCGGGGCTTGCGTGAGCTCCGCGACCTATCACATCGCGAATCAATAGCCCCATGTGTAACCCGTGGTGGACGTGGTCCTCAATGTACGATACAAATACAGCGGAACCTATCCGCTACCTTTCCCCAGTTAGCGTGTTTAGTGGCGTACCCCCTGCCACCGGTTCAACACGTTGCGATACTTTTCACGATCGATTACCTTAGCCCCTTCTCCCCGATATCGGGACGGGCTAAGGGGCAAGCGGCTTGACCATTCTTCCCTGTAATCGAGTAAAGAAGAACGAGAGTGGTGTAGCGCTGGCAGGGTGGAAAGTTACCCAGGGCTCCTCATCGACTCGTCTTTCCCCCCTTTTGGACAACACAAATAAAGTCCAGGTTGTCTGTAACGTACGATTATCGGTATCAGCAACCGCGGTAGACAGTACGGAATCCAAAGTCGCAACAAGCATCAAGCACACGGTAGAAACATACAGGGGCGAGCTATGGCCAAATCTCCGGGACCAGCGCAGGGAGCAACAAAACAGTGGTATACGTACAAATATGGGGAGGGGGGATAATACAGATGCAGAGAAACAAGAACATGAGAGCGAAAAGCACACTGGTCCCCTAGGTTGGCCTATAACGATATCAGAAAAGAAGTACTATGAAGCGTGAAAGATTGCATTTGAGGAGGGTATTGAAAGTTGCATGCGAATGAGGGATTTGAAAAGCATGGGCCGTAGCGAGGCGTGGAAGATAACAAATGAACGGTCGTCCAACACGATTCCTGCGATCAGGCCCGCTGGATTCCTGACAGGATCCGGGCGCTAGGCAGACGGAGAGCTGACTTTGAGGCACCAGCATCCGTTCGGGTAGCGCGCGTCAGATGTCCTCCAATCGAGTCCGAGGAACATCGTCTTTCCATCGAGAAGGTCCCGGCGGCGCACACCTTTTTTACCACCTTCCGGCGTTGGCGGTCGGCGCCTCTCGATATCGCGCACGCGAGTTTGATGAAATGAACGCTCTGTAGCCGTCAGCACCACGTTGTACGTATCCCGGATGGCCTCGAAGACGTCGACGCAGCGGATACCTGACTGGCGTGCAACGTGCACGGGCCAATCTGGTAGCTCGGCACAGAAGATGACCATCTCGGTGAGACCAGGCTCGGCCGCGGACTTGTTCCGCTCAAGGACGGACAGTGGTCGCGAACCGCCTCTGGCTTCTGCGAGGACGACCTCGTCAACCTCACGCGCAAAGTCGAACTTCAGCTTTCCCTTCGAGCGTCGAGCATCGAAGGGTAGAAGCTTCCAGTGCAGCGTTGCTGGTGGTGTACTGGGATTGGGGTCTAGAAGGGAGTAAGCGCTTGGTTTACACGCTTGCCCGGTCTAGAACATACTCGTGATGTTTGCGGCGTGAGGAGGCTTGCTGCTCTTCGATGACTGGCTGAGGGATGCGGGCGATGGTTTCAGGGTGGTACCCTTTTCAGGAGAGGAGGCATAGCCATCTCGATCCTGCTGTATCAAAGACGCCCTAAACACCACTGAAGACCGGGAAATACCTGTAATCAGATATATGATTACATAAGCTATTCATTGCTTTTCGGGTCAACTCCCTCACCTGTCTTGAGGATTCCCCTCAGAGGTGGTCCCGGTTCAAGGGGTGTACGCACGACCTGGGAGGTGGGGCGTGGGCGTGGGCGTGGTGCTGCGGAGTATTCCAACGATGAGGAATAGCCGGGTTCATCGGTGCATCCGCGATGCTGATGTCGGGTCGTCGATGGCCTAGGAGTTGCTAGGGGTTGTGATGTCGGAATCTTAGTGTGGGGAGTCATCAGTGGACTACGGATATCCGGGAGCGGACGAGGGTTGATGCGAGGCGCATGAAGAACACGGGCGGCCCCCCAAGTGTCGTGGCTTCTCCTGGACATCGTCTAGCGATCGTAAAGATAATCGTAAACGCGTGGTGGTGAAAGAAAGAAAGGTGAAAGATGAGACTGCAGAGATCAGCGTGCGATGAGCTCCAAAGTATCTTGTGTGAGGGGAGGGGACGCTACCTGGAATTAGAGGGTCGACCTAAGGATAAGTGGGAGGGAGGGACCTTCGGATCGTCAGCCGCGGAGCCCCCGCATTCGAGGGAGTGCAGCTATATGAACCTGCTGCGAGCGGAGGAAGGGGCGTGGGGGGGTGGAGGGGTGCAAGACGGAATCGGTGCTGCAAAGAGATATATGTCCTCCCCTTAGGCACGAGGCAGTGACTCGTGCGTAATCTTTGTACCTATCCCGGGCCGCAGGGGACATCGCGAAACCAATCGCAGGGCTGTCTGCCTAGGCATTTGTCACTTGATCCAAGGCGATTATCTAGAGAAACCCGTAAGCGCCTACCCAGCCACGGGTCCCCCAAAGCTGTGATGAATTTAATAAACCCGCAATCCGCGAGCTGCGTTGGTAGGCTGTCATTACGGAGATAGGGAGGTCTCCAATGGTATATTGCTTCCGTGGGACTACATTACGCCAGACGAGCGGGGCAGCGAACAAGCCGTTGCGAAAATCAGACCCCGGGCATGAGGCACGATTGATACATATTCGGAGAACGCACCCGAATTATGGAACGTTCCTGGTGAGCTGAGATCTCATCTTGAAGCCGCCAATCAGGTGGGGAGAAAAGTGAGATGTCGTGAATGGTGCGGGGCTGGGAACGTGGCTTGGTGAATGGGTGGCGCGGACTTCGTTTCAGACACACTTACTGGACGTCCTGGCAGTGTCCTGGCTCGAATCTGATGGCTCAAACACCCCAAAAATAAACCAGACCTGTGTAAGATGACGGAATAGCGAAAACGGCTGCAGTTGCTCCCGCACTGCCACCAGTTGACAAGGCACTTGAAGGCAGACCAAGGGACTTTGCACCGCGTGGCCAAGCACTGCAGTCAAAGAGGTTGACAGCTGGTTACGATGTAACAGAAGGATAGGTTTAATGGACCCGTGGGTCAGATTGGAGCACTGGTACCATTCAGGAGGCGAGTCGGTGGCGAGTCGGCCGGTATAAGGTTGTTGGGTATGCGATTACGTAACTTGTTCTCGCCATATTTTGGTCGACAACACACGGGTTAATCGTCGCGGCTCACGACGCCGACGAATCCATCGAGATGGCGACCCATATTTTATTCGAGTCAGCGTCAGGCTACGCCATCTTTGAAGTGAAACTTCGGGAGGAAATCGCTGCCATGACAGAGGCCGTTCAAAAATCCATTCAGGACTTGAGCAAATTCAAGAAAATGGTCTCTTTGGTGAGCTTTTCGCCATTCAAAAATGCCGCGCATGCGCTGGAGAATGCAAACGATATATCAGAAGGTGCGTCGAGTTCAATTGGCACTTCTTTTTGATTCTCACGTTGGGCGCAGGTACGGTCAACGAGGACTTGAGCGCACTCCTCGAGCTCAACTTGTCGAAACCCAAGAGCGGCTCCTCTATCGTGCTCGGTGTCTCCGAACCCATCCTAGCAAACTCTATTAAAGGCACTGTCGGCCTAAAATGCGACACATCCGAGTCAACTGCGGAACTCATTCGCGGAATCCGCTTCCACGCGTCGAAGCTGCTTAAAGGTCTGCAGACAGATGACCTCACCAAGGCGCAGCTTGGCCTTGGCCACTCCTACTCGCGTTCAAAGCTGAAGTTTAATGTGAATCGTGTCGATAACATGATCATCCAAGCCATTGCTCTTCTCGACCAACTCGACAAGGACGTCAACCTCTTCTCCATGCGCATACGAGAGTGGTACGGCTACCATTTCCCCGAACTCGTCCGACTTGTACCAGACAACTACGAGTACGCTCGAGTTGCCAAATTCATCGGCGCGAAGGAGAAGCTCACCGCGGAGAAGCTCACTGACCTCGCCTCCCTTCTCGGCGATGATACTACACGAGCCCAGAACGTCATTGACGCTGCTGCCAATTCCATGGGTTCATCTCTTTCCGACATCGACATGCTTAACATTTCTGCTTTTGCTACACGCGTTGTCTCGATTGCCGACTACCGCAAGTCCCTCACCTCCTACCTGGCCGAGAAGATGAATCTTGTCGCCCCTAGTCTTACCGCTCTGCTTGGCGAGCGCATAGGCGCACGTCTCATCAGCCATGCGGGTTCTCTGACCAACCTTAGCAAGTACCCAGCCAGCACGGTACAGATCCTCGGCGCAGAGAAGGCTCTTTTCCGCGCTCTCAAAACCAAGGGCAACACCCCCAAGGTGGGTCATCGTCCCGCCCGCTACTAACATGGTAGTTCTAATCTCATGCAACTCCAGTACGGTCTGATCTACCACTCGACCTTCATTGGTCGTGCTGGTCCCAAACACAAAGGGCGTATCTCACGCTTCCTCGCCAATAAGTGCTCCATCGCCTCACGCATCGACTGCTTCTCTGGTAATATGCACCTCTCCTGTCTCGCGCACTCCGTCTGATCGTACTTCTCAGAAACACCAACGCCTAAATTCGGTGAAGCGCTACGTCAGCAAGTGGAAGAACGCCTAGCGTTCTTCGAGACAGGCGCCCCGCCAGGTAAAAATGCTGATGCAATTCGCAAAGTCCTCGATCAGCTCGCCCTTGACAAGGAAGATGAAGACGAGGATATGAAGGATGCTAAACCGATTCTCCCTCTCATCGAAGCAGAGCCGCCGAGGAAGAAGGACAAAAAGAAGAAGCGGAAGTTGGATGAGATGGACGTAGACGAGGAGGATGGTGAGCCGGAGAAGAAAGTCAAGCTGTCGAAGGAAGAGAAGAAGGCGTTGAAGAAGGAGAAAAAGCGCGAGCGGATAAAGGAGGAGGATGTAGATGGGGTGAGCGATGCCGTCATTCATTCATTCGTCCATGAGGCTTACGATCCGCCCGTATCAGGACATATCTCAGAAAAAGGAGAAAAGGGAAAAAAAGAAGGAAGGGAAGGAGAAGGTAAAGAAGGAAAAGAGCGAGCACTGATTGCCCTTCTACCGCTATCCGTCCCCCCACCCCCCATTTCTTCCCTCCATGATCATATCCCGGCGCTTTTGCATATCTTTAAATTATGCTCAATGCATGTAATATCGCCCCTTCAGTTGCACCTCTGATTCTTGTAGTCATACCTCTCAAAATACTTGACAAGGGATCGACAGGTGATAGTATCAACAAGAAGGATGGATTGTGTGCTATGACGACTCTACAACACAGGGTAGTAACATGTTACATTGCAAAAAGTCGTGGGCGTCGTTTGTATCGTAAGACGCGACAACACATAAAACAGTTTCGTTAGTTAGTCCGCGTGAGTTCCAGATGCCTGCATCACAAGCAAATTCGTATCGATGCCCGCCATCACAAACGCCGTCCCGACGTCCCCAACCGTCTTCCGAACATCGGCGCGCACTGCACCACCATGCTCCATTTCCAACGTACGAAGCTCCGCATGGTGGTCCTCCACCGCAAGACGGCGAGACCGCCCGACGACAACCATGACGGAGCGCTGGGGGTGCTGCTGTAGCAAGCGCGCGCGTTGCAGCGCGGCATGTAGCGGCGTGAGGGTCTCGATCTCCTCGAACGTCGCGCGGCCGCTGTGGTTGTGGCTGTTTTCAGCCGAAAAAAAAGGCGTGGTGGCGTACCGCGCCCAGGTGATAGCGTCTGCAGTCTCGGACTGCGGCCGTGTCTGAGTCGTCGCGTTGCCATACATCGTGTCTGGGAAGCCGGCCGTCATCTGTAGCTGTAGAGACCGGCCGCATCGTGGCATGGCACCCGTCAGCTACGGTTCCAAAGACTCTTTTTTTCAAAAGTACAGTTAAGAAAAGCACGTACCGAACGCAGAGAGGTGATAGTTGCCGTGTTCCTCTGCAGGTTATCTTCCGCCTTGTCCTCCTCATTGACAAGATATGCCGCCTCCACAGCAGAGACACCTGCCTGGACGTCGCGCTTGGTTATGTACGCCACGGTTGCGCTGACGCGCGGATCGGTGCACAATTGCATGACAAAGTCTAACGCAAGCCGATCATCCGGACCACCAAAGAAGGGCAAGAAAACGTGAGTCTGCCCGCGGGCGACGAATGGCACGCGCCCGATAACCAACGCGACATTTGTCCCAGCATGCGCAAAGACGCTGCGTACGAAGTGCGTGTGGGGCAAGGAAGTAGAAGAACGGTCCATGCGGAAGAGCGCGTCGAAGGTGGTGCTACGATCCTGCGCCCCGTTTGGGGCGTGCGCGCCAGTATCCGGATTGTCTGATGAGTGGGCGGAAGGAAGCCACGGGACCAACACAAGCTGTGTACCAAGTACACGAACGTGCTCGGCGACGCTGGTCGCAAGCGATTCAAATGGCTCGATGGACAGGGACGCCGATACAGGCAACCCATTCAGTTGCGCAAATGTACGGAAAGTCGCAATTAAGGGATCTGTGTGTAACAGCGCATCCGTAGCAGAAGACTTGAACAAGTCTGATGGCCGGTCGGCAAGCTCGATGAGGCGTAGGGCACCAAAATGGGTTGGCACCTCGGCCTCGTTTCCGGACCTTTCGTCTGGGGAGGTTTCTGTCTGAGAGTAAGCAAGAGACGGGGGCTGAAGGAGTGCTGTGATCGCCAGCAAGCTGGGTAAGTGTTCGAACTTGTCAAGGACCACAGTGAAACGACGCTTGGTAACATTCTCGTTGCGTTTACTCTTCATCCAAGTCTTCATCGTACGATTCTCAATGTCACTCTCGTCATCCTTGGGACTGCGAACATACACAAACGATGCGCCGGTAGCAGTAGCGCGCGTGTGACGATGAGGAGGATACAGATAGGAAACCGTAGGCGTGGTCGCAATGGTGAGGACAAGCGCTTCGAGAACGAACATCGAGAAGACCAGCTATAAATCATAGATTAGATGACACGTCAATGTCCTGAGAAATATCTCTACTTGCCCTCGTCAAAATACCAGCTGACAACCCGACGTTGAGCACGATCAGCTCGGTAAGTCTAAGTGACAGCAATTAGAACGATGACATGACCCTTAGTCAAACTGACCCTTTGCAGCTCATCAAGGATCCTATAGCGCCTGCCTCCCGCCACGTGAAGCCAGCGTACCTCGCCGCCAGCGTGCACCCACCAAATTTCCCTGTGAAAGCCAATACACAGATCGAAACAGTGAACGCCCATATTTTCCCTAATAAGAGAACCTCTATCAGCCGATCATCGCGACAATAGCATAAACTTGCCTGTGTTTAGCAACCCAAGATCAGTTGAAAGTCCAGACAGCGTGAAATACTGGAGATCATTAGATTATGCATCTACCTCAAAACCAGAAGCTCACTAATGGTAGGAATATTACCGAGACCATATCTTCTAGCTTCTCCGTCAGGGTAACGGCGAGGCCACCGTCACGCGGAACGATGATCCCGGCGAGGAATGCGCCTGTATATTATATCACATTCGTGAGCGTGCAACACACCAGCGGTGGGGAAAAACGATACCGAATATCGCGTGAACCCCAATGACGTCAGTGAAAAATGCCGATCCAAACAAAATCAGAATCGTAACCGTCATGAAAAATATCGTTGGGCCGCGCTCTATAGAGTGTGTGCTACGAGCGACCCAGAATAGCACCCTGCGCACAACGAATAGCATGAAGATTGTCCATCCAATGCAGACCAACAAGATCCACAGTGCAGTGAGCCCACTCCCGGTATTTACGAGTGCAACGCTGAGGGCGAGCAACGTCCATCCAATGATGTCGTTACCGACACCAGCCGACAAGACCACAATTCCGACGGTGGTGTCGAGCAGCTTGAGCTCGGTCAGAATGCGGCACAGCACAGGGAAAGCAGTGGTCGAGTATGCGACGCCAGTGAAGAGCATAAAATGGGTGTACGACACCTGCGACGCGTCGATAAAGTGATGGTATAGGGGAATAGCAAGCGCAGCTCCGAATGCGAATGGAATGGTGATGCCAGCAGCGGCAACGGAGACGGAAAGCCGCAGATTATGGCGGATGATCGCCATGTCGATCTCAAGCCCAATGATGAAGAGGAATAGACACAGGCCGATGTTCGCAACAAGAGAGAGATAGGGTATAGACTGGGAGGGGAATATATGTTGGGAAAAGCCGGGTATACGACCAAAGGCAGTCGGACCTAGGTAGCAGATTAGTTGAAGTACAGAGCAGGAAGGAACGGGTGTCGTGCCGAGAAGGATACCACCAAGCACCTCTGCAATGACCCGGGGCTGTCGCAGCTTGCGCAGTCCAAGACTCAGAATCTGGGTTGTGATGATGATAACACCTGGAAGGGCATGGGAATTCTGATTGAATCTCGGGGCACGGTCGAGAAACAACTGAGGGTATCAAACTGACCGACTTGTATGATCCATAACCTCAAAGGGTCTGATAGGTTAAACGCTGCGGGGTCCTTCCCCGTCAAGAGGACACCCTATGCACAATTCTCTGGGATCAGAGGGAATAAGGAGAAGATAAAGAGAAGACATGACATACCTGGTCTGGAGCGGTGTGCGCTTGGAGGGCAGATTTAGAGAGGATTATGACCTGACTGGAGAACTGGGGCATGACAGCAGCCTAGGGTGTTGCCGCCGACCTTGAGAGTCGATGTAGGCTACTAGGCTCAGAATAAGGGACGGGGACGTGGTTACATTGCGGCTTTGCTGACCATTCTGTGTCTTCGTTTTGTGTCTTCGTTTTCCATTCGTGATTGTCAAGTGATTGTCATCTCATCGGAACCAAGTGACGCCCACAGATAAAGCTTGCGCCTTGCGCCAACACGGTCCAAAGGTGCTGAGGCTGGAAAGAAGGAGTTGTCTAGTATGTAAAACCCGCACTATACCTACCATCTTGGGAGAATCGCCTCGGGGGTATTTCCAAAACACCCGAACCTCAAATCCAGTCCGAGTCTTCGCCTACGTAAAATGTTGAGAGGGGCAAAGTGTTTCCGCAGCTCGGCTAAAAGCTGGCTCATGACTCGATCTTAGTCGCAACCAACAGTGGGGTTGGGCTGACAACGAGGAGCTAATTCAAACCTGTTCAATAACGTCCCCACACCATCAGGCGTGGCTTCATCACACCTACAGTCAACACCAATAAAGATCGACACATGCCCTTTTACTACCAATCAAAAGTATCGCATAGAATCAAAAAAAAATTGTTGGGCCGATGCCCGCCCAGCATTTCCTGGACGATTACTTTCCAATTTAGCAAACCCCCTAATCTTGACACTACTCCTCAATTCGTGCCCAATTGTGATGGTCCGGTCTGACCATCAGCGCCAGGAAGGAAGAAAAAGCCCATGAACTCTTTGTGAGTCCTTTCGGTGACCTTCTTATCTGCCTTCACAAGTCTTGCTTTAAGAGCAAAGCGACTCGAGAATTAGCTCCGGACCTCAAATTTGTCAACTCATCCCCTTCCGCCGATTTCAACTCTCGCTCGCATTTATCTTTTAAGATTAAGCCCGATATTTCTGTCTATCGTGGCTCAGACTCCAATATCAGCACAGAGTCCGCTTCAGCAGAGATCTATTTTGAATTGAAGTGGAATTCTGGGGACGATCCGTTTGGCAGTGTGCACGGCGTGGAGCAAGTCATAGACGGAAAGACTGTGTCTGTCCAGTCCTTTTTTCGTGAAACAAAAGCAGCCGAAAACGTCTTGGGGCAAGTCACTTCACTGTGGTCTCTCAACTTGGCTCGCAATTTCGCACACACATTTATTCGGTTTTGATAGGGAAGGGCACAAGGACAACCTGATCAGATGGAGTACCTCGACTAGATGTCTGAGGTTGCCTACTGGTTGCCTCGTATGACCGGCGGATGGAAAGAAACTCACCGATCGTTCGAAATGGCCAGCCAGTGACGGTGTGGTGAAGGAAGACATCTGCACTGGTATCCATTCACGTCGCCCAGCATCGCGTATGCTGAAGACTGGCTGGAGCACGACCCTTATCATTCATAAAATGGACATGTGACCTCAAACCAGCTGACGGTGGAGGACAGCTGTTTTACAGCATGTTCCGTGGTTTTTTTGTCCCAACATTACCCTTGTGACAGTAAACGTACATGCTTTTCGTCACCGTCTACTGTGTAGGGCTCGGCTTAATACTTCAAAGTCACAACTCAGGCGCTCGTCTGTGCTCTCACGTGGTCCGAGTCCCCGCCCGTGTTCCATGCTTTTCCCACAGTTCACCAGGTACTGAGGCTGCCAAATACTCTCCATCGCTCGTACCGGGCATCCGGCTCCTCTTCCCCTCTAGTGCTGTTCCCATTTCATCATGAAATCAGAGCCACGGAGGCAACACGATCACTAGAGTAGGCGGACCTGTGTGCGCCGACTTACCCCTCTTGTTGATAGACCCATTTCCTGGGTTTGTGGTTTCGAAAGGTACAGCCGCGATTGACAGCCGCCCTGATTGACATCATTGTCAACGTACAGCAGACTGACAGTTCCTACGTCCCCGGGGGAAAGTAGCCCCGATGTAGGGCTATGGGAATTTGTCAACCCAACATCCTGTACTTTGTCCTTCCTGAAGAACGAACGACCCACTCGATAGTGCGGTGAGCGCCATTTTGTCTGTAATCTTACTGTAGTGCTAAATAACGCCGCTGAACGGCATTATTAGCACTTAGAGACGAGCACCAACCACACGTCTCCATTTATCCAGGAATGTGCCTGTATCCCATCAAGGTGTCCCTGCATGTAACGGCGCCGACTGCCCTTGCGGTAATGCATTGTAGTCCTTCATTCTCACAGCCGTCGTGTGACCGTCCCTGTTGTCCAACGGTTCCACTGATCGTAGTTCCTATCCTTTTATTGCTTTACTCCCTCGTTTCGGCGTTCTCTGATGCGGCACACGTCGCTGCCACCGGGCCCCAAGATACACCGTAGACGCCCTTGGGTGCTGGATGCATGCGCAATTTATCGTGCCTCGCCGTTGAGAAGAAAGATGAAGACGAGGACGCTAAAAGGTGCTCCCTCTCATCGAAGCAGAGCCACCGGGGAAGAAGGACAAAAAGAAGAAACGGAAGTTGGACGAGATAGACGTAGACGAAGAGAATGGTGAACCGGTGAAGAAAGCCCTAGTCACTAGTCATACTCCTCCAAATACTTGACAAGGAATCTGCAGGTGATATGTGGTATCAACAAGAAGAATAGAATTGTGCTGTGACCAATTTACAACACAGGGTAATAACAAGATACGTTGCAATCGTTAGTGGATTCGTGTGTGTATCGTAAGACACGACAACACAAAGCAGTTTCGTTAGTTAGTTACAGTAGTCAGTTAGTCCGCGTGAGTTCCAGATGCCTGCATCACAAGTAAATTCGTGTCAATGCCAGCCATCACAAACGCCGTCCCGACGTCCCCAACCGTCTTCCAAACATCAGCGCGCAGCGCGCCGCCATGCTCTGTCTCGAGCGTGCGAAGTTCCGCATGGTGGTCCTCCACCGCAAGGCGGCGAGACCGCCCGACGACAACCATGACCGGGCGCTGCGGGTGCTGGGGGTCTTGCTGCAGCGCGCGCGCGCGCTGCAACGCAGCGTGCAGCGGTATGGGGCTGTCGAGCTCCTCGAACGTCACGCGGCTGTGTTCGGCCGAAGATAGCGTGGTGGTGTACCGCGCCCAGGTGATACTGTCTGCCGTCTCGGACTGCAGCCGCGTCTGAGTCGTCGCGTTGCCATACATCGTATCCGGGAAGCCGGTTGTCATCTATAGAAACCGGCCGCGTCCCGCGGTGTGGTATGGCACTCGTCAGCTACGATTCCGAAAACTCCTTTTTTTTTTCTTTCTTTTATGGAGTACAGTTAAGAAGAGCACGTACCGATCGATGAGAGGTGATAGTTATCGTGTTCCTCTGTATGTTCTCCTCCGCCTTTTCCTCCTCGTTGGCCAGACGCGCCGCCTCCAGAGGAGAGACATCTGCCTCGATGTCGCGCTTAGTAATGTGCACCACGGTTGCGCTGACGCGTGGATTGGCGCACAGCTGCATGACAAAGTCCAACGCAAGCCGATCATCCGGTCCACCAAAGAAGGGCAGGAAAACGTGGGTCTGCCCATGCACGGCGAACGGCGCGCGTCCGATCAACAACCCGACATTCGTCCCAGCCTGCGCAAAGACGCTGCGCACGAAGTGCGTGTGGGGCAAGGGGGTAGAGCGATCCATGCGGAAGAGCGCGTCGAAGGTAGTGCTGTGGTCTTGGGCGCCAGTATCCGTGTTGTCAGATGTGTGAGGTGAAGGAAGCCATGGCACCAGCACAAGCTGTGTACCAAGTACACGAACGTGCTCAGCGACGCTGGTTGCAAGCGATTCAAATGGCTCGATAGACAAAGACGCTGATACAGGTAGCGCATTCAGGTCTGCGAATGTACGGAAGATGGCGATCAGGGGGTCGGTGTGCAAGAGGGCGTCTGTGGCGGAGGACTTCAACAAGTCTGATGGCCGATCTGCCAGCTCAATGAGGCGTAGAGCACCAAAATGGGCGGGTATCTCGGTCTCGTTTCCAGAACTTTGGCCGGGAGAGCCTCCTGTCTGAGAGTAAGCAGGAAATGAGGGCTGGAGGAGTTTTGTAATCGCCATCAAGCTGGGTAGGTGTTCGAGCTTGTCAAGAACCACAGTGAAACGACGTTTAGTAACACCCTCTTCGTTGTGTTTAGCCTTCATCGTACGATCGCCAATACCACCTTCGTCGTCCTTGGGGCTGCGGACATCCACAAACGATGGGCCGGTAGCAGTAGCGCGCGTATGAAGATGAGGAGGATACAAGTAGGAAACCGTAGGCGTGGTCGCAAACGTGAGGACAAGCGCTTCGAGAACGAACATTGAGAACACCAGCTATGGACCATAGATTAGATAATACGCCAAGCGTCATGAGGAATGTCTCTACTTGCCCTCGTCAAAATGCCAGCTGACAATCCGACGTTGAGCACGATCAGCTCAATGAGTCTAAAGGACAGCAATTAGGATCAGGAAGAACGATGACGTGATCTTTGGCCAAACTGACCCTTTGCAACTCATCAAAGATCCTATAGCGCCTGCCTCACGCCATGTGAAGCCAGCGTACCTCGCCGCCAGCGTGCACCCACCAAATTTCCCTGCGAAAGCCAGAACGCAGATCGAAACCGTGAACGCCCATATTGTCCCTAAAAGGGAACCTCTATCAGCAAATCATCCGCGATAATTGCATAAACTTACCTGTGTTTAGCAAGCCAAGATCAGTTGAAAGTCCAGAGAGTGTGAAATACTGGAGATCATCAGCTTATACATCTACCTCGAAACCAGAGGCTCACTAGTGGTAGGAATATCACCGAGACCATGTCTTCTAGCTTCTCCGTTAGGGTAATGGCGAGGCCACCGTCACGTGGAACGATGATCCCAGCGAGGAATGCGCCTGTACATTGCATCACAATCGTAAGCCTGCAACACACCAACGGTGGGGGGAAATGATACCGAAAATCGCGTGGACCCCAATGACGTCAGTGAAAAATGCCGATCCAAACAAAATCAGAATCGTAATTGTCATGAAAAATATCGTTGGGCCCCTCTCTATCGAGCGTGTGCTACGAGCGACCCAGAAGAGCACTCTGCGCACGATGAGTAGCATGAAGATTGTCCACCCGATGCAGACCAATAAGATCCACACTGCAGTGAGCCCACTCCCAGCATTTACGAGTGCAACGCTAAGGGCGAGTAACGTCCATCCAATGATGTCGTTACCGACACCAGCCGACAAGACGACTATTCCGACGGTGGTGTCGAGCAACTTGAGCTCGGTCAGAATGCGGCACAGCACAGGGAAAGCAGTGATCGAGTATGCAACACCAGTGAAGAGCATGAAATGGGTGTATGAAACTTGCGATGCGTCGATGAAGTGATGGTATAGGGGAATAGCGAGCGCAGCTCCAAATCCAAATGGAATAGTGATACCAGCGGCGGCGACGGATACGGAAAGCCGAAGATTGCGGCGGATGATCGCCATGTCAATCTCAAGTCCAACGAGAAAGAGAAAGAGACAGAGGCCGATGTTCGCAACAAGAGAGAGATAGGGTATAGATTGGGAGGGGAATATGTGTTGGGAAAAGCCGGGTATACGACCGAAAGCAGTCGGACCTGGGTAGCAGATTAGTTGAAGCACAAAGCAGGATGGAGCGGATGACGTACCGAGAAGGATACCACCAAGCACCTCTGCAATGACCCGGGGCTGTCGCAGCTTGCGCAGTCCAAGACTCAGAATCTGAGTTGTGATGATGATGATACCTGGAAGGGCACGGGAGATATGATTGAGTCCCAGGGTACGGTCGAGAAAAACGTAGAGCATATCTTACTGACCAACTTGTATGATCCATAACCTCAGAGGATCTGATGGGTTGAACGCTGTGGGGTCTTTCCCGGTCAAGAGGCCACCCTATGCACAACCCACCGAGTTCAGAGGGAATAAGAAAAGAAAAGTAGAAGACATGACATACCTGGTCTGGAGCAGTGCGCGCTTGGAGGGCAGATTTAGAGAGGCTTATGATCTGCCTCGAGAACTGGGGCATGACAGCAGCTTGGGGTGTCGTCGCCGACCTTGAGAGTCGATATAGACTCAGAATAAGGGACGACGTTAGCTACCGTCGCTGCTCAGCTGACCATTCTTGGTGCATCGATTTTCCATTCAGGTGACTGTCATCGCATGATCGCGTCGGAGCTAACTGGCGCCCACAGCAACGGAATTAACGGGTCAATTATTCCTCCCGCCTGCGCCAACACGCCCAAGGGAGCCGAGACCAGCAACACCGAAAATGAGGAGTCTGAAGCAAATCCCCACTGCAACGTCGGTGTCCTCTGTAAAATTCCTAAACCCGCACTATGCCAGCGAATTTGTGCTACCTTTGCTCATCTGATCTGGGGTATTTCCAACACTCGTTATAACTCCCCACGACCCCACATGAATTGCCCAAACAAATCGAATCAATATCAGCCTCTTGGACCTGGTCGCCCACTTTCGAGTCTGCCGTGACACATTGGATGATCGATGATCACGGGACAGTGTCACAACACAGGCACTCCTCACGTGGTTCCTCCTGTCACCATTCCTCCGGGTTACACTACAGTATACCCATCCAGCAATCTATATTTAGGTCTTAAGCATAACGTGCTACGAACCACTGTATTGTAGAGAAGCAATAGTAATGTGGTGTGATCAGGCGGGCATAGCTGGGGCATAGGGCGGGCGGGCCTAGGTCTAAGGTGATATCCGTCTGTCCAATGACCGGCGCTAAATTAGATCGATTACTGAAATGCAGGCTCACCCAATCTGTGTGATGAATCGACAAGATATAGGTTCATGGGAGTTCTGGACGTTCAGGGTGCAGTGATCGAGCGCGCAACGAATCACGATATTGACTGTGAGCACGCCATTGCGTCTTTTCTTGTTAGAAAGTAAAACCTCACAGGCCTCGCCGCTGCCGTGAGGCCCCACAGGGGCCCGCTCCATAAAAATTGCACCCTGTGGCTCATCGAACGACTTATCACTCCAGCTCGATCTCTGAGCAAACTTCTCCGTGCGCGAATCCCTCTCCACCGTCACCGCGTCACCATCGGGCCTCCACATCCCAACGGTTACTTCGACTACCACCAACCCAACACCCATCATCGAAATGCACTGCAAGCAAAGCCCTTTAAAGCTCTCCTAAGTTTAACACCCGAAAAGGATGTCCGTTTCCCACCTCCTGGCCGTAGTGCAGGGCAGGAACTCTCTGAACGTTGCCACCCCCTCGACAGCTATGGGAAATTTCGTGGCAATCGGCTTGTGATGTCTAATAGGAGCAGCAGCGCCCCGCTCTTTTCCATCGCCCTTACCGGGCACCCGGCTCCCTTTGCTCCTCTGGCGCAGTTCCACATTCCATCGTGAAATTCCCCATCGCGGCCGGATCCAGTGATCCACATGCCAGCCAAGCACGAAGTGCCAACCCCGAGCCACGGCTGCAACACGACCACTAGAGTAGGCGTACGCCGGCGCGCAATCTTTGTTGGCGCAGTACATGTAAACCCCTTTATGGGGTTTGTTGTTTCAAAAGGCACGGGAATTGTTGCGATGGACAGCGGCCCTGATTAACATCGTCAACGTAAAGCAGAAGCACATCCCCCGGGAAACAGCTGGACACAGTGGCCCAAATTGTACCTGTGAAGGTCACTGGAATTTGTCGACCCAAGAATATGCTGTACTGCAGTATATCCGGAGGAAGGACCCACTCGATAGAGCGGTGAGCGCCATTTTGTCTGTACAGTATCTGATCTTGGCACGCTGAGCGGCATTACTTGGTACTACAGTAAGAGACGAGCGGCAACTGCATGTCTCCATTTATCCAGAAAATTGCCTGTATCCCATCAAAAAGTCCATGCAACGGCGCCGAGTGCCCTTGCGGTGATACGCTCCAGTCCTCCATTCTCACAGTCGTTGAGTGACAACCCCTAGCACCGTTGTCCATCGGTTCCACTGATCGCAGTTCCTATCCTTTTATTGCTTTATTCCCATCGTTTCGGCGTTCTCTGACAGTACATGCTGCACACGTCGCCGCCACTAGTCCCCCAAGACACGCCGCAGCCGCCCCAAGGTGTTGTTTGCATCCGCACTTTGTCGTGCCTTGTGGTTGCCAATGCCTGATGGGCGTTGTGCCATCCATGTTCTCATCAGGAGTTTGATGGGAAATTTTTCTTTTTCCCTACGCCCAAACCTACCCATTCCTGGAAACATGCACATTACTGTAAACCATATCTTGGGTTTGCATCTTACTTTATGGTTGACAAACCCTGGGCGGCGCTCGGGAGGAGGGCATTCCCCGCCCCACACTCCACGCCGCATATTTCTGATCGCAAGAAGTAGGCGGGCTAGCGCAACGTGTAGCTCCAACACACGTCCTCGTTGCACGTTCGCGTGTTCCATTTTACGTTTTTGCGACTCGAGGCATGTACCCCGTCACGGCCCAGGGCTTCGAGCCGTTGTTGGTGAACTTGCATACTGTAGTATTTGGTCATTAACCGGAGTTTTACGGCCAAGTCAGGTCTTGGCGCGGTAGAGATCTTGTCCTGCACCAATTTCCTCATTCGTCTCGGTGTATCACCTTCAACGTTTAAATCATCGCCGCGGCACAATCCAATTCAACGAGCCCGTACTGAAAGGGGAACATAGGGGGTGCCGGGTCTCACGCCTGTTGCCGTTGATGTGCCAGGTGTAATAGTTTTCTTCAGCGCCAAGGTCTTGGGTAACGAGGCTGTGTACACAGCCTCCGAGTACAGGTATTATAAGTCCTTTGTACCCCATCTTACGTGGATACGCTCCACTCCACTTCCTCTCCCTACCCGGTCGCTGTCATGAATCTGTACTTGGGAACCCGTCGGTCGATGGCCTCGTCCTCCACAGCTAATATGGCTGCCGACCCGGTTAAAGACGATTTCCCGGAGGCATTGACCTACCGCTACAATGACAACAGTGCATGGGTGCCTGCAGCAAAGAGTCACGAGGCAAGTCTGTTTTTGTCTATCTCACTTTCCCTTCCTGGTTTATTGATGGAGGATGCTGTGCTGTTGCAGGAGGCCATTGACCTCGCAAAACACGCATATCCCGAATTACGGAGCATCCGCCGCGATCGCATCACCTTCCACACTACGGGAAAGTCGAGCATAGCATGCATCACCCCGGCGGCATGGCAACTCGTTGTGCGGCGACTGCCCCCGTATCACGTTGTGGACGTGCGAATTCGGGACATGGACGGACTCGACGCGGGCGACGCGGAATTACCCGAGTATTCTTACGCGACTGCCACCGCGGTCCTAAGAGAAAAGGAGGAGCGATACCTACAGAGAGAACAACCGAGTACTGAACCTAGCGGAAATCGGCTGCGCCGGGTGATGAGCTTTGTACGAGGGACTGATTCTTAAACCGTATGTACCGATGGACCCTTTGGACCTCCTCGTAGTGCTTCGGCTGTCGACCCCCGTGTAATATGTGGATATCATAAATTTAAACATCCATTTCCCAGTATTTGGGCGTGCGCTAGTACGACAGGTAAGTTTGCGCCGGGACTGCGACAGCCGGCACCCTCCATTATGTTGGTTGATAACAATGGTGGGGGTGTTGGGCATCACTCCACCAAGCAATTTTTTTGTCCTGTGACAGATAACGAAAATTGGGATCTGTCTCATGAAGACGTTTGCGTGTGCTCTCTTGTTCAAATCCGACATTCAAACAGGTACCGCCAGGAGACGCCTACATGGCCATGAACTTTGTTGACAAAATATCAGGTCACGATGATCGATGATCTCTGAATCCAAACTCCCCCTACACCGTGTAATTTGGAATAGGTAGGTGGCTGCGGTGGGCTGACGACTGAGCGCCGAGATTTGAGAGAGGCATCACATTTGATCAACGAGCCATAAGGTGCCAGTAGCCAAAGACAGCGAACCAAGGCAGCCATATAAAACGAATAGACGACACCGCACTAATCATCAGATAACATGCCAGTGTTCCCTGCTGATCGCACGGCGACGACGACTTTCTGCTGACTCGACTGATCCAACTCCCTGACGCCTCGATGTCGCCTGTGCCGCTGTGCGTAATTCCTTTCTTCGATGTGCAGATCATTTCCTTTACTGTAAAGTTTTTAGCATGTAGGAATTTTCGGGGTCGTTTTGCGGTGCGGATACGTAACGGCACAGCGGTACTCGATCCTGGAGCCAACTCGTAGTTTCCTCAATATCATCATTCTATACGGAGGAAAATGCTACCAGCCGGGCAAGGCGCATGTTGACATTTGACAGGAGCACTCCTGCAAGAAGTCGGGGATTGTGGGAGACCGACCCAGTGGGTGGGCCCAGGAGCTTTACCACAGGAACGGGTGCCGCAGGATGAGATTGTAGGTCACTTCGCCGCCCAGGACCGCATGACTCGCCTCCAGGCGCCAAAGTCCCGAAGTGTTGACTCAGTGAACAGTACACCGCAACTCACACATTACATCCAGTCATTCATCTTACTATCATAGCGTCTCACTCTCTGGGCGCAACCTAGGTCCGTGCACATTCTGAAGGAATGACGTGGGGCTGTACTCTAAGCGAGCATACCCCAGTGTACAAAAAAGCCCCGATACTGAATAGTTTGACGGCTAACGGAACATCGTGTAGGTCATCAGACGATCCGTGCCCCGATCCCCCAAACGAGGGCTAGGGCAATACAGTTAGTAAGTTTGGGGAACGTTCTGAAAGGCTTCTAGATGGATTGCCTAACCTGTGTCCTAGTTGTGAGTGAGCCTGTGACGTGGGAATTTGGGTCTGGGGTATCCCCAACTTGTTGTAACGTTCAGAAGTTCTCGAATCAGCGCCGCCAGTTCGCCGGCCATACATTTCATATGTTGATTGGGGCACAGCACGGGGACTGAGTCCGCCTCGAACATACATCAATTGAGGCCCCGTATCGTGCGACATGGGCGCAATCATGCTGTGCTTGTCGTATGGCTGTGTGTCCGCGGCCTTCATCCAGGTGCTGGGAATCAGCATAGATGGGTTGGGTAGGCGCTGAGAAGAGTACATATTCGAGGTCGCCGGGCAATCGAGGCCCTTTACGCCCTGCTATCCATGGCTGCACCTCGCCCTCCCTCACCCACCCTTGACGATGTTCTTATCCCGCCGTCCCCCGTCCGGCGCTCTCCCTCCATAGTCGACATCTTCCCGGACTGCCCCGAGTTCTTCACGAATGGCCGTCCCATATTCGCTCCCCCGCCCATATTCCCCCTGGCGCCGCCCGTAGTCAGACTCCCAGAGTCGAGAGGTCGCAGCCGGACCCGCAGTCCCAGCCCTCGTCCTTTTATCTGCGGCAATGCCAACCTGTTCATCCCTCCACCCACTCTCTCGGACTATAGCCCTACGCGGAGCTACAGTCCTAGCCCTCCCCCGAGGCACAGACACCGCTGTTATCGGCGGTCCTCGCGGACGCCATCCCCTATTAGACCACCATACAGCTACCCATCTCCGCAGGTCATCATCACGCAAGCACCGCCGGCGCCGCCTCCGCCAATACAAATAATGCCAGCACCTTCACCGTCTCCTGTCCTATGGCCACCAGCACCAGGCCCGTCGGAACCCGTCGACATCCTGACGTTCCATTATAACACGAACATGGCATATGCGCCGACCGTCAAGAGTTACGATGTACGTTTTCCCCCGTCACGAGCATCATGTTCCGTTTGATTTTTATCATCTGACCACCCGTTTGCCTCTCGTAATTACAGGAGGCCATAGATAACGTGCTAGAACTCTGGCCTGAGCTGCGCCAGCATGACCGTGACCGTATCCACCTGTTCGTTGCTGGGTCCCCGGACCAGCTCGTGCGCCTGCCCAAGATGGCATGGGGGCTCGTCCTTCGTGACTTCCGTGGTTACGAGGTCGTGCACATCAAGGTTGACCAGCCGCCGCCGCCGCCCCAATACCAGGGCGACGGGAAGGGCGACTGGCCGGGCGACGAAAAGATGGAGAAGCGGCCCAAGTCACGCGGCATGTTCTCGTCAGTCAAGAGACTTTTCGGGCGGTAAGATGATGGTGGGCAAGTGGAAGTCGCTAGCATGCTTATTGAGCGCGGCGCGGATGTGATACCCTGAAACAAGTACGGGTGGACTCCAGTTGATGTGGTTATTGTTCAAGCATCGTGAAAAATTTCAAGTAATGTATAGCTCTGTGCTCTGTATGTTGTGTGGCAGGACTGTAGGGTGGCTATGATACCTCTCGAACAAAAAAATAGTAGTTTCGTCTCTTTGTTTGAGATTCGCAGCATCTTACAATAAGTCAACCAGCTGGTGCTTTTGCTAAGGCAGAGGCACGCCGCAGCAGCTCGAATGGATAGCCCCAGCGCCCCACCAACTCTCTTGTCCGTCGCTCGGCAGCAGCGCGATCGTGCGCGAGCCTCGGCGCGCGCTGTGCCCACTGCGTCCGATCTAGGAACACGGGGCGGAAGCGGCGCGACGGAGGCAAGGCATCATCATCATCATCATCACCACCATCATCAACATCTTCGCTGGCCTCCGCGTGTTCCGCAGCTTCTCCCACCGTTGCGGCCTTCTCCGCTTCGTCCTCATCATCAGAGAGCAACCGGATCCGGGCCGAGGGAGGCGTCCGATACGCATGCTTCGGTGTGGTAGTTATAGGCCTGCGGCGCGGCGTCGATGGACCTGCGATGGGAGGCGTTGACGCAGCGAGTCGAGGTTGGGGTCGAGGTCGGGGTCGGGGTGTGGGTGCGGGTGAGGGTGAGGGTGGGACGACGGCATCTGACATCTCGATGTCCTCGTCCGCCGCCGCCCCTTCTTCTCCTTCCGACGAGGACGAAGCGGCCGAGGCTAACTCTGCCTTGCTCACGGGCATGACGCGCGCCGTGGTGGAGGCAGAGGCGCGACGCGGGCGCTTCCTCGACGGTGTCTCGGGTGGTGCAAACACGCCTTCACCGTCTTCAGACGCGGACACCACGTCGGAGAGTGTGAAGGCGACTTTGCGCTTCGCGGCGCTGTTCGTTGTGAGGGAGGGCGTCAGGGTCACATCGCGCATCGCGGACTTGGTCGGCGAGACGGAGCGCGAGTGCGAGGGAGTGCTCGTAGGTGATTTTTTCGATGTCGAGGCGGCGCCAGAGACCTCTTCCTCTACCTTGGCCTTCTTTTTGCGCATCTCCCTGATCGTGGCGCGGATCGATTCCATCAAGTCTACGCATTCATCGTCCATCATCTTCCGGAGGCGATTGAAAACCTTGAGCGAGACGCCATACTTGTCGGCCAACGAGACTTGCTGCACGGTCGACAGCTGGGCAGGGAGGTACATTGTAAGTGTGTGCGGAAACCCGTTTGCCCTACGGTTTCAAACGCTACGCACCTTGATCGCCCGACATACCCAGAAGAATACCACAGTCCGTACCTCCGTACCAGATTCACTGAGACGGGATGCAAAATCGTGCTGAAACCGCGGAAGCGCAACGAGGGCCGCCTGAGCCTCCTTCATCCACTTTTCAACCCGCCGGGGTTGCCCTATCTTGTATTCGCTAATGAGAGTGGCATAAGCCATCGGATCGGTGTCTTCGCCAGCTTTACTGGGGGATTCATTCGGTGTCTTGTTGGAGGCATGGAGGGCAGTCTTGACCGTCCTTAACGTGCTGACAAATGTTTTGGGTGCAAGGCAGGATGCCTTCTGGGCAACTTCTTGGGTGACGTCTGCATAATTGGCACTAATACGTTCCACATGATGAACTCTCGAGAAAGAAAACGCGTAGATAGGGACTTGTATGCGTACTTTTTGGACGCGATGTACGTGCAGATCGCAGGTAATCCCGATTTCGCGTCGCCGATATCATAGCCCGTTCCGGGGCCAGTTTTAGAGTGCGCGGTACGCAGAAGGGCACGCGCCTTTTCTCTCACCTCTGGACGTAGAGTGAGTCTGTCGATAAGGTCCTCCTCTGGCTTAGGCATTGGGTACAATTGGATTCAGTTCAGTTGGATCAACGCGAGGCCAAGGTCGCGTCGTGTTGATTGCGTAATCACATGCAGCGACTTTGTTTTTCAATCTTCATTTTCACTCCTTGACACGACTGCTTGTGTATCCCGGAAAGTTACTGCTGGCTTTGTGTCTTCCTCTTACTTGGATTTTGAAGTGCGTCATCACATGTAAAAGGATCAAGGGACATCAAACCTGCTAACTACAGGCGTCTCCGAGTACTGCAGGCTCCGGAATCCCCCCGAATAAGTTTCTCGTCTGGTGCCTATTGAATGCTACTCTGAACATACGCAGCCCGAAAAGCGTCGTATGTCATTGCATCAGGCTTTCTGGACCACCCAGCCAGCGCCATGCACCACAATCCAGCTTTCCATTTTTGTTTTTGTGGGCACTTGAGGTAAATGCTGACTGCGCTGACTCCTGACCATACATTCTCAGCATTCTAGCCCTCTGCGGGCTTTTTACAAAATAACGTCGTCGGTAAACAGGTAAATGAGCGAGGAGTGGTTGCGGGCTGCTGGCGTCGGAAGACCCGCGGCAACCTGATCAATCAAATTAAATTGGACGACAACGCAAGATACCCACCACTGTAGCTAGACCTCTGCCATACACCTTCGTTTCCATTATCCCACGTCATACAGTAGCTACTCCGATATCAGGCCTACATCCCGAGAACGAATTTGATCTCCAAGCATTTCCGGGGTGCTTCCAAGTCCCCCCATAATTGTTACAGGCCTCTTCCAAGCGTGCATCCCGAGACATACTTTACCCCGCTGCAAGAAGGCCTAACTGGATATGGAGACATTATACCTATCACGGGGCGTGACGAATGCACAGGGCCCTAGTGCTGCCACGGCACCGCTCCAAGCGCGCTCTTGAGCCGAACTGAGCCGAAATCGACCGAAGCAAAGCCACGTAACGGGTCGAGGCTCCCGAGCAGCATACACACTATAGGAGACGCGATTGCCACATTCTCCAACCTTCTAGAGTCACATTCCGCCATTCATCAGTGCCCACCGATCTGTTGTATTTGAGCGATGCGACCAGATTTCTAGTGCACGTTGTCTCATAGTGATCACAAAGTTTCGCCCTCGAGTGACAGGGCTGACCGACTTTGCCCTGGATTTCAAAAGGGGCGAGGGCCATCGGTGTCTGCATATCCCGCCGAAGCACATGATGTTACAGATTGAACGGGGCAAGTGGCGGAACAGTGAGCTGACAGTGGGTGAGGACTTGATATGTCTCTCAGTGCCTGGAACGGAGTCGCGCCCCTTAGAGTTGTGACTTACGAAGGGCCGATGGGTCCAAATTGGCCCTGAGTTCGTACATTTGAACGATCATTTCGATCACACCTTTGAAAGTCTGATCGGTAGCGTTTGGTCTTCCCACGTGGTCATAGGCCGAGCAGGCACGGAGCATTTGTTCCCTACGGGGAAGAAGGGACGAAAGTTCAGTCTGACTGCTAGGCCCGTTTGAGAAGGGATGCGTCCCTGGGTGCAGGTACTCCTCCTGAGGAAGCCTTGATTAAAGATTGAATGTTGTTGAGTACAAAGGAGTTGGGATAACATGCCTGTCATGCCAATCTACCATGTCGGATGTGGCGTTCTGTAGAATGGCCGCCCTTTCTCTACGCCACCTTTGGTAGCATAACTGTCAGGGCTGCCATCGGGGGCGTCTGATTTCAGTGAAGGCACGGTGCGGCAACCTCAAAACTGAACTGTGCCCAGGAACCCTTGGCTTCGGGATTCCCACCCGATTGAGCCTCGGAGAGGTCGATCGAAGGTTCCTAGCAGGGCATGCATCGACAGTGGCGTTGATGTCCCGTCAAAAACAAAGCCTATTCGGAGAAAACTTATCAGGGATGCCACGGGCCTGCAGAGCACAGACCCCCAAGAGTCATTTCAGTTTGACGGGGGTAGCGGCATATGTCGACGCAGTTCGCTACCACAGTGATAGGGGCATACCTCAGGGTCGTCGGTAATCTCGAAATCTGCCGCGCCTCAATGACCGATTGCCTCCCATGCGCGCGTCACGAGCATCTTCTGAACGATGTCTTGCATGTGTGACCTGCCTAAAGATCGCACGAACGTGATCACGTAAACGGAGCGGGAGTCTTGTAACGCTCCAACCTGTCATAAAAATCAAACTCCCAGTCACTCCGGAGGTTTGAACCACCGGGAATTATACAGTAGCTTGGTGTTTTGACATCGGATGCGATTATCGCGCTGTTAAATTTTGCGGGGTACTGAAGTGGTTTTTGTAGAGAAAAGAAACTTCCACCTCCAGAACGGGACTGGCGACTTCTTTTTCTGTTGTTCAAAGTGTGTCTAGTCTTGAGGATAGTCGGCATCATGTTCGGTCCCGTCGCAGGATATAAACGCGGCCTTGGAAATAATATGAACAATGTCAGGGCAAAGGGGCTAGAGCAAGCAATGTTCTTCTTTGTCGGTTTGGTACCTCGACTAATGCAAAACCTCGAGAACAGAGTGGGAGGTCGAACTCGACTGAACCGGAAGCATTGACTCGGAATCGAAACGATAAGCAAGCAAACGATCGAGGTATCCGGTAGATCGGGGCTGTAGAAGCAAAACATCTGTGGTGTCGGCTACTGGAAAAAAAGGGCTGTAGTTTCCCAAACATGAAGTGCTAACCGCTTGTCATAGGCGAAAGACGGTATTCATATACCGGTCCTTCGCCATCACTTGATGGTGAAACAATGATGATAACTGTTATATCTGAGCGACGCCAACATACTGCGTGATGGTGTTCTCCGACACGATGCGGGAGCCGCCACGGTGGAGCGAAACCCTTCGCGTGCCAAGTATGGGCTAATGGGGGAACCCGTGAGTATGCTACCTTCAGCACAAATCACAGGGCTCACAGTAGTTCGAACTGCACGCCACAACGATGCAAGGGCGTCAGGCTGGTAGTTTAATTGCCTTGCGAGCAGACCCCGTACATTTTTCGTAGCAAAGTGGTCGCGGTCATCATCCGGACGGAGGCTTTCTGTGGACCCTGGTGACCCAGCCCGAAACAAGACGGATTCGCTTGTGTCAGACATGACGCACCTCGGCAGCAATTTGAACCCGGCGACAAATCAATATCCCAAGGATTCATGGCCAAAGACCCAGCTCACACCTCCAGCAACGACTAAGAGGAGAATGCCAAGGGGGCCGACATCCACACAATGGGCCGATGACAGCTTTTCTCTGAACGCCGCCGTGAGTAAACAGTCAGTCTACAGAGACAAAAGGAATGGAATCACTGTTCAAGTGTCAAAGCATTGGCGACCAACCATTTTTCACGGCAAAAAAGTTTAATACGCATATTCAACGCCGCTTGATTACCAGTAGCGTTAGCGATACGGGGTGTAGGACGAAGTCGAAGAGGCAGAGTTGTAGTGCATAGTACGTGGCTTGTCGTTAAGGACAGAATGAACTGTGGATGTCATGGTGTGCCATGAATTTACAAAACTTATGCTGCTGTCCTTCAGGCCTCAACAGTCGCCAGCATGTTGGATCTTGGGGTGTCGGGAGTCAGGCGTCGATGAAATATTGCGTTTCGTCTGTCACGAAAACTACGAGGCTGTGTCTCTATAATCTTCTTACCAAGCAGCCTGAAACCTAGCAATGATGAACGTGGAGCCCCTAACGGAAGCCTGCCATTATATGCTGTCAACTTGGCAAGGAACGCCACCTAGTAGACAATAAAATGAGGTCATATAAAGGCGACAGCGAGCGGACATTATAGCACAGCCATGCTGATACCGGCCGGCGCAATGGATGTGGAAACACAACGAGAGAAAAGGAAGCTACGCCACTTGTCGGTTCGAGAAATGCTGATAACGAAGCAACGGCACGCTACAGCCTGAGAGGGGAACCGTGGCTGAATGTAACCTGGAATGTGTTCAGATGCCGTTCTTCAAGTACCACCGAACGATGTCGGCCGAGTCGTTGTACGCGCTGTATGAGAGAGTAGTCATCTGATTATTCCAGGGAGCGGGTGGGGCGCCAAGGAAGCGTCTCAGTGTGGCGCTTCGCGGTGTACGTGTTCACTCCCCTCCCTCCGTTACTCGCACCACTTTTTTACGGATACGTTCACGAGGATCTCAATTCTTACGTCCGTGATTGACAGCTTCATCAAACGCATCGTCGTCTTTTTTCAGCAACTCTTCGCCGTCGTTGAGGATCACATTTCCTAGTAGCCCACCCTCACATGTTCGTCTCAGGTCATCATCTTCTGACTTCCAGTCAATGATGGAACCCCCCTTTTCCCTCATTTCTGGACTTCAACCGCCACAGACTTTGTCCTTCTTAGGAAATCCTGCGCCAGGAATCCCCAAGCGTGCCCAAATCATTTCCCATCACTGATCCCCCTCCATTCCTCACTAGGGACTAATGTGCGTCGGCTTCTGGTCCCTCACCCATCCGGACTACGCACTGTGCGTCACGTTCGCGCCTGCCCGGACCACAGCTCACTCTCATCCGCTGACCGCGGAGGCAGCATTCTGTGCGCAAATCGCGACGAGTATCTGGCGCGTCCAACCCTGCCAGCGCACTTCCATTCCTTCGAAGCATTAACCACGCCCGCCCCCTCCAATGACAACGTCCCGGCGGTCCAAGTCGACGTCAAGAGCAGGGGCAGGGTGCTCTCAGGCCGTGACGTACAGGCCGAGGGTACCTGGCTAGGCATCAGCCAGTCCACCGGACGCGTCGCGCTCCTGTGAGTATGTGCTTCCAGCCCGCGGCTCGGCATGCCCGCCCCTCTTCCATGCATGCACAGACAGAATGCTCAGAGGAGTTCTTGTTCCCGCCTTTTCTATACTCCGACGTGCTACCCACAAACAGAACAAACATCACAGAGCCCGGCGCCTCTTATGCCTCCTCCAGGGGCACGCTCCTAGCCGCGTTCCTGGCGGATCCCCGCGGGGACTTGAACCTCGCAAGTGCCACGACAGCCCTGACGGCACAGGACGCTGCTTACGCAGGTTTCAACTTGCTCCTTCTCGAGCCCCTTTCGCCACTTCCCACCACCACGGGCCCCGCAAGTACAACTGCCACCGACACTGATTCCGCGACGCTCGCGTACGACGCCCGTCTGCTCACGAATGGTGGAGGCGGCGGGCCCATTCGCGCGCGGACGCTGTCCGATGACGAGCGTGCCTGCGGCGGCGTTTCGAATGGTGTCGATGGGGAGGGGGGCGATGCCTGGCCAAAAGTGGTCCAAGGGAGGGCAGCATTGCAAAGCATCCTTGACGAGGGCTCCGCGGGTGAGGGGCCTAAGATCGCCGATGCTGACTCCTACCTCGCGGAACGACTGATGGATCTTTTGACGTGCGTGACAGCTTCCCACCCGTTGTACAGTAGAGTACACTCCAGTGGCAGATGTTTTTTTTTTTCCCTGTGACCTGCGCGTCCATTTCCCCCCCCTCCCTCATCGGAGCGAGCGTCCGAGAATAAGCCCGAGAATATTGACCTGATCGCCCAACCTTTTATTTAGTGCGCGCTCACCGATCCCACCGCCCCGAGAACGCGGAGAGCTCAAAAACACGATCTTCGTCCCCCCCTTCAGTACGAGTAGCACGACAGACGCGCCGCCTGCTCTCTACGGCACGCGCATGGCGCAGGTCATCCTCGTCCGGCGCGATGGACGCGTCACGTATATCGAGCGCGACGTCTGGGCGCTCGATGGCGAGGGCGCTGCAATGCGCGCTAACGCAGGAAATACAAGATCGTTTATTTTCCGTCTAGGGTCCGATTGGTAAAGGAGATTGTGCCCAAGGGGAAGGCGGAAATCGAAACACGGCTTTGACGCGCGTTTATCAGATGTATTTCGCAGGGTCACAAATGAACGTGTATGGAGCAGGGCCGTCATCTTCACGTCAATGTAATTTCTCGCACGCGTATAGTCAGGGAAGCGTGGCGGAGGGTGTCTATTAACGCAAGAGTATGGGTATTTCCATATGCTGTATCTGGGGGTAAACAAAGCTGTCCATAATCATGCTTCCTAGAACACAACATGCCGCAGCGGAGGAGCACAGGCGAAATTAGCGCGCGCAAAATACCGATGGTCAAAGATAGTACAAAGGGGCGCCAGACACGGAGACTTTTGAATAAACGTGGGACGGAGAGAAAGGGGGTATTGCCAATTAGGGAGGTGAGACCGAACAATGCAAGGTGATACGCAGATTAGGGTGCATAAGATAGGCAAGAATAGCGTCATTGAAGAAGCATCTTGGAGCCCGTGGCCTCGAACGCCCCATTAAATGACGCTATGGAACTCGGGATGGTGACCATCGAGATCCTTGGGATACCCATGCACACCCGGACGTTCTGGCAGTGGTGGGAAGTATGGGTTATATGCGCTACCCTGAGCCTGCGAGAGTGCATGCCACTCTTGCAGCTGTGCGGTTCGGATCGGCGCGGCTTCTCCCGACGAGAGCGGCGTGATCACATCACTGTCCGGCGGTGTTGATAGGGAGTCGTATCCCGTAACTGAGGTTGTGTCATTGCCTGCGGCATATGGCTCAGCGCAGCATTGACTGGAGAAAACGTCAAAATTGAATGAATATGCTTGTCTTGCGAGTGAAGAGGAACCGCTTACTGTAAATAATCGCTGAGCTCTTGCATACGTCTTGTGAGAGCGCATGAGGTGTGACCACTGTGCTCCTGCAAGCCACGCATGATCCCAACAGCACCATGTAGTTGCTGCGAAAGCCCGATCAAGACCGCGCTCGCATTGGGGTTTGCGTGACATGGACAATATACATCCGCTCGCGAGTCACTTGCATGGGAGCGATACCTTGGATCGGCGCCTGCGTCGGAGTGGTATGTTCCCGGAGGTTGCAAGTAGGGGCTATATGAGGAAGAGCCAACTGAACCCTCGCCTGACGAATTGCCACCGTTCCCGTTTGCGGTATATTGCATCGTGTGGTCGTGGTAGGTCGCAGAAGCGGGAGTTTGTGGAGGAAATAGATAAGGGGAAGCCTGAGCTGAGTCGGGAGAGGGAGAGAAGCGATAGGGAAAGTTCTGAGAGAGGTCGCCGGGTTCTGACTTGATTGGTGTGTGGGAGGCAGAGGTACTGCCTTGGCCAACGTCAAAGGAGTTTCGCTGCCTGCGGAGGTCTAAACGCATACCCGGGGGGCGTTTAGATGCGCGCGAGTGCCACTTCTCATTTGGGTCACCGTCGCAGAAGTTTGCGTCTGCCCAGCGAGGGTGGGGCTTGCCTGCGATTCAGCATACATGTCAGCGTGGGGGTAGATTGAGGAGGCAGTGGGCTTGGCTTACCACGAAGCTCGCGAACTAGACTTTCGAGCTCAGCGATGCGGTTACGGAAACGCGTGTTCTCATCAACGTTTGGATCATCTCTAGAGTCACGAGGTCGAGGTTAGGAAAGAATTAGCGAGACGAGAGAGTGGGACAAACCTGATACTGGGGTCGTCGATCTCATACACACAGAGGCCGGTCTGTAGGGGAGCAGAGGTAGGTGAGTATTACCAGTCGAGATGGGGACAAAAGAAGGGACGGTAATCACCAAGCCTAGCTGGATGCAGCGTTGACAAGGGCGCTTACGGTCACACTGTAAGAAGAAAAATGACGAAATGAGGGGCAGAACGGGACGGAAGGGGCGCGAGGACGGACCTTTCGCTTTGAGGTGTGACAGTTGAGGCAGGACTGAGTGGTGCGGTTCCGCCTGCGCCTGCGATGATCCATGTCGAAACTGAGCTCGTAGGTATTGGCGGACTCTGGCTTTAGGTGGAGAGCGGGGTCAAACTGAGACGGGGTGTCCATTTGGGAGGCACTGGGGATGAGATTTGCGAAGGGAGGGCGAGGTATTTGAGGAGAGTGAAGGGCCGATTGAGGACATATTGGGAGGACGAAAGGATAAGATTCTATATATCTCTTTGGGATGCACACATCTCTTCTTTGATATTTATTTATTTATTTACGCGGAACCTTACCGTTCGAACACGGAGGGCGGCCAGGGACGGCAGTTTGACAGCTCGTGCGACCGGCCGGCACTCCCATATTCTTTTTTCGCTCCTGGCGGTGCTCTCAAATGCGCGACTCTCACCCTCCCATGCCACATCACAGCCGCAACTCTTCTACCATTACATCTCCGTTCACATCAAATCAACACACTCACTTTCCATCCCCGCCATCTTTCGGTTTTCATTTTACGTCTTTTGGTAACACAACGTACTGTATTTACCCACCCTACATTACTGCACTCTCGTCATCCCCCCTCCATCCCCAGGAACCCTAACCAAGCATACCCCCCCGGAACTCCCCCCTTCCCGGTTTCGGCACGAGGCCATTTCTCCCCGATCGGCCAGTTCGCTCTCTACAATCGTCTGTACTTGGCTTGCAACAAGGAACCTGCCATTCTCTCGGCATTCCTTCAAACGAACCTTACTGCCTCCGATAAGTTGGGACTTGGTTTTTTTTTCTGCCCCTGGTAGGGTAGTCGTGGAAAGGAAAAAGTCCAGCCTCGCCCTTGTCGAAGATCATTGGATTGTGGTGTTGAACACGTTCATTGTTCCCGCCAACCCGCGTGATGTGGTCCGTTGATTTACTACGATATGACACCTGCGAACTTAATACACGCCATCGATATGAACACCTTGCACTCGGTTCAATGGCTGGCAAGCGCGAGTAACGACGTCACTGTCATCATAGGTCTGCCTCGGGCTAGCCAAACGACGAGCATTCCTCACCAGATTCACAAACGCTTTCCACACGTGAGCACGCCACATCCGCATTTTGCCAGGAAACAACCTTGCCAAAACTTTTCATCTTGTCTACACGTTGCAAAACTCCGCGTGTGTCGGTTCGAGCCAAATCACGGGCCTCCATTCGTGAGAGTTATCTGAACTTTCCACTATCTTGGGTCTGTTCGGAAAACCCCAGCGCCACGACTTGCGCGCTCCGAATCAGTGCCCATCTATGAAGAACCGCAGCAATACTTCGGCTCTAGTATTTCTCGCTGCCTGACACTCTTGGGAGGGTCGTGGGCTGTCCTTGATCATCGAAAGTCTGACGTCGTTCACCGGGTTAAGACGGGTCAATGAGCGGGAAATGGGGCCTTTTGACCCATATAGGCAACAATTCAACTGATCAAGTGACCCGCGCTCGCAATGGCTATCATCGGTACTTTGCTCGTTCTTCGCGGGCATGGATGTCCCGATTCCGGCATTTCTTAGTCGTGAGCACTACAGTACAGGCCGGAAATTCTCCGATGAAGCTACTGGTATATGATGCAACGCGAAGTGCGCGCCTTATTGTAGCCCCACGGGTGGGGCAGAATACAGTCAGCGAACCTCACCATCCGACATGCTTCCGTCATGCAACTTGCATAGTTCACAGAAGACCTGCCGCCGTTGGAGTAATTGTGGAGATGGCTATCCCAATTTTGATGTCCTTCCAGTCATCGCAAGCGAGTCTGACAGCGAAAAATTAGTCTTTCGTAACGGAGGTGCTCTTCGACAGATGTCCTATATATCCCGAATATGAAGGTGGGCAAGCTGCTGATTACTAGAGGGCAGCAGCCTAACGATAGCCGTCGGGAGAGATCCCGACTTGAGAGGATCAAGAAGGAGAGTTGTGCCGTGCCTGCATTTGAGATCCCAATCAGGCGACAGCGCTTTTGCGGCCACGTGTCGTTTCGGAATTAAGCGTACAACTCCGAACCGTCCCTTGCTAACCAAACATCCCCTGAAAAAGACAAATCAAAGAAGTCCAATATTGATCTCCCTTCGTGTGCTCGTGTCCAATCCATCAACAGTCTTTCTTGGGTACGCGCGTCACCGCCACTCTCTTTCTTTATAGCTTTGTCCTTATCTTGAGAGCACAATTCACCGACTTTGGCTTCCTTGTGCTCCTCTATCAGGGCGATATCCTTGGATCGGAGCACACTGCCTAAAACGAGAGTGGAGCTTAAGCTTCACCGCAAGTCATTGACCAGAATGGTTTGCATCTGTACGTATCCGTGTAACCTCGACCCTCCACAACCTTGGCTTCTGGCGCTCCGCGTGCGACAGTCGGGCCGTCCCAGGATGATGGATGATGCATTCTGTCGGGCAATGTCACACAAAATACTCCAGTGTTCATGCCGCTCCGTAGCTCTAGAACCTCGCTCGGTTATTGCAGGTTTGATGCGCCATCATTGTCGTGCGCGGTGTTCACCGATGCAGAATGAGCGTCCGATCCCGCCACTTGGACCCGATCGTGGGCGAGCAATTCCCATAGCAAAACGCTCGCAGAGAGGCGCGCGGGCGAATATAACGATTCATTTCGCTTCGGCACGCCACGTGCAGGTGAATCCTACTCACCATTCTTGCCAGCCCGCGGGGCTATCCCCTGCGCCAGCGTCGTGGACACTTCGGGGGATTTACTTACCACGACGCCGTCATCTCGAAGAGAATCGACGGATGCTGTGGTCCCATTAATGATCCTTGCGTTTCCTCAGCAGACACTTCAATAGTGCTTCTCTTCTCATGCCATGCCGGATCATATGTTGCCGAGGGTATTCCACTTGAGGCTGAGCTGTCATATTCCGCGGACTCCCGGATATGCTCTAAGTGGCACAACGCCTTCTCGAAGCTACGGTCTAGCCACTGATATGCCGTACGTCACCTGGCCGAAATAGGGTGTTGCAAGTTGGGGCTACTACACGGGTGATATCTTGCCTCTTCGGCCGTCTGGGAAGTGCGCCATTAGCGCAGCCTGGAGAGCCTTCGCTCTCCGACGTAGCCATTGCACATATTCCAACGGAGCCCTCTTGACTGCAGATCTCTATTGGCGGCGTCATCTGAGTCATTGATGGACCCTACAGCAGCTGTCGAGGGTATGCCAACACTGGGAATGGAAGTTCGGTGATTCTGGAGTAAGAGAAGCCTCAAGCACAATTATTCCACCACGAGGGGTGTTACGGGCGGTTGTCGCGTCTGTGACCTGGGTGGGCAACTGTGGTGTTATTGACGGGAGCACGCTGAGGAAGAAGAAGCTGGAGTTTATCCGATACGTTGCGTTGATATCTGAGGCGAATAAGACCTAGGACTGGCCTGCAAATCGGAGATGCTCGTCGTACGATACAGTATTCTTCAACCATTCGACCATGTAATCAGAATGTGATCGGCTAACCGTGGACGGAAGCCGTGGAGTTCCTTCTTGACTCAGTGTTATTAAGCGCTTTGTGGAGTACGCTATTGTAAGGTTTCACAGGATAGATAACTAGGCGTCTAGGGGTGTTCATGTAATTGTACATTACAGGGAAGGTAGACCCTGCAACTATGATCGTACCTTTTGCCTGGGAGCTGTTTCAATGGCACGAAAAGAGGAGTGGAGCGTAAGTACTTGGCCCTATTACCCGTTCTGAAGAAGTGGCGGTACACTAGCCCCCGTGTGGGAGTGGTGTACTTTTGGTTGCTGGGACACAGAGTTGATCGTTACGGGGGAGATACCCCGAGCTTGCTCCGCCGACAGGTAGTACCTAGTGTTGGTGAGCGCTGTAGCAACGAGATTACCCCTCACTGTTGACGGAAGGGCGAGAACGCTGTTAATAGATGGCAGCACGAGAACGAGACCAGGTGTCGTCTTCGTGTTCGTCATTTTGGGAAATGAGAGGTCGCAAATATTCGGAAATTAATGGTGTTGAGCGCACGTGCGTTATTGCACGTGCCTGTTTCACTCCCGATTTGGGCGAGGTCACCAGCCCTGGCCAATGGGCACCACTTGTATGCACACAACTGACGACACTTGTTCCTTACCCTCACCATCTCAATGCAACCCTCTTCATCTGAAGATGATGGGCTGTTATCGCCTGTCTCACCCACGGATGATTCCGATGCTACTATGCCCTTGGCGTCCGAAGCTCCAGAGCCAGCGCCCGGTCTGAATGGAAATCCTGTCCACTGTTAGTGTCACACACAACTCTTCTATCGAGAAACTGGTACTCAACTGTCCTTTGCGATTCAGGGTACGACGTATGTGGACTATCGATCTTTCCCACACTGTCCGTTGCCGTAATAACACATCACGGCGTATTCACGCCTACAGGCTGACCGCACAGAACCATATACCCGGATAGAACCATTTCAAGAACGACAGGATACCAGCGTCGAGTTAGCAGGAATCATTTCTTTTAAATAATAATTTGACACGCTTATCTTCACGACCTCTTACGTAGGTTCTTTTATAAACCGGTAACCTTGACTGCGTTGGCTGCTGCGCTGGCCGCGTTAGGCTATGTAGCGACGACGCAGGACGTACTAGAAGAGGGCCGAGATAAGAGAAGAATGTACGCCCCCAGTTCATGCTCTAGAGGCGTTATTGTGAACGAATGTGCAGGGGCGCGTATGCCACCATCGCTAGCTTCCTTGTGTTCTCGGTGATACAATTTCGTGATGGACCATTCATCCGTCCCCACCCCGCATTCTGGCGCGTTGTCCTTGGAGTCAACCTGCTATATGAACTAGCCCTCGTGTTCTTACTCTTCCAGGACTTGAACTCCGCCCGCTCTATGATGACATATCTTGACCCGAATCTAGGCCGCCCTCTCCCAGAAAAAAATTACGCTGAGAACTGCACATTCACACCGCAGAATGTTTGGGTAACCGTGTCTTTCACTTTGCCTTTGTAGCCTTTCTTGACATGTCGTGCGCAGAATGCCATCGACATATTTTGTTTGGCACACACATTAGGCTGGTTTGGGAAAGCTTTGATCTTGCGCGACTACTGGTTTTGTTGGGTAAATTCTAATTTGTGATCATATAGTTAATCCACTGTCGACTAACGCCACCGCATTTGAGATTCTAAGTATTGCTTTCGAGTTAGCTGAATACAGCCTCCAACACCAGCTACCGAACTTTGCTGAGGTATCTCTTTTCGTCCTTCCGTCTATGACGTAACTGAACTTGGGCGCTTACAGTGTTGGTGGGATCATGTCAGTTTTCCGTGTTGCTACAAGACGATCACAATCTGAACCGTCGTCGTTTCCCAGTGGCTCTTGGACGTGTTGATATGCAACTGGTTGGGCACTTACGTTGGTTAGTCCTGTGCTTGATATTTATCTCCGAGATGGGCGCTCATCGATTTGCAAGGCATGAAAGCCTGTCAATACTTCGAAGTGAAGGTGCGTCAGTGTATAGAAATTCTCAATAGGCTCGAGGTCTCACGCGCCGCGAAGCATTATACATGGCGGGGCTTCCGCCAAAGTCGTGGCATCAGGTCTAAGACAAAGCGGGTTTTCACCCAATTTTCACCCCATGATTTCACAGCGTTCCACTGGCATGGAACCGCCTCTTTACTACACTATGTGACGGTTGTCATGCTGCTTGCCGTCTTCCTTGCGGCGGAGCTAAACCCCTTCTATCTGAAGGTAAGTATCGTCGGCGTCAACCCAGCTCACATTATGACCAGTTCTGAATATGTATGTCGGTTTCAGAGCCTCCTTTGGATGGAGCCCGATCACCCTTTCGTGATCGCGAGACTAGCGGGAGTGTTCCTTTGCGCCCTCCCGGCCGTTCGGGAATTATATCAATACATCAACGATCCAAGGTACGGCACAGGGATTTCCTTGTTTTCGATGCTTCTCCGGTTTGTCATGGTGTCCGAATCGTCTGACTTTTTTTACGCGATCTTGCGCTCTTAGGAAAACAGTGAGAATGGGGCAACACACTTGGTTACTGCTCGCCACGATCGGTACAGAACTGCTCGCCATCATCAAATGGAGCAAAGGCCAATTTCAAGCTCCCCTGCCTACGCACGTTTGGTTCGCGTGGTTGATTGGGGCGGCGATGTTGTTACTTTATCCAGTCGGTCAGGTGAGTAGTCACGCAACTACTTTTTTGTACCCGGGCGCTTTCTCAGGGCGTCTAACATGTGTTCTTGTTCCACTTGTAGTTTGGTGTACCCAGCGCCCGCCGATATCTGCGGCGGTTTTCTCGAAAACCAAGAATCAAGGCTCAGTAATCGCTTGCTTTGGGGTTTGTTGAAATTCATTATTCTTTATGCGATGTCTCCTTTCCCACGTGTACATTTGTTTTGTACGAATACTGTATCACGTCGTATGACAATTTAATATTGAGTCAACGTGGTATACTCAGCCAGGTGTAGCGTTACCAATGATCCTTATCTGCTAAGTTACAACTTCTGCAGGTGTCAGTCAGAAGTACGTATCTTTCCCACCTCCCAATTCTGAAACGCATCAGTCTCACTCTCGGGTTCCAGCTCTACGCCTGCCTCACCCCCCTTCCCCTCGCTACAGAACTCTTATCAAGACGTTAATGCCCGTATTGTCCTGAAGCTTACTGCGCCGGCTGTTCTTTTGTAGCATAAATCTCCTTGCCGTAGTTTTCCATGCGCGCTCTGCTTCGCATCAAACCGGTGCGTGATAAATGGGTCATTCCTTCTACAGACTCCGAGTTAGAACCCTTCGCTTCCGCGCTTCGTACAGAAACCGCCGCGACTGGTTCGATACGGGTAGGCACGAGTCTCACTGAATCTCTGTACAGACGTGCCTTTTAATTATACCCAAGAAGGAGGGGCCTACGCTTATCTCTGTTCCCTACCGGCGCCTGGTGACAATCATGCAGGGGTGTATACAAGTTGGTGTAGGTGTCGAGTGTGGGTTATTCTCTCTTTGTTACCACCCTAGAAACGAGTCGGTACTGAGGTATTTGTCTCCAGTTGTTGCATTGTATCTGTCTCTCGGGTCCTCTCTGTTGAAGACCGGTTACTCAAGAATACGGACTTGCCATCCCCGCGGGGTTGATGGGCTTTCTCACTGGTTTGACCATGTCATCCGTGAACCTACAATCCTCGTGTTTTACGGCATGATTACAGATTTCCCTATCTACTGACATGTCTTGGGCGCCCTCGTGCGTCCACTGATCGCTATTGACATTTGTAACTTTTTTTCTTTCTTTTGACGGTACGTAACCGACAATCGGAGCGTCCCACATCTGTTGGTGGCTGTGCAAGTGAGAACTGGTTCGTCCCAGGCCGCAGCGTACCATTCCACTGGGAGTAATTCCTACGTGCACGCAGCCATACTCTCAGAAATGCGAGTGTCCAGCATGCAATTGATACATCCCTTCGGCAACATCTTGCCCCGTATTCGACAAGGCATCAATTCTCTCGTTCCATTTTGCGCGTCATCACACAGTTCCCCGGCGAACACGGATGCAGACCTTCTCCTTCTCCTTCCCTCGATCTTTCCTGGCGCATCATAACTCGGAGTCTTTGACCGGCTGCACAAAGGGACTCTGACCTTCGTAGCATCGTGCCTTGTGATTGCTGGCATTTACCATTTTAGAGTCGGTACGAAACGACGATCCTTTTTCTGAGGATTCTTTATTCGGTCGTATGAGTCGTCGGATGCGCTCCTTATCCAACGGCAACATTTTCATTTCACGGCAGCATTCGCTTGATGCCCCACATACGGGCACGGCATACTGCTCAACATCATCCCAAACGTTGCTAACGCTCCTGCCTTACTTGTACTTTCATGTACGGGATGTTCTTGTCGACTCCCACGACGGCAGACGCAGGCCGGTGAGTGGTTTTACGTCCCAAAGGTCACGCAGCGAGGATCGGCTAGTGGATCTTGTTCTCGGCATGGTCGCGCGTCCGTCACCTTGACCCCACCTGTTTTGGCACTACAATTGATGCACACTCGTTCACCGCGCTGTTACTACACTTTGCGGTAGTCATTGGAAGTTTCCTCCGCAGCGCCATCCCTTCATGACCTCTTACAAGGTGTGTGTTATCCACATTTAGCGACTCTTACAAGCCCGCAATGAGCCTCACGACGTGGCTGTCCTTCCATATTCGAAGAATGCATGCGCTTGAGGAGTAATCAGGGAAAGTAATCTTCGGACCCAGTCTCTCAGATGACTCGCGAATGTCCTGTAAGTGAAAGGTCACGCTGGTACTCATGTGAATGACGAAACGTGAGTTATCAATCCAACAGTTTTAGTGACTCTTTCGCCTCGATGAAACATCTACTTTACCTCCGGAATGCACGAAAGAAGTGATCCGGAGTGCTGCGGGGTCTTGTTGCTCCTATTTATAAAATTTAATCTACTACAGATTAATCAACTACAACACAGTAGTCTGGCGGTGTGTGGCGCGCCAAGATGGAGGGCTCGCCTTATCCATCATTTCTTCGTTCATCATTCGTATGTCCCCGTCTTTTGGTCTTTTCTAGTACCGTCGCCTGACTGCACGTGTATCCCTAGCCGCGGAAACGAACGAGTGCTGTGCGTGGTCTTATCGAGAAAAAGTCGTTATTTGTATTTATTAACCCGATGAAGGCGGAAGGCCGTGAGACTCAGTCACGGCAGAGTGTACCACAGACGAGGAAAAAATTCAAGCTTGATCGCATCAACCCCCATCTTGCACCGGAAAACGTTTCGCTACGAACGACGGCCCGGATTATTATTAACCCATTGGCATAGTCGCCCAAGATAGCTAAGGCCCGCCAAGGCTACCGCTGGCCTTGAGCCAGAGCCACTGCGACACTCGGATCAGTATCATAGAGGGAGCTCCATGATCCTGTCCTTGAAAGGTAACTCCTGGCCCGACTCTTCTTCGGTGACTCCTCTGCATGGCCCTTCAGCTTTGGTTCATGAACGTATGAACTTTCGTCCAACTACATCTCGGTGGTCGTACCATGGAGCTTGGGTATCTTTGCAACGAGTGGCAATTGAGGGCCAGAGCGTGCTCACAATGATTTGAGGAGCCCCGTAGTCTGTATCCATTCTGCCGTTCCTCTAGACGCATTGACAGCCATGGCATCGCCCCCAATTCTACCAGCGCGCCGCCGAAGGCGCTGGCCAAGCTTGCTGCTGTAACTACCCTTATCATGATCCAAGGCCGTTGAAGGAGATGTTTGATTCGACCTGTGGTTCTATTTGGTTCGACCTGCGCGCTATCAACCAAGCTGTACAAGCTGTTTAGGGATGTTCGGTTGGGTTGGCTGGTGGCGGACTTCGGATCTCGCTGGATGCGAAACGGGGACTTTTCGGGGTTGAGCGAATCTGGGTTCAGGGTTCACATACTTGAACTATGTGTACTGATGCCCCAAGTTGTCAAGTCACCGCCGAGGCACCAGGCTCTCCCCCTCTTGCAGAGACAGACCTTTTTCCAGTCTCATCAAAGGGAGCCAGAGCCCCGCAGGCGACAGACCCCAAACGAATATGTAGATTCCCATCTGGCTTCAAGTTCCCGGTCAAGCACCTGGATCTGTAGAGGCTGTACGATTTCTATTTTCGGGGGTTTCATTAATCAAGTCTCTATGGGTTGACAACTCCCAAGTCAATGCCATTCCCTGCTATGCGAAGGCGGCCCGCTCCATCGTTCCCATCACGGTGCTCGATGCGCTCCCGTGATTCCATCAGTCGGCCTCGACCCATTCTCTTTTACGTTCGTCATCGCGCTGACGGACGTAAAAATCAGTTCTACCCTTCATCCTATTTCACCCTTCATTCCCTTGGAGACGTCGTTTGTTCTTGCTCAAACATTAGACACTCCGTTGACGGTCCGCGTGGAAGTCCGCGGAGTGTCTATTACACAGCATTCGGCTTTTATGAACTGAACGAAATCTCTCCGAGATCAAACCCATGTTGAATTTACTTGCTGTTCGTCGAGGAATGTGAACCAAGATGGTTACAGGTAGTCTTGCATATTGGTGGCACGGGTGTTTGATTTGATTCGTTGATAGCATCTTAACCAAATCCGCATGGCCCAGACCCAACTTATCAACTGGTTATTGTATTGCATTCATCAGGATTCCGGAAGAAGGCCTCATGGGCTTTGTCCTGAAGACAAATTGCACCGGCGTGTTGGCTTCGTTGCGAATGCTACTTTCTTGGGGAATTTGGTGAGCCTGTAACTTTATACCCCAATTAGTTTCTTGCATTCTTCTCACTCGAATATTTATCGGTGTACGGATTGGTGGCGGTCATCCGCAGTTCTGGTGCTATGTCATGCTCTGCTCCTGATCGAGCATATCATCGCCAGTGTTTCGCGGGCATCACCAGGCGCAAGGATGTGTGCTTCTGTTCATGCGTCCTCTTCCGCCCGCACACCCCGGAAGGCAAATTGGAGGAGGGGTTCTTTGCGCTCTTCTCGCTTGGGCAGTTATTTGTGATTCTGGAAGCACGGACCTGTCGTCGCATGAAGGTTTCTCCCAGTCAATGCTATGTAATACCAAGTCGGCAGTCACGTATCCGGCACGGCTGCAATGAAGGTAGCGACGACGCTCGATTTTCGGGGGTTGTTATCGAGATCGATGCAGCCTCTCAGTGACACAAGGGTAATCCGTTTTGGTCGGGCGGCTCAACATTATGTCGGATCCGTGATCATAAACAGAAATTCTCCGGACTCGGAAGTAGAGCAAAACCATCATCCCGCAATTCATTCCACACGTGTGGCTTCATTCTCTGGTGGGTACTATCTATCCCAGTAGGAGATAGCAAATTGAAAACCTGCTTCTCTGATGATGTAGATACGCCGTCAGTGTCTGGTGACCACGGTTTCCGTAGAACTCCGATCCACCTTCTTCATCATGGAGCTACGAAGATGTGGGCGATCATGAAATTGTCGACTGTTTACTGCCAGACTTGTAAAAACTGGAAACCAAGTCTGAGCTTGTACTGGACTGTCATTCACAATGCCTGAAGTGTAGAAGGAGAATTCCCATGGAACCGCAGTAGTTGGGAACTTCCCCGCCATATTGCGAAATCGGTTGGGGATCATATCACAGTATTCACTGATCTTTTTTTAGGTCTCCAGAACGGGTCTGGAAAGCACCTTGGCATTCATTGTCAGTGAAGATGACCTAGAATTTTTGCTTATCCGTGTCGTACGTAGTACCGCATCTTTCGGACTATCCTATAGATGATTGTTACAGGGATATTCACTTCACATATCGTGTCTACTGGGTCCTATTCGTGAACCCCTATCACTTGCTTGAATGTACCCTGCCAAATTGACTTTCATACTTCTGCAATCATGGCGCCCAAGTGCAGTAAAGGGCGCACAAGCCCGAAGCACACTACAAGCACCCACCTCTCTATTTTGAGACGTCTGCCCAGAAGAGATAGTCGAAGAACCCACGACCATATACACCCCCTATATTAAGAAGACTATCTGATGTCCGAGTCTCCATGCTTCGGTCCAAACACTCCTAGTTGCGAGACATAGTTATTTCGGCGACTGTGCCCGGAGAAGCGTACAAGTAAAATGAACATCATCGTAGGACTACCACTACGACTTCCAGTCCCACGGCGATAGAGTGGCCTGAGAACCCTCACGAGCAACAGCAACCAGCTCCTTCCTACCAGGAGAAGGGCGCGACTTTCTCTTTCGACTCGTAGACTTGCTCATTTCATGTAATTCTCTGAACTGGCCAGTGGCCGTATGCATAATTATGATAGTGCACTTCCTAACAGTCCATATCTCCCCCGTATTCATCAATCAAATGCAGTGGTACAATTGCAAATTCGATATTCGTAGTAATATTATTTCTCGGTCGCAGTAATTTCATGCTTCCCGTACGCGATAAACCTGTTGCGCAATTGTGAGTGGGAGTTCAAGACGGGGGCATGCTGAATGTGTCCTTACCTTGATCGTCCCACTTTTCAGATCGTCCAGCCTGTAACTTACCGATTCCACAGTCTAGAAAATACACGTTTCAGCACAGAGCTGCAGCCCATCAGCGACAAAAATTCTCACTGCTTGGCCCACTCGTTGATTCGCCTGTAGCGCCTTGAGTTTGAGCTTCTTCACGTCGAACTCGCTCACGACCCCCATGCACGGTGCGCCCTCGCCCGCGCTCATACTATACGTATGAAGGCCCTTGTATCCCTTCAACTTTGCGCCATCGAGCACGACGACGTCCCCGGGCATAATATCCGTCAGGCGAGTGTGCACCTGGGCAGCAGTCTGCGCATATATGAGGAAGCCGTACTCGCCTGGGCTATGTGGCGGCGATGCATTCGACACCTGCGAGAGCGCCTCGGCAATGAAGCCCTCGTACGAGCCGTTTCCCACGAGCGTCCGCTTCGATCGTTCGAGCAGTCGCGAGGCAGCCTCGCCTACATATGCGCCGACACGGTACCACAGCGCACGCAACTCGTCAGCCGTCATCTGAGCTGGAACAGCTGCAGCGGGTGCACGAGGCTGTCCTACGGACTGTTGAGGCGGACCGGTTGGCGGGGGGGACTGAGATACCGATGGCTGAGTAGCTGGCGGATAGGCTGTCGAGTCCTCGGACCACATCGACCCAGATAAGTCGCCAGTTATTACATTGTTTCCCAAGTCGAGTGAGCCACTTGGGATCGACGGCAGCTCCCACTGACCGCTACCCGCTAAATCCGACGACTCCAGCGGCGGAGGTGCGGACCACTGGGCCGAAGGCACACGCGAATACCGCGAAGGAGAAGGGAGCGGGGCTTCTTCTGGCTCGACCATCACAAAGTCTGATACGGAATGGCGTACTGGAGGACGTGAGCCAGGCGTGATTGTGCTAAAGGATCCGCTTCGCCCGGGTAACAGTGACATCGGGATGGATGGGCGAGCGGGTGGGATAGGTGGGCGCGTTGAGCGGGGTGGTGGTGGTGGTGGCGGAGAGGGTGCTTCAATCCTTTCTTCAACACCTTCACCATCGTACTCGTCTTCCAAGTCCTCGTGGCGCACCTCCTCAAGTTCGCTCTCTTCTGCCTCGACATGCACACCATCGTCTGAGCTACTGGGCTGCTCGTACTCCTGCTCGTACTCATGATAATACGCTGCCGGCTGACGTGGAGGGGAAATATCACGTGGAGGCGAGCGCGGCGTCGCTTCTTCCTCGGGTCGCACAGGGATAGGAGGCGGTGGAGGCGGAGTTACCGAGACAATGCCTGGCTGGATGGGTAGCATTCCAAAGCGCATGCCTCCCATCCCCGCGATCTTGGCGGCGATGCGTTGTCTCCGAGCCTGTTCGTCCTCCTCATCCTCTTCTTCCTCAGGAGCCAGCTGTCCCGAGCCTGCTGTACTCCCCTCAGCGCCCGCATCTTCCGCGGGCTGAGTCGGGGCTGAGGGTTGCACGCGGTTAACAGGGGGAGGTACACCGAACTTGATGCCCCCGAGTTTGGCCATGCGCTCTGCAATCGTCCTTCGGCGCTGCAAGTTCTCCCTCCCGGACTCATCCGCAGAGGGGTGGGCTGGTGGTGTCGCAGACGGTACGGACGAAACGGCATCCGTGCCACTAGTAGGTGACGGTGAGCGGGGGACTGGCGGAATGTTGGGCGACTTTGCCGGAACGTAGAATAGTGGGTCGATGGGGTCTGGGGTGGTGTCAGTAGCGCGCTGTGAGTGGTAGCAGAGAGGTTGCGCACCACCAATGTCTTCATCTAATACTTCTTTCTCTAGAGGGAGAGGCGAAGGTATTCGTTTCTTCGACGGTGGTGATATGGGCCCCGAAATCACAGGAGTTGTTAGGGTCGCGTACTGTCCCGAGCCACGCCTCTCATCCTGACTGAGCCGTGAGTCTGAGCTCCGGCGAGATTCTACTATTCTGCGTCCATCAGGTGTCGGAGGTGCGATGGAGGGCTTGCGTGATGGTGTGGGGAGAGGTGGAGGTGGAGGTGGAACTATGAATTCATCTTGAGTTCGAGGCACCTCTTTGGTCTGCCCAGGTTCCCGAGAGTCTTGTTCGGAGTAGCTGAGGCTGGATGGTGGCGGGGGAGTAGCGAGTGATCCCTCCCGTGAGACAGACGGGGACGGAGCACGACGGCTAGGTGGCGGGAGTGACGTTCTCCTCGTCGAGTGTTGGAGCCGTAGCGACGACACCACGTCCAGAGTGTCCGGAGTAGGGCTCGGAGTCTCACGGGACGGTGGGAGAAGGGAGGTCCTCTTCGCTGTGGTTACGCGTTGTGGAGAAGAGCCCTGGAATCGTGGTGGGCTATCGGTCGAGGGCACTGGAACATTACGGACGGGCGGGGGCAAAGACGTTCTCTTCGGGACCGCGGGCGGTGGAGGAACCCGGGCTAGGGCAGTGACAAGATCGGTGCTCGTATCTGGCGCAGGTGGAAGCGGGCGGGTGACGCGCGGCGGAGCCATCTCGTCGTCACTAATGTCGTCTGCTGAAAGCGCAGGTGCAAGGGACGCGCGGTCACCATGCGCTTGCGCAGCCCTGGAGTCATCTGTGGCGTGTTGTCCATGTACGGTTTTGGATGGGCTAGACGCGGCTACGACGCTTTCATCTTGCACTGCGGAATATTGTCCGATTTCCGCGGCTTGTGCGAACGCTCCCACCTCCACCTCATGTGGAACACGTGTATGTGCGTCATCGTAGTCGGACCCTTCTTCCAATTCCCTCAAAGATTCGTCTTCAAGGGCATGTTGTAACGGGGCTTGTGTACGAGGATCAGATTCTATGAAACGAACAGAGCGCTTCATCAACGTCTTACTCGATACATTTCGAAGATAGAATAAACAGAAGGAAACCAATAGGGGGCTCGAAATCAACAATCAATATTTACCGTCGTTCCCATCATCCTCCTCTTCGTTCACTGCGGTCGCGCCGCCACCCAGCTGAAAGACCGAATACGGGATAGACTCGGATGATACGGCCGATGCTGTGGGATAGCTCTCAACAGCGACGACGCCGCCGCTGATGTAAGGGGGATCCTCTCCCGGTGAACGTGTGGACTGTTCGCCAAGCGGATTGAACCCTCCCATCGCAATCCTCTGTCTCCGGCCAGTATCGTCTTCGTCCTCTTCCTCCTCCGCAGCAACGAGTGCCTCATCGTCGCCGGCATGGGGTACCGCAACTTCCTCAACCTCTGCTCCCTCTTGCGAAATCCGAGACACTGTTGGGATTGAAGGCGCCGTCGGCTCGGCTATGTCATCAGGGGCCTGCATGGGACTTGGGTCTACCTCAGGATCATCAAGCCACTCGGGCTGAGGGTCCAAAGGCGAGGACGCAGGTATGGGTGGGGCAGGTGCTGATCCCGCTTCGGGGCTATGGACTGGTGGGGCAGTAACATCAAGTGATTGCTCGGTGGGTTCAAGGTTCTTGTCCGCGAGATCAGATGGATAAACACCGTCAGAATCTGGATCGGTAGCTCTGACTTCCGGTTCAACATCACCCGATACGGGAGCGAGTGCAGAATGACCCTCAGAGGGAGTATCGGAGCTGTCGTGAATAGATGTGCCCTTCTCAAGAGACGATGTAATCGCTTCGGCCTCCGCAGGGGGTGTCTGTTTCTGTGAAGATTTCTTGCGTGGAGGTGCGGCGCGGCGCGGAACCTGCGGGACTGGCATCGCGCGCGAGGGAATGTTGGGACTTGCCGTATCTGGGGTTTGCTGCGGGAAGTACTCTACAGACCCAGGTATTAGATTATATGCTGCATGAGAGGGACAATAGAAAAGTTACCCGAAGATGTGACCTCCGGCTGGGGAGAAAATGTTTCAGTCGAAGTCTCATTGGTGGGGGGTGATGTGGGGAGCGGCACTATGAGAGACAAGAAATGAGTAAAAACCTGACAACATGACGCGCATATATACACACCATTTGCCGCAACTTCGGTTTCGGCTTGAGCATGCTCGGCGTCTTCCTCAGATCTGGGTGCCGGTTCCGCCACCGGGGCGTTTGCCGTCGTGGGTTCCTCCTTCGTTATCTCCGGCGCATGCACGACAGGCTTGGGTTTGATCTCCGGTTTGCGACCGAAGATGGGCGGGCCCATCCCAACTCTCGTACCGCCAAGACGAGCCATGCGAGCGGCGATTCTGGCACGACGCTGCCTCTCCTCTTCATCAGGGTCGAGTACCTCCTCCCCCGCGACAGGAGCTTCACCCTCTATCTCAGAGTGTCCCTCTTGAAGAGGCGCAGGCTGCGGATGCTTTGAGAGGGCTGCTAATATATCGTCGCTCGGGGCTTTGAGTGGCGAGATGGCAGGCTTATTGTCGACGCCCGCACTGTCGTCCTCCTCGTCGTCACCAGTTAAAGGGGGAACGACGGTTACCTGAGGGGGTGGTTTCCACTTTGGCTTCTCTGCTGGCTTCGGGGGCGGAGTAGCTGCGGAACCTCCACCAAAAGCTCCAAGGCCTTGCAGCGCAGCCATGCGCTCCTTGAGCGATCCACCTTTGGTGATGCTTTCTTTCGCATCGCTCGCGGACATACTGGTATCATTACGATCATTTGCGGGCTGAGTATTAGGGGGAGAGGGGGAGCGGGGCTTCCAATGGGAGAGATTTCCTGGTTTGGGGCGCGGCGCAAGGGGGGGTGCAGGGGAAGAGGCAGGTTTCTGTTCGAAGGCAGCGATGCGGTCACGCAGTGAACCAGGCTTGGGCTTGGGAGGGGAGGAAGAATCGGACATGTGGACTGGACCGGATGGCTGTAACTTTGGGAGCCTGCACTTGCCCGTGACTGATGCATTGATGAGTCATTACGGCTTTTTCCGTCTGCAAAGTAACTTGCTAGAGCTCTTGCTAGGTCTAACATTACAGATATTACGAACATTTGAACAAGCCCACTGACTCTTCCCATCAATCCAATCCACCCAGAGGCATGACTGCCGTGTCTAAACCAGCTCTTGATTGATCCGAGCGTCAACGAGCTCGAGCACGTCCCGTCTCAAATCCCGTATTGAGCTTGGTTGGTGCGATCTGCATCGTGAACAGATGTGTGCGCATATAAACCATTTCAAGGGAAGGAACTACCTACGACTCTGAGTTACTGCCTTTAACGATTGAGGGATAGTCGCCGGCGATTTCCGTAGAAACCAGCAAGTGTATTCCAACCACGGCGCCGTAGACGGCAGTTGTTTATAATTCAACTTGCGTTTAGTTCTGCCAAGCACAATTGACATCAGAGACGCAGCAGAAGAGAGAGGCGTACTGCTTAAACATAGTCGCGAATGACGGAGTTATACTAGCGGCGAGGCAGGTGATGGTAACAATACTGATTGCGCGCATTGTTATTGTGTGGAATTTGTGGATCGGTAATGAATGTCAGTTGAATGTCGTGCAAGACGTCTAGAAACAGTAATGATCAAGATGGTTAGTTCGCGGTAGCCAGTACCAGAATGAACGGGCGAAATGATTTGGAGCTAGTGATTTAGAGCCATGGACATCGACTCTTTGCCTCTCCGCTGACAAGATTTTCCATTAAATGATTTAAAAAAGCGGGTGGGAGACTGTGGAAGCGGCGACGGAGTGCCTTCTGAGTCATATCCTGAAGGTCTTACATCGGCCATCGAGCCAAGCAAATTTGAAGCAATGAGCGTGAAGTCAAGCGTGAAGTCAAAGATTCTGAATCGTCAATGTCAGTGGGTGGGACCACGTGGTCGGATACTCACAGCGAGGCACGTGTGTCACTGCCAAGGCCATTGAAGTTGAGATGCGTTGATGACCTCAAGGCTCGTCCGTGATGGTGAAAAAGAACCCCGAGGGAATAGTGAAGCATAAGAGGCGTGGGTGATAGTTCACCATGTTCCCCGGAAAGTAGAGATAAGCTGGGACTCTATGACGCAACGTGGGTAAGCCGTTGCGTTATCTGCTGCTGGGGCGTCTCACCTCACGGGGAATGCGGTCAAAGTTGTGACAATAGGTTTCACACGGCCCGATGGTCCTTGGAATAAATCATAGCGAGTACAGTACCAATACAAACGCCCATTGCAGTGTGAAAATACAAATGAAAGCTGACTTAGAGGAACCGTGTGCGGTTGAAGAAGCTAGATACGGACTCTGTGAACGAAACGCTCGGCCGAACCTCAATCCCCACCGTCTCATGCTCCGCCAAACTGTCCACTTCGGTGAGCCACGTGTGCTTCGATATGTAGGATCTGAAGCCGACGTATCCACGGGAAGAATACCCAGGCCGCGTCACATAAAACTGGATGCGAGATGAGGCAACGCCTTGCAGCATGTCTGGATACAATTTTAAGACATGCTTCTGGGCTCGCTGGATTTTTTAGTTGGGCAGGTCAATATCAAGGTGCCGACCCTGCTCATAAGTACAAACGAACCCACCCTGTAATTTCGAATTTTGTATGACCGAATCAGCTTGCCATTGAGACTGAAGTATATCCTTTCCGAGACTGTGCCTGTCCCCACGCCTGTCTGTAGGGATCTGGAGTACCAATCATCCGTGTAGGCGCTGTATGGGCTGGATGCCGCATATGAGTAGTATGACCGGGTCGAGGGGGCCCTGTACAGGCTGTACCGGCCTGAGTGGTATGGGTCATATACGGACATTTGGAGGGGGAAACCAGAGACACGAGTCTTGCCACCCAACCTTTATAGGTGCTGCGTGTCATGCGCATGCCTGCCCTGCCCTGCACGACTCTGACGATGTGATCGATATCATTGGCACCCGGTTGGATCCGTGGGCTCAAAAATGACGATCGGGGCAAGGTATACGGCACGACTTACGCAAGTCCTGTGATATGAAACATACGGGCAGTTCGTGCTCATAGTCATCAAGAACAATGAGGTGTCATCATGTCAAAAGAGACGCCGATTGAATGACGGTGGACCGTGACGATCGTGCACTTGATATCCTTTTTTTGCTTGCCTTCCAAAATTCTCCTAGCGACATCGCCAAACAAGGTAGCTTCTACGTAACTGTACCGTAACGGCGACTATCCATGTGGGACACGGCGAGCATCACTGCCCTAGGTGATACGTTATGTAAGAGATGGGCAGAGGGTCGACGAGAAGGGTGAGGGCCGGTGAGGCCGTCTATTCTGAAGTCAACCAAGAGAATGAGCAACAAAGTTGCTCTTCGTAATTCTGCGTGAGTCATTCATCAAATTCGAGCCCTCGGGATTATACTCATTCATACAGAACATGGCCTCTGACGTTGAGACGCTTACAGTAAACGAGTCCCAGGCGTGATCTTCGTGCCGCTTCCTTATTTCGACTCCCCACGTGCTTCGCATATATGGGTGATGCCGCAAGCGCCGGTCTCGATGACTATCACCCTCAGACATGGCTCCGAGAGTAAACACGGGAAAGGTAAACCAACCTCGGGAAAGCCCAGGTCAATAAAAGCACGCACAACGGCCATCACCGTCACTGCCTTCTCCGGCGTTGCAGATGATGCCACTGGAAATCAGATTTACTGGTCCTCACAATTGTGAAGTGGATGTGGCCGCCTGGCCAGCCGAGCTGATCAGATAGCAACCAGAAACTCCACCCCCGGCCGTGAAGCGATACGAAAGTGAGAGAGATGGTGAAATGGATGTCGTGGTGGGGTGGACGTCGCCCCGGAGCGCTGAGCCCCTCCTCAATCCGGTAATATTTTCCCAGGGCAGACTCTGTGTTATCTTCAAGGCGGTAGACCCGTTGGTCGTCTCCTCTCGCCGTGGTCATTCGGGCCCACTTTCTGTCTCGGCCTTTACAATCTTGACTGCTCCGTCGTGAAAGCAAATTCGTCACTGGCGGTATCCTCGTGCATTATAGGTGTGACGTCCGCAGCTGACCGCACTTCCTCCGGCTTTTCTGGGTCTCCTGAAAGAGAGTTGGACCATTCTAGACCAAGGAAAAGATGGGTCTCTGTGTCGTACAGAGGTGGTGCCAGAGATCGCTTGCAAGGGTGTTAGGCGACGGTGGGACAGGAGGTGAAGGTGAAAAGGTCTTGGGGGCGATGACATCTTGTATTCAGTATGGGTTTTTACTCACCCCCGAGCAGAGCCAACCACGCTGAGCCTTCAAGATAGGTCAGCGTCACGACCTGTGATGCACCTATGTTGGAGTGAAACCTACTTGTATTATGCTCGACTTACTGCAATGACACCCTCGAAAAACTACATCGCGTCCTATCTACCCTTTCCCCTTCTGCCGCGGACAGTTCATCATGGCCTTGTTCATCCTCTTCATATCGACTCAAATGCTTTCGTGGAAGTTGGAGCATACCAAGAACACACTAGCCCTTGATCACTATTTACCAAGGATGACTTTCTCAGCGACCTCAGGCTTCGCCGTCTGCTTTCCTGACCCTATGAAGCCCCGCGCTTGCGGAGGTTGAACGTTGGATGCTAGAGTCCAAGGTCGCACAGTGGCTTCTGAGGAATGTTTGGTAGTCATTGCGACCGACGCCGTCCGAGCACCGTCCTCATCGCTCTACTTGAAAGTCATATACGCGACGTCTACTCGTAATCGCATCAGAAACTTGACATATGATCACAAAAGAGAATGTCGCGTAGCCGTCATTCTTAGTAATCGGGTGATTCGGTGTCTACAACCGCGGATCTCGGAATAGCAGAATAGCCCAGGGACCCTCATTAGTCCAAATCATCGAGAGCCATAAGTGCCGCGCGCATATACTCTCGGGAAGCGAGCTCTTGATTGATCCGCGCATCAACGAGCTTGAGCACGTCCCGTCTTGCGTTACTTGAGTCCCCCCTGCGATCGTAAAAAGATGATACACATGTGAACCACTCCAAATGGCGGAGCTACCTACGAATGTGGGTTAGTGCCTTTAACGATTGAGGCATAGTCGCTGGCGATTTCCGTAGAAACCAGCATGTTAAGTACTCCAGCCACGGCACCGTAAGCGGCAACTTGTTTATAATCCAATTTGCGTTTAGTTCTACAAAGCACCGTTAACATCAGAGACGGAGCAGAAGAGAGAGGCGTACTGCTTAGACAAAGTCGCGGAAGATGGTGCGATACTAGTGGCGAGGCAGAAAATGGTTACAGCAGTGGATGCACGCATTTTATCGTGTCGGAATTGTGGATTGGGAAAGAATGTCATGGGATAGAGAAAGATTTATCGGTGGTAACCAGTACCTATGGGGCGAACGGGCGAACAAAGCTCGAGAATTGAAAGTGCAGATGATGGCTCTTTATACTGCTTGTCCCGTCTCGTGATAATATTAACGAATCAGGAGCGACTCCCTCCTGAGTCGGTCATATTATCTCGGAGCGCCGACCGTGCCAGGCTGCCAGCGTTCTTGCCATCATCGCATCATCAGAATCGAGCCACATCGGCCGCGGAGCACGGGAATAAGCATGGCCGGACATCTACCATCATGAGTGGAGTGACTATTCTAATGTGTTGAGCCGATGAGACTTTGTATTATAAGGAAATTACACGGCCGAATAGATGCAGGTATTGTGGCCCTGTGTCCGGGTCGCGGCCCCGCAAGAAAATATGCACCATTTTATCCGGCTCGACCAGAGCTGACACCCGATTGTGTTCTTGGCCGGCACCCGGTAGTATGTCTGGAGGGCGTGGTTAGGGAGGTGGGTGTAGGGATGGGTAGCTCCTTTCCCCCAGCTGTGGTTAAGGTTTGTCTCAGGCCAAGCCGGCGAGCCTGTGGCGATTGGTTGAAGTGCCAATGCGAGTAAAACTTGACTGTATCCTTGACTCTTTCTTCACTGCAACACTGTGATGAGCCCTGTAATGTCTCATCTTCATTGTGTATGACCATCACACTCACATAACCATCTAGATTTTGCTAAATGGCCAATCTAATACATTCTGCCAAAACTGCTGGTGCCTGGACAACAGCAGACTTGGATTCTTACAACATCACACTACTTCCTCAGAATGCAGCTTCATTCTTTGACACACAGCATCTCCCACAATCTACAGTCAACCCAGAGATCCTCAGTGTTCAAAATGCATCAGATATGACCATTTCAGACAACCAGCTGCTTATCAACCTTCTTGACCTTGCCATGATTCCAGCCCATGGACAAGAGGAATCTGCAGTGACTGACTTTATGGTCTACCTCTTTCATACACTCCATTACAGCTCAGGTCACCATATTGCTCAAACATGCAGGGACTTTCAGTTATATATTTGTGGCAAGTGGAGACAAGCTAAGATCAATGTTTGTCTTTTTGATTGCCACCAGTGCAACATGATACTCTTAGTTCAAGAAGACAAACACTTTAGGGATGGTGGAATGGCACAGGCAAATGCACAGGCACAGCTGATTGCTAAGGCTGTGGCAGCATTCAGCTGGAACAATCGCCAGCGAGAGGAGGCTGGACAGCCTTTGCTTGAGTCAAAGGTGTGTGTTATTATCTTGAGGATTGAATCCAATTGATAAACACCACCTTAATTTGTTTATAGATCATCCCTGGAATTGTCATGAAGGGGTCTTTGCCAACATTCTTCAAAATACCAGTCACTCAGCAGCTTGTAACTGCCATAATGCATGGACAGTACCCTGCTGAGCCAACCATTGTAGCAGTTCATTTCCCTGATCTGTCACAGCCAAATCTCAATTGGAGTGAAGGGATGAAACCACTAGATAATAGGAAGCATGTCCTAAACTGCTATGAAGCTTTTAAGGCCATTGTTGGGATCTGACTTGGAGGCACACTCCTTTTCTTAGTTTCTTACTAGTAAACTCATTGTATGATCATGATGTTGGAAGTGCAGCCACCGTGCGGCGCCACACAACCAGATCGGGCTGTCAAGCTTTAGCACACGTTCCTGTGGTGCCAGTATACCTGACTGTTTTTTCATTACTTTCCATTCAATCATGGACACCTAACATTCCTTACTAGTAGCCATACTGTATATAAGAACCCCCGTTCGTTCCCCCATACCTCAGTCTTTACCTTCGGAGACTAAGTACGTGTCTTTACACACTTACAGATTATGAGACCTGCCCGTCTCTAAATAACTCCATTTATCAACTGCCAGACTTACTAAGCACCACACACCCTAGAAATGAGTACTGCAAGCACTGTGTCCCTGTCACAAGGCGGAAACACTTCCACTGCTGGAGCCGCGACCACCACCTCCAGTACCACTACTTCCAAGGGTTCCCTTTGCTTATATGATCTCCCCCATCTTGAAAATGATGGGAGCAACTATGTGTTCTGGAAGATCAGAACCCAAGCAATCCTAGAACTCCAGGACCTCTGGGATATAGTCACAGGCACCATTGCACAGCCTGGTTCCTCTGCCACAGCCGATGAGAAGTCCAATTGGGCGAAAAAGGATCGGGAGGCACGCGCTCAAATCATCCTGACATTGAAGGATGAGCCCCTGAGTACTGTTGCTACCAGTACATCCGCTAAAACACACTGGGAGAAGCTATCAGTCCGCTATGAAGGTGATAAGCTCTGCCTCTGGCATGGAGAGAGGTGAGGTGTTTGACGGACCAATGGACTGGCTGGGATCACATGATCCCATGACTCCTTACGATACACGCGTGGCTCATCGACTCGGACTGGATGACTGAGATTCTTACTGTACTGCTGACTGATGATCTGGCTTGGCTGACTGATACGCTGATAAGCTCCATCTCTAGCATGGAGAGAGGTGAGGTGTTTTACGGACCGACGGACTGGCTGAGATCACGAGATCCCCTGACTCCTATACGATACGCACACGGTTCATCGTTCGGACTGGATGACTGAGACTCTTACTGTACTGCTGACTGATGACTCGGGTTTGGCTGACTGATAAGCGCATCATGCTTACTGTACGATAGGTTAGATGACTGATCACTTACAAACCGGCTTAGCAACCGGTTCTAAGACTATTAGTCATACTAGGTTCGATCCTGTATATATACAACTCTGTACAAACAGTTGAGCCTTAAGCTCGACTTTGCTTTGCAATCGCAGCCTCTTGTACACTCCTGTTCACTGCGCGGCCCCTCTCTACTCTTCCATCTATACTTCAAAGGTCCTTAAAGGCGGACCTTTGCCTTCGAAGCCTAGTGATTGGGCTATACCAATCAACGCGCATCTCAGGAGTCTGAACACGTGCTCTGGCACGCTTCGGATCGCACACCTTCCTAAACCGTCAAGTGTGCACGAAGCCCCGCTGCGGGCTTAACACAAGTCGAGCTTCTCTTAAGCCAACCTGGCTGATATACTACTTGACCTCGGAAGAAAGCAAAAGCTCTCAAAGAGCCCTGACATCAGGTTCAGAAATAGAACCACCGATGACCTCCCTACAGAAATACAGGGAAAAGCCTTCTGGCTAGAATCACGGACCGAGGGACGATCAGCATATCACCTCAAAGAAGGGTTATACACATACCCTGTTGAATACATCAACGGAACTTGGTACAAAATCAGTTGGACCATCGACAAGTGCTACGAAGTTAGCAGAGAAGACAAGATCAAAGACCCTCACGAGTCAGGATTAGGAACTAAAAGACAACCGTTCCTACTCGCCCCGGATCTCGAACGAATCCACACAGAGATCACACAAGGAAGTGACGAAGCACCCAAAGTAAAAACCACTTCACCAGCCTCAGATCCAGACATCCCCACGACTGACCAGGCTCACGCACCGGTCATCGAACAACTCACAGCAGCAATGGCAGCAATCGCCGTAGCCCACGTACAACCGGCACAGGTAGCCGGACCAGCACAGGTTCTACAACCAGCTGGAGGACAACCAGCAGGAGGAGGACAACCCCAACAACCACCAGCCGGAGGACAACCACCTGCCGGAGGACAACCAGGCGGCGGAGGAGGTGGCGGTGGAGGAGGCGGCGGCGGAGGCCAACCTGCAGCTGGACAAGCAGCAGCTGGACAGGCAGCAGCCGCACCACCCCGTGGCGAAGCCCTCAAAGGAATGATTCCCCAAATCTTCCAAGGAGACAGGAAAGACGCCGAACACTTCATGCAACAATTCGGAGCATATCGCTTCCTTAACTGACACAACTCCACCTTTACAAACAAGGCAGAACAAGTAGCTTACGCCATCACCTTTATCAAAGGACCACTAGTCGATGATTGGGTGTACGATATGGCAGACCAACTATCCATCAAGGTAGAAGGAAACCCAACCACGGGAGATCCCGCGACACACGCAGAGAATGATCCAGCACTCTGGGAATGGTTTGCAAGAGCCTTCAGAGACGCCTTTACCGATTCTACCAAGAAACAAGACGCGTACTCCTGCCTCACAAAAATGGAACTGGACGTGGACAAAGTCGACTCTTCCATCACACTCTTCAAATGTCTCATCAGGGAAGCGGGGTGGGGACCAGACGCAGAAGGAACAATCAAACTATTCCAAGACATCCTACCGGTCGGACTCCATCGCGTTATCCGCCAACGAGAAACCCTACCAGCAACCATGGAAGAATGGTATGATGCGACCCGGAAGACAGTCCAAAGGTGGCAGGATCTTAACGACAACATCGGACCCAAAGGGGGACCTGGCCATATCTCAACCAGAGCTAATAGGATGCGCAGCTACCAAAAACCCTCTCCGCCAAAACGACAGAAGGATCCCAACGCAATGGACATCGACGCCATCTGTACCACTGGGAAATTAACGGATGAAGAACGAACCAAACTCATGAAAGAAGGAAGATGCTTCCGATGCCGCAAACTGGGACATATGTCTAGAGCCTGCCCCGACAAAGGCAAAGGAAAAACCCCAGATCGACCTCGTAGCTCCCAAGGGCAGTACACCAAAGAGAAACCCAAGGTCCGAGCTGCGGTAATCAATGAAGACGAGGAAGAGGAACAGCATAGCGAAGCTGAAACCTCAACCACCGCGCCCCCTTCCTACACCAAAAAAGATGTCCTCCAATACATTCGAGGGATGACTATCAAAGACCGAGAAAACCTCTATGAGGAACTCTCAGCAAAGGCGGATTTTTAAAGAGCTCGAAGCCGACGGTCTGGCTTAGAGCAACGGGATTGCAAGACACGATGTACATTAGGAAACTATCGACTTTGAATATGAATGTTTCTTTTCGCACCTCGCAATCCAAGGCCGACGAATCCGCTCTCATAGATAGCGGTGCTACCGACAACTTCATCGATGAAGACACCTGGAAACGACTTGGGATAGGACGCAAGGAATTGGCCAGACCAGTTACCGTCCACAATGTAGACGGCACAGAAAACAAGCAAGGAAAAATTACTCACTACTGCTGGCTCCGCATTGTCAAAGGAGAGAAGCACACGCTCCAACGGTTCTATATCACAAGCCTAGGAAAAGATCACATCATCCTGGGGTACCCCTTCCTATACGACTTCAACCCAAAAATCAATTGGAAAACAGGAAAAGTCTCGGGAGAACCAGTACAACTCCAAAGCAGCAGATACATGTATAGCGCTAAACACATCTTCTTCATGCAAAGGGAAGCGATCAAACAACTGGGAAAACCTGTGGAAGACGAGGCAATCTACGTGCGACGAACCAATATCACACAAGAATGGGCCCAAAAGGCAGATAAAGACAAAATCCATCTTACGGTGGACACCATTCCCAAGGAATACCGAAGACACCAAAAGGTCTTCTCTGAAAAAGAGGCACGACGCTTCCCCCCTGCAAGATCAGAAGACATGACTATTAAACTAACTCCAGACGCACCTAAGGAGTTGAATTGCAAGGTATACCCCCTATCCAAAGACGAATGAGAACTCTTACAAAGATGGATTCTCGAAGAAGAAGAACTCGGGCGAATCTATGAAGGACCATCGCCCTACACAGCACCAGTCTACTTCATCAACAAAAAAGACAGCTCGGAGAAGAGAATCATCATGGACTACAGGCAGTTGAACAAGTACACGGTCAGAGATAACAATCCTCTGCCCAATATACAATCCGCGCTGGAGAGACTGCACGGCAAACTACTTTTCTCCAAGTTCGACATTCGCTGGGGATACAATAACATACGCATCGCCGAAGAGGACCAAACTAAAGCAGCGTTTAAAACCCCCCAAGGCACCTACGTTCCCCGAGTCATGTATTTTGGCCTCACCAATGCACCACCCTTCTTCCAACGAACGATGCACCAAGACTTTCGCCCCCTGCTTCAAAAATATCCTGAAAACCTAGGAAATTATATGGACGACTGGTGGGTGGCCACTGCCAACGACGAAGATGGCCGCCAACTACACAAACAAATTGTCCACGATTTTCTTGACAAAATGTGTTAAGCCCGCAGCGGGGCTTCGTGCACACCTGACGGTTTAGGAAAGTGTGCGGTCCGAAGAGTGCCGGAGCACGTGTTCAGACTCCTGAGATGCGCATTGATTGGTATAGCCCAATCACTAAGCTTCGAAGGCTAAGGTCCGCCTTTAAGGACCTTGAAGTGTAGATGGAAGAGTAGAGAGGGGCCACGCAATAGGCAGGAGTGTACAAGAGGCTGCGATTGCAAAGCAAAGTCGAGCTTAAGGCTCAACTGTTCGTACGGGGTCGTATATATACAGAGTCGAACCTAGTATGACTAATAGTCCCAGAACCGGTTACTAAGCTGGTTTGTAAAGGATCAGTCATCTACCTATCGTACAGTAAGCATGATGCGCTTATGAGTCAGCCTATCAGTCAGTCATTCGTCAGCGGTACAGTAAGAATCTCAGTCATCCAGTCCGAGCGATGAGCCGCGTGCATATCGTATAGGAGTCAGGGGATCACGTGATCCCAGCCAGTCTGTCGGTCCGTAAAACACCTCACCTCTCTCCGTACTAGAGATGGAGCTTATCAAAATGGAAGAATGCTCCTACTTCCTAAAACCAAAGAAATGTCAATTCGAAAAGGAAGAAATGGAAATTCTTGGATGGCTAGTAGGAGGAGGACGAGTGCGCATCGACCCAGCTAAAGTAAAGGGAATCTCGGAATGGCCACGAACGCTCAAGTCTGTAGAAGAAGTAAGGAAAACCCTAGGTGTGTTAGGCTACCAGCAACCCTTCATCCAAGGATTCGCGTCCATAGCCTGACCTCTACACGACCTTACAAAAAAGGGAACTCCCTTCATCTGGACTGAAAGGTGTACGGAAGCACTAGACGAACTTATCACACGAGTAACCACCGAGCCGGTCCTCTGGCACCCGAACCCAGCAAAACCGTATGAACTAGAAGTCGATGCCTCAGCATTCGCACTCGGCAGCATCCTCTATCAAAGAGATGACAATGACAAAAGACGAGCAGTGGCCTATCATTTGAAGGCACTAAACGCGGCAGAAAGAAACTACTCTATTGGAGACCGAGAATTTCTAGCCATCATTGAAGGTCTCAAACGCGTCCGACATCTGGTGATGGGATCACCTCACAAATTAACAATCTACACGGACCACGACAACCTCCGCTACTACCGACACCTGCAAAAACTGAATAGACGAGTGGCCCGTTACATTGCATTCCTGGCAGATTTTGACTTCGAATTAGTCCACCTCCCGGGCAAGCAGAACCAAGCAGACCCCCTATCTCGACGACCAGACCATGATAACGGATCAGCAGACAACGAGGAGACTACAGCCCTTCCTGATGAGCTCTTTGCCAGAGCAATAGAGATCTCCATCCTGGAACAACAAGTCCATTGTCTACAGAAGGCAAACAACGACCTATGCCAAATTTGGAAAAAGAAACACGGCATCTACCAAGACGAATGGAAGGTCTGGTGGAAGGCAGGATCGTTAGTGATCCCTGAAGATACACAACTCCAACGCACGTTCCTCCAGGAGTATCATGACACTCTGACGTCGGGACATCCCGGAATTTGGAAAACCTACCTGATGCTAAAACGAGATTACTGGTGGCCCACAATCCATAAAGATGTGGAAGATTACGTCAAAGGATGCGCCACCTGCCAGGCGGTAAAAACAATCACCCACCGCAACGTGCCCCCCATTGTGCCGATCGGTCCTGGTGAAGACACAACACCCTTCGCCACTATCACAGTCGATTTCATCACGAAATTACCCGACTCACGCGGCTGTGACACAATTCTCACCATCACCGATCACGACTGCATGAAGGCCGTAATTCTGATTCCATGTCGAGAAGATATGGGGAGTGAGGAAGTCGCAAGGCTCTTCAGAGACCACGCCTTCCCCTACACCGGCCTCCCCAAAAGGATCATATCGGACAGAGACACACGGTTCACGTCACAGTTCTTCAAGGAACTCTGCGCCCAACTGGGCATCAAACAAAATATGAGCTCTGCGTACCACCCCCAAACCGATGGACAGTCGGAACGGACAAATCAAACAGTAGAAACCATCCTGAGAATCTTCTGTAACCACCAGCAAGATAACTGGGCAGATTGGCTCAAAGTCGCCCAGTACATGATCAATTCCCGTCCCTCCTCAACCACAAAGAAACCCCCGTACGAACTATGGATGGGATTCATTCCCCGTACCCATCAGCCCACGCGTGTCGGAAATGTACTGGCAATAGAAGAACGAAAGTCCCAACTTCTGGAAGCCAGGAAGAGCGCCCAGGAAGCCATTAGCAAGGCGCAATCCCTCTGGGCAAAAGACCCCCATTTCCAATGGTACCACGTGGATCAGAAGGTCTGGCTAGAAGGGACCCATCTACGAACAACACACCCCACAATGAAATTAAGGGCCAAGCGCTTTGGACCCTTCAAAGTAACGGAAGTACTCAGCGCCGTAACATACAGACTGGACCTCCCAGCCGCGTGGAGGATCCACAACGCGTTCCATGCGGCTGTCCTCCACCCATACAAGGAGACGGAGCTCCATGGACCTAACTTCCCTGAAGCACCTCCTGACTTGATCGAGGGACACAAGGAATGGGAAGTGGACAACGTGTTAGCCTCGAGGCGAACAGGAAAGGCAAGGACGTTACAATATCTCGTCCGGTGGAAAGGATTCTCTGAAGCACATGATTCCTGGGAACCAAAACGGAATCTAGGTAACACCTCTGCAAGAGTGAAAGAGTTTCACGATAAGAACCCCAAGGCCATTCGAAGAATGGTTATAAACCCCCAAGAATCAACTATGAGTTCTTCATCACTCCCCGACATCTCACTCCTCTGCACCCACTTCGAAAACCTATCCCTGATGTCGTCAAACTACAGTTCGCCGTCCCCTGCCACCTGCAATGCCGTGCTAGCCATCGACACAGAAGAAGTCGCCATGCTAGAAGCCTCGCTACACCCCACCAACGAACCACCACTGGCCTTCCCGGAAGAACCAGAATACGCTCCACCAACAGACACACCCCCCAGTTTCGGACTCGAAGAATACCTATGCCTCTCGCCCTCGTTATACAGCATACACGGACCAAGCCGAGTCCCCAGTCCCGAGCCACTGCCCATTCCCCCACGCACTGACACACTCCCCCAACATAACCCAGAAGACCCGCGAAACCTCGTCCGTGGTCTTAGCAGTTTCGCGAGGGAAAGACTCTTTTACTCCCCGAGTGGCCTGGCGGCCGCTCAACTCATGCTGGAGCGGCAGGACGAGGCTGACCACCCTCTGGTACTGGACCCTGAGACTAACGAGGTCCACCGTGCCGCCACTCCCCTATCTTCGGTATCGAGTACGACACCGAGCTCCTCCCCGGCCACGTCCATGCACAGCTTTCCCTCACACTATACCATTGAAGTTGACATAGACGACCTCGTGCAGAGACACCCAGGAGATGATTGGGTGAGGTTCCAGCCAGAAATCCATCGCACCTCCATCAAGGTCCCGGCGACCGAGGCAGAACCAGCGGTCAAGGTGGATGCAAGGTTCGTGCGTTTCCGAGTCGACAACATCACGGGGGAGCCCACCATCTACGGGACCATGGGAGCTGGACGACCCGTGTATGTGGAGACCCTAGAAGCCGCCCCTGCATCTTGGGCGGCACCAGCCGACTACTGCAATGACAAATATTTTACATTGCTGACGGAAGAAAGGATGATCGGAGGCCTGATGGAAAGGGCAATCGAGGATCTGGGAGATTACAGAGTAAAGCAGACATCATCCGCCTTCGAAATCTCGAGGCCGACAAGCGCAAGCTGGCCCTCTGCCTTAGAGAAGTCCAGGCCCTAGAGGCCTACACACAGAAGAGGAGGGCCGAGTTCGGCATCTACCAACTCGCCCATGTCGGCCGAACCAAGGCAGTTCGCCAAAGACTCGTCCGAGCCAATGCACGGGAGCGACTTCTGGAACTAGTGGATGAAGATCACGAGAGAGGGGAATTGGCATGGCGACACCGACGAGACAGGCGCAGCATCGCGCCATATAACACCAACATAGCGACCAGGCCCGACTCCAGATTGAGAGGAGGAGCAGGCAGCAGGGTTTCCTGGAATAGTGAGAACGCTACTGACGACACACTAGCCAGCGAGGAGTTCGAGGAGCGAAGGCGATGCTCCTATTGCCCGTGGTATGACCACCTCTCCACTCACTGCGAAACACCTCACCACCTCTGCTCCATCTCGACATCTGGCTGGTGCCGAGTCCCCTGCCACCACCGCTTCTTCCGCAACCAAATGCCCGCCACCTGCCCTTACGGAGGTCGCCGCCGCCATGCTAATGGCCACTACCTCACTCACCAACGCCACGCCCGATATCTCACATTGGAAGAACGAGAGATAGAGTACGACCACAACAACATGGGATGCAACGACCTCTGCAAGGGGGAACTCAGCAGTGCGGGGATTGCCATGCGCCAGGCAATCACCCAGGTCGTCCTAGACGAGTTCGAGAACGCGGGCCCCTCTTACGCCCCTCGTTCCCCCTCCCCCAACTACGACTATGTCCCCGGCGACAACGAGGGATCAAATTAGCGTGTGGAAGCGCTTCTTTGAGGGGAGGGTGGTGATAAGCTCCATCTCTAGCACGGAGAGAGGTGAGGTGTTTTACGGACCGACGGACTGGCTGAGATCACGAGATCCCCTGACTCCTATACGATACGCACACGGTTCATCGTTCGGACTGGATGACTGAGACTCTTACTGTACTGCTGACTGATGACTCGGGTTTGGCTGACTGATAAGCGCATCATGCTTACTGTACGATAGGTTAGATGACTGATCACTTACAAACCGGCTTAGCAACCGGTTCTAAGACTATTAGTCATACTAGGTTCGATCCTGTATATATACGACTCTGTACAAACAGTTGAGCCTTAAGCTCGACTTTGCTTTGCAATCGCAGCCTCTTGTACACTCCTGTTCACTGCGCGGCCCCTCTCTACTCTTCCATCTATACTTCAAAGGTCCTTAAAGGCGGACCTTTGCCTTCGAAGCCTAGTGATTGGGCTATACCAATCAACGCGCATCTCAGGAGTCTGAACACGTGCTCCGGCACGCTTCGGATCGCACACCTTCCTAAACCGTCAAGTGTGCACGAAGCCCCGCTGCGGGCTTAACATACGCGCATCATGCTGACAGTGTATGATAGGTCAATGACTGATGACTTACAAAACTGGCTTAGCAACCGGTTCTAGGACTATTAGTCATACTAAGTTCGACTCTGTATATATACGACTCTGTACGAATAGTTGAGCCTTAAGCTCGACTTTGCTTTGCAATCGCAGCCTCTTGTTCACTCCTGTTCACTGTGCGGCTCCCCTCTACTCTTTCATCCACATTCTAAGGTCCTTAAAGGCAGACCTTGCCTTCGAAGCTTGGTGATTGTGCTATAACAATCAACGCACATCTCAGGAGTCTGAATCACGTGCCTCGGCACGCCTCGGACCGCACACCTTCCCAAACCGTCAGGTGTGCATGAAGCCCCGCTGCGGGCTTAACACAAGTCGAGCTTCTCTTAAGCCAACCTGGCTGACATATTACTCGACCTCGGAAGAAAACAGAAGCTCTCAAAGAGCCCTGACATCAGGTTCCGAAACAGAACCACAGACGACCTCCCTACAGAAATACAAGGGAAAGCCTTCTGGCTAGAATCACGAACTGAGGGACGATCAGCATATCACCTCAGAGAAGGGTTATACACATACCCCGTGGAATACATCAACGGGACCTGGTACAGAATCAGTTGGACCATCGACCAGTGCTACGAAGTTAGCAGAGAAGACAAGATCGAAGACCCCCAAAAATCAGGATTAGGAACCAAAAGTCAACCATTCCTATTCGCCCCAGATGTTACCGTCCCCTCGACCCTAGGACTTCCCCCCCTCGATCGACGGAGATATCAGCCGCGCGGACAGCCCAATGGAGTTAGACGACCCTGAGTAATGGTAAGATCGGACTAGTGATATTAGTACATGCCTCACCTGATGTGGATGGACTACATGAGTCGCCTTGTGACTCAGCCCCTATGTACGTGTTTGCAGCCCTGTATCGTCGTGTTCCCGTACCCTGTGCCCTACCTCCTTGTAGTAGTATAAGTACGACTCAACTGTGACCCTAAGTCGCTAAGTTGAGTCTCCTGTTCGTCTTACGACGGCAATATCAAGCTATTCTCCCCACTCCTAGCCAGAAGGCAGCCGCTAAGAGCCTTGTCACTACCACCCCGAGTCTACTCGTTATCGTCGCGTAAGCAGTGGTGACATTAGACTCAACTTTCTTATCATCACGGAGGCCCCACCCAAGGAATACCTCACGGACTTTGGAGACGACGACAAGCCACCAAAGAACGCACACCTGCGAAGAATCGACAAAGGAGTCATCCCCGGATATGACGGGATAGCAATACTCTATCACCCTGATACGACCAAGAAGGCACAGGACTGCATAGACGGAACCCATGTCTGGATACATAACGAGAAAGGATTCCTCACCCAAGTCTACTTAGAGGAAGACGGAGACAAGTTCAAACTAGTACGAGGACCCAGAAGACCAGACATCGAGGCTCACAACGAGCTAAACACATGAGAAAGACTCCGCTGCAGACGCAAAGGAGGGACATTCCTACCCATCCAACCTGACTCCGACGACGACAAAGACAACAGCCAACCCCCATCCCCCGTCTCCACAGACCAACAACCCAACTCGCCTACCACGGACGAGGAACCTACAGAGGATCACACCAATATCACCATCAGAAATTCCCCACTTATCGACACCTGACCATTTGCCTCACTTATACACAAACACGCCATGGCGACCACCACAGCAACCACTACCACTACCACAACCACTAAGCCTAAGATAGCGGCCTCTGTGCAGAAGAAGCTAGACACGGCAATGAAGCGACAGCCAAGCAACAACCCCGGAGGAGGAGGAGGCAACCCCGGAGGAGGGGGAGGCAACCCGGGAGGAAACCCCGGAGCCCCCAACCCCCCGGCAGCACCACCCATGCCCCCGGCAAACCAAGATGCCTGCCTCATGGGGAGCGCCCCCACGGAGTTCGACGGAGACCGAGCAAAAGCGGACCAGTTCATCAACGAACTGCAACACTACTTCCGCATAAACACCACGGTCCCCGGCCTCCAATCCTGGATCTGCCGCGTAGCAATAGCGCTAACCTTCATCAAAGGCCCGACAGTAGACGAATGGGCCCTCAACCAAGGAGACTGGGTGGACCGATTGGACCCACTCCTTGAAGACATTCCCGACGTTTGGGTACACTTCCTAAACGAATTCCGAAACCAATTCCAAGACACGCAAGCCAAAGAACGAGCACGTCTTCAGATAGAAAGCATGAAGATGAAATGGCCCAACGTCAACCAATACATCCAAGACTTTGAAAGGGTCACCCGGAAGGCCGAATACCCACTCACGGCACCCGCGACCGTCAGATACTTCCTGAAAGGACTGACCAAATCCATCATCAACAACATAGTCAAACCCCCCAAAGTCAACACCTACACAGAGATCAAACAACAAGCAATCGACAGCGTAGCGTCCCAACTCCTCATCTATGAGATGTTCAAACAGGACAAGGGGACCACGAACCGACCACCGTCGTCACGATGGAATCGGTTCGCACAACCCAACCCTACCAGCCAACAGCCTAGCCGCCCCAATATCCGAGGATATAATTCTACCAATGCCCCTCGCCACCTGAACAACGCTCCCGTTCCAATGGACGTCGATGCAGACCGAGCACACGCTAACCGAAATAACAACTGGAGGAACCGAAACCCCCAAGGAAGGACAGTCCAAATGCAAGACGAACAAGGAAACGTCTACCAAGTAAACGTCGCCCAAACCCAACCGACCGATAGGAACTCCCGCAGCGCTGACCGAACCCCCCGCAGCACCTGCTACAAATGCAACCAAGTCAGACACTTCGCGCGCAACTGCCCCAACCAAAAGAAGAAACTGCGCGTAGCCACGGCACAACTAGTCGACTGGATGTCAGACACCACGACTACTAACGAGAACCCAGTGGACGAAATAGCCACCAGACTGGCGGCCATGTCTACTGACCAGCGAGACCAAGTAGCAGCACACTTCGGAGGAGGGGTAGTAGCAGCCGAGGAAGAGGGTTTTCAGGACGCCTAACCAGCTCGGCCTTGGTTAGGGCATTAAGTACAAGGAGCGTGTATCTATCGAACCGTCGATCAATGACAATTCGCGTATATTTAAACTCCTTGTTTAAGAGGGCCGAAACCTCTGCACTACTAGACTCCGGCGCCACGGAGAACTTCATCAATCCGGGCTATGCCAGAGAACTCAAGCTGCCGATCGAAGAACTGGCAGAACCCCGCAAGGTGTTCAACGTAGACGGAACACAGAACCGCCACGGACAAATCACCCACTACACCGACCTAGACGTACGAACAGGCGACCAAATGTGCACAATGCGCTTCTTCCTCACCAACTTAGGAGAACAAAAAGTAATCCTAGGCTACCCATGGTTCGCCGCAGTCCAACCAGTCATCGACTGGGCCAAGGGATGGATCGCCTACGAACAATTACTGGTAGTTATCAAAGCCAGAATCAAACGAACAACAGCCAAAATCCACACCGCCACAGCATCGGACCGACAAACGCTAGCTTCAAAGCTGGCCGAGAAACATACGACCCAACCCCTGCCAATCCCAACAGAATACCGTTGACACTCCTTCGTGTTCAGCGAAGCAGAATCAAAACGATTCCCACCGCCACGAGAATGGGACCACACCATTGAACTAAAACCAGGCCACCCAGAAAATATGCCAGGAAAGGTGTACGCCCTAACTCAACCAGAACAGGAAGCGCTCGCAACATTCCTCAAGGAACACCTCGACAAGGGGTACATCACCGAGTCCAAGAGCCAATTCGCAGCGCCATTCTTCTTCGTCAAAAAGAAAGACGGGAAGCTCCGACCAGTACAAGACTACCGAAAGCTCAACGAATGGACTTGCCGAAACGCCACACCACTCCCACTCATCCCCGAGCTCATTGCAAGGGTCCGAGGAGCCAGCCTGTTTACCAAATTTGACATCCGCTGGGGATACAACAACATACAAATACGCGACAGAGACCAATGGAAAGCGGCATTCATCACGAACCATGGTCTCTTCGAGCCACAAGTCATGTTCTTCGGAATGACCAACTCCCCAGCCACCTTCCAGACCATGATGAACGCATTGTTCAGAGAAGAACTCCGACAAGACTGGCTGTCGATCTATATGGATGACATCCTCATACACACCCGATTGGACCTTCCATACCACCGAACAAGAGTCCACCAAATCCTCGACAAACTGTGCAAACACGACCTTTTCCTCAAACCAGAGAAGTGCGTCTTCGAGCAAAAGGAAGTCGAGTTCCTAGGCGTCATCCTGGGCCACAACACCATCTGCATGGACCCAGCCAATGATAAGCTCCATCTCTAGTACGGAGAGAGGTGAGGTGTTTTACGGACCGACGGACTGGCTGGGATCACGCGATCCCCTGACTCCTGTTGATGCATACGCGACTCATCGTTTGGACTGGATGACCGAGATTCCTTACTGTACCGCTGACTGATGATCCTGGACTGGCTGACTGATAAGCGCATCATGCTTACTGTACAATAGGATAGATGACTGATCACTTACAAACCGGCTTAGCAACCGGTTCTAGGACTATTAGTCATACTAGGTTCGACTCTGTATATATACGACCCTGTACCGATGGTTGAGCCTTAAGCTCGACTTTGCTTTGCAATCGCAGCCTCTTGTATCCTCCTGTCTACTGCGCGGCCCCTCTCTACTCTTCCATCTATACTTCTAAGGTCCTTAAAGGCGGACCTTTGCCTTCGAAGCTTAGTGATTGGGCTATACCAATCAACGCGCATCTCAGGAGTCTGAACACGTGCTCCGGCACTCCTCGGACCGCACACTTTCCTAAACCGTCAGGTGTGCACGAAGCCCCGCTGCGGGCTTAACACTATAACAATCAACGCGCACCTCAGGAGTCTGATCGCATGTCACGGCACGCTTCAGACCGCACACCTTCCCCTTCGGTCAAGTGTGCACGAAGCCCCGCTGCGGGCTTAACACAAGTCGAGCTTCTCTTAAGCCAACCTGGCTGACATACTACTCGACCTTGGAAGGAAACGAAAGCTCTCAAAGAGCCCCGACATCAGGTTCAGAAACAGAACCACCGACGATCTCCCTACGGAAATACAGGGAAAAGCCTTCTGGCTAGAATCACGGACCGAGGGACGATCAGCATATCACCTCAAAGAAGGGTTATATACATACCCTGTTGAATACATCAACGGAACCTGGTACAAAATCAGTTGGACCATCGACGAGTGCTACGAAGTTAGCAGAGAAGACAAGATCAAAGACCCTCACGAATCAGGACTAGGAACTAAAAGCCAACCGTTCCTACTCGCCCCGGATCTCGAACGAATCCATACAGAGGTCACACAAGGAAGTGATGAAGGACCCGAAGTAAAAACCACTTCGCCAACCTCAGACCCAGACATCCCCACAACAGACCAAGCTCACGCGCCAGTCATCGAACAACTCACAGCAGCAATGGCAGCAATCGCCGTAGCTCACGTACAACCGGCACAGGTAGCCGGACCAGCACAAGCTCCACAACCAGCTGGAGGACAACCAGCAGGAGGAGGACAACCCCAACAACCACCAGCCGGAGGACAACCGCCCGCCGGAGGACAACCAGGTGGAGGCGGAGGTGGTGGAGGTGGAGGAGGCAGCGGTGGAGGCAGCGGAGGCCAACCGGCAGCTGGACAAGCAGCAGCCGGACAAGCAGCAGCCGCACCACCCCGCAACGAAGCCCTCAAAGGAATGATCCCCCAGATCTTCCAAGGAGACAGGAAAGACGCAGAACACTTCATGCAACAATTCGGAGCATATCGCTTCCTTAACCGACATAACTCCACCTTCACCAACAAGGCAGAACAAGTGGCTTATGCCATCACCTTCATCAAAGGACCGTTGGTCAACGATTGGTCATACGACATGGCAGACCAATTATCCATCAAAGTGGAAGGAAACCCAGCCACAGGAGATCCCCCGACACACGCAGAAAATGACCTAGCCCTCTGGGAATGGTTCGCGAGAGCATTCAGAGATGCCTTCACCGACTCCACCAAGAAACAAGACACGTATTCCCGTCTTACGAAAATGGAATTGGACGTGGACAAAGTCGACTCCTCCATCACACTCTTTAAACGCCTTATTAGGGAAGCAGGATGGGGACCGGATGCGGAAGGAACAATCAAGCTGTTCCAGGATATTCTACCAGTCGGACTCCACCGTGTCATCTGCCAATGAGAAACCCTACCAGCAACCATGGAAGAGTGGTACGATGCAACCCGGAAAACAGTCCAAAGATGGCAGGACCTGAACGATAACATCGGACCAAAAGGAGGACCCGGCCACATCTCGACCAGAGCCAACCGAATGAGGAGCTATCAAAAGCCCTCTCCACCGAAACGACAGAAAGACCCTAACGCGATGGACATCGACGCCATCCGCACCATGGGAAAACTAACGGATGAAGAACGCACCAAACTAATGAAGGAAGGAAGGTGCTTCCGCTGCCGCAAGTTGGGACATATGTCCAGAGCCTGCCCCGACAAAGGCAAAGGAAAAATCCCAGACAGACCCCGCAGCTCCCAAGGGCAATACACCAAAGAAAAGCCCAAGGTCTGAGCCGCAGTAATCAATGAAGACAAAGAAGAGGAACAGCATAGCGAAGCTGAAACCTCGACCACTGCACCTCCCTCCTATACCAAAAAGGACAGTCCTCCAGTACATTAGGGGGATGACTATTGAAGACCAAGAGAACCTCTACGAGGAACTCTCGGCCAAAGCGGATTTTTAGGAAGCTCGAAGCCGACGGTCTGGCTTAGAGCAACTGGATTGCAAGATACGATGTACATTAGGAAACTATCGACCCTGAATATGAATGTTTCTTTCCGCACCTCGCAATCCAAGGCCGACGAATCCGCCCTCATAGATAGTGGCGCAACTGACAACTTCATCGACGAAGATACCTGGAAACGACTTGGGATAGGACGCAAAGAACTGGCTAGACCAGTTACCGTCCACAACGTCGACGGCACAGAAAACAAACAAGGAAAGATCACCCATTACTGCTGGCTACGCATCGTCAAGGGAGACAAACATATGCTCCAAAGGTTCTACATCACAAGCCTAGGAAAAGATCGCATCATCCTAGGATATCCCTTCCTTTACGACTTCAACCCAAAAATCAACTGGAAGACAGGAAAGGTTTCAGGGGACTCGGTACAGCTTCAAAGCAGCCGATACATACATGTCGCCAAGAACATCTTCTTTATGCAAAGAGAGGCGATCAAACAACTAGGAAAACCCAAGGAAGACCAAGCCATTTACCTGCAACGAACCAATATCGCACAAGAATGGGCCCAAAAGGCAGATAAGAATAAAATCCACCTTACCATCGACACCATCCCAAAAGAATACTGAAGACACCAAAAGGTATTCTCCGAAGAAGAAGCACGACGCTTCCCCCCTGCAAGGTCGGAAGACATGACGATCAAATTAACTCCAGATGCACCGAAGGAGTTAAACTGTAAAGTGTACCCCCTATCCAAAGACGAACGAGAACTCCTACAAAACTGGATTCTCGAAGAAGAAGAACTAGGACGAATCTACGAAGGACCATCGCCCTACATGGCACCAGTCTACTTCATCAACAAGAAAGACAGTTCGGAAAAGAGAATCATCATGGACTACCGACAGCTGAACAAGTACACAGTCAGAGACAACAATCCCTTGCCTAACATACAGTCCGCACTGGAAAGACTGCACGGCAAATTACTCTTCTCAAAGTTCGATATCCGCTGGGGATATAATAACATACGCATTGCTGAAGAAGACCAAACCAAAGCGGCGTTTAAAACTCCTCAAGGCACCTATGTTCCCCGAGTTATGTACTTCGGGCTCACGAACGCACCCCCTTTCTTCCAACGAACTATGCACCGAGACTTCCACCCCTTACTTCAGAAATACCCCGAAAACCTGGGGAACTACATGGATGATTGGTGGGTGGCCACGGCCAACGATGAAGAAGGCCGCCAACTACACAAGCAGATCGTCCACGACTTTCTAGACAAAATGGAAGAATGCTCTTACTTCCTCAAACCAAAGAAATGTCAGTTTGAAAAGGACAAAATGGAAATCCTAGGGTGGCTCGTCGGAGGAGGCCGAGTCCGCATTGATCCAGCAAAGGTCAAAGGCATATCCGAATGGCCCAGGACTCTCAAATCAGTAGAAGAAGTCAGGAAAACCTTAGGAGTGTTAGGATACCAACGTCCCTTCATCCAAGGATTCGCATCCATTGCCCGACCACTACACGATCTTACCAAGAAAGGCGCCCCCTTCGCCTGGACGGAAAACTGTACAAAAGCACTAGACGAACTGATAACACGAGTAACCACCGAACCCGTCCTCTGGCATCCTGACCCCTCCAAACCATACGAACTCGAGGTCGATGCCTCAGCATTCGCCCTAGGAAGCATCCTCTTCCAAAGAGACGACCAGAATAAGAGGAGAGCAGTGGCCTATCACTCCAAAGCCCTCAATGCGGCTGAAAGGAATTATTCCATTGGCGACCGAGAGTTCCTAGCGATCATAGAAGGACTCAAACGTGTCAGACACCTTGTTATGGGATCACCTCATAAACTGACAATTTACACCGACCATGACAACCTCCGCTACTACAGGCACCCACAAAAACTAAACAGACGCGTGGCTCGCTACATTGCATTCCTAGCAGATTTCGATTTCGAACTAGTCCATCTACCAGGAAAGAAAAACCAGGCCGACCCTCTGTCCCGACGACCAGATCACAACGATGGATCAACCGACAACGAGGAAACTACAGCCCTTCCCAATGAACTCTTTGCCCGAGCCATCGAGATCTCTATCTTGGAGCAACAAGTTCACCAACTGCAGAAAGCAAACGAAGAATTATGCCGAACTTGGAAAAAGAAGCACGGCATCTACCAAGACGAATGGAAAGTCTGGTGGAAAGCGGGATCACTAGTGATTCCTGAAGATGTGCAGCTCCGACGAACGTTCCTTCAAGAGTACCATGACACTCCGACGTCGGGACATCCCGGAGTTTGGAAAACCTACCTGATGCTGAAAAGGGACTACTGGTGGCCCACGATCCATAAAGATGTAGAAGACTACGTCAAGGGATGTGCCACCTGCCAAGCGGTAAAGACAATCACCCACCGCAATGTGCCCCCCATTGTGCCGATCGGTCCTGGTGAAGACACAACACCCTTTGCCACTATCACAGTCGATTTCATCACGAAGTTACCCGACTCACGCGGCTGCGATACGATTCTCACCATCACTGACCACGACTGCACAAAAGCCGTAATTCTAATTCCATGCCGCGAAGATATGGGGAGTGAAGAAGTCGCAAGGCTCTTCAGAGACCACGCCTTCCCCTATACAGGCCTCCCCAAAAGGATCATATCGGATAGAGACACGCGGTTCACGTCGCAATTCTTCAAAGAACTCTGCGCCCAGTTAGACATCAAACAAAACATGAGCTCCGTGTACCACCCTCAAACAGACGGACAATCAGAACGAACAAATCAAACTGTAGAAACCATCCTGAGAATCTTCTGTAACCACCAGCAAGATAATTGGGCAGACTGGCTCAAGGTCGCCCAATACATGATAAATTCCCGTCCCTCCTCTACCACAAAGAAACCCCTGTACGAACTATGGATGGGATTCATTCCCCGCACCCATCAACCCACACGGGTCGGAAATGTACCAGCAATAGAAGAACGGAAATCCCAACTTCTAGAAGCCAGGAAAGACGCCCAAGAAGCCATCAGTAAGGTGCAATCCCTCTGGACCAAGAATCCCCATTTCCAACAGTACCGCGTGGATCAGAAGGTCTGGCTAGAAGGGACCCATCTACGAACAACACACCCCACAATGAAATTAAGGGCCAAACGCTTTGGACCCTTCAAGGTTACGGAAGTACTGAGCGCCGTAACGTACAGGCTGGACCTCCCAGCCGCGTGGAAAATCCACAACGCGTTCCACGCGGCTGTCCTTCACCCATATAAGGAGACGGAGCTCCATGGACCTAACTTTCCTGAGGCACCTCCTGACCTGATCGAAGGACATGAGGAATGGGAAGTAGACAACATGTTAGCCTCAAGGCGAACCGGAAAGGCAAGGACCCTACAATATCTTGTCCGGTGGAAAGGATTCTCCGAAGCACACGATTCCTGGGAACCGAAGCGGAATCTGAGCAACGCCTCCGTCAAGGTGAAAGAATTCCACGATAAGAACCCCAAGGCCATCCGGAGAATGGTTATAAACCCCCAGGGATCGACCATGGAGTCCTCACCACTCCCCGACATCACTACACTGTGCTCACAATTCGAAAACCTATCCCTGATGTCCTCACAGTACAGCTCTCCCTCCCCTGCCACTCGCAACGCCATGCTAGCGGTCGATACGGAGGAGGTGGCGATATTGGAAGCCTCCCTCCACCCTACCACGGAACCGCCACCAGCCTTCCCCGCAGAACCCGATTATGCACCACCTACTGATACGCCCCCCAGCTTTGAGCTGGAAGAATACCTGCGACTATCACCGTCGCTCTACAGTGTCCACGGACCGAGCCGAGTCCCCAGCCCCGAACCACTGCCTATCCCTCCACGCACCAGCACACTTCCCCAAAACAACCCAGAAGACCCGCGAAACCTCGTCCGCGGTCTTAGCAGTTTTGCAAGGGACCGCCTCTTCTACTCCCCGACCGGTCTGGCGGCGGCCCAACTCATGCTAGAGCGACAGGAAGAAGCCGATCACCCTCTAGTACTGGACCCCGAGACTAATGAGGTCCACCGCGCAGCCACCCCATTGTCCTCAGTATCGAGCACGACACCGAGCTCCTCCCCAGCCACATCCATGCACAGCTTCCCATCGCATTACACCCTTGAAATTGATATAGATGATCTCGTGCAGACACATCCCGGAGATGACTGGATCAGGTTCCAGTCGGAGATCCACCGCACCCACATCAAAATCCCGGATACCGAAGCAGAGCCAACGGTCAAGGTGGACGCAAGATATATACACTTCCGCATCGACAACATCACGGGAGAGCCCACCATTTACGGCACCATGGGGATGGGGAGACCTATCTACGCGGAAACTTTAGAAGCGGCTCCAGCATCCTGGGCAGCACCTGCCGACTACCGCAACGACAGGCACTTCACACTGCTAGCAGAGGAAAGGATGATCGGAGGCCCGATGGAAAGGGCAATCGAAGATCTGGGAGACTACGGAGTAAAAGCGGACATCATCCGTCTTCGGAACTTGGAAGCCGACAAGCGCAAGCTAGCTCTTTGCCTCTGCGAAGTCCAAGCACTGGAAGCCTACGCCCAGAAGAGGAGGGCCGAATTCAGCATCTACCAGCTCGCCCACATTGGTCGGACCAAGGCGGTCCACCAGAGGCTCATCCGGGCCAACGCACGAGAGCGACTCCTGGAACTAGTGGATGAAGATGACCAAAGAGGCGAATTGGCATGGCGACACCGACACATCAGGCGTAGCACCGCACCCTATCACACCAATATCGTGACACGACCCAACTCACGGTTGAGAGGAGGAGCGGGGAGCAGAGTATCTTGGAACAGCGAGAACGCCACCGACGATGCCCTGGCCCAAGAAGAATTCGAAGAGCGCAAGCGCTGCTCTTATTGCCCATGGTACGACCACCTTTCTACCCACTGCGAGACGCCCCATCACCTTTGTTCGATATCGGCCTCGGGTTGGTGCCGAGTCCCTCGTCACCACCGATTCTTCTGGAACCAGATGCCGAATACCTGCCCCTATGGAGGCCGCCGCTGTCACGCTAACGGCCATTACCTTACCCGCCAACGTCAAGCCCGCTACCTCACCTTGGAGGAACGCGAAATAGAGTACGCCCATAACAATGCGGGATGCGACGACCTCTGCAAGGGAGAGCTCAGTAGCGCAGGAATCACCATGCGCCAAGCGATCACCCAAGTCGTCCTCGACGAGTTCGAGAACGCGGGCCCCTCCTATGCCCCTCGTTCCCCTTCCCCCGACTATGATTATGTCCCCGGCGATAACGAGGGATCCGACTAGCGCGTGGAAGCGCTCCTTTGAGGGGAGGGTGGTGATAAGCTCCATCTCTAGTACGGAGAGAGGTGAGGTGTTTTA